>OX104114.1:33798739-34998739 GCA_944474755.1 Limnoperna fortunei | reverse complement strand
AAAAACAGAAACAGACAAACGCCACAGCAGTATACGTATAATAGACAATCACTACTACAGATCACAAACAATAGACAACCTCAGACACCGTTTATGCGTAATAGACAAACACCACCGCCGTTTATACAAAACAACCAAATGCCACCACCATTCATGCAAAATAACCAGAGACCACCACCATTAATGCCGCATGGACAACCAGGAATGCATATGTACCCACCCATGCCACTACCTCTATACTACTTTAACCCGTGGTTATGGAATCAATACGGCCAAATGAACATGAACCAATTTCGCAACAGAGCCTGTTGAAACACCTGTACTTTAATTGAAATTAGCTAAATAATGATATAGTGTATTTAGTTTATTTTTGTCTAGTCAATGTTAATTCATAGTGTGACATTTAACAAGTTGTTTGGCATCACTCCCTTCTCGTTTAAACATGTATATGTATACTGTAAGTGTAATACTAGTCATTTGTAACAGATCTGCCCATGCTGTTCTTAATTTTAAAACATATTATTTGTAACCAATACTAGTCATTTGTAATTGTGGGACACCTCTCCAAGCTTTCAATAGTTCAATCAATTTATGCATCTATCATAAGGTATTTATAGACAATACAATAATTAGCCCCACTGTCTTTCAATTTTAATTTATCTTCATTTCTCTATCCATAAATATCATCCATTTCTCAGTCTGCAAAAGTGACAAGAGTTATTCCTCCTTCGACATTATTTGATGTTAGTTGAGATAAAATTCTTTTTGAAACCTGTCTGTGTTTATGTCTGATACATGTATTACCTAGTTAACACAAATTAAGAAATGATTGTTGTATACATGTATGTATATTCATTGTATTTCTTGTGTCCTTAACCCTTTACACAAGAATATTAGGAATCCAATCTGTAATTTCTCTTTAAATCTTTATATTAATTGATACTAAAAAACATTACAAGTACTTTATTTTTTGAAAGTTTAAGAAAGTTCTTTTACTTTTCCACATATACTACAAAATGTAGTACATTTCCTGCACTCTAGAACCAACCCATTTCTTTGATAATATTTTACTAAAATGATGAAACCTTCCCATAAAAATATCAATCTTAATATTGCTATGTGGAATATAAATGGATTTAACCATGATAAATCAGTTCATGAAGACTTTTTGAAAATCATTTATAATGTACATATATTGAGCTTAGTAGAAACCTGGAGTGGCGGTGACACCACAGAAACTGATTTAGATGTAGTAGGATTTACTCTTTTAACTAAAAGTACAAGAAAAAAGCACAAAAAAGCCAGAAGATTTTCTGGAGGAATTTCAATTTATGTTAAAAGTGGTCTTAATAAAGGCATCTCCAAATTATCATTGGGAGGTGCTGACATTGTTTGGCTTAAACTTGATAGAACTTTTTTTAACTTTAAAAAGGATATTTTTCTAAGCATTATTTATTTTTCGCCCGAAAACTCATCAGCAGCAACAGACCTAAATGATCTGTATGCAAAACTTGTAGATGACATCACACGATTAAGTCCAAAAGGCGATATAATTATTCAAGGAGATTTTAATGCCTACACAAATATTAAATCTGACTTTGTTCTTTTGGACTCTAATTACTCACACTCAGAAGACCAAAACTACTTTCTTGACACCCCAACCCAAAGAAATAATATGGATAAGAAACAACCAAATAATAGTGGTAAACTTCTTCTTAATCTTTGTAAAGAGACAGGCCTTAGGATACTGAACGGACGAACATTAGGGGACCTTCATGGTAAATTTACCTGTATGACATATAATGGATGTAGCCTTGTAGACTACACCTTAGTCTCAAATTCCATACTACAAAATGTTGTATGTTTTTCAACTAAGAATATGACACCCATATCATATCACTGTTTAATAAACTGCTGCTTACTAACTTGTTTTAATGATAAAATATCTAATCATAATTTAAACCCATTACCAGGAAGATTTATTTGGAACAACGAAGCAATTGAAAACTATAAAAAAAATATTCAGAGCCCACCTATAAAACTAAAAATCCAAAACTTTCTCTCACAAAAAACTGGAGACTGTAATTTATCTTTGAACACTTTTAACTCAATTTTACATGATGCAGCATTCATGTCAGCTAAATTTGTTAAAGGAAAATCTCCAAGCAAATACAAAACTAAACCCAAAAGAAAAGAATGGTTCTCTGATAGCTGCCATGATTTAAGAAATACTGTAAAAAACTATCTTACCCTTGTTAATAAATATCCTGATAATGGAACATACAGACAAAAGTACTACTCCTTCTTATCCAAATTTAGAAGAAGATGTAAAATGGAAGAGCTAAAATACAAGAAAACAATTTGTGATAATATTTACTCCAATATGAAAAATGATCCCAAAACATTCTGGTCAATGATAAATAAGCTTAATAATAATTCAATTAATGAAAGAAATGATATTTTTAATAAAGAAGAATTTATAAAACATTTTGAAAATATTAACACACATTCTGATAATATCCCAAATAATGATTTTCATAATCTAATTCTTGACAAAACAAACAAATCCATTAATAGCATTAAAAAGGAAGACTATGAACCAATTAATAAAGAGGAAATACTTAAAGCTGTAAAAACCTTAAAAAATGGAAAATCAACCGCCAGTGATCTGATATCTAATGAAATGATTAAACTTGGAATCAACCAACTACTGGACCCACTTTTTAGCTTATTTAATCAAATCCTAAAAGAAGGGAAATTTCCCAAATTATAGAATGAAAGTTACATTTCACTTATACATAAGAAAGGTGATAAATCAAACCCATCAAATTATAGAGGCATCTCTTTAACTTCAAATCTAGGAAAACTTTTTAACAAAATTCTACTAACAAGGATTATGAAATTCATAGATACTAATAATCTTATCCATGAAAACCAAATTGGATTTAAAGAAAAATCACGAACGATCGACCATATTTTTACACTTAAATCATTAATTGAAACTTACAAATCCAAAAACAAAAAAGTTTTTGCAGCTTTTATCGACTTAAGAAAGGCTTTTGACACAGTATGGAGACAGGGGCTATTCTATAAACTGTTGAAACATAACTTTCCAACATACATTCTTAAAATTATTATTCCCATGTATGAAGATCCCTCTTGTATGCTCAAGTTTAAAGAAGGTATAAGTAAACGTTTTATTTCCAAATGTGGAGTAAAACAAGGAGATGTTTTAAGCCCTATTCTGTTTAATTTATACATCAATGATCTTGTATCAAATCTTAACGATGGACAAACAGACCCAGTAATAATGGGGGATATCTCTGTTAACTCCCTTTTATATGCTGATGATATTATACTATTATCTAGTAGTCAGACAGGATTGCAAAACTCATTAGATATTCTATATGAGTTTTGTTCATCCTGGAAACTAGAAGTAAATGAAGAAAAATCTAAAGTAATAGTATTTAACTCTAATGGTAAATCCCATCAAAATTGCTTTAAATTCAACAACAAGAATATTGAAACTGTAAAATCATATTGTTATCTAGGAATAACCATCAAATATACAGGAAATTTAAACTCCTCCTGCCAGTTGTTAATGGAAAAAGGCCGCAAGGCATGGTTTAAAATAAAGAAAAATTTTGGTCTAAATAACCCATGTAATTTGCTCGAAAAGCTATTTGATACATTAATTAGTCCCATTATTTTATATGGATGTGAAATTTGGGGTGTTGACTTTAAATTCAAAGATACAGACCCCTTTGAACACTTACATATCAAATTTATTAAAGAAATTCTTGGAATACACAGCAAGGCAACTAATGCAGCTTGCCTGTCGGAACTTAATAGATATCCATTAAAGGCAAAGATCTTAACCTTAACTTTCAAATTCCTAGATCATATATCTAACTCAAAGAATAGTCTTGTCAATAAAATCTATAATAATACTCCACAAAACAACAAATGGATTTCCTTGGTAATGAAAAACACTCAGAACCTAGGTTTGAACTATTTAAATTCTTCCCCTAAAAATATAAAACAAAATTTGACTTTGATTAAGCAAAGAATTCATGACCAAGCCATCCAAAATCAACAAAGCATTCTAAGAGAAAATAAAAAATTAGAGTTTTACAATTATATTCTAAATTTTAATGTTAGACCACCTTATGTAGACATCTGTAAATATAAAGCAGATAGATCTAAAATATGTAAATATAGGATAAGTGCCCATTCTCTTGCAATTGAGAGAGGACGGTACAAAAATATACCCCAAAATCATAGAACTTGTACTAAATGTACTACTTCTCAAATTGAAAATGAGGAACACTTTTATTTATTGTCCAACCTATACCAGTTACAGACAAGAACTTATAACAAAAATAAATATAACTTCCATTACAATTAATAAGTTGCGTCATATTTTAAACAGTAGCTCATTAATATTACTTAAAGCTTTAATTGAATATATTGATAAGCGTGAATCAATTAAAAATATCACCGTCACTCCAGAAGACTAGATCTGGTTTATTGGATAGTTTTTTTTTATTTGTTTGTTATTTGAGTTATAACCATTTGTTGTAAATGTGTTTACACTAATAAATATTATTATTATTATTATTATAAAATTTTGAATAAATTATATATATCGGTTATTTTTTTGTTTATTTCAACGAGCAATCTAGAATATTTCTTTAAAACATAAAAATTAAAATGTTTACACTGTTAGATTTCATATGCCGATTACCAGTAATTTACTTTAAATGGGTTACCCACTTTTATATCAAAATATGATAAATATCCTTACCTTGTTTCGAAAAATAAATATGTACATGAATTTCCGAAATATAGTCCTACATTTTAATCCATGTTTTGGCTAAATTACTTTCCGTACCACATGTAAATTTAACTTTTACATTAAAATTTGACAAAAACCACGATCTAGTGGCATAGTCGGCCATCTTAACCCAAGTTTGATAATCCGATTCCAAGTCCTGACACTACATAGGAGACGCGTCTGTTGATTGACAAGATGGCGTGCAGTTAAAGCTTTAAAGGGTAACTGACAGATTAAAAAAACTCAATGACACAGCTAACTAGAAAGTACCTGTATCATAACATTTTAAATTATCAATAAACTAGGAAAAGTAATGCCTATACAGCTGTATTATAACTGATATTAAAATAGCACTACCTTGGAAATGGAATTGTGTCTGTAAGACACAAACAACATCCCCGCCTGACCAGCGACATGAGGGCATGTTGCAACAGGCTGAAATTTTAAGAAAATTAAATGAAAATCAAAATCAATTGATGCTGCACCACCCCTTGATTATGTATACAAAACATTCTGCAAAAAATAAATGTTGTAGCCCTAAAACTCAGTGTAGGAGGGGTTAGCTGGACAAACCAATCTGGATTAATGGACCCACGGATGGACAAGGTAAATTATTATGATCCCTCCACCCCGAATTATAGTTTGGTGAGGCATGGAATCTTGTGAAAAACATTGGTGCTTATTTCGTTAAAAAAAGTTAATCTGTTCAGTGCACAAAATGAAAAATATATTAATCTGACCCTCAAATTGCCTATTGAAACAATTTTCCGAAATGTAAAAAAGCTACATGTAGTTAAGTATTTGAATGCTATTTTGGTCCATGACTAGATGTACTTGTATATGACACAGAAATAATGAATATGTCAATAAAAATAGGTGTGATTTTAAATTGTCCTGGACCTTCTGGAAACAAAAGTTGAAGGTCTTCCAGTAACAGCAATAGGTCCTGCCATTCCTGCAGTTGTCATTATGCGAGATTTTAACACTGAAGTGAATCAAGATCTTGATGGTCCACTAGAATGATGAAATGACAGGTTTAAACAATGTCATGTAACCAGGCTTAAAAATTAACTTCTTAAGCTACATGCATTGTACAAATTGTGTAAATCTTACAAACTTTTTTAAAATTATTTATTTCCTCCATAAATTTTTGTTAAATATATTTAAACTTTTAACTTGATACAGAGTATACTTTAAGTCTTGTTTTGGATTATTGCAACAATGAATGTTCTCTTTTTTAAACTGAACAATGAAGTACACAAGTTGAGTGAGAGTTTAACTACATTATAATTAATTGCATCATTCTTCAACATATATCATGTAATCAATAGAAAATAAACTGTGGCAAATATTTAAAATCAAATTAAATATTTTAAAAGGGGCTGATAATCTTCTTATTTTTATAATGTTTAAGTCTTTGCTGTCATTATTTCAACGCAAGCAGCATGGTGTTTGCAACTCTGGCACCAAAGTTCATATCCATTCCAGAGACGGCTTTATTTTCTTTGAATTGATTTTCACTAGTATTTTAGTCTACACTATATGTGCAATGTGCAAAGCAAAGTTAAGAAAGGAACAAGGTTACAATCGTTAAAAAATGGTTGTTCATAAACACAATAATACAACGATTTCAAATGCAAATAGCAATACAAATTCTATTCCCGATCTAGATAATTATTAAGACACTTAACTGAAAGTTATATTAAAGTTTAACGTAAAATGTTGCGAGATCACATTTTGTTTTCAAAACTTGAACTTGAAGACACACTTAAATCTGAAAATTCGTGTTAGCATCCATTAATTTCGGACATTTGTGACACCCAGTGTGGGAAACACAAACAGTGAAATAGATACAAACGTCTATCTGAATGACAAATAATTTTTTAATTTGGCTGAAACTTAAAAAACACGGCCTCATAGTCATAAAGAACGAAGGTCCGTCGGATTCAGCTAATAACCAAACCGTAAGTCCAATCAAAAATTAGAATGGTCCCGGACAATTTGATTGTGCTGAATAATTAAACTTGATCATCATTTCATAGTACTTAACAGAAGTTTAAATAAAATCTGCTGAGACTTTTCAAGTTATCATCTGGAAACCACGGAGGCATAGACAGATGGACAGACACTTATATCCATACGGAGGTTATCTCATAATACCCTTTCAATTTGTGTGTGTAGGGGGGGGGGGGGGCGGGTATAAAAATTACCAGTATAAATGTCTCAACAAGAGTAAGGATGGGGTCTGCAAACATCTGAAAAAGAGAAGGGAGGTCAGAATACATATCTTTTGCCTTCGACTCCTTTACTCACAAATTTTAATTTTTTTTCCGGTCATATTTCCGATCCGAAATGATATTTGGTCCTGTGTAAGAACAGTCTAGTTTTCGCCAGACCTATAAAATCCATGATGATTATTACAACTCAGCTGAGGATTTTACATATTAGTGGCACAAAATAAGTAAAAAGAACAATTAGCTCAGGTTTTAACTTTTTTAATAGTGTAAAATGATTTTTTTTCAAATTCACTGCTTTTATGAACCAAATTTCCCAATTTGTCTGGTAGGGGACCCATTTTTATAAGTCTAAAATCCTCCCTGCTGGATATTTGTTATTTTGTAAGTGTAACTGAACACAATGATATAGCTGAACATGCATTAAACACCATATGAACAAACAAATGCAAATGATAGCTTTCTGTCATTATAGGAATTTAGCAGTTAAAATGCTGTGTAAAGTGGCATGTTACAGACCGACGAGTTTTAGCCAATAAAGAGTCATTTCATTTCTACATCTTCGACTTTAATTGCAGTGTGTGTTGCATAGTACACTTACGATATTTCATTCGTCTTAACTTTTAAATTCACCTGTACATACATATACTGATAAAACGAATGCCGGACAACTCGGACCATAATATGACAAGTCGGACCGTTTTATTCATAAACTGTCTGAGTTATCCTATACCTTATAGTCACAGTTACGGTCCGAGAAATCTAAATTGTCGTACAATTATACAGTTTTTTTTGGTTTTTAAACTGATGTTATTCCCTTAACTGTACAGTAGTTGACCATGCTGAAGTTTTTTGTAAATGTGAAATTTTTTATGTATCAGCAGATGACTGAAAAATGACTAAAGAATCTTCAAAATATATTTTTTTCTTGCTTTTCATGAGTGCTTAACTCAATCCTGAAATTTAATGTCGTTGTGTTGTAAATTAAACCAGCATTTTTCTTGATATGTTATTGTTAACACTGAAGGTTTATATAAATAAAATAATTTTTAAGTAAAACAATTTCATCTGAAACTACTGGCCCAGTGGTCTTAACTACGATACGAGTTGTCACGATCCGAGATGTCAGTAACCCGAGTTTTCCGGTTACCGATAAAAGAAACATAAAAGATAAAAATAACACTTGTTATAACAATTTCAACATTTATTTAATGATAGAAAAGTCGAACAATATTGGTTCAGCATCATTGCTTACAATAAAAGTATAACATCTACAACATCAAGGTCTAAGTTCCATGCATCACACGCAAAACTTATTGCGATTAAACGCAAAAATTATTGCGTTTAATCGCAAAAAAAATTCGTTTAATCACAATACTTATTGCGTTTAATCGTAATAATTTTTGCGTTTAATCGCAATAAGTTTTTTTGTTTAATCGCAAAGTATTGCGTTAATCATAATGTTTTGCGTTTAAAACGCAATAAAAAAATTTCCAACAAAGTGGCCCGAATAAGCTGCCGTATGAATTCTAAAGATGGTATCAACAAATCAATAAAATAATTAAATATTAACGTCAAAACAGTTTTTGTCAACTTAAAATCAAACGCTGGTTACTTGCATGAAATGTTTATTATTCAAATTAGTTAACATCTACTGGCAGGAAATGAGTAGCGCTCTATTTATAAAATGGATTTATGCAGTATTTCATGCGCTATTGATGTTTATTTCCTAAAGGTTAACCTTCAGCTATTGACCTTAATGATAAAACATATATGTACGGCACGCGATCGTCACATTTTATCCATAAATGAAGATTGTGGGCAGCCACACATAAAATAGCGCACGCTATTAAGAGTTCATTATATAGCGATTTTCATATCAATTCGAGATCCCAATATTTACAATAGGTCCAATGGGCATTATAGTTTATTGAATTAGCACACGCGACATTTCCGATGCAGTATTGTCCACGTATTTATGATTAGAGCATACATACTCATCCTTTCTTCTTAATTATTAAAAATGAACAAAAATATTCATATTACAATATAAGTTATTTTCTTGTTATCTAAGATTATGTTCAGCTAATCATTTGATAGCGGACAATATATTATTATAACTCGTGAACATGAATTTTAAATAAGAATGTCGGAGAAATTTTGCAGCTGTAAAATTATTTTATCTCAGATTATCAGTCATAACTCGTGAATTCGACTATAATAATTTATAGTCGTGAATAATGTCTAAAGCAAACAAAACAATAATTGCCCGAATACAGAAAAATATCTCAAACATGATCCAGGACAACAATACCACATGCGAAATAAATTCAATGGACCGATTACCATGCGTAAAACGTACGTTTTAACTTTGGGGTTACGGAAACGAAGGCGCACATTTTACACAATAAGGTCCTATATATTCGTTAAATATTGGAATATCGCAGCCTTGTTGTATGTTAACTATATATGAACGGCAATCATAGCGTATTAATATTTCACACTAGAAGTAGTTCGATTTAAAATAGTATTCAAATTGCGGGTTTCCGACTTTGATTTTTGTATTTATTTTTTCATACATGATTTTGTTACCTTACAGTGGCCAACTTTTTTATAGAAGATCCCTTGTACTTTTTATATTTATTTGAACATTCATTACGATACTTTGATTGCAGCAATTTTCCAGCTAGATCATGCACTTCAGTTTTTATTTAAAGAGGAACCAGACTACCTATTGAAAATCTGTGGACAAAATCAGTTTAAAATACAGTGGGTTTGTAAATTGCCTGCACTTTGTGAAAATATTGCATTTTTAAATGTTTCTGTTTGTGACTAAACGTATCTGGAGCATATCTATTCACAATATTTAAAATAACAGCGCAAATTATATGCACACCGGACGCTGAAATATTGCTTTCTGGACGTTAAACATCAATAAAATCAATTATACGCACACAAGGAATGGCCTTCGAACATCGAACAAAATAATTTAATGTCGAGTTGTTTCCCTTACACCATATACTGACTGTTAGTGGCATTATCATTACATATATCTATCTTAGCAAGACGATAAAATTGCCTTAACAGTGAGTCACAATAACAGAGACATTATTAACCAACAGAGTATCAACCACTACACACATGGTATTTTACTTGATATTTTTTTAATTCATTAATTATATTTTGTAAAAAGAATAAATATTACAACACCTACTGGCTATATGTTAACATTGATTAGCACTGAGGCACAACTTCGGAAGGGGGCTCGGTAGCCGATTGGTTAAGGTAGTTCGTCTTCTGATGATCTCGTGGTCTGTCAACACTGAGGTTGCGGGTTCGAGTCTCACTACGGACAGGGTGTACTCGACTTCAATCTTAATTGACAATTAAGGATTGCCAGTTTTCCTACCGTAGGTCGGGGGTTCTCTCCGGGTACTCCGGATTCCTCGCCCAATAAAAACTGGACATCATGAAATAGCTGAAAACTTGCTGAAAGTGGCATTAAACATCATTCAAACAAACAAACAAACAACTCCAGAACAAATTATAATTGAACTGTTCTAATCTTATTAGAAACGCCAACACATCATATTTTTAATATTTATAATTTTAGTCCCAATGTATTTTGGTTGATTTTTATTAAAACCATTTACAATGAAAACAACATCTTTCGTGTTATGCATGTCATTATCATAAAATTACGTTTCCTTGTGTTAAATGCGTTCTTACAAGACCGGTCCTTGTCTGAAACTTTAACAACTCATAAATTAATTAAATCGGGAAGGGGGTGGGGGTATGTGGGGTGGGAGACGGATATAAACTTAATTGTCCCAGTAGCGTAACGAACACTTATAGTCTTGCTACGGAGAAGCTTTATGCATGTTAATTAATATTGATGACCACGCTCCTTGCACTTGCACGATAAAGACCTTTTGGTAGATTTAGAATATGATTGAGTGATTGATCTATTGTTCTTTAACGTCGAGCTTTTCTAAAAAGAGTAGGATCATTTTAGCCGCTACAAAATGGTAACCTTCCTGCCTCTACCCAATACCCCAAGCTTTTCCAGTGGCAGTCAAAATTTTGTTTCCTTGGCCATCCTTTTTCCTTGTTGATGTATGGTATATTAACATGTTCTCGTCATGAATATAGCTGTAAATGATCCTTTGAAGTTGAGCAACATTAAATCATATTTTTGTGTGGGTTCAAAGTCACTGACAAGTCTTAATTAGACAAAACGCGCGTGCGACATGGTTAATTTATAATCAAGGTATAGTTGAGGACATTTTTCTAAAACACATTGGAATCGCCCTTTTCAGTACTCTTAATAATTTGTCAAAATGATTAAAAGACTAATTACATGTAACAGTGCATTAATCTAATTGACAATTAAACATGGTAAATAAGTTGATTGCTGCCCAGCGCGTCCCCAGATGGCGAATAAGTCATGTCCTCTCTTTTGCTTTGTCATGTAAGGCAACATTCAATTATTCAATCATATTTTCGTGGGGTTTCAAAGTCACTGACGAGTCTTCATTAGACAAAACGCGCGTGCGACATGGTAAATTTATACCATTGGTATCGCGGAGGACATTGTATTATTTACATGAACTCATGTACACTTCATAAACACATAAACTAATATGTAAAAGTTAATTCTTTAACTTTTAAATAATGCTCTAACAAAATTAAAAGTGATCACATTTTAATGATACAACCTCCAAATTGATGTTGGTACCGCTTGAAAACCTGTTATCATTGCAAGCATACATGTAATGGATTCTCCCATTTGACTGTTTTTGTTCACGTTATATTTTGCGTAGTATTTCTAAAACACATTGGAATCGCCCATTTCAGTACTCTTAATAATTTGTCAAAATGATTAAAAGATTCTTTTTTCATCGTGTCATACTACTTCTCACCAAAATGATATAAGTCGGTTGATCGGTGTGACGATGCTACACATGGCTGCCGGTATCGTATAATTACAGGTCCGGGTCTGTCGGACACATCATCATATTAACATTTTGGGTCCGCTTTCGATAGATTTGTGTCTATAATTATAGGTCCGGTTGTAACGTAATATTAGTAATTCCACTGTAAACTCCCGTGTAGGCTACTTTTCTTTTAATATAAACGTTACCAATTTACTTGATCATTTCAACATAATCTTGCATTTTTCAGATGTAAATCGCGGTTATCCGCCCCTTTAAGGGAGGTACACGACTTAATTAATCAACACATAAAAACACACACAGTATACAAGAAGTATGGTTAATGTAAATATGAGACTATCATGCAAAGTTTTCTTTATTTTAAAACTCTTTGAAATCAATTGCGATGATTTTTTGAGGCTACATCCAATACGAACAAAGTTTCTGACTCCCACAAAAGAAAATTATTAAAGCAACACAAGCAGACGTTTGTTTTTGGTTGGTTATTTCAGATCGACAACGAAAACTTTCTGCGGCATTTGGAATTAATTTTTTTGTTGAAAAAACCCCAAACAGTAATAAATGGTTGGTGCCTATTTTCTGACTATTTTGCAAATTTCGGCTATCGGTGGTTCAACAAACTTGGGACCTGCAGGAGCATAACAACCACTATAAACCTTATTGACAGATTTATGTCAAGATTTTGACATAAAACTGAAGACTTAGAAAATAATGTGCAGGTCTGTGCAGTTTAAAAGCATGTTACGTACTTCGAATCTGTTTTGATTACAATAAAAATTATCCAACAAGTCAAAAAATAACTTTAATCTAAAAGAACATTGATAGAAACAAGTGCCTGTGAGGTGGCAAAAAAAATTAAAAAGAGCGACCACCAGAGCTACCTTAACGCATCTACTTAAATAAACATTTTATTGCCAACTAAATTATTTTTTATTAGCAGTTGTATATCAATTGGGGAATTAAGATTCTAATTGTTTTTTTCACACCCCAGTCATTCTGTTAGTAGTTGTCGGGCTACATCAATACAAAGACGAGATTTCGCTTTTACACTTGGAACTAATGGTATAAAGTACATGTCCCTTACAGTTGCCTCCAAGTCACGAAGAGCGTTCAATTTGTCTGTGTTACGATTTAGGTGATGTAAACAAATACAACGTAGAAAATGAGCAAAAACTACAGGAGGAAAATCCTGTCCTTCATCCAAAACTATTGCTGACAATTCCGCGGGTATTATTGACGACGTCTGCTTAAAATTCACAAAACCAACTACGCACCATTTACAAGCACTTAAAATATTCATCCCATGTTCGTGCATCTCTATATTAAATTTTTGTTGTAAATTAGGGTCAATTTGTAATTTTAATAAAATCTTATCCGGTGTACATTTATGTAAACAATAGTTTAATACATAGAGACATTGTCGGTACTGTTTATGTGTGTAGAAAAATGATGCCAACAATAACCAACCGGACACAGCATCATGATTCAAACCAAGCAGTAGATAAAATAAATGTCTCCGATAAGTTTGGTATCTCTGTTTATTTGTGATATGGTAAGTTTGATTTATTTGACCACATTTTCCAGCCTTTTGAGACAGCATTAAAGCGTATATTTGCTTCCAAGGTAAATGTAATGAGCCAAACACTGATCGAAGTAATATCAAATCTACGTCATGTATCGCACTTTTCCCCATCATACTTGTATTAAACATACTTGGCAAAGCAGACACATAAGGCACAATGCTCGCTGGTGATTGGTGAATTACATAATTAAAAGAACTAAACAATTTTGTGTGTAAAACACACTGCAATCCACTATTATAAAGACTTTGTAGAGTTTTTTTTAATGAGTCATGCTCAAATTTACTGAATCTGTTTTTAAGTAAATCTAGCCCTGGCATAAAGTAGTGTGAGCACGTGGAATAGGTAACGCAGTACACTAATCTTCTGAAACACCGGTCAAAACATTGGATGAGATTGTGTGGTTTCCATGTTGATTCCGTCCTTTCCTCTGACACCCAATACATTATAGTTTTTAAAATGTAGGAAAACAAGAGATCCCCATATTTTGGTTTTATAAAATGGTTTAAAATTGTTTTCAGTAATACGTAACATAGTAACTGGACATGACTGAATGATTGAACAAGTATTTTTTCTGCAACATTAAAGGAAATGCGAAACTCTAATTCTTCTCGTGGAGAGTTTTTACATCCTATAGGCACGAAAAATACCCCACATTGTACAATAGCCTCTATCAATCTATCATTTGGCCATGAAAGACGTAACCTGCGTATCCATTCTTCAGCTTGCAAGATCCACGTTTTGCAATGGAAGCAGAAGACAATATCAAAAAGTCCATCTGACCGGCATGTTCCGTGTATAGCATGATTGGGGCTGTCAGCGAAGCCTTCTCTAAACAGTGTACTTGATACAAAGGTGTCATGTCCAATACTGTAACATAATGTACCGAAAATAGGGTATTTGTCATTATTATCGTGCAATTTAAGTCTGGTATACCCAGGTGTAGTATCAGTGGTATCCATTATTAGAGGTATTGTATTTTGTCTGCTTTGTTGATGTTTGCTTAGGCCTTCTATGTTTTCATAGACCTGACATTCATTCCAAACAATCATAATATCACAATCACTTCCACTCAGATCCAGTCCTTCAGCTCTACTCCCACTCCAGATTAACATATTCTCTTTTGTCTTAAGAACATAATCCCATGCGTTATAAATCCTCCTTTTCGTTCTCACTATATCCTCTGAACCAACCACTGTACATAGGTAGTTATATAATGATAATGATAATTCTTGGTTGTTTACATCCATGCTTGCTTAAATTAAAAGAAAAATACTAGACAATGTTTGAAATATGCTACATGTATATTTCTTACTTAGTTTATGTTGACTACATGTGCTCGCTCATAATATAATTTGTTTAAAATAAATTCTCAAAATCCTAAAAAGTATTTTTTATAGGTCTGGAATTCACTTATAGCCCAAATTAAGAAGTCAGACGTCATATGTATAACTAATACAACTTTTGTTCAAGATTTCAGTAATTTTTATGCCATGGGAGGGGGGGGCGGATAATTGGTATATATAAGGTAATACGGATGTTCGGCATAAATGGGTCACTTTTTTACCTCTTCAAAATATATATAAGGGTAGCTTTTTTCATTGTAAAACATATATCATTGGGTAGTTGTAAATTATCTAAATATATCCACCATGCCTCAGTTCTCATCTTATGCATTTAAAGTAAATGTAAACCACAGTGATTTTACGAACAAAGTGTTCCATTAACATCACTTGATCATTTTTGTAGTGAGTGGACTATTTCTCGATGGGGATATGCAGTAATAAAATATATGAATCATAGGTCTGATTTAATCATTCAAAATATGATTAGGTCCAGTTTTATAACGTCCGAAAATATATGATTAGGGTGGCTTTCAAATCTCCGTCCGCAGACCTGTACTTAAAAGTATCCCTAGTTACCCCCCCCCCCCCCGTGAACTTATGCCTAAGAGTAACGTATTTCAATACATAATGTATTTTTATGTCAAATTTACATGTTTGACATGCTGTTTTAGTATATCTCATTGAGTTTTAAACACCAATAGGGCAATTGAAAGCGATTAAGAATATTACAACGTTTTAAAAAGTATAAATTTAAATCGTAGATATATAAGAATCGATCGAAATAGATCATTGTAATTGGGCTATCGCTCGGTATAAAATATTGACAGATCTGACCATGTTTTAAATTAGAAATCGCTTACAAAAGTTCTGTTTCATGTAGACAGTATACAATATAGCAGATTTATTGACTTTATCTTTATAATTTAATGAAAACTTACTGTGTTAATTTCCGTAATTTTAATGTCTAATAATCGGAATTCCCAGTGAAACTACTTTCGGTTTGTAAAAAACCGGTGTCGTATTAAAATAAACCTACTTATGTACGTACTGATCTAATCGCGCCTTCCGTTTGTAAATACATACTTAAGATACTTGTGCATTGATTTACTTTTAAAATAATTGTTAAACATCCATCCAACAGTTATACAGTTATACAGAAAAATTGCACAAAATGGCAAGGACCACAGTGCAGAAATTTAATATTGCTGGAAAAATACAAAGTACTTCCTCCCTACAGATAGAGTCTTTGTTTGAAGCTCGTTTTTTTTTTTTTTTTTTTTTTTTTGATAGCGGTCAGGCTTCCCCCGTCCACTGCGCCGAATAGCTGTGTGGACGGAGCTTTGGGATTCGCTCTTCAACCTGGAACGCCTGTTGATAAAATATGACTAATTGCAATTGTATGCATATCCATAGACGAATTGCAGCTTCTACAGGTTTTCTTTCGGAAAATGTAGAATATCTTAAACGGACATGTATTAAACGGACATGTTTATGATTTATATATTTTATTACTGCATATCCCCATCGAGAAAATAGTCAATTCACTACAAAAATGATCAAGTGATGTTAATGGAACACTTTGTTCGTAAAATCACTGTGGTTTACATTTGCTTAAAATGCACAAGATGAGAACTGAGGCATGGTGGATATATTTAGATAATTTACAACTACCCAATGATATATGTTTTGCAATGTTCAATGTTCCAAATTTTGCTCGAAGCTCTAAAACATTTTAAATTATTTTTAAACATTTATTTTAATTTTACATACTTTTGTGACTACAACTTCCGCATGTGGCGGATCGTGTAGGCCTCTCGTTGGGTTTGTCAGGTCGCAGTACGGAGAAAATTGCCGCGATCGTAGTAAAGATTAAAAAAAAACTACAATGCCACAATGCACTTGAACTGGTACGAAATAACAATTTCCGACGTGATTTTTTTGTCGGCTGCTCGGACCACGTGCGTTTACTATCGTTAAAATCAGTCGGAAAGGTTGTCAAATGATCTTTATTACGTTCCGTGTCGTCCTATAATAAACAATTATTATTGATCTCGATCGTACATCAACCAATATACATCCATATACAACGACGCAGTGAAGAAAACCCACACAATACAAAACATACAGTTGAAAGGATAAATGGAACGGGATGTTGGCTCAATGCATTAGGAATATGTGAATTGACATGCTCACAGGGAAAGGGGCGCCGCCTGGGGTATTGGGTGTTCTCCCGTTTAGAGCCAGTATTCTGTTAAATTGAATAATGTATATCCGATCATCGACATGCCTAGAAATAACAGTCCGAAAAAAAAAGTTTTCGTATTACGTAAGTCATTATCGTATAAATCAGGCTGTCGTGTGTTAAATGTGTTTACTATCACAAGCAACTCATAAAACAAATTACATCTGAGTGATGGGGGGACAGGTAGAAAATGTATTGCCCCCGTGGCGTAACAAACACCTTTTTTGTGGTCTTTTGTTTTTTTTGTGCTTTTTTTTCTAAGGGGATTTTTGTGAAACTAAGAAATTGTCTTTGAAAATAAAATTATTATAAAATCGCATTTAAAACACATCTTTATATAATGCATATATGTAGCCTGATTTTTGATAATCTAATGTCAAATTTTACACAGACATGTAAGACATGTAAACTGTTGGCTGTAACTTACATGACCCTTATTATTTCCGCGTGCATATCATATATGTTTTCAATCAAGTTTAATAAAAACATCGTGTTTAGATCGTATGATTTATATTATTTTAACTAAAATTATATCCATAATACGTAAAATCGATATTACTTGTCATGCAAAGCATATGTAAAAAATATCATTTGCGTCGGTTCTCTGCAGCTTTCTATAGCTATACTTATCGTTAGATATTATGTTCTTTCTTCTTGTTATATAAACAACGAGTCAAATCTTAATATGTTACAATTTAATTAAAATTTGATATGTACTTCCTCCATCGCCGCGACATATAAAAAATATTTAAAAAAACGGGTCGAAATTTAATAAGACTGAAAATGTTCATATCTTTTAATAAAGAGTTTGGACGAAAGGAGAATTTAGTCAATTGTAGTAGCGATTATCAAACCACTCCATTTCGAAATCTTCAGTAGGGTTCTTAAAACAACGTACAACAATTACTGTTTCCAAAATAATACTCACTATGGTCCGCGGCCAAGCTTGCCGTTAACCTGGAAAAACGGTATCCCAATCCGCCATCACGGGACGAGCAGGATATGTTTATGAACGAAACCTTACGAAATCTACTGAGAAACAGGGTTAATTTTTGTATTTTGTCGATAAACATTTTCTACATATTCTTCAGGCTTTGTGCAAGCTATATGCTTCAGACTGCAATTTATCGCAATAGATTCTCATTCAGTTTCTAGTAGATTTCAATATTTCTACACTCGAGATAGCTAAAATCGAGATTTTAGTATGCGATCTTTAGCGAACTTGTTAAAAATCTTGATATTAACCATCGAGAGTGTAGAAATATTGCAATCAGCTAGAAACTAACGGAAAATTTGTTTATCACAATTTTGATGTTATATTTGTTACGCGATTTGAGTCAATTACGCCTTTCAGTAAAAACAAACTGAAAAATAAATAATTATTTGCTGTAATTCCGTACAATTGCCAAAATGGAATTAGAAGAAAATGAAAAAGATTCAGTTAATTTCCATGTTAACACCCAATAAATACATTCATATATGACTGATCGGACAGTGTTGTACAAAATCATAAAATACTGCGTACGAAGGGGCATAATCGAAAAAAATTTAACCTGCCTCGAAAGAACCAGAAGAAATAAAGAGTTAATGACGAAATATCATATACCGATATTCGTATGTCAAATTGTCAAACAAGGAAACTGTTATAAACACTAAAGGGAACACGACATATTGTTTTACCAGGATAGTTAAATATCTAGAGCGAACAGCATATCTGTTAATCCTGGGTTCCTGATTGGCAGGGTGCTACGAGCTCTGTAATTTAGAGGTTCCGCCCTGATAGCTGGCGGTAAGTGGTCAAACGTTTACCAACTGAAGTCAGCACCTCTGACTATAGTAAGTGTATACATTGTCGCACATTTCTCCTGCAGTTAACAAAAATATAATCGATTCGTTTGTCAAGTTTACTTCTCGTCGCGGATATAGCTATGCCCAGAACTATTACCATGGTTTGAATTTAAATTCCCCCGCAGCGGAAATAAGTAGCATGCACGTGGCATATCTGTAACAAGACTATGAAACTATGTAACGCCACGAGGGAATGGATCAATACATTATTTACTTGTCTCTTTTCCCTGATTCGTAAGTTTCTTGATTTTGTTTACTATATTTAAAGTTTATTAGAAGAAAAGGCCCGGTTAGAACAAACTCCTCGCAAGGTACGGTAATTCTTCAGATGATACCTTAATTTGCATAATCCGGAAACTGAGTTATTTCTGTACTATTCAGTAACAGTCTACTATAATTTGATGACTTAATTTTGTCCTGAATACATCAGTATGGTCAACGCTGGTTAAAATCAATCAGTCAAAACGGTTTACTCTCATAAAATAGATGAAAAATTCTTATAGAACTACGAATCACCAAACAGTAACGAAGAACAAGTAATAGGAAGGACAAATACGAGGCTTGTTTATTAAGGGGGAGGGGGTGATTTGCTAGGCCGAAGTTTATTGCCGTTGTAATCCGAAGTTTGTTTTGTGATTTTTCATCCCGCTTGTCTAGGTGTATCTCTAAGACGGCGATTATACCCATGGTTATCACTAGGTCTGTTTTAACTAAATACTATCGTCAAAATTAAGTTGAGCCTAAAGCATTTCTCGAAATAAACTTAAATAAAATGAGACTAGTTTTAGTTCTTCTCGTCGAATTCTTATGATTTGATTGGCTAAACAAGGATTTGAACTCAAATTCAGCTAAGATTTTTCCAGTGATTGACAGCTGTTGTTTTTGTAGGCAAATTAGCAGTATAAATGTCAGTGTATTTGAAAACAAGCTGCTTTGAAGCGGGTCAAAATGTATACAGTAGTCTAATGATGACTGCGGCTCGTCATCTAAACTAGAACACTAGTTGCCCCTTGGTTAAGTCGTCTTTCTCGGATCCCTCAATGGTTCTTCGCGATGGTTTTAGATAAAATTAGAAAACAAAGCATAGTATAAGCATTACATCAGCATGGGATTGGCGTTACGTCAGACGTTTTTAAAATGAGGAATAATAGAAGGGTTCGACTGTACATCTTACAACACCTTTTCATAGCTAATTTTGAAACTTGTAGGCAAAATTCATCAAGTCGCAAATATTAAAGTGATTTATACAGCCAAAAATAACAATGTCGTTTGTTTAACTCTTTGAGTTCTCATTTGTAGTAAAACGGGTACACACTAATAATCAACAAATAAAACCATGAGTGATTTTCCTAATTTACAGTGAACCACGTTTAGATCATCCTCACTAGTTCCTGTGTCCACGAAACCCTGACAAACTTAGCTTAGATATTCCCAGGCGAGAAGTCACTATTTTGATAGGCTACATCATACCTGCATGTAGCCAATCAAAAACTTGCTTTCAGACACGACTTGATTAGGGGATATCACGAAGTCGATTGTAAATAAACAAATGGCTGTTTTTCATAGACAACGTGAAAATCAGTGTATTTTGTACTATAGTGTTAATAGCTTGTTATGATTGCGATATTTATAAGTTGCGTTTACCGATCGATCCATCTGTCACCATCTTGTATATTATACTTCCAACCACTTGCTTCTTACATGCAATTTCATTAGTTGATATTTTGAAGGTGTGACGTCATATGAAAACCTTCTCGCCCGGGAATTTCCTAGCTAAGTTTGTCAGGGTTTCTTGGGCACATGTGGACACAGAAACCCTTACTTGTGAGGATGCGTTTTGACTCTTTTGCAGTTTCTTGTGTTTTCCCCTAGCTCTTTTAGATATTTTTAGGTGCGTTCTGGTGAGCATATTTCTGTCACATCCTTTCTATAAATACTATTGAGTTTTAATACTTAAACATGTTAAAACACGCATATATTTCAGCAGTGAATCACCTCCGGTATGATTTTCAGAAATATTAGTGTTAGTGCTCGGTACACATATAGTGTGCTCCTGATTGGTCACAGCAGATGTCCGCATTGCCGTAGATAGGCTAAAATGGCTCTCCGAAAATGTTACCTACCTATCATTTTCGTACTATAACCTGCCATCTTTAATAACGAGAGGATCTCTTGTATCCACCATGCTACAGTGTACGCGCTGTGCAGACATGAGGATTGAGGACTGGGAACCATCCCTGTATGGTTTCAGCAGAAAGTGTAGAAACTGGTCAGCGGCCGACTAATGTTTAAAACTATTTCTATGCTGCGAGTTTTTCTCCAATACACTATTTATGTTTGTGTATTTCTTTGCCGTCCAGAGAATAGAGTTTGTGTAAATAGTGCTTATTTTTCTTACGTCAGCTGTATATTCTTACAATGTATCATAGACAGATGGCAGACAAATTTAGACACAAATCTGATTAGCAAGGACAAATGTTTTGTCGAGATAATAGGTTCGCGTACTAAACTATCATGTCTCGTTCCTAAAATACACGAATTACAATAATCTAATTTGTGGAAAGTCTGCTGTTATATTTACATTTATTTATTATCGAAAGCAGTGTTTAGAATTCCCATCATTCCAAGAAAGATAGTGACAGTAGAAGCTAAACGACTAGACATGTTCTGATGAAAAAAAATGGTGAAGCGAGTTGGTTCGTACATGGTTTTTTTTTCGCTTTGGAGTCGCCACATGAGATTTTTATATTAAGAAAATAGGTATACTGTACTGTAGTTTTGGAAGTAATTCGACGTCAGACTGCAAAAAATAGCTAAATCCAGTCACTTTCAGGTTAAATACATGGTTTGTCTACAATTACGACCTAGCTTAGGGACAGACCATTTAACTTGAAGGTAAGGGGCCTTTGTTTTTTGTTTTGGTCAGAAAATATCTATTTTTTGAAGGCGTTGCGACAGAATATTTTTTTTCATTATTAGCATTATTTTATATAGCAGAAATCCTTCTTCAGAATATTTTTTTCTTACCCTCTGCTTCCAAAATACTTTTTTTCATCAAAAATCATTTTCAAAATATTTTTTTTAGGAAAAAACCAAGCCCCACCCCCCACCTGCAGGTTAAATGGTCGGTCCCTTAATTCCGTAGAGTTTAATAGGGAAAAGTTATGTCAGTTTCAGCAAATTTTAATAACAGAAATTATGGTGCACAAGACAATTTAGCGATTATTATTCATGCGTATATCACTCCGCACCCTCCCCCCAAACCACCCAAAAATGATATTCCAGATATTTTGGGACGACATTTCCATATGGACTATTAAAAGCTATTACTAAGTTAGATTCTTTCGTGCTAGAATGTGGGTGTGTTACGTTGTTTTGTTCTTTTGGCTACTATCACACTACAAAACCAGCTTTCGTCACACTTTTACCTGTGTACCGGAAGTTTATACTATGTGGCGTTTGGACAAAAGAATTTGACTAGCACAGAAAATTACGTAGAGTTTAGGGGTCCTGAAAATATTGGATTCTGTAGCAACTACAATACGCCTACTCGTTTTATCCATTTATAAAACCCGGACCATGCTGGGATGGTTCCCTGTGCTCGACCCACAGAGAGCCCAGCGCGTCCCGGGTGGCAGATAGGGGAGACCCTTTCGTTGGGGGTTGTCAGGTCAAATACGGAAAGCCTGGCCGCGGACCATAGTGGGTAACGTGTTTGGAGATTGCCACGCTCCTTGCAGGATAAAGATCCCTTTTGTAGATTTCGACTCTACCCAATATTCCGTACTTTTCCAGTGGCAGTCAAAATTTTTTTTCCTGTGTACCATCCCACCTCTTTTTCAATTGATGTATTGTTTGTTAACTTGTTCCCGTCCTGAATATAGATGAAATACTGCTCGCTGGACGTAAATCAAACATCCAATCCAACCAATCAATCTATTTATAAATTTATAAAATATGGTCTTGATCGCACCAAGAGCTTTACCCACTAAGTGCTGAGTTTTCCATATAATTAACGTGCAGAGTGATGGCATCTCATACCCGGCACTGGGGGAAGTGCAGTTAATCTCAGTGGGTTGAGCACCGAGCAGACATACTATAAAATTAATGACATTTGTTCATCCTGAATCATAACATTTTCGTTGTTGTAAAACGTCACCTACAGCAATTTTTCAGCTATATCATGACGTCTAGTCTTTATTGCAGAGAAAGCCGGAATACCCGGAGATATCGCCCGACCTTCGGTAGGAAAACGGTCAATTCTTGTCAATTAAAGTTAGAATCAGGCGCACCCTGCCCGCTGTAAGTTAGAATCAGGCGCACCCTGCCCGCTGTGAGACTCGAGCCCACAACCTCATTGTTGGCAAACCACGCGAACGAACTACCTTAACCACTTGGCCACTTGGTCCCACTCTCCGGCACAGAGAACATAACTGGTTCCCAGATATAACCTCTGCCACACGTCATCCTCCATTTACTGCGGGACTACATTTGTCGTCTGCTCGTGACGTTTGTAAACAAAGAACGATGTTTGTAAAATAATACACGAAATCTTATTTATTTTTATATAGTCTTTTTAGATACTTCTGATACAATTTTACATTGAAATTACTGCGTTTGTACGCAAAGCTTATTATCCATGAGAGATATCTCTCACAATGTCAACCAATGGTATGGCAGAGGTGATTGTGGTTGACGTAGGATACCCAGAATCCTTTGCGTGGAGATTGACTTGGTCCCGTATTCAACATTTTATACATTAACAGTAAAAAATCTTAACTAGAGTTGTCTTTCCATTGTAAACCTACAACGATGAATAATTTATCGGTAACAAATGGTACCATGGAATAATAATTGCAAGATAAAAATAAACAAAGCAAAAAGAAGTTTTACAGCTATCAATTGCAATAAATGAACTTGTGACTTCGATAATTATTTCTGATGTATGTATAACATGATAGCACTGCCCTGTTAAATCACGTTTTTTATGTTTCTCAAAGATTAGAACGAGATTACTTCTATTCTGATGATCTCTTCAATAAACCCAAAGGAAACACATGTTGCTTGAACTCTTGTCTTTTGTGATTTGATTAAATACAGGCTTTACGTGAAAAACTGCAGTGTTGAATGATGAAAATCATGTGTTTTTAAATTTAATTTCAACTAGTCTAACATATGTTCCCATTTGTCACGATGTAAGCATGAAGCTTCGCAATCACGTGATTAAACCGTGATAATTATAATTAATTTTAATTATGTTGACATCAATAAAAATCAGAAATGTTTACAAATCTTTACAAAAAGATACTTAACTACAAATTGAATAATGTTATTTCTGTATAACTGTTTTAATTCAATTGAATATTTCTCACATAAATTTCAATTAGAATAGTGCAAAGCACTAGAAAAACAAGAAGTTATATATGTTTAAAGACTTAAAATCTGATAGACTACTGCAAACAGGCGTTGTTATCAGAAATCCATATTGGATGTTTGCTTTACGTCCAGATAGGAGCATTTCAGACATATTCAAGACAAGAACAAGTTAACAAAAGATAAATCCATTTGGAAATGATGGAGGGAAACATTTGGAATGCCACTAGAAAAGTATGGGTAGGGCGGAAAATGTAGTCTTTTGTAGCGGCTTCAATAAACCTACTCTTCGGAGAAGGTATAGCTTGGTGCATTCAATTTCCCGTATTCGGATGTTAAACTGCATGTCCTGAGTATAGCTGAAATACTGCTTGCAGAACGTTAAGCAAGCATGCAACCAAAACATCCCTTTGTTTATAATTTACTCTTGAGTACATAAGTCAGAGATGAAAGTACTTTTCCCGCGGTTGCTCTGTTTTTCAGTAGAAATAAAACAGTGCATAAAAAATTCATAAAGTTGAAAAATAATTTTTGTTGTACGTGGAGACTAGAGTTTGTACCTGTTTCTAAAAATTGTTCGAATTCATTTGATATTTGCTGACAATGTATAGTTTATGTAAGTAAAAGTAACAAATTATCAAATCGCGAGACTTGTAATTAATACACAGTTTTTTCTACGTTCCTTGCATCTTAAAACATATTTTGTAGATATCAGATACGTAGGCACATAGTAGCGCTACAAAAGACAGACAAAGTACTCTGTCCCTACTCTATTCTCCATGTTCTAGTGGCACTCGAAATATTCTATATATTATCTTACAAAGGCCTCTAACGTGCAAGAAGCGTGGCATTATCCAAACGGTGACATCCCTGTAGTCCGACAACCCAATAGTCCGACAGCCTTATAGCCCGACAGGCCATTGGTCCGACAAGCCTATAGTCCGACATACATAAAAGCGATTATGGCGATGCACTCACGAAGAGTTGTACTAAGGCTGATTTTTTTCTTCATTGAGTTGGTGGGGCAGGTATAAATGTGCAAATGATGTTAGTTCATAGGTTGGTGAATATATGTATAAAGTTTCGTGAAGATTTCATTAACTCTTTCCTTCGGGCGTGCCCCTAGTGGTCCGCAGCAGAGTCCAGCTTATTGTAAGAGGCGACTATGGGGCTTTAGAATCTGACGGCTGTGCCCAGACCACGGATCAATTAAGGCGTGTACCTTTGTTGGCCTAATAGGTTGATCTTCGTTCTCTTTAAAATTACTGTTCCTTTGTTTTCTATTCCATCCTCATATTTCTCATCATTCCATGTTCATTGGCCGAGTTTCTGGATTGTGAATGTCGGGCGGGCGGTTGCGGAAAATATTTCCGAAACAGTATTCTCAGCAACAACAATCAAGGCCTATTGATATTTGGAATGCAGCTTCAGCGTGGAGTCCTATACCGTGGGATTTAATTTCAGGCCTACTTCCTGTTCAACGAAATCCGGCCGTTCTTGACTTGGACAGATTTTTATGCCCACGTGACGACATAGTTTTACTCATGTCCGTCCTTTTGTCCGTCCGTCCGTCCGTCAGCGCGTAATAATCGTACATGAGGATGACTTGGGGTGACAAACTGTACGTCCTAAGAGACTTTCAGATTTGACGGACTCCTACTTCCTGTTTAGAGCCAACGGGGCATCCGTGCCCAATAAACACATTCCTTCTTTATTTATTTTTTAACGTTTTTCAGGGCGTACAAGACCAACTTACACACCCGCTAAACCGGAACAGACCCAAACGCTATATACTTGTATTCCGGTACGTAGGTGGAGAAATTATATATATATTTTTTAATTATCGATTTCGGTCCGACCTTATATGTGATAATTTATTAGACTCTTGTGGGTTGTCGGACTGTTGGGCTGTCGGACTAATGGGTTTTCTGACTACCGGGTTGTCGGAACACTGGGCTGTCTGACTATTGGGCTGTCGGACTACAGACGTGTAACCATCCAAACACGTTACCCACTGTGGTCCGCTGTCAGGCTTTAACGTATTATGACCCTGACAAGCACCTTACAAGAGAGAATCCCGTATCCGCCATTGTTAACCAACACAGTATGGTCCCAGAATTAAATAAAGAACACAACCAGATAATTTACCAAATGTATATAACAGTATGATGTACAGCCAATTCACGCCAATAATAATGTTGCTTAAGTATTCTATTATTCGAGTTTCTGCAAACTGTTATTAGAGCTCTTTCCATCATGAGAGCTGCTCAGAGTATCCCTGATTGGGCATGCATCTCGTTATAAACTGGTAAAACTAACCGCAGACCATAGTAGGCAATGTGTTCGTAGAAGGTATAGCTTGGTGCATTCAATTTCCCGTATTCGGATGTTAAACTGTCCTGAGTATAGCTGAAAAACTGCTTGCAGAACGTTAAGCAAACATGTAACCAAAACATCCCTTTGTTTATAATTTACTCTTGAGTACATAAGTCAGAGATGAAAGTACTTTTCCCGCGGTTGTTCTGTTTTTCAGTAGAACAGTGCAGAAAAAATTCATAAAGTTGAAAAATAATTTTTGTTGTACGTGGAGACTAGAGTTTGTACCTGTTTCTAAAAATTGTTCGAATTCATTTGATATTTGCTGACAATGTATAGTATATGTAAGTAAAAGTAACAAATTATCAAATCGCGAGACTTGTAATTAATACACAGTTTTTTCTACGTTCCTTGCATCTTAAAACATATTTTGTAGATATCAGATACGTAGGCACATAGTAGCGCTACAAAAGACAGACAAAGTACTCTGTCCCTACTCTATTCTCCATGTTCTAGTGGCACTCGAAATGTTCTATATATTATATAGCGATAATATTGCTCTCTGGACGTTAGGGAACCAATATATCAATTTATCGGTAATTTGTACATTTTCCCTTTGATGTGTACCGGTGATAAAGTCAGTAACAACGTACTGGCATTTATCACCGAATTTATCGGGTCAGTAGGCTGCGTAGGAATCTAACGATTATGACGTCACAGTAACAAACAGAATGTTCAAAAATAAACAAACGTGAAAGCAAGATAAAAAAAAACGATCGAACCGCCCCCTAAAAAAACGAACACGACGGGACCAGCAGTTCCGTTTTCGCAGCTACCTTCCGTTAACAATAATAGTTTCTGAACAAAACTCTTCAAATTGCACAAACATCAACATCAAGTGACAATCCCGAATTCCTGTTCATTCACCACAAGAACTTGCGAATGACATCTCCATTTTTGAGAGATGAGATGTGAATTTAGAGATTCTGACAAATCAAAAAACTGTAATAGGATTATTACAGCAGGAAAATTCGGCCTCTACAAGAACCTTCAACTCATCGCATTTATGCATGATGTGTAAATCTTATCCCCCCTGGCCACTGCAAAGTACTGAAAATTTGAAATAACACAGCACTGAACAGTTACCAGAAATGATAACGATGTAAAATACAAATTATAGAAAACATTTATTAAAGGGGGAACTGACACTTAATTGGACAATCGGTCAGTTGGCAACATAAATTTGAAATAATAGGCCTACGGTTCGTCAAAGAGCAAAATATTAAAAACACAAAATCTGACACCCCATATTATAATTAAGAGCAAATTAAAAGATTCTCATTCACAAACTATTACTTAAACGATAAAAAAAAGACTTGCCTTACAGAGGATGAATGAAAAAACACGTCCACTCATTACGCCACATTCCAATTGAATGACGTTGACGCTAAATGACGTTGCAAACCATTTTTCCATAGATCCCTTCGACCAAAAAAGTAGTTCCTTATAAAATAAGGCATAAATTGAAAAAAAACACTCTTTTTGAAAATTACCGATAAAAGGAATATAGGACATTTTGTTTGTGATACAGACTTTATCACGGCTTAACGTATCAGGTTCGCCCTACGGGCTCACCTGATACTGGCCGTGATAAAGTCTGTATCACAAACAAAATGTCCTATATTCCATATATATCTATCTTTTATGGACAACTATTTAAAACTTTTTAGAGCAAAACAAAGGGCAGAAAAAAATAAATCTGTTATAGACATTTTGAGCTTTGTAGATAAAACCTCTATTGAAAAGGTACACTTGTGATTTTGCAAAAGTACTCTAGGGGTATAAAGAACTTAGTCGTCAGAGAAGAACTCTGTAGATTGCCAATTGAAACTTTTATTAAAACTCAATCCATTATGTATTTACTCAGACTAAATACTGAAAATATTAACCCTCTCCTAAAAGAGGCATTCAATTTAAGTAAAACTCTAGACCAAATGGGGTCTATTCTTGGTTCAAACAAATTATGTCAGAAACAAAATTAGATACTGACATTTTAAATAATTGTCAAACCATAAAAGAAGTTAAACAGCTTAAAAAAATAGTAAAAGAAAATTTAGAGTTTTTTTTATAAAGAAATTATATTAAATAAACTAAATAATTTAGATCAAAATCAAAATAATAAAAAATCTTTGTACAAATTTTTAAAACAAAATGTAAATGTAATGGAATACTATCTGTCATATCATAATAAACAATTAAAAACCCTTTTATCTAAACTTAAACTAAGTGACCACAAACTAATGATTGAACTTGGTCGATATAGAAAAATCCCAAGAGTTATATGCAACACCCTTGACGATGAGTCACACTTCTTACTTGAGTGTAAAATTACTTCCTTTATTAAACAGTCATTAGAACTGAGAGAAGGAGTCCCGTCATAAATATTTTAGTTGTATTGAACAATTTAGTTATCCCCATGTCTTTATGTTTTTTTTTTTCTGTACATGTTTATGTTTTATTACATTGTTTGTAAAGCTATATCCAATATGGTTTACTGTGTGCTCTAAATAAATAAATAAATATGAATTGTTGTTTGAATTTGGTAAATTGTTGACTTTCTAACATTTTGTTTTTTTTAAGACGCATAATATCAGTTTACAGGTTCTTAAAATGTCTGGAATCGACGCCATAAGGCGGAATATTTTTTTTACTGACTGTATTGTGCAGAAAGCCGTAAATCGCTTTTTTTCAGCATCTCAATTGATAAAAAAAAAACGCATATTGGAAACTGTTGCGGGAATGATGAAACAACTTCAGTACTACCTTTAGAAAACTTTTATTGCATGAGTTGATGCAAATGGAACAGAAAATTAGAGGTCTAATATTTTTAGCGATTTTATTCCCAACACTCAACTTATAACAGGGTCACGTGTAGACAAATTACCGAACAACTGCGATCTCTGGTTAATGGTCTAATAAAAACCATAAATACTTGATTTTGGTTTCAATGATTTTAAGCACGTTTATCAAGATTTTAAACAGCGTATCACTGTGAGAGATTTTCACATGACATTTTCAAAACAAGTGTTTCAATCTTTTCTATAATTTTTTTTTAAGAATACGTGACTTGATACGTGATTTTTCTTGAGAAAAAATAATGTAGGGTGTTCACATATAAAAGCCTTCATTCTTTATTAATGCAGCTGAAGTTTTAAGCAGACAGCCTTTACAATTTAACAACTACTGCTAAAAATAGATCACATCTTAAATAAGGTTACTTTTATCAGTTGAAGAGTCTAAAATTAAATAAAAAATATAAAGGTCATACGCTCCTGTATGGGAGGCAAATCAATGTTGATTAAGGATTTTTTTTGTAAAGTTCAATTTCGTAATTGAATTTCAGTTTGGTATTATTTTAAAAACTAATTTAAAATTTTAAAATCATCTGTCAATAGCATATTGACTTTTAAAATTTTCAGGTCAATGTAATGCAATCAATGTTTTTATCCTCCCCCCACAAGACGAATATAGGTTTTCTGAGTTCAAAACACTGATACTGTCACAAATGTTTAAAAGTAATTTAACAACCCAATTTTGTACGACCAAGTCACGTAAGTATAAAATGGTATTGGTTGTCCAATTTAACTCATTTTAATTGTTGATTCACGTAAGGCAGCTTGAACAAAATATTTCTAACATGCAGTTTAGATCAAAACAATTTTAAATATAATTTAAAAAAAAGACACAGTGGCCTCGGTGGCTATTTGGTTAAGGTGGTTAGCTATCTACCTATTATTAGCCGCGTGTCAACATTGGGATTTGAGACAGGGTGTGCTCGATTTCCACCTTAAATAACATGGACTGCCAGTTTACTGTTAAATGTCAGGGTTTTAGATGCTAGTAAAAATTACTCCACCATATAACTGGACGCCGCCAAAAATTATCGCTGACAAAATTCCAGAAAGTAGCGTTGAAACATATTTACACCAATAAACTAGAACAAAAGAATTAATCGACAGTTATGCATGGTTACGACAAATGTATTTCCACATTTCTGAAACGTATAACTTTTATTTTAATTAAATACAAATTTCTGACAACTGTTAACATTAGTACAATTGTATTTTTGCAATATACGTTCGTATACATCTAGGGGCCCCAGTGACTGATCAGTGGCTAAGTTATTGGTCACGTGCATTTTAACAAAGAGGTTATACGTGAAGGTCTCACTTCGGACAGGATGTACTTAATTGACAAGGATTGCCGGATTTTCTTAAATTTCATTGGATACTCCGTCTTCCTTACGCAATTACACTGAACGCAAGAATACAGACAAACGATCGCCGAAAGTGTCGTTTAACCTCAATTTAACAAACGAAATATATACACCATCTTAAAATTTACTAAAGATTTAACAGATCAATATTTTCTATTTTAAACACTAATAGATTCTTATATAAAAGCAGAAATATATATTGCTTGCGGGACGTCAATCCATTAATTAATCAATCTTATGCATGGAGATTTTCTGGTGTCTAAAAGTATGGCGTTTTGACGATGTTAATCATTACGAGCAATCATTTCATTATAGCAGCTTGTATACCTGAACAGATAATGGCAATTCAGTTAAAAGCACACAATAATATGTGACTCGTTCTAAATGTAGCTATAACAGTATTAAACTTTCACTTTCATTCCAGTACTTCCGGTTGCGTATGTTTGTCTAGCAATATTATCGTAAAACTGTATTTTACACGACTAGGTTGGCTAAAATAATGTAGATTTGCTAATAGTTTTTTGTTGTTTTCAGATTATGCGTGGTTTTTACCTTGAATGTTATTTCAAAGTGTTTTCGATTCTAAATTTCTGGACTTAACACTGTGACCAAACTACCTGCAAGTGCAGTACAACGGTCAAAGATTGCACACCAAAAAGTTACAGAGACGTTAAAGTGCGCCAATTACCGTTGTCTGATCAATGTTGAAAGCTAATCATGATGTTATATTTAGATGAGGTCATGTACTTGTAACACATAATAAGACTTATAGTCTGGAATGTTTCTTATTTAGACCTGCTGTACGTAGACTGGTCTATGGTTAAACTGCTCTTAACTGAGTTGCCATTATCTGTTCAGGTATACAAGCTGCTATAATGAATGATTGCTCGTAATAATTAACATCGTCAAAATGCCACTGTTTCAAGATACACCATGTATAAGATTGATTGATTGATTGATTAAAGCAATATATTTAAGTTTTTTTCCAGGACCTAGATCGACGTAAAAAGGGATGGACCAAGGAGAACAAAATTTTGACGGCCTCTAGAAAAATGAGAAAGAAGTGTTTCATGTAGTAAATTTAGCCCTTTTGTAGCAGCAGCACCTAGCTACAATAAAGTAGCTAATTGTTATGGACGAAGCTACAGAGAGGTCCCATTACTCGTAATGAAGCAAAAACACACTTGGGATTCATACATATTTTTCGCCATTAAACTGCTATCTTCGTTTAGTTAATATTTTCCTTTCTCCACCGTTCAGCTGACATTTCTACAATGTCCAATTAAATAATTTTAACACTTTTTAGTAATCATGGCATTGTTGACAAAATTGAAATTGTGGAGTGTAGAATCGTATCGGTAAAAAAATTAGCTAATGCAATAAATACGGAAAACTGGATCCGTATGAACATTTTTTACCCAATTGATTTAGAAATTATGCACTTCCGGAATTTAAATTTTAACAAAAATACTATGATACGAATAAAGTGTAAAACTACAGTTCTGTGACGATTATGGTGTTGTAGAAATATTAGTTAATCTTCAAAGACATAAGAAAGTATGTAGCAATTCAGGGAAACAATTTAATTGCTGAAAACCCCCGGGTGTGAATCACTCGGCTTGCTCCAATACGAGTAATGAGACCTCTTTGTAGCTCCGTCCGTAAAAAAGGAGCTCCATTATTGTAGCAACAGCCGCGCCAACATACTCTTTATAGAAATCACAAAGGCGTTTTTGTCGTGCAATGAGCGTAGCTCACTCAAAATGGTCTGGGCAGGTTTTTATGGTCCCAGACGGAATTTATAGTTCTGTGACCCTACAAGTAGCGTTGCCACAGACTCAATAGTTGCGTAAGAATTGGGCATATTTAAATTATGACATTCAAATGGACTCTTTCTGCTCCTCCGATTGAAACCCTTAATTTTGGGATTGATCGACTAGTACTCAGGGTATTCTGAAATGTCTAAATTATGATTAAACTCCGGAGGAATCCAGTCACGTGAGAACATTGTCACAAGCTGCATAAATATAACTCTTTTTTAGTAGCACATAAATGTGGGAAATAAGAAATATCTCAAAATTCACTATGTTTAACGATCATTGAACTTTAAGATATATAAGAACGGCTCGACTGATAATAATGTATTTATTTATTTCGGTGTTATATGTTGGATTTGTAAGACTTCTAAACATTAACTAATGTGATGTTACAGTTTGTGTCAATACCATCTTATCGATAGATCGTATGATTTAATCAAATTGTAGTTTTCGTATAAAATCTGTCATCTAGTACAGAATTGTGGTCAAAGAGTTCAGAGACTTAAAATTCTTGGAAAGTGACACCCAACGCTGAACTGTGCCAATTACAGCCGTCTGAACAATTTTGGAAGCTAATAATGTTGCTATTTTTGAATACGGTCATTAGTGCTAAAGAGCTAGAAGATCATTTAAACAAAAAAAAACGGTGTTGAATTAGAGTCAGATCATTAGAAGATATAAGGTAGAAGGTATTGAATTATAAGAACTAAAATAGAAAAAGAACGACTGATAATTACATGTTCTTAATTTCTATTAAAGAGAACGGTCAGATAAGTGAATTCCATCTTTAATGTTAAGCTAGAAGTATTAAAGCTATATGCAGGACGAGAACAAATTAAATAGGGACAGACCATTTAACTTGAAGGGGGCCTTGGTTTTTTGTTTTGGTCAGAAATATTTTTTTTTTGAAGGCGTCGCGACAGAATATTTTTTTCCTTATTAGCATTATTTTATAAGCAGAAATCCTTCTTCAGAATATTTTTTTCTTACCCTCTGCGTCCAAAATATTTTTTTCATCAAATATCATTTTCAAAATATCTTTTTAGGAAAAAACCAAGGCCCCCCAGGCAGGTTAAATGGTCTGTCCCTAATCCCCTAAAGACAGGGTATCTATTCACTATCAGCCACTTAAGTACACACTTGGCAGTTCTCTAAGTATAATGCTAGTACCGTCATAAGTGCACAACATTTAATAATTAGAGTCACACGTACAATAATAACGGATTATTTACAGACGATCTTTAAATTGTGTACTTCGGACACAAAAACACACTCAAAGTTCATTTTCAATTAGGTCGAATTTTACTGCCGTTATAATCCGAAGTTAGTTTTGTGATTTGACGGATTAACGGCAGAATTCAGTCCTATTGCTCGTAATGTAGCAAATAAAAATTCTGACTTCGGTCTTTTTATACAAAATTCAAACATAATATTCATCTTCTCTACATCATTTAAGCTTTAGACATTGCGAAACTAACGGCAAACGATCTTTATTTCTTTTTTCATCTTTGAAGGTGCACGTGGAAAATGCTATGTAGATCATTTTTCCGTGTATGGATAATGTGACCTAATTTTATTATAAACGCGCTAATTTACATACTATAACAACCATTCCGTGGTAAGAATCAAGTAATTTACATATGTATTACCCAAGAAGCAACACGTCATTCAGTTTCGGGTTTCTCGATGTTTTTCATGTAGTAAACGTAATTAAAAAGAGACACGAATGATAATTAATACACAAAGCACTGCGGGTTATTAAAAATGGCAATAACTATCATCACGTATCAATAATGATAGATTTTAAACACGAAACCGATAAAAACATGGTGACACTGTCGAGAGATATCAAGATCGACCACGTCTGATTGTATATGCAACTTCTTTTGGACATCAAAGTGCCGGGAGTGACTCACTCCCGCTCTGCTACATTACGAGTAATGGGACTAAATTCGTTCTCTTTTTCAATAACAGTTCGAGAATTAATTAAATTGTTTAATGTTCAATCTCCAAAAGAAAACTTATCGCTTTTCTCTTAAATGACCATCATACTGTACCACATGAAACCCTGTACACTGGACAAGATAAACTATCTGCATGCGTGTCTGCAAACCAGACGCTTTCTGTCAAAAATATGTTTAGAATAACAACATAACTATATTTTGCATTTATCGGTTACTTCCAGGAGAACGATGTAATGTCCTACTTTTTTGCATTTTCGCCATTTGGGAATTTATCTACAATACCACCCTAGTCGTATAAAGTTATCTAAAAATGTCGCGAGCATAAGACGATTAATTCATTTGTACGATGTTTAGCATTGAAGACGCACATCCATGTTAATGACGATCAGTATGCTAATGGTGTTTATGACGATGAGCCTTGCAACACTTCACAAGTTGACATCTTGAATATCAAATGGCTTGCGACGTTTATCCGCCTCTGACTCACTTATGACTATAGCTTAATCCTGACTACACCTGTTTTTCGTATTTTAAAGTTCCGGAAATTGCTTTAATGTTGTCGATTGCTACTTTCAGCATTTTGTAAGCAATATAGTGGCGTCAAGTTTTTTATTGTGACAGAAAGCCCTGACCTTTGGTAGGAAAACTGACCATCCTTGTGAATTAACACTGGAGTCAAGCATGCTCTACCCGCATGGAGACTTGAACCCGCAACTTCATTATTGACAAATAGGCGGTCAATAGTAGACGACCCCAAATAAAAAGGAACATGTTCCATACTTTAGAATTTATGTTCCGATTCTTATTTTCCTTTACGAATGATATCAAACGGTCTGCGTTTAGTACATGTTTGTCAAATTTGGTACCTTATATGTAAAATTTTAAAATCAGCTGTCCCACTACTAGTCCAAGATTTGAGTTATATGTACCAGTTACACCTACGCAACGCTTATTTTGTGTGTTTTTCCGTGATTTATCACACGAATGATCTACTATTCTCGAATCAGACATTTTACCGTACGGCTTCGTTTTCACAGAGATACGCTGGAATTTATACGATATCAAAGAATTTGTTTCCAATTATATAAAGGTCAAACTTAAGTTAATATCAAATCTTATATTAAATGTCATGCAAGTGTATACACTTTAGCAGTTTTGAGAATATATTTCAGAGGTGTCTTATGGCATAATCTGAAACCTGGCCTGGCCTCAACTATCTGGTCTGGCTTTAAAAGTAGCCATGCCTTAAAATTGACATGGCTTCAAAATTGTCAAGGCCTTCAAGGCCTTAAACTGTACTTGTTTTTTGGCTTGGCCTCAAAATTAGCTTCAATTAATGTGTTGACTCTATTAAGGTTATATATGATAATTAGAAATAAATTTGTACATTTATAATTTTAAACTGTTTAGACCCAGTATTGGCTATTAATTTTTGAAACTCTAGTTGTGTTTCAGTTCAATGCAGTTCTTGTAAGTGTTACTGAACCCCCTCCTTATTTCCAAATATCCGAAACTAATATGACGTGTCAAACTAACCTGATCTTGACATTTTATATGTTGTGAAATTAATTTTTAGGCGATAACAACTGGAACCATAAAAATGTAATTACAGAATTAAAAATGTTCAACATGATTAACCTTTATTATTGTTTCTTGAGATGAGATATAAAGGATCTAACGACTGTAGGAGGGCAAGACGGGAACATCTCGCGAGTGAAAAGATTTCTGGTCTTCAACGGGGCCCTGCCGATTAGAAGACCAAACGAAATCTTTCACACGGATGTCTAAGGTTTTTTTTCATCTTGCCCTCCCACCAGGGTTATTGTATTTCTCATCAATTCTTTAAAAAAAATCCGGTGCTGTTCTATTGAAGATGTCAACAAATAGAGTTATCTACCCCGAAAGTAATCCAGTGTTCATTTTTTAGTAATTATGTTTGTTTTTATATATGCCGCTATCAGTTTGTGACATACACTTGGTCGTGGAAGCTGAGATGTTTTTTACATGTTACAAGGCGGAGTAAACAAACAGAACAAAAAGTAAATATTATATATTTTGTATTCCTAAACCAATAGTTGACGTCACAATAAATAGGAGAGTTAAATTCTTATCTCACCCGGCGAAATATAGGTACCACGCGGTTTCATTAGTGAGAAAAGGATATCTCAACCGAATAAAAAATATGCACCATGATGTCTCGTTTGTGAGAAATAACATATAAAAAAGAAACAAAATTGTTCCAGAAGGAAGTATTTCATGTACATAACTGATAATATAGATGACATGACTTGCAAATTAGATTAATATATATCTTTACTTTATCTTATACAGCCAACAGTACACTGGTACAGAGAAAAACAAAAGAAACAAACAAACAACAAAATTACATGGAATAGACTACGTGTACTATAAGAAGGTTCAAAGTTTACGTGATCTAGCCAGAAGGCATATTAAGGCTGTTAATGATTCATTTTATAAATTTGCATACTTTTCTTAGCAACGTTTTTTATTTGATGACATTAGTTTTGAAAATTTAACTGTATTGTGATTACGAATAAACTGTTTTGGAATAAATTGTCGTCTTTCATCTAATAAAAAAGTACGTTTAGATATATAATAAATATGCATCCCCTAATTTTTTAACAATTACAGTAACGCATTTCTATGTCAATATTCTTCCATCTTACAGTTTCTATTGGTAAATAGTGGTTCGTCGTTCTATATCTACATAATGTAATAGCATCTTTTGTACTAAGGATATTTAAATAGGTTTCAAACAAGAATTATGTTTTGAAAATTATATAGCTGAAAGATTCTGGATAGTAGTTCAATAACGAAAACCACTGCTGCACAAACTGGTCCAACAATCGCTGCTTTACAAGAAATTTAAAAAATAAAATGAATTTAAGCCATTTTAAAGTTAAATTCCTATTATTTTCCAAGTCAAGTTTTTTCGATAAATATTTGATAGTTTAACTTTTATATCTATATATGTACTTATTGGATAACTGCCAAATTCTCCATATGACATATTATTAGGTGTACACCCATATGCAATATATGTTTTATTTACTTGACAAATAACTCCAGTTAGAGTTTTACAGATAGTTTTATATTCTTTTAACCACCTTAAACATGCACTACCTACTTCACATTATTGGAATCAAATTTAAATGTTTATTAAAAACAATAAAAAACTATTAACTAATTCAATTTCATCTTTGTTATAGAGAAAAGTTATATTAGGATTATTCCCATGCCAATACCATTGCTTTTATTTTAATTTCCAGTGCCCGCAGTACTCTTGAAGATGCATTTATTTGATATTGCAAGTCGTTAGCAGATCGCCAGTATGACAGTGTCGTCGGCATATAATAATATAAATAACTTTACATAAATTTATATCATCTTCAATATCATGTTCTATTTTGTTTAACCATTTACATTCAATACTTTGATAATGAGAAGTCTTCCAGAACGTTTAAAAAACAATGAGAATAGGAAAGTGGGGCGATTTTCACCTTGTCGAACGCCTATTTCACAATTAAACATAGCTATTGTGATCAATACACTAATTAAATATTAGAGTACATAAGTACATGTTCGAAATTACATCATGCATTTTACCGTTTATATTATGCGATAGAGGCCTTTAATAAAACCTTACCAATAGCTTCTTCGAAATCTATAAAAGCATGTTTCTATTCTTTTGTTTGTTTGTTTTCGTTTTTTGTTTTGTTTTCTTTTTTTGTGTTCAATTATTTGGAATAGTAGCCATGTATAAATCCGCTCTGGTTTTCTTTGATAATTTGAAATTCTTATAAAAATAATTTAGCTAGGTGTTTAGGACTGCTGTAAAAGCTTTATCAAGCAACTTACAATAGTGGCTGCTCTATCGTTTTAGGTAACAATAATGTTGCCTTTTTTTCTTATGAGTTATAAGTAACATGAGTTTAATCAAATTTACCAGTTCAAGAAATTTATAAATACCTTGTTGTACTCACATGATACAAAGAGGCAAGAAATGTATCATTTCCCCAATGTTAAAATGTCCTTTGGTTGCGGCCATTTTTAATATAAAATTGACATAAATAAAAAACATGAACTAGTGTAGAGGACCGTCCGATGAAAATTGTTGTTAGGATTTGTTTCGATTGGTTGACTTGTTTCGGAGACCAAGCATTCGCGTAACATCTAGTACCAGAAAACATTGATCTCCCTTTATTACTAATTTGTCGGCGATAGAACTACTATTTCAAATTAGCAATCACCCAAATGAGACTTATATTGTACATTTATTTCTTATTTATCATGATGGATTGAGATTCTTTTCGTAAATTTAGTTCATTCAGTGGTAATTAAGAATACTAAAACAGTAATAATGAGTTGCTGATGTTATATGCCGAGACATGTCCATGCAATACACAATATTGTTTATTTAAAATAATGTATGACTCTTATTAAGATCTTAGTACAAGCAAACAATTACACAATTACAAATTAAATATATAGAACATATTATAACTTACATTATTGGTATTATAGATAGATGAGTGAACTTATAAATGTATGTGTAATTTGCCTTTGATATTTACGGGATAACCTATAAAAATTATTTTCTCTATCGAAGGATAATAAACTTTCGGTTTTGCAGATTCTATAGACATCGTTATCCCCTCCATGGAAAAACATTTTTGTAGTTAATACTCTTAAATAACAGTTTAATTTGTGTAACTTTACAATTTTCCGAAGATGTTTAATGTGTTCCGCGGGGTAATATATGACGTCAATGGATCTTTTCTTCCACCCTCTGATAGAAAATATTTTCTATCCAATCAAAAGTCTGTATTCTCGTACAATTTATTTGTATAAGATTGACAGATAATATTCATATACATTGTATTCTTCCTATTTCCGACTATCGGCATAGTATAATTCCAAGAATGGCTTTATGCGAGTGGTACATGTACATTGCCACCAAGCTATTTATATTTTGTAAAAATAGGTTTCAATAAAGACAATTCTAATGACACTGTTTTACCTAGGGGATAATAATTGGAAATATATCTTCTTCATCAATTTTTAGAAAACGTAAACTTAAATGAACATAATTCCTCGAGTTGTACCGATCAACATTAACACGGGGTTGTCAACGATACATGTACCTATAGATCAATAGGCTGTCATTTTGCCAGTAATTTGACACCTTTATGCAACTTATATAAAACCAATAATGTACATGTACAATATACCTGTAAGTAACGGACGTAAATAATGCACATATTTAACCTATATATTTTGAAATATATCTTTGGGAGCAACCATTTAATTTCCCATGCTCGAATATCAACTATTTTTCTCAATGCTGATAACTCGATACGAATAAAACAAATCTATTAGAACTGAAAGTTCTAGGCCTCCCAATCATAAAAAGATATAGATGGTCACTTACTGAAAAATAAAGAATATAAAACACCACAATATAGGGTCTCCCTTTTTCGCCCCACCCAAGGGCTAAGCAGCTCTGTGGTAGATAAATGGATTCTCTTCCCAGTACCCCATCATATTAGTATGTAGAACTACATTTTTAAAATTAATGTATCAAGTCATCTATAGTTTAACAAGAATCGTATCTTTTTTTGAAATTTCTTCTTAGCGGTAGAATAGAAAGGAATCGGAGTTTAGGGATCAGTCATTGAGATTTTCCGTCGCTTTTATTTGGGCGCTGTAGCAACAGTTAATGTAATTGTGCTCCTTATATTTATACTGCTTTTCACTGAGCTTAATTCTCTTACTTTCTCCTATAGCGCCTGCTCTTTTTATTTTTTAAATCCAAAAATAGATCATTTTGTGAAAAGAACGGGGCATTTCCATGCATATCAATAACTATGGCCCGCTGTCCGACAACCCCTTTTACTTTTATCCAAATGGGAGTTTCCTCTTATCCGCCATTTGGAATCGTAGTGAGCAGCTCTGAGTGTTGAGTACTGGAAACTAGTACTAAGATGTCTTTAAAGGCGTTGTTACCTCATCCGTCTTACTGAAGGGCTCGAGTACTTTTCCTACAAGTATCGCCCTTTACTTACTTAATTAAATACTGCACGAAATCAGTTAACTTACATTTTGTTTGCGATTTAAATCCCAGTATTTTATCAAAAATACAAATCAGCAAATTAATCAATATTATTATTAATTACTTTTTTGAAATTTAATTCAGTTTAGATTGAAACATGTTTCGTGTCGTTCAAATGGTTTACTTCTAAAATAACGTTTGATGTATATGTATTGAATACGTGTCAACAAGTTTATGCCGGACATACAGAATTATGACGTTACTAAAGTGTTAACAACGTTCAGAACATTTTCATAAGTTATTATTACAAACTGACCGATATTTTGTTAGAATTTACATATATCAGTGTGGCATACTTACAAACAAGATAAAGTCGTTACAATTTAGTTCTTTATGCCAATACAAGGTACATATGACACGTAAAGCCAGAAAACGAGTAATTAATGGTTTGTCTATACTTAATAGCAACAGCCAATCAAAATGTGCTGTATGTGAATGTTTTAATTAAAATAAAGGCAGTTTGGTATCATAACACAGTAAAATTTGACCCCAAACGAAATCAGCCATGACATAGCTAAATAATTGCTGAAAGTGAAGTTAAACAACATTCCAACGAACAAACAATCTCTTTAAAAGCAGCTCGCATTTTAAGATGACATACATTATAAAACCTTTCGCCCTGTAAGCACTTCTATTGGCTGGTACTTAAAAGTAAGCTTACATATTATCTTTTTGCGCAGGAAAACTTTAACGCCTGAAAAAAACTTTATGTATTGTAATTTTAATATGGATCTATTTTGTATATTCATACGTATTAAATTTCAGAAATCTGTTACATGTCAATTCATTAATCGAGCATGTATGAATGAAAACCGTTTTGTAGATCCAGAAATAGATTAATTCTCCTTATGTTGCACTGCACATACATGTCTTTTTAGGTCGAAGATTGATTTGATATTGAAAACTCTAGAAACCGTCATTTTCAATGATTTTTAGAAAAAACACATGTTACATTTAATATACATGTTTAATGCATATCTTGTTGTTGTCAATTGATTTAATAATAAAATTAGAAACTGTCATGTACGACGTCAACGATTTTATAAATCTATATTTATCCGATTTAAAGATGACAACTAGGTCCAATCGCAACAGCGAATAAAAACTAGTCTTCTTGCCGAAGAACGCTTTTCTTATCGCTTGTAATTGTGTTATAACTCTCGTAGATCACACGCGAACTCGACAGGTAATTACGACGGCTAACAAGAAACGCGTTCGTGTATATGCTCTAAGACTTATACAGTATATCATTACGACCCCAACGTTTGCGCAGCATTAATAGAAAATTTCAACAAAAATCCACACCCGATGCCGGTCAAAACAGAACCAAATGTCGGCGTTAGAAGTACACATTTCACTTTCGCAGTATGTTACGTTAGGTTTCAAACCTTCAATAAAAATGAAAGATTCTTAAAATTGATCAAACTAGATTTGTCATATTCATTGTTAAAATGAGATAACCATATTTGACGCATTTACAATCTAATTAAACTAAATCTTTTACTTGCTCCCCCTTTTTGCTATGGTCGCTTCGTTAAAAGTGAAAAATTTAACTTTAATTAGATTAACGCATTTGCGCCTGTCAATCGGCGATTTTACGGCAAATTTACTTTTCTTGAACGATGATTTACTATTGTGAAATCACGAATTAATTATACCCAAACTATTCATGGACTAGGGTTTGAGTAACATACAGGTAAAATTGGCCATACAATATATGGATATGGCGAACAAGTCCAATAAAGAAATATTACAGGGCCAATGCAGGTAAAACTTTGGACAAATACAGAAAATCATGGTCAATACAAAAAAACAGGCCCAATACAGAAAATTCTGACTTTCTAAAGTACAAACAGGGCAAATACAGAAAAGAAACAGGCCCAATACAGAAAATTCGGACTTTCTAAAGTACAAACAGGGCAAATACAGGAAAGTCACTTTCGCTAATCTATATAAAAATTCATTTTAAAACCAATCGCATTCGTAGGCGTTATGTAAATTTATGATATATTTTTTTCAACATCACCAGACATAATATAAGTTGAAAACATGACATAAAACTTTCCAGATAACATTGTAGTGAAAGTGAAAGTACTATGGTACTGTTTAAAACATGCAATAAATATAAATATTTGTTGTTAGGGTTAGTTGGTATGTTTGTTTGTTTGTTTGCTGCAATGGTGGTTAACTCCACTTTCAGCTATATCATGCCATCCAGTTTTTACTCAGGAGGAAGCCGGAGTTAGTACCCGGAGAAAACCACCGACCATCGGAAGGAAAATTGGCAATCCTTGTCAATTTCGATTGGAGTAAGAGTACACACTCTCCGCAGTGAGACTCGAATCGCGACCTCGGCAATTTTACGGTCAGCATATATACAGTGTGTTAAAAGCAGAGTTATGAATAAAAAAATGCCATTTTCATATTGAACCTTAGACTTGCTTCAAATAGTTAATATCTTTTAAATTTTTTTACATGAGTTGAATGTTGATACATGAGGCGGAAAAAGGATTTCTCATAAGGGGCCGCATTTCATATAAGGACAGGGGCGCCTCTCCGGACACATTTTTAGAATCACATGTTATATATGCTGCTTCGTAAAAGGGTCAGGGCCCCGCCCCGGGTAATTAAGATGTAACTCTCTTACATCCAATATATTAAAATGACTTGTGGCAAGAAAAACCTATTTGTACCTATATTAAGGATAATTGTCATTTAAAGGGCGCTTTCATACGGGACATATATAATATTCTTGCAAGGAAAGCGATTTCTCAATATGTAGCAAACTGCAGTTTTATTGAAATATTGGGAAATATTTTTAATTTGTTTAAAATTTACTTATTAACTCGTGGATTGATTTTTTTTCTACCAAAAACATGTTTATATACTCGGAAAACATTCTGAATTTGTTGACGTGTCAATTCAAGGCCAGAACAACCTGAATAAAATAATGATTTGATACAGTTAAGAAAAAAACGCTCCTGAAATAAAATGGATATCGATAAGACCTTGGGCCCAATGAACGGATTGCAACAGATTCATTCACAAAATAACACTTCTACAGAAAAAAGCTACATTTAAAATGTCAGTTGCAATTGAATATCAATTTGATAATAAACAGCAGATGTTTTGATATACATGGCGATCGATATGCTTGCTTGTCAATGTCAGTTTGTATATTACACAGGTAACCAATTTTTCAACATGTATCTGAAAAATAGGAAGGGCCTCCGTTGCCAAACGATTAAGGTTCTTAGTCATTTACTAATGACTGTGTCTGTAAGTAAAAGGTTCTTACTACGAACAGGGTGTAGTAGACCCAACTAAAATCAAAATTCCTCCCCAATAAACTTTAACGCCATGATATTGCAGAAAAATTGCTGAAAGTGGCGTTACACGTAAACTCATTTAAACAAACAAACACGTATTATACAATTTCTAAAAAGCAAAATGAACATCTGGAAACTCCATAGCACACGCTTCCATTGATTGATTGATTGATTGGATGTTTGCTTTACTTCCAGCGAGCAGTATTTCAGCTATATTCAGGGCGGGAACAAGTTAACAAACAATACATCAATTAAAAAGGGGGTGGGATGGGACACAGGGGACACAATTTTGACTGCCACTGGAAAAGTACAGAGTATTGAGTAGGGTCGGAGAATTTAGCCTTTTGTAGCGGCTACAATGAGCTGCCTACTCTTTTTCAAAATCTACAAAAGGGATCTTTATCGTGCCAGGAGCGTGGCAATCCCCAAACACGTTATCCACTATGGTCCGCGGCTAGGCTTTCCGTATTATGACCTGACAACCCCCCAACGAGAGGGTCTTCCGTCCGTTTCCGCAACCGGGGGACGCGCTAGGCTGCTCCGTGGGTAGAGCACTGGGAAACAACACATTGATACAACGGGAATTATTTAGTTCAGATAATGGCACAACCGTTTATATTCAAGAAGTTTTAAATTGTGGGGCATACAGGAATCCATAGTACAGAGTTCCGTTGGACAATATAAATGTATTTATTAAGTGTTCGTGTTAGTATCAAAACATTAAGACGGGATTTTACTGGCAGTGTTGAGACCGACCACAAATTAAAATACAGACGTTAAGCAAAAATCTAACAAATTGATTACGAATATTTGCTATTTGATAGACTTGCCATAAGTCCCTTTATTTATTTATTGGGGTTTTTTTGCTATTAGAGTGTTTTATCTTTTTTATCTGCATATACAATATACTCTCCACTTGTGGATACAATATATACACTTGAAATGTTAATAATGAAGATGTAACATTCTAATAGCAGAAATAAAATCAAAGGAACTCGTGGCAAGTCTATTTGATTATGATGAAGGTGCTGGCAGAATTTCGTTAAGGTTAGCAATAATTATCATCCTTGAACATACACAAAAAATAAATATTTTGTCGTTGCACGATAAATTGAAATGAACATTGATCAAACTTTTTAATATAGAATATGAACTAATGTTAGTTTTTATGTCGCCTCATATAAGCATCTTATCCACATTGTATTCTCCATTTTAAAGTTATTTGACATCGTGTTTGTTTATTGATATTTTATTATCTTTATTTAGACAGAGTAAGGTTTGATACTTGCCACAATCAAACAATTTTGTTAGTCAATGGCGTAGCTAAGATAAATTGATGTGTTAGCTAAACATACTCGGCGATGGTTATACCATTTCAACGCAAAATATCACGTTATTATAGTTTCTAAACTTCATTTAAAATAAAATGTGACCACAAACCACCATTGGTCAATCGTACATAATTCATTTCTTAATATTTATGATAGTATGCGGAATAATTCGAGTCAACTAAGACCGATTTGACCAAAAAAGTACAAGAAAATAATTTTTGGCGTAAAGGGAGCTACGCCTGATGGTTCAGTATTGTATAAGTTGATGTTGGAATATAAATTTTAGTAAATTTAAGGAACACATTTTTACTTTAAAAAATAATTATTTAAAAAAAAAAAAAAAATTTGAAACAGCTGTAACAAAAAGTTAATTGGAAACAGTGTCCATGTGAAATGACGTCTCATGGTTGAACATTACATTCTTTTTCATTTGACAGCTAACCCCTTCCTCCAGAAGCACATGGTCTCCTTAACGTCTTTTTAGTACTAAATTCTAGTTCAGCTTTTTAACGGGTTTGAGACCTTTTTTAAACCAAGTTATCTTATATAGGCGTGGCACTATCACAACATGGGGATTACCTTTTCAATTGAGGGTAATATGTGATGTGTTTGGAAACGGATGTGCTAATTGCACTTTTTTATGAACCATATTGCGGATGTCAGGATGTCAACAGACAAAATTCGCTGTCTCTGCTACTAAAAATGTTACACGATACTAAAAATGTCCATTTCTTTCCCAACTGATTTCTTTTTTCGTTTATATTAATAATCTGAAATACTGCTGCCTTGACGTTAACAACAAATAATTCAATGAATATACGACCATACCTTACTGAGCCTTTTCCGATTATATAATTGATGAAACATTTGCATCATCCCGGAATTAAATAGCTTTTAATTTGTTTATACAATCCACTTAACGATAAAACATTTATTTACAAATTCGTCAATGACATTCAAGCTGAAATGGCATTCGGTGCATGTATTAATGATTATTTACACATGTTTTTATCGATCTGAAAAGTATAATTTAATGTTTTGTAAAAAATGAAATTGATCACACGACAAACAAAAGTTAAGTTAGTGCAAAATCCTTCGATTTACGTCACTTCATCATGATTTCTTCACGTCATCACTAAAACAAAACGTGATCGATCAAAATTCAATCGGGTAATTAAATTTTAAACAATGATTATTGACAAAATTCTGTTCCTGTTAGAGAATATTTTATTGTTTAAAAAGAAAACAAACGGATGACGCAAATCATTTGATTCGTAAGGTCAATATTATTTAATGTTTAGACAAGATTTGGATATGTTTTTCTGTATTTTCACATCGCGTTATTTAAAAAAAATAGATGACCGTTAAATGTAAATTAGTTCTCCAGTTAACTGGCGAAACATAAGAAAATATTTTTATTTATTGTGTGAATGGAAAAATAAATGCATACATCACAGTTATATCCTCTGCTTTAAAAGTGAAGATATATACATGTAGAGATGGCTGTTATAACGTATATGTCACAACAGATGGCATCGTCTATCCTTAGGCCGCTACCCCTTTGAGCAGTACCCATCTCTATCCGTAAATCCTCTGTACTACATGGGATTTAATTAAACTGTCAGTAGAAAAAAAAATCGCACTCCGTCTAATAATGTGTCTGCTGAAAACAACCGAAGCAACATTACATGTATATTCTTGGAGAGGAACTAAACAATTGAGAAAAACTTGGACCAATGCTCCCTGATTGATACCTATCGCTCCCCCATCTGATCAAAATGTAAAATTTCATGTAGCTGACAAAGATTTTTCGACAGAAGTTCTTCAGATGATGACAAATATAAATATCTTCAATAATTAATGAACAATGAGGGACAGTGTTGTAGGAGACAATTTTGCCCGTACCAGAAATATCCCACTCCCAGTTAGATAAGAAAACGATTAGTCTCTTAAGCGACAGGCAAGCGTTCTAATATGACGTGCGTTTATAAAATCGCATCGAGTCCATTGTGGTTTAAAATGAGCGTATCTTTACATCTCACTAAAAACCGTCTTTATCGTATTATATTAGAAATAATTCATTAGTGGTCACGAATATATACAAATACAAATTTTATTGTCATATAAACATCTAAACAGAGTTTGTGACAAAACTATATAATTAATTAATATAACTGTAGAAATACACAATTAACATATAAAACATAGTATTTTACATGAACAATGTATGTATTGGCTTTCCAAGTATTTAATTAAAGAGTCCCCCATCCTCAATACTAATGATTGTTTTATAGGAACTTATAACATTAACTTGTTTATAGCTATTTGGATTTAGAAGTATTTTTAATTTTTGAATGTCACTATGTTGTTCGTATTGATCAGTATCTTCAAATAAATCTTCGAGTAAAGTATTTCGCAAAGACTCATTTATCTCGCAGTGCAGCAGAAAATGAGCCTCGTCCTCTACTACAATGCAAACAACACATATTCTTTGCGCTCTGGGAATTTTTAAGTATAACATATATACATGTACTGATTTTCCCACGGCTTTGACCTTTATGCCTACATTTTATTCCTGGCTACCGAATGTAAAAATAAGTCTCGATATGAACTTGGTAACAATAAAGGAAACAAAGAGGTATTAAATAGCCCCACCCCAACCACTTATGTAACCGACTATGTCGTCATAGTTATCCTAATAAAATACAGTTTCAAGGATATGCATATATACAGTATCGGTTAAAGATTTGAACCACGTAATTGGAACCAACCTACTTATCGAAAAAAATATATTATCTATAAAAGCGCTATTTTATAGGGTTCCGCTCGCCTCTCACATTTCGCTAAATTGATGATCTGCTATTGGCTTAAATAAACAAAGTTACCTCCTGTTAAGAACCCCAAAACGAAAAGTCACGATTTCTCAGTTGATGCTTAATCTATCACCCTTCCGTTCACAGCGTTTTGTTATCCATGGGAACGAAAAAATTCATTATCCTGGTTTCGAGTCATTTGCAAATTACGACTTTATTCCTGGTAATATCACAGCAAATTACTTACGGCAGGTATACACCGATAACATACAGAGATATAAATGTGGGAGGGGTACCATTTATCTTTTTGTAAGTTTAACAATTTGTTATCATGGCGATAAGATAACCCGTATATATCAGACCTAAGTAACATTCAACTTTTTATCGTCGCGATGCTGAGAGATGAGTAATTTAATGATGCAGAAGTGCATTCAATATACCGACAATTCAAAATTGCTGTAGACATATATATCGTATAAATTTAGCGGATTGGTATGTTCAGTTCAGCCGAGAGATGTTGACAAACAAAAACTAATATTGCCAAAGACCTGGTCCGGCAACACACACACATAAACGGGAAAATTAATGTCGGACGATTATTAATAAAACGATGTCGTGGTGTGTAAATCAAAAAATATGATTTCAAACGAGAAATAGCTTTCGAAATTACCGTTAACTCTATTTTCTCTATTAAGTCTTCATTATTTAATGTTGCCTCGTTAATGTATTAATTTCATTTGAAATATCTAACTGGTCGCAAACGCTTATATACCATTTTGTACGAGGGGTTCTGGTGTTATAAAAGTCTTTTTTTTGCAATATTCTCTCTAGGATTGACGGCGGCAGCGTGGGTTACCCAGCCACCCTTTCCATGGATGGGAAACTGTGACAAAACTTATATGCGTTTGCATCACAAGACCACATCTATAAATATACTCATCCGACAACTTGTTTGTCGCTTACAATTCAATATTCGCGATGTCTAGAATGAATGCTATAGGACTTAATCGAGTAAATTTTTAAACCTTTTCCCAAACTTAAAACATATACTTATACAAATTAATTAACAGTGCGTTTGCAGTTAATTTATTTCTAATTACATCACGTGATACATTATATAATTATGGCCTTCTTAAGAGGTGGACATCCAGAATTGTCAACTTGCGTGGGTTGTCTTTCCCGATTGCTTTAGCCAGAGTAAAAACAACCGAAGCAAGTTGACAATGCTGTATGTGCACCGACTAAGAAGGCCACAATTGTTTTATGTAACCGAACAAATCAAGATAGACTAAACAAGGTGTTATTTCTCATAATTATGTGTTTTCAAAACTTCGTTGGCATCCTTTATTGCAAATTTAAATACTACAAACTGTTTCCGGTTGCCTATCACGTGATTTAGAGGGTGACAATAGTATTGTTTCCCAGTTTCCGATCACGTGATTACGAGGGTGACAGTAGTATTGTCTCCTGTTTCCGGTTTGGTTTCGCAAGTTGTCACCCTCTGCAAGCAAATATTTGACGTGATATTGTTTTGAGCCAATCAGTAAGTGTTTTTAAGTGACGTTTAATAATACTAAATATTGATCCGGATATACTTACATTAACTTACATTAAGCACGTACAATTTATACATGCAATCATGGAGGATGCATAGATGACCAATAACTAATTAATTAATACACGAAATATGGTTAGTTTTCATGTGCAGTACACAAATTTAAGACATCTATTTGGCCAATACACCTTAAATATCCATTATTGAATAATATACAAGTATAGTCTTGTGTAGAAATCAATAAGGTGTTGAATGGTATACAATGAAAGAAATATTGACTTCGGTCTCAGTCGATATTGCTTTCATTAAATTGACTTATACAAAGGACTATAATTGTTTTATTACACAATTCTCATTAATAACAGAATTGCAACAATTGGGATGTTAACAAAAGAAATACTGATTTAAAAATCCTTATGTTTAGTTCTGTAATTAGTCGATTGATTGATTGATTGATGGTGTTTAGCGCCCGAGCAGCAATATTTCAGCTATATTCAGGCGAGTAATTAGTCGAAACATAGTTTCGAGTCGGATTAAATGACGTTTGAAGCTCTATAGCATATTCAACTTTAAAGTGTGTTGCACTCGCGTCACAGCAAAATTTGAATCTTTTATTGCAATTTCCCATTATTTTTGAATATCGATCATATATTTATAGATTATTTGCGTTTTTTGAAACGAGATGCGTTTTCTCGTCCATATCTCATCGAAGGGCGACAGCCCTGAGATGAGATGACGAGAAAGTGCATCGAGTTTCAAAATACGTAAATAATCTGTTTATCGCTGTTTTGTAACATTGTGACGTCACAGTGTTTACTTAATGACGTCTTGACAGCGAGCTGAGATGGGCCTATCTCACGTTAGTAGAGTGAGATGGAATAATACCGCACACAACGATCACATGAAAATACTGCAAAATAGCGATAAAGTATTTTAGAAATTTTTTGGAAAGGCACAATAAAAAAGTATATTTAGAAAATTTGTAATTATCATCCATAACTCTTACACAATTTACCAGATAATTGCCGCACAATTCAAAATCATTCAGAAGAAGTATCTAATAGAAAAGACAAATGGAATTCCTATTATTTGAACTGCGAGTTATTGTTCGGAAATGTCTTTTTTTTTAATTGAGACCTTTACCTTTGACAGAATTTCTCCGAAATTAAAAAGCTATTATCCAAAGCATGTAACAATATTTGTAAGACGAATCATTATAATAAGAGGTTTCAATACAAGTTTAATCATATTAAACGTGTGTTCGATCAGTAAAAATACATAATTGACTTGTCTGACTATGAATCACAGCTATTCAGAATTTTAAATGCGCACCCACGGAACTTATTGTATATATAATTGAGAGATTTAAGAACGGCGTTAAAAAAATGCTGCATGAATACAAGTAAGTGCAAACGGATTCGGATCAGTGACGTCTCCGCTCAGACACCGTCTTTGTAATTTTCTTACACAGTACTAAATTTCAATAATAGGTAGTTGTTTTAGATGATTGTTTACACTTATTATTATCATCGAAAATAACCTTGAACAGTGATAAACCATTTTTAATGTTTCTAAGCCGAAGTTTCTGATAAGCTAGTCGAATGGAACGAAACATCTCTGCCAGTTCAGTCAACAACACAACAACTACACTCTTGGTGTTCGCTGTTTTAGTTAAAAATATTCATGTAATAAATAATAACTGTATGACAGTTTTTATGTGATCATTATTTTTAAAAGTAATTGTTCTACCAATTGACCTTTGGTGCAATAAAAATTGGGACAAATAAACTTTTCGACTATCGGATCTTACCGATAGTTCTGAATTCGACTGCATCGCTTCAAGCTATGAAAACCATACAATGTCTACCTCCTCACAAATGTATAAGTCACATTTCCATAAACAAAATATGGAGGAAGTACAAAAGCACATACTCAGTCATCGCTTGCGATAACGGTGCAATTTGTTATTTCCTGCATTGATAACTTATATTCGCGTACTTTTTTGTCGGGCCTAGGTTGTGTTAGGGGGTGCTAATAACATTTATTGATATATTGAATATATGCTTAACCACTAGTTAACTAGGTTCTGGAAGAGGATTATAACTGTCACTTTAGAAGTATGAAGAATTGTGTAGCTTTTTTATCAGCTACAATGATCCCTTTCTTACCCACCGTATGAAGACTCGCATCGTAGTTAGTCCTTAGAAGATACTGGGTATATGTTTACATTGGCCGCAAGTAACGGTAACAATAATTATTGCGAAAATGTAAAACAGCATGCACTTTCCGTTAAGACCATTTCCGGTTTCCTTCTGTGTATTCTATAGCGTGACAGATACTGCTTGTTCAGTATTATCCGTGACAGACTTTTTTCCTCTATTACAGGTGCTGACGAGAAGAAAATAACGTTAAAAACTCATTTTGCTGCTGCGTTCCGATAATGGGAGAAACTATTAAGTCTTATCTGAGAAACATGCAATAGATTTTGACAAGTTGTTGACAACGCGATATTTGAAGTGCAAAACACACAGAATGGGTGTACTCGATACTGAAGTGATATTTCTGTTTCGTCAGACGCCAAAAAATTATAATGACTTGCTGATACAGAATTATTTATTTACAAATGCACATGTGTACTCTGATGGATTAATGACATATTTGGCAAAAAAATATTCAAACGATATACAAATAAAACGAAAAAAAGCACACCTGCATACAATTAAAAACATAAGTCAGTTATATAAAGAAAGTAACTCAACACACAAAACGCGTTTCCCCATCAGTAGTCCAGAAAGCGAAAATCTTAAAAGGCCCCAACTTAGCTAGGACGCTGAAAAACTAAAGCTACTAGAGGTTCAAAATGTCATGCCAGACTGATAAACTCATTTACGCCTTTAGAAAAAAATCCTTAGAATTTAAGGAACACTTTCGCCATTTAAGGGCAGTAAATTAAAACAATGAATATACATGTATAAATGAATATGTCAATGATATTTTATGTCAGCACGTGGCTACCGAGCAGACGATACCCTATGAGATTAACATTCCACCAGCAGTGGCATTGGCTCGATTGATATCAAATTAAATGAAAGATACCCAAAAAAACGATCCTGAGTTAAGATTGATAATTTATTGGGTTTTAACCGGAAGTCTACAAAAATGACTTATCACGTTACATAATACCTGCAATAAATACTTGCAATTAAAATATACTGACGTGTCTTTAGATTTTGAATAAGTACATTTCTTGATACTTGATACGCGTCAAAAGTATGTAGTCATGTATTGCTTGTTTTGATACAAAATATTAAGGTTTTTTAAAACACGTATTGACATTGCAATGAATAAATAATGTTTTATTGTATTTAAGCGCGACAGATCCTCTCATAACATGATTGTTGCCATTCTCAGCTCGTCTTGAAGTTTACTACAGTGCGTACTATAAAACAGCTTCAAATTCAGCTTATCGTTTTGTTCGGAAATCTATAAACTTTACAAAACAATAGCTATAACTCTCTCATTAGCTAACGTGTCTAAGACATCGAGTCTGGCATCTTGAAACACTTTATAATCAGAAACAACACACCACTATTTTGAGCCAGAATTTTAACAATTTTTGTACAAATGTAAACAGTGTAAATAAATATCAATTAACCCTTTCACGACTGGGATTAATCAGATTTAAACATTCAAGACTATAAGCATTATTTTACGAGTCACGAAAACTGACATTGGCATTGGTGCTTTGGGGGAGGGGGGTACAAGTAATTAGCTAATAATTATTTATTTGTTTCATTTTTAATTCTTTAAACAGCTGCGGGACTGAGAGAATTAAAAAAAACAGTTATATTGATTTAGATTTTAGAAATTCATATAAATATGGAACCAGTTTAACTACATTACAAGTTATTTGAGTTTTGTATAATCAGTTCTGTAATGTCCAAAATGTTTACTAATATGGCGCACGACGTTTCAATAATTTGTAAATGTGAATACGATTTGACATCCTTACGGCTTTCAAGTTTGATTGACTGAAAGAGACAAATTCGTAAGCTTAATTGTTGAGTGTAACACATGCACAGTGTCTTATTCGCGGAAACCGATCTTATATTGTTTGGAATATGTTTCAATCTAGATAGTATTCTCTCATAACTACTTTGACGTAAAATATTATGTAGCAATACGGAAACTCCTTCTCCAAACAACAGTGGATAGGTTGTTTTCTTATGCAAAGTCATTGCTCCAACTTCTTTGAAACGTGCTCTTGTCATATTGTACCATTTGTTTGCTTTAAGTGTATTGATAAAACAAGATTTCACACTTAAATATGTAATGAAACTGGAAATAATGTTTATAATTTAAATTAAAAGGGACAAGCCGAACGAAGTCTTTGTCAGTTCGTTCCAAATGATCATTATACATAATCTTGGTCAAAGGGTCACAATAAAATAAAATAAAATGTAAGGTAAAAATACTCAAGTGCATGTGTTGTCTTTTGGTTAATGTTTTGACTCATTCTCTCTGGCTGGCCTTTTTCACATGAGTAAGTCTGTAGTTAGTCTGACGGATCTGAGAGATTTTATTCCGGACTTGTATAAATGTTTAGTCATTCCATATTTTTTTCTTTAACTGCTCGAAATAGAAAATCAAACATGCACATGTATCTTTATTAATTAATTCTAATTTAGACATCAATTGATTTCCCACGTGAAACCCGGGTCGTAAAACACCCCCGTTGACAGAGAAATTTTGACGTGAGATCTCTTAATTAGTATATTCTTGCAGTTCGACATACGCTTTAATGATTCCAGAAATTTATTTTCGTCCGACCAAGGCATTATGTTGTCGACGTAGGACTTAAAAAAAAAACTCCCACAATCAACCGACCAGTGATGTATAGCAGCTCTTGAAATAAACCGGATGTATATTTAAATTGTTATCCAGGTAAAAAACCTTAAGACAGAAATATCTATCTTTATTTAAAAAAAAAAACACAAAATAGCAAGCAAAAACAAATCTTAAAAACTTTTAATTATCCAAACTTAAAAAACAACATAATTAAAACGTACACAGAATTATCACAGAAAATAATAATTGACATACGCCATCACACGTCACGTTTGACACGGAACGTGTCGTTAATTCCGTCATGTTTTTCATTTATAATTATTTCTGAAATTCAATAGCTGTAAACACGGTCATAAAGCAAATATCAAAGACGCATTAATTCTGACTTAATAATTATAGCCGTTTATGATTTATTTTTTACCAGAACATAGATCAAAGGAAAACGAGGATGTTGTATAACAGTCGATTTTTGCTGTAAACGGTGCTTTCTCCATTTTCTAGAGATGCATTAGATGGTTGGAAAACTTTTATTTCATGCCAATGTTACTTGCAAATCAAACGCTTTTGATATTGCTTTAACGGGTGTTGATTGGTTAATGGTGGATTAACGTCCAGCGAGCAGTGGCTATCTCAGACACATTCAGTACGAAGTGTGGTAAACAAGTTGTAAGTAAATAATATGGAAATACACACACCTGTTTTAACAAAAACAAACTCTAAAAGCAAAAGATAAGCAAAATCGGAATGGCTTATATGCTCCTGGAGGTAAGCAGTTGACCCCCATCCTTTGTCGAAGTTATTGTCCGTCCATTGCTAAATATCGTAACGAGATAGATGGGATAAAAATTAGTGGAAAAAAGACTTTAGCGATTTGTTTCTCATTGGTTATTTGGTGAAAAATCTAAATGAGGTTGTACATCCGCACACACAATATCGGTTAGTTCTTATGTAACAAATGCATTTATTTATTCGTCAACCATATTCTTTCAGAAATAACAAGCTTAACTATGGCGAAGTACGTACTTAAGTTGCGTAGCTAAGGTCGCAATGACGTGGAAGCCTATTTCTTTGCGAGGGGTCTGGGGACGCTTTAAGCCCCAAATGGCTAAAATCTGTTTAAACGCTCCTCGATCTCTCTTGTGTTTCTTTTTTTTCCAAAACAATGGAAGCCTTGGCTTCCGAGCTTCTGCCTTGCTACGCCACTTTACTTGCATCAAAAACGTCTAATGCCGTCGAATCTTCTCGTTTATTTCCGTCTGTTCAATTTCACGGAAATGACCGAGAGATTTTAAATTGCGTCTAATGCACTTCATCCTTTTTTCTATATTGTGATCAATATTCCTTCAGCTACCACACTTCAAAGAAAGAAAAAAAATTACGAATCAAACAGGAAATAAAAATAGGTTTTCTTATCTAAACACATTCAGGTTCACATTAAGGTAAAAACTGACCACGCGTCAATAATAGCATCATGTTAAATAAACAAAACTGCTTTATCTTGTTTGTATAGATGACCTAGTGTCCATGGATTTATCAATATAAAAACAAAGGTTACCAGTAGGAATTCCGTTCGGTGTTTTCTTTACCTATAGTGTCAGACCTTATGCGTTTTACATACAGCTGGTGGGGTACTCTCTCAACTCAGAATATAAACCACAGAAATACATTGTAAATCTAAACTTTTCTTGGCCTTTTGCCTCCTTTCTATCGTCAAACCATGAGTCATGATGGTATTGTACTAAGGTACTAATTTTCTTGAACTTAGAAAAGTTAGTATGAGAAATAAAGAAATAAGATTATTGTAGTGTCTTCTTAGTACGAATTAGATTGTATCGAAAACTACTGCACCCGCCGTCACCCTAAATCAACAAAAACTACAACGGTTACACTTTTCCAAGAATTCAAGACATTTTAACGCTATTTATTAATAGTATGTTCTATTTTGTAAAAAAAGGGGGGGGGGGTAATTGTTGTGATTTTAATGTGATTTGCTTATGTGTGAAATATGTTATAAATTAATAAATAAATGTTGAATGGATTAAAGTTCAAATTTACCTGCATACATACATACACAGAATTTTTTTTAAGTGCTCAAAAATTAAAAATACATTTGTTCAATATAAATCGGTCACGTCGTGTTTCACTCCCAAATAAAATAAACATAAAAAATATACATCTGTTCGTATTTGTCTTGCACTCCACATCTACATCAAAAATATTGGTTTACACCTTCGTAAACAAACGGTGGCCATTTAGACGATTATTTGTAATTCTATCCCATCAATTAAGAGTAACCAGTACACGTTCTCTGATCGGTCTGAGTAATACGGCGTAAATTTGATTTGTATCAGGGCACTGGTAATTTTTCTCACTTGGTATCTATTTCGGAGTTGTGATGACGTAAAAGAAGGTCGTAATATCGGTTGGTTTAATCAACTTGGCTAATTACTTGTAAAAGAAAGTTAAGGGGGTCCCGTGGATATTGTTTATCGCTAAGAATAAAAACACTCCTTTAAAAAATATAATTAAAACATGTTGATTAGCATAATTATTTACATTTTAAAGACAGCCCTCAATCTTTCAACCACCTGATGATCGTCATCTTGTATCTTAATAGGGTTTCGTGAATCTTGTGGAGTCCAGATCTCGGAATAGCAACATGCAAAACTACACCACGATCAAAATCTGTTATAAAAAATTACCGCTTCGCAAATTCATTTACAGCTTCTTTTCACGTTTGTAGAATTTTACGAGGGGGAGGAGAAGAGTCAGATAAATTGACTTAGATTGTATTCGAAATATCGATCTATGTTGATCAAATGAATGAGGGTGTTCACCCCTAAATTCTACTAAAATTAAATTTTACTCTTTTCCTTTAATCAGACGTTTTAAAATAGAAGGGTACATGATAATTACCGTGTGCTTGGTCATGTTAGTGGCACCTGTTTTTTTTTATAAATATTTTTATATATCGTATGTTTGATAAAATAAGTTCTGTGGACACCGGTAGAACCTCGTTTACGCGGGGTTATGTGGAATAAATGGTAGAAACAAAGATTTATTGTGATGTTTACGTCACGGAAAACGTCTGGTGCAAAAACTTGTAATTTTGATTATTGATAAGTATATCTTAAGGAAGGGAAATTGAAGAGAATGTTTATTTCAAGTGGTTTCTACATGGCGATCGGGACGTAGATAGCGCCAGTGACAAAAACGAGTGTATGTAGTTGATATCTTATTTCAAATATTCGAGTCGAAAGGTCTTAATTAATTATAATATTTAGTACGAATTAAAAAAAAAACCTTGTTTTACTATTGGCCGCTTACAAAATTTGTATCATCTTGGTTTTTTTTTCGACAGCACTGCCGTCTCTAAAGTTCTGCAAATTTAAGCTTCCGTTTTATGTTTTTATCGATCATTTAGAACGTGTAGTGCACTCTGCAATTATCTCCATTATAATCTGTATACCTCCCAGGGAAGTGTGAGATAGCAATAATGATTGATATATTCAGTCATTTAGACTTCTGTAAATGAATGGATGTTTTTTTACTGTGCAGAAATCCATTCACACGCATTGTAGAGGATTTGATGTGGTTTTTTTAATGAGCAAAAACGAAAATTGGCCGAAGTATAGTATTTGTGAATAGTTAAAACACGTGTTTATTTATTTGGAATTACCACAGCGGATCGACAGAAGAAAATAATCAATGGATGTTTATAAAAACAAATAAAGAACAGCTGATAATTATTATTAATAGCGGTTTGGTTATTTATAGCAGTTGTGATTTGTTGAAAATTTTGCAGTGAGTACTGAACGAAATCAATCGCAACGTTACATCATAAGGTACTCGTGGTTGACCAATTTTTGCCTCACGGACATATAACCTGGTTGTACATACGATCTAAAAGCAATATTCTTAATCATCGGAGACTTCTCTATCGACGGATTTTCCTTCTTTAATTACAGAAATTGACATTTTGTCCGATATTGATTACACGGTGTTTGTCATTGGCTCGGCGAAAACAGGAACATATCAATTAACCAGGACTTTAATTGTGCACTCTGAGAATACATCTGAACGAATGAACATCTAAAACGGGAACATAACTTGCTTAATATTTATACTGTTAAGTGAAATACTTACGGAGGTATTTGGAACGCAATGAGGGTAAGAAAATTGTGTTATATTATTTGTTGAGAATGCAGATTTAAATAAATTTATTATTAGATAAAGTTAGATTTTTAAAAATTTCTTTCGTAAACTAAAAACAATATTTATATAAAATAGTGTCTAATTTGAAGTTCTACACCTTTTCTATAATATGTAAGAATTTTTTATATAGTAGACTCAAGGCAAAATGGCATTTGAAGTTCTTAGATACGTACATGTATCAGGGACATATCGAGATTGTGTTTTTTTTTTTCGCATAATTTTTAAACATGATGTTCTATGCCCTGTATTGGTGGTGCCGTTGGGGAGGTTGTATCTGGTTTTTTGGAAATTAATTTTATTTGGTCTTGTGCTTTGAATAAAAATAGCATGCTGACTGTGATAAAGACATTTGCTGTCTGAATTAAAAATCTTTAACTTCAGTCCCCCTTAAGATAATAAATAAAATCCCCCTTAAGATAATAAATCAAATCACCTTCATATAAATCATTAAAGTTTGTGACAAAGAAATGCAAAATTTGTTCGTGTCGTAGTCACTTGGGCTTGGTCATATCATGGTCAGTTTGAGAAAAATAATGCATTTTCAGAGAAATCGATTTAATATCCACTACACCTCCTGTACACCAATAAGGTCTAACTATAGCACAATTATTGCACTTTTAATGCTTCCTGACCTCCGCAAAGAACACATATGGGACTATTGACCATGTCTACGCAAAATTTGAAAAAATCGGCATGCATCGGTCAGTAGGTCAACGATACATAAATAATGTCGCCATGTGAAATAACATCCTGTCAAAGTTTATAACTGGTGACGACGAGACAAAATATACTTAAATACTTATAACTGAGCGGTTTATTCTCCTTGTTGTTTTGCAAAGCAGGGTATTGTTAATGTTTCCTCTATTTTATACATATTTATTGTAATTTTGTTAGTGCCTCAAACAATTAATTTGTATGGTCCACACAGAGTCGTACTCTCGTTTATAGATTTTAACATTAGTTTGTTTTTTTAATGCTGTTTAACGTCATTTTCAGCCAATATTTAGCTATATCGTGGCGTCTGTTTTTTAACGGTGGATGAACCCGGTGTATCCGAAGAAAAACCCCGACCTACTGTAGGAAAACTGGCAATCATTGTCAATTAAGATTGGAGTTGCCTGCGGTGAGACTCGACAACGCAATCTCAGTTTTGACATACCACGTGATCAACACCTTAACCACTCTGCCACCGAGGCCACTTTAACATAAGCAAATCAGTTGAAGTTCACTGAAAGGTTAAGTGGAAATGTGTCCCAATTTTCGTCTTTTTCTTCTCAGTATTGAAATTTTAATTGACAAGGATTGCCAGTAGTATGGTTGATGACCGGATGATTTTTTGGCATCTTTGCTAGCCAAGAATTAAAGCAAAAATGAGAAGTGCGGAGGGTAACCTTTGGTTAGCGTAGATGTCATATCGGCTATTCTGGCTTCTTCCCCTTAACAATAACTGGACGCCATGATATAGCTGGAAAAAAAATGATGAAGACACGGAAAACGTTTTACAAGACATTCATACACCCATACAAGTATGAATTTGTATTTCCATTATTATATTAAGTGTTTCAATTTGTGATAAAAAAGATATCATTCCCTTTTCTAGATCGGACTTGGTATCATCCATTGACCAATTTTAGTCCTCAGTGGTCGGGAGGGGAGTTGCCATGACGATGTGCTAATTTGTACGCATCTTTGCGAAGAGATACACATTTCAAAAGCCAGTTTGATGGAACAATGTAGTATCCGTCCGACCAAAGGTTGTCGGCGTAGGACGTTAAAACTCCCCCAAGTCCAGACTTTGTTTTACATACTTTGTCAGATAGCTTCTAACTGTCTGTTAATAAGACAAAAAACTAAAAGTGAACAAGGCATGACAGTCACGTTAAAAATGCTGTATAATTAAATTGAACATACTCTAGTTTTAAAAATTACACTGTATAATGTAATTTTGCGCGATTAATCTGAATTTTAGCTACCGTGCGTTTATTTTTAAATCTAAATGTGTATATTTTAAATCTAGCTTTGCAATGCTTAATTTGTGTTCATCTTAACATGTCTGCAACAGCGTGTGTACATTCTATGTGATTATTTGAGTACAAATTTACATACTTTTGACGAGAATGGCATGCCATATTATTAATTGGCACTAAAAAATGGACAACTACACTAATTAATCTGCATATATATACTGATTTATGTTTGGTTATTTTTATGGTTTGTGTATTGCCGTCAACATGTGCATTTAGTTTCCGTGTATTGTACTGTCGTCGACCATTCGGACATTCGTGTTTAGTTTCATTTTCTTGTTGTTGTAAATATGCGAATTTTGCCGTCAACAATTCGCAGTACTCATGTGCAGTTAGTTTCAACCATTCAAAGAACAAATTTGAGTTTATGTTTTATATTGTCTGGTGACTGTCGTCAACCATTCCGGGATACATATGCATTTTTTATATGAATGCGCGTCTTTCTTGTCTTTTAATTGGTTCTGTTTCCTGTAGATTGTTGGTCCTTATCCATCGGTTAACTTGACCTTCATCACCGCTCCGGGCTGGATAAAACAGCTGTAAGTTTGACGTGTTTAAAACATCTGTGCTATCAATATATTCATACAAATAAGACATTTCATTTATGAATAGAAACACGAGCAATTAATATTTCGTGATATACCTCGAGATAAGCACGTAATTATGTAATGCTTGCACATCTATTTCGAGTCTCATGAATTGGATTTCGTGTCTATTTTGATATTTAATTCATGATTTACTCTTTAGAAATTTACTGCAGTTGCTGCAAATGAGCCTACAGTAAGTATTGCTGCTCCTATAAATCCAACGTGCTTGTATAAATACCGTGGAATGTCCGAATGCTTCTTCTTGTCTATGAATCAAAAACAATTTATTTGAAAAGATGCCGTTCTCGTCAAGTGTGTTATTACTAGGGAAAGAACAAGAACAATCATTACAGATCTGGGCAGCTTCTTTATTTCCTTCCAAAATTAGAGGTGTATTAATGTTAAAAACATGTAGTCAAATTCCAATGACGCCGACGCCAAAACCATTGGCGTAAAAATATAAATAAGGCGAAACTCTTAGTTCTATGCCGATAGTAACTTTAAGTCGGTAAACATTTAATTAGGTTGAAAACTTTTTTGAAAGCTGACACGTGCATATATCATTCTTACTAGTGGTATGTTGATTCACATAGAACGTGAAGTTTTTGCCGGAAGTAACGATAGACATCGGTCAGTAGATCTATTTTAACACTTAAATCATTTCAACAGATTTTGATATAAGTATTGCTAAAATTATTTTCTTTAAATTAATAACATAAAAAAATATTATTACGCGACCATTAGTATTGCACAATGATTTTGTATTGTTTGTATACATTTTGTCTTTTATATCAATAATTGTGTTCCTAATTTTTTTCTGTCTTAAAAATATAATTAAAACCGGTTAGAGCACTAAATACTCAAAATGTCCCGACTTCCGGTCACGTGCTTCCGGATAACATGTTTGACATCAAAAATGTAAGCCTAACAAATCATGGCAAAAAATTTAAAAGGTATACGAAAGTTGTTTACTTTATTCTTCTTATCAATGATAAACTTATCCAGTATTTTAGGGTAGGTTGGGTAGGGATGATTCGGCGAGGGGTCTGGAAGTCACGGCAGGACCCTAGTGGGTCAAGCAATTACATAGTAATTTTAGTCGTTTTTTCTTATACTCTACATTTTATGCATCTTGTCTGTTCTTTTCAATGATTTTGCAACGGTTAGCTATGCTTAGACGAATGTATTGGGCGCACACTGGACACGCCTACGGAACTTCCACTGGTACTAAGTACCGTATAAGTGGTTTTTTTCGCGGTGATTTAATTTTCGCTATATTCGCGGTAAAAGTTGGAACGCGAAAATAAAAACGCGCGAAATATTAGGACAAATGATAGAGTTATTCATTCTTATTACGGAACGCGAAAATTACATTACGCCAAAATAAACTCGTACAGTTTTTTAACAAAAACGCTAAATTTTCCACACGCGAAAAAAACCACTTATACGGTATCATCCCTGTGCGGTCAATTTTTATTTGCCTGCAATTTGTGTTTTTTTTTCTTTATTGTAACGTTTTCTTACAAAAATCCCGGTTATCGTGAGAAAAACTTTATCAATGTCCACAGTACATACTACGCCGCTGTTGTTTACATGTCAGAAAGCAGCTGATATTCAGAACCCTGATTAAACTTGGAATTTTTTGTTGATTTCAATTTACAATCTCTTTCATCTGCAAAAGCAGCCTAAGCTCGACCATACACGATAAACAGTTTTCATTTCTAACAGCAAACGAACATTTATTAGACACTCAGACTTTTAGTATAGTTATCATGATTGATAGAATGAATGTTTAACGCCAAGTAAGCTGTATTTCAGTTTTAGTTAGGACGAGACAAATTCTTATGAATCAACGACAAAACAAAACCCGAATTTATTTTCGTCGTTTTCTTCGAGTCCTTTCAAAAGTAAACATCCTCTTAATTGTATAGTAGAAAAAACTGGAAAGATTTAACGTTATACAATAGTTTATTAATGAATTTGTTCTTCGTTAGCTTGTATATTTTCCTATAATTTTTCACATTAAACAGAAAAAAAACAAAAACAAATTAAAGATTAAAGCTGAAAGCTAATTTAAGAAATTTTATTATTTCAACCTGTGTAACCAGCTTCATCAATCAGGAGAATTAATTATCGAAAAAATAAATAATAACAAAACGAATGATGTCGTGGGTGGTATAATTGATTTCCTTTTAACATGAAATAAACATCCTGTTTACATTTTGGGTTACTCAATGTGACATTCCTTCAATATTTGACACCAATGTTAACTATCCCTATTTTAGCTGGAGAAAAGCGGATCGCAAGCAAATAATTTCACAAACGAATTTATAACAGCGGATCAACCGTGTTACTTTGGATTATTCAAATTTTCAAATTATCTAAGGTATATGTTAATTTTTATTTATTTTTAAACAGTAAAACCTATATTTAGTCAAGGTGAAAAAAGAAACAGCCCTTGATGAACAATAGTTTGTAGTTCCGTTATTGCACTTTGGAGTTTTATTTTTATTTCTAAAAGGTACAACTTACTGTAATGCCACTTACATCCAGGGAATAGATTCCGCCACTTGACCCCAAGAGGTGCATAAGGAAAGTCCACTCGTTTGGGGTGGGCTGAGGACTATGTAATGAATGCCTGATCTCGGATAATTAGTAGGGTTTTGAAAAGTACTTGGCTCCTTGCGCAATGATTATATCCCCTTTGTATTTTTTTTACGAGTAACAGCTACAAAATTTGAGTGTACCGTCAGGTTGCAGTCAGAATCTTTTTCCCCAAATCGATTTATTGTTCTTAACTGATTATAGGTTAATACTGCTAGCTGCAACCATTCAATCAATCAATCAATCAATCAATACTGACCTGTCAATCAGTTATAATGGAGAGACTGAGAGTAAATCATCAATGATAGACACAGACACAATTAAATGGCTGCCAATCAACCCGCAGTTGTATTAGACGACTTTTTTTTAAACTTTCACTAGAACGAACCATCGTACCCTCTGTTTTTTCCCCCTACAAATCACAAAACTATCTTCGGACTATAACGGCAGTAACATTCGGCCTAAATTTTCACCAGGTACTGAATCAATGAGCACGCGAGTAAAATATAACAATTACCACAATGTACTGCATTTTACGGAGCCTGCCGTTACCTCTCTTTTTAAAGAAAACAATACATTTGTGGCCGTTTAATAAATTTTCCCGTATGTTCAGGGGAAAAATTATAACATCAAAAAAATGTTTCACAAATCGCGTGGGGGGACCTCAGTTATCAACATCGATGAATGACATATTATATCTAAATGCAAAACATTCCCAATAGATTGATTTGTAAACAAATTGATCTGTACATGGTGAACACAGAAAAGCTAAAATGTATCACTGTTTGAAGGTCAATTACCTTATATAAAAATAAAAATTATAGATGAATGAATGAATCAATGAATGAATGAATCAATCAATCAATCAATCAATCAATCAATCAATCAATCAATCATTAATTCATTTAATCAATGATATAAAACAATTTGTCATTGATGATGCCCTATTTAGAGAGTAAGCGAGTAGGTGTTTAACAATATTTAGGTCGTAGAGAGCAATTTTCATTTGTTTTTGTCGGTTTCTCTTCTCTTTGAATAATTACTAAAATTGACAAAACAGATAATCAAACATTAGTTTAAGCAATAATTGTGTTTTATGCATACTTTTAAATGTTTGCATTGTACTAGACAAATTTGCTTCGACATTGTTTTAAGTATCCGTTTTGAATTGGAGGCCACGGTTGCCGATTTGCAAAAGTAGTTAGTCATCTACTGTTGATCGATTCGCCCCCTCAACACTGAGGTTTACCTCGGGCTCGACTCTTGCCTTAATTTATAATTTGCCAGTTTCCTGCCGATTTTGGGGGCTTTCTTCCGGTAATCCAGCTGTCTGCCTAAATAAAAACTGAACGTCATTATATAACTTAAATAGCTGAAAGTGGCGTTAAACACCATTCAAACAAAAAACAAACCAACAGTTCCTTCCTGTAGATACGAATTTAATGAAGCCAGTCTTCTTCTTTGTTGTTAATAAAGTTTTTTGTTCAAAAGGCGCAAATGAAACAGCTGTAAATGTGTTACATAAAAAAAAATAATAATTCACCATTTCACTCAAATTACGTCCCACTGCGAGGGAGTATTCACACCCTACATTCATTTCAAAAGCGGAAGTGAACAGATGTACATTTCCAATCCTTTACTAATCTTTTAAATATTGTGTAACATATTTTCTGAAACAGTTGACAATCAATAAACTTAACGAATAAAATGTACATATATTTTTATAAATGTTAAACATTGACACCCCCGCAACGTGTGTTAGGCAGAAACAAAACTATATCGTGATCTTACATACGAGAATTAAGACATAACTGATATGTGAAACAGAAATCTTGGCAGGTACGTAAGAATTCTATCTTATTTATAGGGGTCTTTTATTGTTAGACTGGTAACCAAATAGATTTTATCATATTTTCGTTGCGAAGAGGGGTATTCATCACGTGACTTATTTGGTGGTTTTAAACGATAACACTTAGTCAAAATGGATATCCAGCTAGGGTATGTTGCACACTCATTGCTTGAAATTTTTAAACCTTTTTGTATTTTGTTAATATTAATATTGGCATAATGTATATTAAAAAAATATTATTGTCGAATTTGTTTGAATCCCGGACATTTTATACACTGTGTGTTTCAGTTTTATTTCATCGAACTGAATAGCACATTTCTTGTAGGGAAATGGATGAGTTAATTAGAATCTAGCTTAGATTTATGCTAAATAAATTATGTATGTTTTTTTCTAAAATGCTTTTAAGATTTAAATGGAATTTAAATGTTTTGTATAGAGGATAAACATTACAATTTATATCAAGATGAATTTGAATTGAATGAAATTTAAGCTAGAGTTTAGTACATGCATATGCGACCTGACAGTCATCCTGCACGAAATTTGTCGTGACATGTCATACATTATCTCCCGGGATGAACTTCTGCTATAAAACGGGTCTAACTGTTTGATCTTGAATGTTTTTTTTCTAGTCAACATGATTAGGAGAGTTATGAGAAAATAATCTTTACTAAAATCGTGAGTGACAATATTCAAATTTTGCTTATATTTGTAAATTATTCATCCGATTTCAGTGAACATTGAGTCCTTTTGCAGAATTCCCATTGACCACTGTCCAAATACTAGAATATGTATTAAATGTTTAATTATTAGTCAATTAATAACACTAATTTTATTATTTCTGGAAGTTATATTAGTTAGTTATGTTATTATTATTATTATAATAATAATAATTATTATTATTATTATTATTATTATTATTATTATTATTGTGACTCCAAAAATCTGAGACATTTTATAATTATAGCCTGCCTTGTGGACACCTAGAATTGTCAGCTTGTGTGGGTTGTCTTTCTGGTTCTAGAAGTTGAAAATTCTAGATGTCCATCGATTATGGAGGCCAAAATTGTTTTATTAAATTAAGCAAATTAACATAGACCAACTTTAGAGACCCAAACATGATTCTTTAATGGCGTTATTTTTAAGTCTGTGTTTAAAAAAACAATTGTTGCCGTCCATAATTATAAATGTAATATAATGCAAACTGTTTCCGGTTGTTGATCACGTGAGTTTTAAAGAGGGTGACAATCGTATTCCGGTTGCCGATCACATAAAGTCGCACTTTCCGGCACAGAGAACATAACTGGTTTCCAGATATAACCTCTGCCACACGTCATCCTCCATATACAGCGGGACTACATTTGTCGTCTGCCCGTGACGTTTGTAAACAAAGAACGATGTTTAAAAAATAATACACGAGATCTTATTTATTTTTATTTTTATAGTCTTTTTAAACACTTTTGATACAGTTTTACATTGAAATTTCTGCGTTTGTACGCGAAGCTTATCCGCCATGAGAGATATCTCTCATGGCGCCAACCAATGTGGGGCAGAGGTGATTGTGGTTGACGCAGGATACCCAGAATGCTTTGCGTGGAGATTGGTAAAGTCGAAGTTAGCATTAGTATTGTCTGCCGTTTCCGGTTCCGATTTCGAGGTTTCACCCTTTGCAAGCAAATTTTTGACGTTGTCTAGCAAGACATCTCATTTATAACAGTCACGTGGTATTAGTCTGAACCAACCAGTAACTGTTAGAAAGTGAGGCTTAATAATATAAAATAATTTAATAAATTTTACTGTAACCGTAAAATGACCTCATTCTTTGAACCAAAGAATCGATTTCGGAGATGTTTATTTCCTAGATTCAGACCTCCGGGTTGGTATCAATTTCTTTAAACATTATTGTGCCAAACTTTGTTATTATTACATTTCTATGTTCATTTCTCAAATGGAATTATTAGGAATAATTACTTCTGTCACATGGCAATAATACGTCAATATCAATTACAAAATTTATCGAGGTCGAAGAATGTACAGTCCTCTGTCAATGGACATGTATTGTAAATAATTTAATTCTCATGTTATGAACATCAATAAGGATTCAGTTTAAATCTATTTCTGTGAATAAAAATGAGAACGTTTCGAATGAATGGGTACGATAGTTGCAAATACAGAATCGTCCCCAACTAAGAGGGGCCATGTCATATTTTTCTGTTTTCGTATTTTACGTGTTATTCGACTTCATTCGAAATTAAAAAATTTATACAAATGTATACTAGTTGATATTATCAATCTGAAATATATGACATCTGAGTTAAATTTTTGGTCAAATTAACAATATCGATCCTCTGTGTTTTAAAATAAATTTGTAATTATGGGTTCATATTGTATAATAACTAAGTTATTTTTTAATGAAAATTTCCATTTACAAATGTTAAAATAAATTCGTCACAATCGTGGATATTTTTCAGTTCTATAAAGTACTTCGATAATCAGAAAAAAGAAGATGTTACTAGATGCCATGTGATCAGATTTGACTCGAGTAAATAATTTCAGCATATTGTCAAGAAATAATGTTGTAGTATTAGCCATTTAGTGCACAACTGCAGTATATCAACATAACAATGACATCACATCCGGTCCAATATGGTTTTTCCAGTCTATGCAGGCAGAAAATTGTAAAACACACATTAAGCGATAGTTATTTATAGTTAAATTAACAATTGATGAGCATGGGCGGGGATGGTGGGGGATGGGAGTTGTTAGTTTTTCTAGGTCCGCAGGATATGAAGCTGCTTGCAAAAAATACATATTAATGTTTTCCAGTCTTTAGCCGACATTCTTAAAAGGTTCAATATCAAAGTCATTCTCCTTTTGGGTCATAATTATTAGAGGAATGTGTTAATTTCATTATGAAGATGTCTATTTCTGTCTTAAGCACTTACATCGTTCACGTGTGGTTAATTTTAGCAGATACATTTCTCTGTCAGGTTGTAAGTGTTCACTTGTTGATATGTAAATTATGCCATATGCCTAGAGTAGAGAGTAGCAAATGTTTGGTAGAATCGCTACCAAACTTTGCTAACCTGTCGTTAAATTTCGTTTATAATTTTCGCATTTACAGCTACATGTAAATGACGAGCTAAGAGCAAGTGGCGATATGGGAACGGAGCGGTGGATGGATGTTTGTTAATTCTGCAATTGCTATATTTGAACGTGTTATAAACAGACACGATTTTATATCAAAAGCATCACAAGTTTTTATAAAACAATAAACTTAATAAGTATAGGATCTTACATTTATACGAGTGGATTATCGGATTTCTCCAATCGAGATAGTTAAATTATCGAATTAAATTTCCATAATTTAACTATCGAGATTGGAGAAATCCGATAATCAAGAGTACTAATGTAAGATTCTGTTTCTCTAATTTTAAAAAGTTGTAAATTTGCGAAATGAAGTACAAATTCTCCCAACCCCAATTTTACGCTCATGACTTGAATACGCGGTAAATGGAAGGTGTTTTGTTTATGACGTCATGAGTTCTTATTATGACGTTATTATTTTAAACCAATCAACTGCTGAGAACGAAAAATTCACTAGTGACGAGAACTATATTTTCCACACCGGTCAAACGGTTGAAATATTACGTCAAAATAAGAGAAATAACTTTTTATTACGCCACTACTTATACATATTTATTCAATGTAGTATATTTAATTAATAATCCTTTGTTGTTTTTGCCTGTCATTTTAAATGTTAGAATTTAAACATAATTAAAAAAAGGATACAGTGACATAACTTGAAATGAACATTTGAAAATATGACATTTAAAAGCACACATTTATTTTCCAAATGCAACCTATGTAAGGGTGCGACTTAAAAATAACCGAAGTCGCTTGTATAATAATAATAATAATAATAATAATAATAATAATAATAATAATAATAATAATAATAATAATAGTAATAGTAATAACTGTTTTGAATGTTAATTGTGATTTTCCGACTTTCTGGCCCAATTTAAAAAAAGTAATAGAATTGAATACTTTCAGTCTGTCTAAAGTAATTACAAATAACTCCAAAACACTTGTTTATTAAGTAACCTATATCTCAGCTTTATTGTATTTGTACGTTATGAACTTGTTTTCGAACAGAAAACCCACAAACGACATTGTTGTTCACACAGATTGCGTGTATAATGAAGTAGCTTTCGAAACTGATAAATAAAGTCAAGTCTTTTGTTATGCTATGGTGATGTTCATCAATTTGTTCTATCGTGCTATTCGGAGAATTAACAACAGTCCCTTGGTTTATTAAACAGATGACGTCACCAACTAATGCTGTGACATACTAAATTCAAAAAGCAACAACAAAAAACAAAAACAAATAAAAAAAAAATCATCAAAAACAAAAACAAAAAAACAAAACAAAAAAACACCCTCCTTAAACCAGCATCTTATTGGTGGACCATGCAACATTCGTTACCATTCTAATGCATCGTTTGAAATTATTTTATTCTTCATGTTTCTTGTGTGTTAATTAAGAAACTAATTTGTAGCATTTTTGTTTAATATACACATTGTAAGCCAAATTATTTTGGTTTTTTGTGTGTGTGTGTGGATGATGTTTAACGCAGCGTTCAGCAATTTTTTAGCTATATCATATCGTCCAGTTTTTATAGTGGGAGGAAGCTAGAGTGCCTAGGAGAAAACCTTCGACCGTCAGTAGGAAAACTGGCAATCCTTGTCATTTAAGACTGAAGTCAAGTACACCCGGCCCGCAGTGAGACACTAACCCGCAACCTCATTGTTGACAGACCGCTTGATAAATAGTCGTCAAAGTACCGTAACCACTTGACCACCTAATCCAGATTAAAATTATATTAAATTGGTTATGGAGTTTTATAATTTGCAGTCATTTTTGCAACACACATACAGGATATGTGTCCAAGTCTTGTTATTTTATTTAAGCGTATTTTCCTTTCTGTTGAATATTGTTTTCACGTGTATTGTTAACTCTTTCCTCAACCCCTCATCTCCGTAACTTGAATCCAAAATAAAGTTGTAATTTTTTTTTCTGTACCAAAACTTTCTTTAAAATGCAGAATTTAAAAAAAGCAATTCTGAATACATTTTACGAAATATGCTGAACTAAGTCAACCATATGAACGTCACTAATAAAGACTAATTTTTGCATCAAATGGCATATGTAATAAGTGACTTTTTTCTGTAATTTACCATAAATATCTGCTAGCATTTTCTACATGTATAAATGATTGAACATGCATGTTCGAAGCCAGAAAATAGCTAAAAAATTCTAGCAAATATTTAAGCTTGGACGTGCAAAATATCGAATTGAATTGTTAGACCTTTTGGTAGTTGGCTCAGTCAAATGTTTTAATAAAATTGACACTACGAATGTCTTATCTACTATCAGTAGTCTAATAAAGTATCAGGACAAATGACAAAGTGTGCGTACGAGTTCATGTATATAAATGTATTTTAAGAAATAAAATTGAATTGTAACAAGCGCAAGTTAAATTAATACGTGGTGTTGCGTTAAGCAATTTTCGGAGTTCGCACGTCTCTTGACATTTTTATTTTTGCTGTATTTTTTCACTTCAAGTGCTTTCCAATGTTTCGTTATCCTATAATTCTATCAATCATCAGAAATTCTACGTCGATGATGAAAATCAAAATCTTATAAAACAAAGTAATTGAATACTATATTGAAGTGAAAAAAATTATCACTTGTTCTTTGTCGCATCGTAGATTATACATGTATGACGTCAAATGTTGAGTTTCCAAGATTCTGAATGGATAAATAAGGCTTCTTGTTTTGTTTGTCGGAACAATATGACGACACAAACTCCTTTAAAATTGTCAACTTCAAAAGCCAATGATCCCAAAACAGTAATCAGATAGACAAATTATTTGCGGGTTACAAGATAGCTGGACAATTATAGTGACATGAAAAAAATCCTAGTTTCAAGCACATGTTTTAGTATATTTGGCAAGGTCCAATCGGTAAGTTGACATTATTTTATTTTTCAAAGAAAGTTATATTTAGAAATGTGTTTTTATTTGTTATACTTGTAATTTTCTTTTTATTAGACTAAAAGACTGATGAAGTAATTTTTAAAGTTAATTGCGAGCATAACGCATTACATGCGTGTTAAACAAACGTCGAGAACGGAGATACGAGAATTAAAATCTAAACTGGGAGAACACTGTCGCCCTCTATCAATTATGTCTTCACACATTATGAGGCGTTCGAAGTTAAAATTTAAAGTCTGAATTATCGGATAATCTTGGGGTTATACTTAAGGGGGAATATATTTAAAGAACAAAAAATTTTTAAGTATGCTAAATGTATTGCACACATATACCTGAAGCATGTTTCGTGTCCACTAGTTATGTTAATTAATGGATTTAAATTGTATGTTAACCCTTCCGACACTCCTGATATCACATGATTTTTTATCCAGTGTCTTGCAGTGATGTCGTGTAACATATTCGTTGTTTTTTACTTGTTGTGTTACAGACTTTTCCGTTAACCATTCTTTTGGAATTTTATACTATTGATTACGTCATGGTATTTTTCTGATTTACTTTGAAACAGTATCTGTTATGTACGTGATTTCGTTACAGTTTTGTTTTCAGGAAGATTCGAAATCACGTGATGACTTGTAACTGTGATATGTAATATTTATGCTATAATCTGAAATACTATTCGCTGTCTTCATATGTAATTATGTCTTAAATATCACGTCTAACGTCATACTAAATATTGTAATACAATATATATGTATATAAATACGAACAAATTGAGTACAGTATTGGGTAGAATATGATTGATTTCTATGGCATATCCAACATATAAGTAAAAGATTTCGGAAAATTAATTTCATTAGGGCTACGAAGTATGTAGTTAGTGCTTGGTGCGTGTTTTTCCGTTACAATAAGAAAAAATAGCAAAGTAAACTTCACGCGCGTGTGTATTTAAAGGTGAAATTGATTAATTTCATTCAAGATGTTTATTTCCAGCAGACAGGTGCACATGTTGAGAATACGTGTAATAGGCGCTCGTGCCTAATTTAATAATAATAATTTATGCACTAGAAGACAAAATCACGTAGAGGTATCTTATCTCTAGTTCGGAAGTTGAAATGTAAAAAAAATATACTGCTGAAAATAAATATTTATTGAAAATTATATATTAATTTCTGTTTTATTTTATAGGGCGTACAAATAGATGAGCCTTCTACGCCAATAAGCAAGGACTGGAACCAAAATTTAGACGCATTTGTCCGTCAGCTGACCTCACCAAAACTTGGACTAGCTGGTCATTCACAGTCTTTAGACATTGACGAATCGTCATCCGTCAGCTTAATTTGTGACGGTATGAGACTGCCTTCTAGCGATTTATCGAAAGAAATGAGGGAAAAATGTTCTCTTTCTCATGAACAAATAAAAGAAAAATCTACTACAAGAAATTGGAGGAAAAAACTTATGGAAAAAAAGGGAACACCCAGTAAATATGTTTCACCTAGTGAAATTGACGAAGGAGTCGAGTTATCCATTGACAGTACGTCATCATCATCCGGGATGAAGGACAGTAAAGTGACTTTTAGTTGTGATTCGTCCCCGGAAACCTCAGACTTAGATTTACAATCAGAAATAATATCAAATGAATCAAAAACTGTATATTCAAAAAAGGACAAAGAATCTAAACGCAGAAGATTCAAACGCATGATAACTCGGCCTTTACGAAGAAGTCACAGTGCTGGTTGTGAAAAAGACATTCCTGCACATGCGCTTTTTCTAGAATCTGAAAGTAAAAGCAATGATACGGTAAGTTTCTAAATGTTTTCATCTGTCATTGAGGACACTTTTTTTCGTGTCAGGCTTTTAACGTATAGTTAACATTTGCGTATCATCGCTTATGTGCGATTTCGAGTTAAAAGGGGTCTAGTTCACAAGCAAATTTTTCTGATGTGTCGAATAAAGTTACAAGGTACTCGCCCTCTCAACCAGGTACTTCGACTTCCGATGTCCTCCACAAGTAGGATTTGTTTGTAAGTATACAGCTTAAAGTGTTGAGAAATGCTCCACACAAAAGTCTGTCACAGGTATTCAAGTTTTATCTTTTTAATAATAACAAATATTGACCAGTCCCCTCGTTTAAAGTGTTGTTCAATTTGAGTTTGGGTTTCTTAACTATTAAAGTATTTTAAGGGCATGAAGGGTGTGCCCAGAAGTTTTAGTTTTTAGCTCTATTTTTAGTTTATGATTTGTTAATTTTTTTAATTGACTTCGGCTTTTCTATCCACTGTTAAAAAGAATTTATCGCTTGAATGAAGTGAAATATGATTTCTTGATTATGCCATATAAGCTAAAGATTGATTTAAGACAGGCAGAAGTCAGTTCAAGGTGATTAGGTGTAAGTCAGGTGATGGAGGTCATAGGTGAAAAAACTAAAAGCCCAGTACAGTTTGGAGGTTACATGCTATTTGTTCGTGTAATTCTCGTGTGATCTTGCCAAACCACGACAAACATTTGTCATTCCTATTGTATGCATACGACATTCAACTGTCCGACCGTAAACCAGTTCTGACATCTACTGCTGGATTTCACCTACAGAAAAATGTCGATTTGGCAGGGTAATATAGTCAATTTCTTTGTGTTCTTTGGCAAGAAATGTATTGGTTTTGTATGTTTCTGTCGTCATCCAGGGAGGTGGTAATTCGGGAAAATGTTTTGACATAAGTTGAAGAGTTTTTGATTGTGTATCGGTGAAATTTATATATTATGTAAATTTCTTCTAAGGTAAGGGTTCATTTGTACTAACTTTTTATTATAAAAAGTAGTGATTTGAAAAGACTCTTGTAAATACATTTTCGTCACCAGTATGCAGTATCGTCTATTGTTATTTAATCAAATACAACATCATGAACATGCGAAGCTTCGAAATCTTTTAATTTATTGTTCAATTTTTTTCTGTTTTTGTACTCGACAATTTTAGCAATTCGTCAGCTATATAATTGCATCAGTTTTTTTGGTGGTATAAATACACGATGAAAACCCCGACTTTCGGCAATCAACCCTTTCAAAGTCAATGTTGATCTCACAACTTAAAAGTCGGTCATACGAAGCAAAACAAAACTTAATCCTCCCAATTTTATCAGTGGTAAAGCGTGCGTCTTTAATGCTATCAGAATTTAAAATCATCATATTTTCATCCATACCACACAACTCAACACGACATTCAACTAAGTTTACGAAGGTCACAATCGGTTATTTAGTAAAACATTTCTTACTTGGTGTTTAACGCCAATCCCTCACTCTCTAAAAATATCTGCGAAATGAAACGACTGGGAGCATATTGTCAGGGTTCACAGTGCTTACAGAGCTGCTCAGCGCGTCACGTGTAGCGGATAGGGATGCCCTCTCTTTGGGGGGGGGGGTTGCCAATTCAAAATAAAAAAAACCTGACCGAGAAACACCGTGGGTATTGTGTTTGAAAAGTGCCACGCTACTCGCACGCTAAAGACCCGTATGTAGATGTTGTTAAGAGTAGGCTCGTTGTAGCTCCTACAAAAGGCTAAATTTTCGCCCCTACCCATACCCCATGCTTTGTCCACGTCATTCAAAATTATGTTACCATTGTCCCATCCCATCCCCATTTTTTGTGTGATGTCTTTTTTGTTACATTGTTCTCGTCCTGAATAAAGCTGAAATACTGCTCGCTGGATGCAAAGCAAACATCGAATCAATAAATCAGCCAATCTAAATTTTTATCAGTTGATCTTTCCCGAATTGATGTGTTGTTGTTTTTAATTTGGTCTCTTCCTGAATATAGCTGAAATAATTGCTTGCTGGAGGTAACGCAAACAGCCAATCTATCAACGAAATGAAATGTGATCATTACATGTATATATAACGTAAAGACATGTACGTAGATGTAATGTTTAAAGTGACATCGTTGAAGTACCGAAATCTCCCAGTGAAATAAAATGGTAATTTACATGTTTTCACCCTCTGAAAGTGACGCCGGAATGTTCATTCATTCATAAGTTTTCGACGCATAGTGAATGTTGAAAATATGATCACGTTTGTCGAAACGCATTCAGATTTAATTCACGCGCGGCTTGTTTAATCCGATGCGTTCTGTGGCACTCGTGTATTAACTCTGTGCAATTATTATGTGAACAATAATAATGATACTATTTTCCCCTGTTATAGATCCTTTTTCAAAAACAAAATAATTTAATTACATCACGTTTTAAACAGACACTTTGGTGTACCACATTGAAATTTATATTATTATAATGAAAAATCTATTTTTGGAGGAATGATTTGGGATTTACTAATAACTCTAAACTGTTATTGGAACTTTGATGACAAAAATACATTTATTTTGCTATTTATGGCTGTGGTAAAGTAATTTTCTAAGAAAATTGTTCCAAATATAGATTATATTTTGAGTTGTAAAGACCAGTGTCATATTCTAGTCTACAGCAATTCTTCGTATTACAGATTGATGGATTAAATTGGACTACCGAAATAACAACAAGAAAATTGCTTTCGGAATTACTTTGTCTCTATTATGCTGGATTGTCGGTGTTAATTTCCTAGTTATTAATGATTGTAATTACGAGTGTTGTAAGATATACTTTCCGGCTGACAAATTTAAAGATTTTGATGAAATGTTTCATTTTTATGGGAGACGATGGGATGAGGGGGCTTGTGGTGGGTATTAGGAAATGAAGAGGTACTACCATATATATATATGCACGATATACTCTGTTTCAAAGATACTTGCAGCCATTTGACTGAATTCATAATCTTTCCATAGTTCTACCAATCGATTGTTTTAAAGTTAAATGGAACGGTTGAGAAGGTCTTCACTATGATCTGCTTGTTTGCTCGACTTTCAATAATCAGAATTATTGAAACTATTTCAAACACTCATATTTAACAAAACGAAACATTTCTGGAGTAGATGTCAAGGTAACACATGATGGTGTACAATTATTAAAACTTAAATTATTTCAACAACATTTCAGTATTAATGTGCAACCAAACATCTGATAAATTTAATTAATTTAATACATCCAATATATTAACATTAAATGTTGGTGTCGTACACATCTTAGCCCATGGCGTACTCGAATTCAAAGTTGGTAAGGGCCTTTTTGTACAAGAAGAATGTTGTTGTCCCAAAATGTACAAAGGTCTTTTTTAACATTACCAAAGCACATAAGTGGGGGTTCTAAGCAATTAAATATGCGATTTCATGTACGATACCACAATGAACACGACTTATTGAATCAACGGTCAGGACTTTATTCTGTTTGTTTTAGATGGAGAGCAGAGCCATGGAGTTGTCTCTCTATCACCAGAGACTAATCGGCGGAAACGAGGAACCAGTCGACCGAGAACAACGAAAAGTTCACAAAACTTGTTCTGCCGACGCTGCAATGATGAGCAGTTCAGAGTTCATGAATAACAGCACACAGCCTAAATCCAAATCTAGAAATCTGTAAGTTTAATATGTAGAAGTGAAACTTTGAAACGTTATGCTAAGCATCATGTAACCTGTAAATGAAAATTTAAAATAGGAAAATAGCTGCTAAAATCTTGCTGGGTCAAGATTGTTAAAAAAAGGTGGACATTCGAGATTACTAGGCAATCTTCCTATAAAAGCTGAAAAATTGCTGAATATGTAGCACAAACCAAAATTTTATAGGTTAAACCCAAAAGGTTGCAGTAATTGTGCTACATTACATTTACGCAGAGGGAGGGTCCTCTGGGGCTGAGTTATAAAGATAGCTGGTTATCTACTATTGATTGTCAGAGGGAGGGTCCTCTGGGGCTGAGTTATAAAGATAGCTGGGTATCTACTATTGATTGCCTTAGTGTCAGCGCTGAGGTTGCAGGTTCGAACTCTAGGCAGGGTGTATTTGACTGCAATCTTAATTGACATTGACTTCGAGTACTGATGGTTTCTTTGCCATAAAACTGAACGCAATAATACAGCTGAACAATTCCTTAAAGAAGCCATGAACCTCATTCTATCAAATTCACAATATATTGTCAGGGGGAGTAGAATTAAATAGTGAGCAACACAGACCCTTGAGTAACTGATAAACTGGAGGTTCCAACTCAAATTGCTACCTGGGGTGCCATATGGTAGATTGAAATGTATTTGAGCCAAAATACTCAAGCTACTCGACTCCTGAATCCCGGATAAGATAGACTATAAACTTATATATTTTTATGTTGCAGAGCTTTTAAAAACATGAAAAGAAAATTCCAGTTTCTACGCAGGCGAAACACAGATACTGCTCTGGTACCGAAGTTCTCACTTCCGTTACAGTTTTCCATACCTACGCATGAGCAGTGCTTACAGTGGAGCAGATCATTTGATTCCCTGCTCAGTGACAAAAGTAAATATATTTATAAGAATAACGATAGACCAACTTTTGTATAAACAAATAACTTTACTGGTAACTAAATCCCCTTAAAAATACAATTGTATCATTTAAAACTATTTCTGTGCACTTTCCAACAGTCCTTTGACAAAAATGGCCGAGTGATTTTCTTATTGAAGAAGATGGAAGATATACTGTTTTCGCCTTTTTCGTCTGATCGTCCGTCCGTACGTCCGTAACAAAAATTTCTGTCACAGTTTTTTACGCAACTGTATATAAGATTATAAGCCTAATACTTTGCATACTGTTTTGTTCTAACGTACCATATAGCGATTTTATGCTCCTTGGTCATCTACTTCCTGTTTAACGAATGCATTTTTGAAAGCGGGGGTATCATTAGTCAGCCTAATCTCACATATTTATTTATTCAATTTTCTTGATGATGCAATCTGAGAAAAACTAGCAGGATGTGGAATAATTAACGTCAGTTTCTGAGCTGTACTAGCGTCAATTATCTCGAGTTAATAACTAGATTTTGACGTCACAATGTTACAAAACAATTAATATTACAATTTACAATATTTGTCGATAGTCCTTGTTCCATGCAGTCCTTGTTTCACATTGTCCTAGCAAACTTCCAAAATATATATATTTGTGTGGACACAAAATTTTATTCAAATATTTTTTTCAGGTGGTCTAGAATTATTTAAAGGATTTCTAAAGTCAGAATTTAGTGAAGAGAACTTAGAGTTTTGGATTGCTTGTGAAGAATTCCGTTTTGCTACTGACTCCAGCATGCCAGTTTTAGCACAGAAAATATATGCTGACTTCGTAGCTTTCCAAGCACCAAAAGAGGTAAGATCCTAATACCGATGTGGTGGGAATTTGACAATCGTTGGCCCGATATCTTGACAAGGCGCCACTTATTTAGTTGGTCCCAAATGGCGGATAATCTGGATTTATGCAGTTTTGCTTTTGTAAGGCGGATTATTAGCATTTTATTTTGTTACAAATTTAAAATAGAACACATTTAGCTAACCCTTGGACAAAGTAACTTTCAATGAGTTTATCGTTTTTAACTATAAAGCACAACTATGACACACTATTACCAGCTAGACATATAAGGTTGAAGTCTAATTTTTTTGTTTGGTATGTCTGTAAAATCCTTAAAGTTTCTAAACCCAAAGCAAAACAAAATAGAAAAAACAGATATGACGTTTCTTTTATAAAACATTAATAATAAACAATAACAACATAAACAAACCCGCCCACACAGGCCAGCGCATTCGGTCCCTCCAAAGTATCCCCCCGTCATTTAATAGCATTAAGCTATCATATACCGGATATCTCTAAGGGACCAACATTTTTATCTGTTGGTTGTTGGGAAATAAAATAAATAATTATTTGATTTCTTTTTCTGATTAGAATTGAGGTACATGTTTGCTATATGTTCTCTATGACTTTTTGGAAAACATGTATTCGTTCCTTCCTAATTCTGTCTCAATAAGGAACCCGGACAATTCCTATTAGAAATCCAAAATACCCTTAACATATACCGTACCCATCACAGATGAGACAATTGTTGGTCCATAACAAAGTGCATTTTGGGTCTTTGCCGTAAGTAGGGCAAAAAAAACCTTTTCGCATTCAGTGTTTTTCATTTAATGCTCTGTTCCCCGATTTTCACAGATTTAGAAGAAAATAAAATTGAATTAAAACCAAACCACGCAGAACACAGACACATTTTGTACAGAACTCGGAAGTAAAGTTAACAACTGATCGTGTTCAATGATCACAATAATAATTTGAAAATTTTCTTCAAAGATTTAGATTGTAAATAAAATAAAACTAAAACCAAACCATGCAGAAACTTGACACATTTTGTAGTGAACTTCAGGTAAATTTAACAACAGATGGTGTACAATGCTCAAATTTTATAGCAAAGTATCTTACTTATTTAGTAGATCTTTATATCTCCTAAATTTATGTATATTTATACAGAACAAAATCGATGCGATTTATTTCTTGCTTGACATTTCAATCAAACCACGTTATAGGTCCTTAGGGACTTAAACTATTGATGGCAAACTTTACAAGAATAATTAATTAACTGTTATTGTCGTTGTTAACATTCCAAATACCAGATAACCAGCTGTCTCCTGCACTTTAGACCAGTATCTTAGTCACCGAGTTATAAATATTCATAGGTCTGTAGCCATTTTTTACAAACTACATTCTTCGTCTGGCTCTCCCAGTAAATTATTTTTAGATCATCTTTCTTATAAGACTTATTATGTTGGATAAGGAATGTTCGGTGCGGAATCGGATAAATGTCAAAATGGAATAAATTCAGCGTAGTTCCGTATTGGCTGTCAAATTGTCCTTTTGTTTGTCCCTAGCTTTTTTCGGAAATTAATTGATTGAATGTTTGCTTAACGTCCAGCGATCAGTATTTGAAATAGATAAGGCACGAGTGCGGGACAACCAAAAATTAATTGCGGATCTGAAATGGGCTGAACATTTTGACTTCCGTTAAAATGTTTTGAGATTTGATTATGGACAAATCATTAAATTTTTTTGTGTACAAACGTTTTTTTAACACCCACAAGTAGAGTAACGTGAAACGAGCTTGTCTTCTCTTAAAATGTCACCAACTATCGTTCTTGATCGGGCTACCATAGTTAATAACGTTGCCTGACAACGCCCCTAATTCGTTTCATTAATTGAAATGCATCTACCACAAATGAACCCCTGGGCAACTTGTTACATGTAGCTGTTTACGGTAGCTTGTAGAAATCTCCCTTGTGATATGAAAACCCAGTATAGGATAAATATTGTTATGTCTATATTCTAATGTGTAAAATTTATAAAATAAAAGTTTAAGGAGACTTTTTTATTTTTAGGTAAACCTAGATTCCAACACCAGAATGACAACCGTGTCCAATTTAGAAAACCCATCAAGAGAAACATTTCAACAAGCACAACATAAGATTCAAGCTCTAATGGAAAAAGACTCGTATCCACGCTTCATTGAATCCGAACTATATCAACAAATATTAGAAAGCGTTTCTAAGGTGTGAATACATGATGATGTAATGATCACGTGACAATCATATTCATCCTCAGGTGAATTAAAAAAAATGAATTCCATTATTCTTAAATATAGCCATTTCAGTCATTGAGAACATTTAACGTTTTACTCCCTGGAAAAAGGTTGTGTTGCAAAGTTATATTTGCACCGATTAACAATACGGATGTTAAGATGTCGCTCCGTCACCATTTCATAAGTTACCCAGAGAGAGTTTATGAATCTCCAAGAAACGGTATATCACACTGCCATAAGGAAGGACAAAAAAGGTTCAAATCACCATGAAACAACATACAAATAACATATTCCACATGCAGTTGTCATCTACGGCCAGAAACTCCGTTGCTATCGCGGCTTTTGATTTCCATTGGGTAAACGTAGGGAGTTTTGGTGTAAACGAGAGAGACAGTTAACATGTTATCTCCCTTTCATCATGAGAAGACAACTTCGCCGACTGAAGACGACAATTTATTCTACCTATAATAGTGTAAACTAGATGGAAACAGCGTTGTTCGTTTGGAGTCACTGATAGCACAGCTTCCTATATTCATGATGCTACATATGAATGTTATAATTTCTAAATATTTTATGGAGGGAATAAACGAATTTTACACTTTTTGATGTATTTTCCAATTTGATGCAAATATGAATTTTCAATTTGTAAGCAGTGTATATTATCAATATTGACTTAAAGTATACCTATTTTTAGTCTGCTGAGACGTTTATCATGCCACACAGAATGAATGTGCAAGCGGAAAACAAATTTTGGCTTGAAGTTTTTTTGTCCAATCTAAACAATCACAAACAGGTTTAGGTGCTAACTGGGTCATTATATAATGAGGTCATAGTCTAATTGCTGTTTTCGTTTTGCTCACGTCTGATTAGAAGTGTTATTCACTCTACAAACGATTAGAAACCAGCTACCCAAAAAGAGACTTAAGGTGTAAAATACAAATAAACGGTCTTAGCGGACACATTATTTGGCATGTTACTTTAATTGCACTTTTTGTATATACTGTTTCTCGGCAAGAAGCCGTCATAATATTTATGACGAGAGTAATGTATAGTCAATAGTCATTATAAATTTCCTTAAACCTTACCCAGTAAATGATCCTGATTTTAAAGTGAAATCTCTCCTCTGTGTAATCGTATAGCGATGTTGTATTAATCGTTTAATTAATTCATTGCGAAATATAGTAAAATGAAGTTGAAACGTATTGTATATCAGATGTAAAGAGACTATCAAGGTCGTGCAGGGACAAGTGGACATTGTAGGTCACTATTTATTTCGTTTCTGGAAATAAAAGCTGATTATCTAAATAGTAACGGAACAATCGATTAACATCGTTAATGTGATAGAATATGTTGTATAAAGCTAAATTCCTACTTTGTTCATTTGTTGGCAGTAAACGTCTCCCGTTCACTAATAGCCATATCCGGTGTGAATGGAAGCAATATCCGGTATCAGAGACAAACAGTGGTAATAGTAGTACCGGAAATGTCGATATTAATGGCGATTCGTCCCATGTATTAAAGCTTGATATAAGGATACATGATTGATTGATTGATTAATGGTGTTTAACGCACGAGCAGCAATATTTCAGCTATATATTCAGGCGATATAAGGATACATGTACGGGTTGGGACTATTTTTTAACAACTTTTCCACTTTTTCATAATCTGAGTTAGCAAACCTATATTGGTAAATAGGAGTTTCTTTTAAAAACAAGGAATATAAAACACATTTCTCTACAATTATATATTCGTACAGTATTCGAAAGAACACAGTTAATTTTTACGAACATGTTTTGTGGCGATTACAAAAACAGGTTGTTTTTCTGACTAAATTTTGTTATCCCGTAAAAATAAGATACTATTTATACCGAAAAAAACATAAAAAATAGCATTGGGGTAAAAAAAAACTCTTGAACGAAAGAATGTCACAAACAAATATCGTATTTAAAAATATATCGTGCACTGGCACAGAAGGGTCAATAGTGGTGGATGTCAGAACAGGGTACCAGTCCACTTTATTCGTAAACTTACGGATAAAAGCAAACTGTATTGTACAGCAAATGTAATGATTGCAGGATAAAACTATACATTTAGCAGTTTATGAATTGAGAAATAGACTGTGTGTATTTATAGATTTATTTTTCTGCCTTGCATATTCAAAGTAATAAAACTTGTTACTTACTTGTATTATATTGTTACTATATGACATACAATACATTGACATTGAAATGAATTTGGGAATGTACATTTACACATATTTAAATATTCACAAGAAAATCTTGTTTATTTGTAAAAAATTTGTTTGTTGTTTTCATGGGGTTGATTTATTTTTTATATAATGATGTAAAATCGCATTGTTTCTTATTATTTTCCCATTTGTTTTATTATGAAATAATTAAAATTGAAATATTCCAATCTAGTTGTCGTTTTCAATTTCATAATCAATTACAAATTTCACCGAGTTGTCATACTGTATCGACTATTGATGAGTCACACTTGATGAAATGTATCTTAATTGACAAAGATTGAATTTTACCCCATCCTATTAATTCGGAGATTCTGAGTTCGTGGAGCGAATGTGGACACTTGGAAGGATGCTTTCACCACCCAAAATATGGACGTCGTGATTAAGTTATGCAAATGAATGAAGTTGCATAAACAAGAGTAATTCAAAGAAACAAACAAAACAAATATAAATAAAGATTCAAACGTAATTACTAGTAGTTTAACACGACATAAGTTTAACGAATGCGAGAATTTGTTAAATACCAGTAATATTATTATCACGCCACACTGGCACTAGTAGTCATACAATACCAGATTCAAAGCTGGAAATAGTTCTACAATGTAATGTAAAATACGGGGTTTCTGTCCAGGTACACCGGCTTCCTCCCCCAATTGAAAACTGGACGCCATGAGATAGCTGAAAAATTGCTGAAAGTGGAGCTAAACATCATTAAACAAACAAACAATAATGTAAAATAAACGCTGAAAAGAAAAATATTTCTGACAGTCGTTGCTACTATCATTGCTGTTTCAGTAAGTGTTTTGATATTCTGGATTTTAACCATATCTAGTTGATATTCTTTTCATAGCATGGCTATTAACTATAGCTATAGCCAAAAAAGTCATTTTATAGTCTGGCTCTTAACGATTGTTGACGAGGAGCCTCTAGATATCTTAGCGCTTAACGATACACTGTAGCTGGAGAAAATCCTTTGATAGTCACACTTTTAACGATATCTTGAAAAAAATGCGTTTGATAAGGTGATAGCAATCAACGCGTCTTTCAATGGCTTTGCTATTTAAGATCGCTAGTGAAGAGCATTTCTAAATGATATATTGAGAGTATGTTGATATCTTGAAACGATAGGTAGCGATGAGTCCTGTGATTGACTAAAGCCTGTAAATAACTAGTGCCTTTGAAAGCCTTGCTCTAAACGACAGCTATCGAGTCTTTTCATAGCCCAATTAGCTGTAGCAGAGTGTCTTTTAATAACCTTGCTCTAAACGATAGATTGCAAAACGTCTTTGTTTGTTTGTTTGAATGGTGCTTAACACCACTTTCACCAATTTTCCAGCTTTATCATGGCGTCCAGTTTTTATTGTGGAAGGACGCCGGAGAACCCGGAGAAAACCCTGACCTTGGGTAGGAAAACTGGTAATCCTTGTCAATTCAGATTGTAGTCGAGTACACCCTGCTCACAGTGAGACTCGAACCAGCATCCTCAGTGTTGACAGACCACTTTATCAACAGTAGATGAACTACCCTAACTACTCGGCCACCAAGACCCACGAAACGTTTTTGATAGCATGGCTTTTAAAAATAGCTAGCAAGTAATCTTTTGTTAGAATGGTTAGCGAGGAGCATTAGATAACATAGATATTAACAATATCTAGCAAAGATGATAGGCTTGGTCTTAACAAAACATATCAGGTAGTCATTTGATAGCCCGTGTTTTGAAAAAAGCTACAGAGAAGCGTCTTTTGGTAACATTGCTCTACACGAAAGCTTGCTATTAGCGATATTTATAACGAGAAGTTTTTATTAAACAGCTCTTATCGATAGATATGGCGAGAGACTTTGAGTGCATGACTCTAGTAAGGAGTTTTGCAATAGCATGACTTTTACTGATATCTAACTAAGAGTCTTCGGATAGCCTTGACGTATCGATAGCTAGTAATTATGTTAACAGCCTGGCTCTAACCTATAGCTGGGAGAAATCTTTAGATAGCCTTACTCTCAAATATTGCATGCAAACAGTCTACCCTAGATCTTGCGAGGATTAACAATAGCTATTGAGGAGTCGGACACTTAACAATAGCTAGCAAGGATTCAATTGATACCCGGGTCCTAACGATAGCTGGCGAGGAGTCTATTGATAACTTGCGTCTTCACGATAGCCGGGGAGAGGTCTATTAATCGCATAGAAAACTTAACATAGTTTTTTTTATTATCTTGCTCTTAACAGTAGTGATAGCGAAGAGTTGTTTCATGGTCTGGCTCTCAACGAGGATTTGTTTGATGGCCGCCTTGCTCTCAACGACTAAAAGACTCATCAGCGGCAATCAAACCCTGTCCTCCTCCCAACAAATTGATGTAAACAATATGAATTTTTTTATCAACACGCTTCCATCCACAACGCTACACTGCGTATCTCCAGGTGGCGGATAGGGTGAGCCTGACTGGCAGTCGTATTTTGTAATCTTTCGTAGGCGAAGAAGACTTCTGTTAAAAAAGGGAAAAGTGGCATTGTAGTATCTACAAAGGGCAAAATTATCCGTCTGTAACGAATACTTCATATGTCATTATTTTCTGCACGGTGGCTCTTTTCTTTCCCGCATTCAATTATCGTTTTATGAACTATTATTGTCCTCAACAAAGTACTGCAAAACAACTCGCTAGACCATTAACAACAGTTCAACAAGTCATCAAGTTCACAGTTATCTTAGAGTTTTCGTACAGTTGTGATTCGAGTTGTATTCATTCAATAAGGTTTATTCCCCTCGATATGGGTATTAAGTGAAAGTGAGTTGCTATTATCAATCAAGCTATTTAACATGTTTGTAACTATTCCAATGCACAATAACAATTAATTGATCTTGTGATCAATGATAAAGAGTAGTAAAAGGGGTGATTCCATCGTGTTTGAGAAATACTACTCAAAATATAACGTGAACAAAAGCAGTCAAATGGGAGAATCCATTACATGTATGTTTACAACTATAACACAGATTTACGTGTTGATAACATTATTAATATGGAATCAAGAATTTAAGACGTTTTATTTTTGTTGTATGATATATCTTTATGATACATAGTAACGCACTGTCCGCTTATGTTTATAGTTTATCAATACGTGGTCTATTAAAAAAAGCATCGGTTAAGTCTTTATTCATAGGGCTAACTTGCGCATCCAGGAGTGGCGGAGAGCGAAGGCTCTTGAGTTGGTTTTTTGTCTGGTTATAATGTGTTAAGGTTGACCACCAATCGTAGTTTGTGACGCGTTAGTTTTATAGACAAAGTACTACAAAACAACTAACTGAACCATTAACAACCGTTCAAACATGTCATCAAATTCACAGTTACATGTATCTTAAAGTATTCGTACAGTCTTGATTCGAGTTGTATTCACTCAATAAGGTTTATTCCCCTCGATATGGGTATGGAGTGAAAGTGAGTTGCTATTATCAATCAAGCTATTTAACATGTTTCTTTGTAACTATTCCAATGCACAATACCAATTAATTGATCTTGTGATCAATGATAAAGATTAGTAAAAGGGGCGATTCCATCGTGTTTGAGAAATACTACTCAAAATATAACGTAAGCTAAAGCAGTCAAATGGGAGAATCCATTACATGTATGTTTACAACTATAACAGAAATTTAAGTGGTGATAACATTTTTATAATGATGTAAAATGGTATCAATATTTTAACACGTCTTAGTTTTGTTGTATGATGTATGTATAATATACATAGTAACTCGCTGTACGCTTGTGTGTACAGTTTATCAATACGTGTTCTGTTTAAAAACAAGTCTATTAAAAAAAAATTTCTAAGGCTTCATTCATGGGGCTACTTTGTGCATCCTCGAGTGGCGGAGAGCGAAGGCTCTTGAGTTAGTTGTTTGTCAGGTTATAATGCGTGAATGTTAACCACCAATCGTAATTTGTGACGCCTTTTGAAGAATGTCAGGACCCATGCACGATAAAAACCTCTTTTTGTAGTTTTCAATAAAATAATGCTCATTGTAGCATTTAGAAAAGCTAACTTTTTCGTAAATAACCGAGACTTCATATTTTTCCATTGGCAGGTATTATTTTTTCCACTATGATCCTTTCCATTCCGGCAGTTTAACTAGTCAAAAGGGCGATTTTATCGGTTTTTTTAAATCCTCATAATATAACGTGAACAAAAGCAGTCAAAATTGGCGAAAACATCACATGTATGCTACAATTATTGATTGATTGGATGTTTACTTTACAGCCAGCGAGTAGTATTTCAGCTGTATTTAGGACAGGAACCAGTTAAGAAACAATAATCTGTACCTAAGGCTTTCCGTATTACGACCCGACAAAAACCACAATGAGAGGTCATCGCCTATCCTCCACCCAAGGCAGATCTGCGTGGGCGAGCACTGTGCAATCTCAGTGCTTACAGTTATATCAGGGAATAAATAATAACATCAAGCCTTGTTTTATCATTAAAATTGCGATCAATATTTTAATGTAAAAGTTCAAATCAAACCAAATCAATGGCCTAGACTTATCGATAGCTAGTGTGTAAACAGCTTGGATCTAACCTATAGCTGGGGAGAAATCTTTTGATAGCCTTACTCTAAAATATTGCATGCAAAGAGTCTATCCTAGATCTTGCGAGGAGTAACAATAGCTATTGAGGAGTCTGACACTTAATAATAGCTAGCAAGGAATCAATTGATACCCGGATCCTAACGATAGCTGGCGATATTGATAGCCTAAGCTCTAATTATATCTGATGAGGAGTTTATTGATAGGTTGGGTCTGAACGATAGCTGGATTGGAGTCTATTGATCACATAGAAAGCTTTAGATAATTTGTTTTTATTATTTTGCTTTTAACAATAATAAGAGTTGTTTGATGGCCTGGCTGTCAACGAGGAATTGTTTTGATGGCCCGGCTCTCAACTAGGAGTTGTTTGATGGCCTGGCTCTCAACGTGGAGGTATTTGATGGCCTGGCTCTCAACCAGGAATGATGGCCTGGCTGTCAACGATGAATTGTTTGATGGCTTGCTCTCAGCAAGGAGTTGTTTGATGGCCTGCTCTCAGCGAGGAATTGTTTGATGGCCTGGGTCTCAACGAGGAATTGTTTGATGGCCTGGCTCTCAACGTTTATTTGTTTTATGACCTGGCTGTCAACAAGGAGTTGTTTGATGGTCTGACTCTCAACAAGGAAGTGTTTGATGGCTTGGCTCTCAATAATAGCTAATGATGTTATGGCACTTAATAGATTTAGATTCACTAGAGCAGAACGATGGCTAGAGAGGATTCTATGAATTCATGGAGCCTCTACAATACAGTTGTTAAATGAGCCACCAGTTATATGTTTTTATATTTATATATTTTGTGATGTGTGCTGTATTCTTGGCATAGAACATGATTTTCCAATTCCGCACTTCAACAATTCACTCCGCATGGGAAAACGGAAGGGGCAGCCAACGGAATCGATGTCAACAAGTCCGTGTTTACCGTTAACCATAAAGTACTGAAGTATGATTATCTACGCGTCATTTAAATTGTTTAAGTATAGCATATTTATCTATTCCCAACAGTAACATAGTTTTAACAAATTTAATTTAATGATCGAGGTACTAATGTAACAGTTGCAAAATCTACCTAACATGTTTTTATGTTCGTGTTTATTCTCGAAGCACCCATTAGCTTTAAAATGACATATTTTCTTGAACAACAAGTCGTTTGTTATCCTAATTATTATATTTATATTGTCTTGTCAGCATGCTAATCAAAACATGTTTATTACTCATTAATGCACATGTCACTCCAAAATAGTAAAGAATTCTATTACGGGAGAAAATTTTCTATAATTCTCTAAATATTACATGTGCACTTTATGTGGTTTTGAAGGTATTTTTGCCTGAAAATAAATACGGTATTTAATTATGTTCCCAGCTGTGATATGCCTTAAATCCGTTTAGCATGACACAGAGTAAATCGTCTTTTATTTTAAAGATCAGAGAATGCTGCCTCTGCTGTAGCATTAGAAAGCAGTCTATAGTAAACAGGATCAGTGATCGTTCGATAAACAGTTAAGCAGCATTTTGTACAGCTTTTTAACAATTCTGCACTTTAACCATTTTTATTATTTTGATTGATTGATTGATTTATTGATTGTTTGTTTGATTGATTGATTGTATCATTGTCTAAGTTTAACATATTTGGTGAAATAAAATTTGAACAATGAACGGGTGTTTTCACTGGCCTTTTATTGTTATCGCGCCTTATGTATAAAATTCAAAATATTTTATCATAAAATTACAAAGACCATTCAGCACTTATTCTGAGCTATGTTTATTTTACGAGTAATTAAATCACACGCAATGCCTGTACTATTTAAGGATGAAAATTCGTACCTATTTTTAGTTTTGGCACACAACTAATTTCACAAATGAAATACTCCTTTTTTTCTATTAAAATTAATAAAAGTTTGTTAAATATATGTTTAACTCTTCTTTTAATCAACACTTCCAATTATATTAAGGCAATATTCATCGCTGTACGTGTTGTTAGGGTTGTTCGTCATTTATTATTTATCACATGCGTTAATTCGGAGGCTGCAAGTTTTAGCTTTACTGCGGATAGGGTATACTCGACTGCAACCTAAATTTACAGTTTTTGTCCAAAGTAATGGGTTTTTCCTTGAAACTTCTGCTTCCAGTGAAAATTGGATGCCTAAATATAGCTGAGAATTTGCTGAAAGTGGTGTTGATCCATTCAAGCAAACACATATACATGTTTTTTGATTTAGAGATTATACTTACTTATATGTAATTTATTTCCGGGCTAGACATGTCATTATATTACACATCAGTTTTTTTCCTTTCTTCTTCGAAATTTCTAAACAATTTATACACTCGTTATGCCAACGGAACATTTTCATATCACAGCTTAATAGTTACAAATATTAGCTTAGCTCTAAATTAAAACATAATTTTTAATAATAACATTCAAGTTTTATATTGAATTTATTTATATGCATATTTATTCCCGAAGAGGTTGATGACAATAAAGTTAAAAAACTATACACAAACAATAAACATATATAAAATTTTATAAGACATTATTAACTGAAATAAAATCCAAATCATGCAGTAACAGAGTCTACTTTCCTCAGTACTAACGACTTTTTTTATAAATAGTGCAACATACTGCAAATGACTTGAAAAGGACATTAATTTTAGGGTACATCGAAAGTGTAAAAACCCCCTAAAAAGTGTAAAAACCTCGTGGAATAGTGTAAAAACCCCTATATATATATGGTGAAAACCCTTCAGAAATGATAGATATTACTATATATTATGATAATAATGCAATATTTGTGAAAAAATAGTTATGCTTTATCGCACAGAATCGATTTTTGTAACCGCACGATACGTCCTATATGAGGTCAAATAGCTAGGGGAGAGCACTCTAATTCTTTGCAATAAAAGTACTACAAGTACTGTACGTTGGAATTATGTTAAAACAATGTTAATACTGACAAATGATTTAATGTGTGAAATTAAAATAATGTCTATAATTTTATAATGAATTTTTTAAATAGATATGTTTTTCATTAAAAGCTTTGCATTCTTTGTATTACATGTGCATGTAGATTCAGATTCAATATTTTATTAAAGTCTCACCACTTGTAAATACACAAAATTCACATACAATAAACAGTTATAGTTACATGTAAACATATAAAACACATTCAGTCAAAATACAAGTGCCATTCTAAACAGAATTATGAGAGACTATTACATGTATACACAGTTTAAAACATGACTTACATTAACATTACCAATCTACAAATAAAATAATAAATGAAAGTAAAAGGAAATGTAACTTTAAAAGTTAATATTACTAGTTAAGAGAATAAAAAGGTATTTCTTCTACTTAAAATGTTACAGCAGGTTTTGGCAACATTATAAAAACAGTCATCTGCTTTAAAGAGATATATAAACTTTTGATCATCTGACAAACTTGAAAATTCCACATTATAATTATTAATTTCTTGAAATAACTTTACTCTTAAATCTGCATATAGCGGACAATACAATAGTACATGCTTCTCATCTTCAATAGAAGAATTATTACAATAGAAACATTTTCTCTCCTCAATGTTTTTACCCTCATACCGACCAGTTTCAATTCTAAGTGGTGTAACACCACATCTAAATTTAGCAAAAGCACTTCTATATCTATAGTTAATGTTATTCATTAAATATTTCTCTGTCTTATATATATTTTTAAACAATTTATAGGTGCGCAACTTTTTACTTGCATCTAAGGTCAAAATTCTATCATTCCACTCTGATTTATATCTATCAAAAATTATATCTTCTAAATTTACAATTGACCGTTTACTTAATACACAATCTATATTAATAAAATTACCAAAGTTACATTCTCTGAGTTTATCTTTCACCTTATAACACCAATTTTTCTTATTAGCATGAAGGTTCAAACTCCATATAAAAACTTTAAAATTTATTCTATCTCTATCCATTACAGTTAACCTTCTCCACTGTCTAAAGACAGATGACCACTGTTTAGCACAAGGAGGCCTCCAGCCCATGTCACCATTTATTGCGTCATTAGGGGTATATTTTCCGACCCCCATGAAAAATCTGATAGCTCTGTTCTGGACAGCGTTTATACAGGAAAAGCTTCGGGTGCCCCAAATGGCAGAGCCATAATTAATTACTGGCCAGACCAGGGTATCATAAAGTTTGGTAAAGGTTGAGAGCTGGAAACCACCATGAGCTTTACTCTTTACAATTAATAAACTAAGTGCTCTGTTTGCTGATTTGGCTACTGCTTTAGCCATTTCATTATAATCTAGATGTTGTGTAATCAAAAGACCTAAGTATTGATATTTTGATACTATCTCAATACATTCACTACCAAATATAAATACATTTCTAGTCTGAGACACAGATGGATTTCTAAAGTGAATAATCTTTGTTTTCTGTAAGTTTACTTGTAAACATTTCTTATTACACCAATTATTCAAAACATTTAACATTAATTGTAAGTCTTTTTCATTTTCTGCTAATAATACTATATCATCTGCATATAATAAAATATTTATCTTAATGTCACCAACATCAATACCTTTATTCAAAGCTTTTAACTCTATTACTAGACTATTTATAAAAATGTTAAATAAAATTGGAGACAATACACAACCTTGCTTCAATCCTGAGCTGACACTAAACCAATCAGTTAAATAGTTATTTACTTTCACAGCACATTCCACATGTTCATATATACCTTTTAGTGCACATAAAAACTTTGTACCTATTCCCAGCTGCTCTATATCTTGAAAGAGCAAATCTCTATTAACTGTATCATATGCCTTCTTAAAATCTACAAATGCAGCAAATGTAGGCAATTTTTTCAGCTTTCTATTTTCTATAATAGACGTAAGTGTACTAATATGATCTATGGTACTTCTGTTTGACCTAAAACCATTTTGTTCATCATGTAGTTTATCATTTATCTCAAGCCAATATACAAGTCTTGCATTTAATATACTACAATATAATTTATATACACAAGGTGCTAATGTAATTCCCCTATAGGACAAAGGATCTCTTGGATCTGACGTGGAGCATTTTGGAATGGGGGTAATCAACCCTTTACCCCACGATGAAGGCACAATACCAAAATTAAAACATAAATTAAATATTCTATGTAATAATAATATTAAGAAATCATTTCTCAATAACTCTGAGGGAATCAAGTCAATGCCAGGAGCTTTCCCTTTTTTAGCATTATTTACCACATGTAATTATATGTCTGTTGTTATTAAAAGATTTTAAATATGTCATCCATTTTAGTAGCACATATTAGACAAAATTAGTTACAATTACAATGAATTGATTAATTGAAATTTTAGTCAATCAACACATTTCTAATTATAATTATATAAAATTAAGAGCCCCCACGCCAAGTCAAGGCTATGAACATCTGGGGCAGGGTACAGGGATTTTATACATTTATTCATTTAAGTAGTTTTGTTTTATAACTATAGGAGTAATAATTTTTTTCTAGAAAAGTACAAATTATTATTGTTATTAGCTTGGTATTGTCTTTGATATAGCAAAAAAAGTTTGAACTAGACCAAGGGATAGTTTTTGGTTTTTGAAGTTAAACTACTAAGATATCCTGCCCAAGGCTTAGGACATCTGTTGTAGTCCGCGTAACAATAAGTAAAATTTTTTATTTTTTCAAATTTAAAACTACTATGACATCAAGCACAAGGCTTCGGACATCTGTCGTAGTCAGCGTAGCAATTAGTTAAATTTTATTTTTCAAATTTAAAACTACTAAGATACTTGCACACATCTCTCTTTTATATATCGCTGTCCGCAAACTTACTAAGTGTCTCGCCCTTGAAAAAAAAGAGAAATGAAGTCGAAGTAAGGGTCTTTTGGTCTGGCGGCAAGTGGTTACGGAATCTCTAAAAAAAACGTTCTCTTTTCAAAGGTCTTGGTCATCCACAGCGATTTCGACACCTGAAACTGTTTAGGGCTGTCCGCTAGTCGGTACTGTCCAATTGAAATCAATAATCTTAGTAAATCCTTATATATTAGGTGTCCACAATATCTCATGTAACCTGTACTAAATTCAATAACGGTTGTGATTTCCAGTCGATGGCTCGCTCGGGGGATTCGCTATTATTTTTTGTCCAACTTTTGTCAAAGTAACCAATATGATCAACTGGTTTCCAATGTTAAATCAAAGTTGGTTATAATTGGTTAATAAAATACCCGTGAAATTTTGAAGATAATGTCTATGTCCTTGGTCCCATAGTGTCGTACTTGACGTCGAAACATATCGGGTCATCGGCATGGATAAATCCGTCTCTACCAGAGATGTCGTTCAGTATTGAGTCTCTGTCGGCCTTGTCAATTACTAGTATGTCGTCCACTAGTTTGTGTTTTGCATTCTTAGACGTCGGGAAAGCTGATGTAATGGCGTTGACTATAGCCATTTTTCTTGTCTGATCCAAACCCTAAGTTTTGTGTATCAGTATCCAGGGACGGATTCAGAAAATCGAGTTAGTGGGACGAAATTTTGGCGGTTCTTGTGTGTTGTCCATAACGATTTATATCTGCTTGTAACTTGATGCAGTAACGCGCAAGTCACACAAGTTGAAGGTTTTGTCAATTCTTAAAATACTGTGTCCTGAACAACATAAAGTCTTGATGTCTATTAACTGGTCGTCTTTGTAACGAATTAAACAAGCGCTTTTTCGTTGTCGCGTATTATCGATTTCCTTATGGAATCTTTGTCTGCAATCATTCTGTCTATTTCCTGTAAAGTCGGCAATATTTCGTCGTCTAAATATATGTCCCATTTCGTTTTTACGCTTCCATTTTGACATTATACTTTTTGTCATATACCTGTTTTCTGCTGACAGTTCCGCTCAATTCGTCATTTTTCAGCCTTTTGTATACATTTGGTTTAAACATATTTTTTTTCTATTCAGAAACAAGATAGAAAGCTTATATAAATCTGTCTCCTGATAATGAAAGACGTAAATAAATAAATAAATAAATAAATAAATAAATAAATAAATAAATAAATAAATAAATAAATAAATAAATAAATAAATAAATAAATAAATAAATAAATAAATAAAAGTAAGTTTCATCGCCGTTTCAACCACTATAAAACTAGCATCCAGATTGTAGTTACAGAAGAAAAAAGGAATGTAGTATTTTTTCTTCTGTATACAATTTAAGGATTGTCTGTCTGGAGTAAATCGGACATTTCTGTCATTACAGAGGCGGGTGTTCGCATGTATTCTTTTGCTTGCTTGAAATTACAATGTGGCGCCAAGCCTGGGAAAGTTCCGCGGTATTCAATTTTGTTAACAAACCAACAAAGTGCCTTTCTCAAAGTAACGAGAATAGCAATTTTACATATGTTTCAAATTCATTTCTTATACAAATATCTTTGAATAATTCTTTTCTTATTTGGTTGTATTTAGAGCAATGGAAAAAGTAGTGATTTCATCTTCAATGACACATTCCGGCCAAAAAAACCCCACTATTTTGCAAGTTCCGTTTTCACTCAAGCTGTTTATCCTACGCCAATAACGTTTTATTACATAGTGGTAAAAAAAGAGTGAAGATAGTTGGTAGAAATGGAGAATACATCAATTTTAGTGGCTATAATACATCCTTTTATCATTTTTTGACATATAAAACTTAATCTTGGCGTTCTCCAAACACACCATCCACTGCGGTCTGCTGGCAATTCGTGTACGTATACATGTACATGTATACACTTACCGCTCTCATCTCACTCCTACTGGCTCTCTGGGTGCAGCTCTAGGAATAGTCTAACTACACAGCATTTATTTGGAAACTAAAGGATACAATTTAAAAGTTTTACACATAGTAGTTTAAGCTTGACAATAAAAATACATATATATCACTGTCTGTAAATACAAGAAAAAATATTTCTCACAAATAAATGAACTACTTTCATGGTTTAACAACTAAATTCCGGTACGTAACATACAAATTTATATCAAAATTGCATGACTCCTATTTAAATGCACAAGGAATGCCAATTTTTCTCGCGAATATCGGGTTTTTCACCAGGCACCCTATCATAACTGGACGCCCCGATATAACTGAAAACTGCTTAAAATAACGTTAAATCCACATATGACAAAACAATTACCACAAACACCCTTTTATATTAATCAGATGTGTAGCAACTAGTACGAAAAAACACATCAGAGTACACACCGTGTTCGCAAAAAGTACCAGAAAGCGACAAGACTGCAGGATTTGGAGTTATTTATGTCAGACATCGTAAAACCAGCTCGTACCGGTTGCAAGAGAGGGTCACAAATTTGATGTCAATCATACTATTTTGCACACACTACATTTAAAGCAAGGTATGACAAGATTACAATCTAATTAAAATTAAATCTTTCACCATCTCCCTCTTTTTGTTATTGTCCTCTGTGAAGATCTAACAACATCCATTACAGGTACACATTTGTACACATTTCACATTTGTAAAAGTTACGTTACAAGTGAAGTAACTGTTACAAATGTGAAATAGAAAAACTTAATAAGAACGCACGAAATTGATCAAATATGTGTAAATTTAAAATTGAAGGTCACGACCTTGACCAATGAAATTAACATTGAACAAGGTCTCATAAACAGAGTAAAAATTCAATCTGTACAGTTAATCATTGGTTTGGATAGAGAACTAATCTGTAACATATTTTATATTGCCATCACCCGTATAAAGTTTTGCTGATAAGAAATAAACTTCAAAATGTCCGAAATTTTAAAACTTTTAAAGGCCACTTTCAGGAAAAAATTGCGTTCAAGTTTTATTGGAAGAGGAAGCCGGAGTAAAGAAGAAAACCGACAAGTAACCGGAAAGAACCCCCGACCGTACACTGTAAAAACAAGTGTTAATCATTTAACACGTTTATTAACACCTTACCAATAACACTTAATTAACACGTTAAAGTGTATATAAAATAACATGTTAAAGTGTTTTTCTGTAAACATTTAGTGTTAGGCTTTTAACATTCTGTAATGTTAATACAATAACGCATATGTGAAAGACTAAACACATGTGTTATCGAAATAACATGTTAATATGTGTATAGAAAAACATGTTACACGTTAAAATGGCCAAAAACACTTAATTAACACATTAACTGTGTTAATAAATGGAATGTGTTAATAACTTAACACTGTGTTATAACCTAGTGTTACACAAATAACATGTTAATCAATGTAGGAAACAAATAATGACAAAGGTGGAAGATTTGTGGGATAGGGCTAGGCCATCAAATAGCAGAACTAAACTAGAAAAACTAAGGTTTAAACTATCAGAATTCATGAAACATGACTTAAAAGGTCGTTGCTTTCAAATGTGGACAAAAAACCCACAGTATCTTTGATCTTCTGCTCTTGATAGTTATTTTGTGATATTTCTTGTTTAAACAAAGACAAAAATATCTGATACCTTTAATTTTACCTATATTGATAGTCATATATCATAATAACAAACAGATCATATACTTCTATAGCACAAAACACTACATGTACATTGGAAATTTTAGATGTTTCAGTCCAGATTGCAAGCAGCTTAAAGTCCGAGTAAGAAAACACAACACCAATAAATGAATGTACATTGTAATTGTTTTTCATTTCTTCTTGACAGTTTATCTGAGAACTTAATCCAGTTGTTGGCTTTATTTTGGTATAAGGATCACTATCCAGAAAAATTAACACTTTAGGTGCCTCCTCCTCATCATCAGTCCTGAACATTTTTTCCTCGAGTTGATCTACACTGTGAATAACCTGTAATTTACAATATAAAAGCAATAAATAAATATGTCAGACAGCAGTGTTTAAAAATGACTATTAAACAATTTTTATAAGACTGTTCAACTATAACATACATTTATCCACCCTTCAGATTAAGCATGATTTTAACATGATTAAACATTCTTTAGTAGTGGTATTTCAGACAGACAGAACTTTTATTTTTTTTTATTCAATTCAATTCATTTAGACTTCAACATACCTGTATAACTCCCATACAAGGTTGCATTTAACTCCCTTTTCTTTTTGTGCTTCAGCATCTGCCAATGCATGGAATAATTCTATACTTTTATTGCTTTCTGGTCCCTATAAGTAATACATGTATATGATTTCAATTAACAATTTTTTAAAGAAATTATTAGTCCTTATTCTATGACAAAAATAAAAGTGTTTATGACTGAACATGCTGAAGGAAGACATCAAAAGTATATTTTGACAGGAATGATCAAATTATTATTTTTAACTTTTTCAATTCATCATACCGAACCCATAATGATATTTTCAACTTAAAATATTATACTAGTAAATTTAAATCATTCTTGTACACACTTACTATGCGATTACACAAATCTTTTATAAATATACATTGTACAGTTATATTACATATTGAATTATGCAGAATTATTTGTAACAAAGACACTTCAACAACATCAAAGCCGATTTGTGTTCAAAGTACATGTAGTTACATTCCGTCTACATTTTGTCTAGACGAAGGAAGTTTGTATTTGCACATTGTGTACCCCCCCCCCCCCCCCAAAAAAAAAAAATCTTCATGGAAGAAAAATTTGGTCAAAAATTTATTTGAAATGAGAGGAGGCAAAAGATATAACTAATCTACTGTAATTACTGTGATGACTGGAAATTTAAAAAAAAAGTGAACAAGCACTGTTTGCACACTACATATACATATGCACGGGTCCTACCAAATTTTTCGTTTTACTGCCACAAACTGTATGTTAACAGTATACACAAAACTAACTTGACTAGTCACAGGGCATGTATGCACAAATTAATACGGCGTTGATGTTCGACAGGGCTGCTACTTAATTTACATTAAAAACAAAACAGACTGTTGGTAATTTTAAGGACTTAAAATGAAGACAAGTGTAACCCTCTGCCCGTCCATCTTGAAGACGTGCCACAAAATCATTTGCATGCAGATGCCAATTAAATTCTGTGTTAATTTATTGAAACGTAAATACAATAGTATATTACTTACGGAAAAGAAGTTCGGTGGTCATAATTGGTAATTAAACAACAACTTTCTCTGTCTTTCGACTTCAAACAAAGGAATGGTGCTAACAATTAAAATCTGCGCGGTACATTTGAATGACAACATGACATCGACCACGTGATGATCTAGTAGGAACATCAATTAACACATCTTAATATTAACACAGGCGTAGTGGATTTAACACACATGTTAATATGGTATTATATTGAAGCCAATACTGGTGTTTTAAACGGATAAATGAAACAAGATTTAATTATATATACGTCGAAATATTCAAAAATTATATTTGTACGGATAGACCATTTCTGTCTGGACATACGCAGAAGAAACAGAAATGACTTGAACCCAAATGTGACTGGCTTTTAAAGTGTATTTATAAAGATAGAAAATAAGTGTTCCTAAATCCCAACTACAATGTATTACAATCAATTATTAGGGAGAAAACATTCTACGTTACAAGCATTGTCATTTTTTAAAAGTTTGTAGCCGCCGATCTACTCTTGCGATAATAGTAATTTTAATTAACACTTTAACATGTCTAATATGTTTAAAAATAACACATGGAGTTTCAATATTAACATCCCAACGTTAATGTATAAACGCCTGCATAAAACTTTTAACGCATTAACATGTTAAATCGTAACACTATTTTTTACAGTGTAGGTTGGAAAAACGGCAATACTTATCAATTAAGTCGGAGTCGAGCACACCCTGTTCGCAGTGAGACTCGAAGCCGCTTTCTTAGTGTTGATAAACTAGTGATTTATATTGATGACATTTACCACTAAACCACGAAATTATTTTTAATTTCGTTTTTGAACACTATCCAGTTCTATTCGTACTATTAAAATCTCCGCACACTGTCTTGAACTTTAAGAACAGAAATGTCTTACTTTGCACTCTTAACTTATTTTAATGATATTTTTTCCACTAAACAGACCAAAATATACCTAATCCTATTTATTCAAGTCTCCGGCTGAGTCATGTCTTAAATATATTTGGGCTGATGTAGAGAAATCCTCTTAGTTTCTCAGATCTGATTTGTGCTAACGCTGCAGCTTTGAAATAACATTGAAAACAACATTTTAAGGTGCAATGATCGATAGAGCACTTGGAGTCTTATTTCCAGTTCTGTTATTCCCGAACATTCTCGAATTTTGCAGGTCCTTTTTAAAATTAAAATTTTTTCAAGTGGTCGATATATTTTATAAGCAATTTTATTCGTGAATGAATAAAATAAATATAACGATTGTTCAATATAGTGGTCAGTTTACAATGTTTTCATCAGTAAGGAATTTAATATATAAATTAATATACACAAAAAAAATAAATGCGGTTGACAATTTCAAAACAACACGGTTAGGTGTTACGGTTTTTATTTGTTAATGTGGTATTTATAGTCTTAACAGATAAATAAATAAATAAATAAATAAATAAATAAATAAATAAATAAATAAATAAATAAATAAATAAATAAATAAATAAATAAATAAATAAAATAATAAATAAAATAAATAAATAAATAAATAAATAAATAAATAAATAAATAAATAAATAAATAAACGGTAAGTGAATGTGGTGGTCAGGTAAAGAAACATGTTTTCAACTGGCTTTTACATATTGTCAACAATTTAATACACCATTTAATAAGCGCTTAAATAAATTAAAAAAAAAACATTAAGTTAAATTTAAAAAAAAACAGGTTAGTATTTTAGTCAATATAAGAGATTCTATTCTCACTTTCATATTTAATATGTTTTTTATTTGATACTTTCTTTTAACTATAGCAAGTGAAACAAGACAATTGACAACGGCTCTTTAAATGAACTGAGAGAGAGAGGAAATGTTCTTATTTTGATATTTGGCTGCGCCGAACTGTAGCATGGACAGTCATGACAGTGGATTTATTATTTAATCGAATTTTAATATTGGTGCTGTATTTAAAAAGAAGTTTGATACAGAATTGATAAATTAATTTATTTAGTTAATTTATTAAAATGTATTGGCTGTTTTTTAGCTGATTGTGCAAAGCCCATTTCTGGACTATTTAATGGGTGTGAGTTTCGTTGACTACCTTTCGGGGTTTCTAAATTAATTTGCCAAAAATTGTATTTGACATGACAACCCAAAAATTTATTGTGATATAGCTGACATTATTCCGCTCGTTTTGAGGGGTCTCTCATTACTCAACGAAACTTAGTGCCTACGTGAGAGCAGAAAATGTTAACAGGTTCCCTTATACTCAAATAATTTAACAGGCCGTTGTCAATTAATTGTTTGCTACATTCTTTATACGAGTAAAAACAATGTGTTCTTTTGAATATCTGCTGTTTCATGATTAGAACGATTAAATTGCGTTTATTTGAAAATCTACTGTTTGCTTTATTTTTAATGACAAGAACAAAAGAAGAAAAAACAATGTGTAACGTTACTTTTAATTCGTACATCTGCTGTTTGCATCAGTATCATTGTTAAGAATACTTTTTCTATTTTTCCCATCATAAGAAATTATAATTGGCATTTCTTATACTTTCCTCGCTAATGACAGGAACAGACCAAGTGAGATATTGTGTAATTCCTCAAGGCACATGTGTTCTTTTTTATATCTCATGATTTCGACGTTCTCTTGTTGAGAACAAATCGAATGTGTCAGTGAAACATGCTCTTTCGTATATCTGCCTTTTGCTTGCTTGATTGATTGGATGATATCTTTACGTTCAGCGAGCAGTATTTCAGCAATATTCAGAACGGGAACAAGTTAACATACAATAAAATCAATGGGAAAGCGCGGTGGTTCAACGGGAACATAATTTTTAGTGACACTGGAATAGTATTGAGGATTGGAAACGGACTAAAATTTAGCCTTTCTAGTATGGTCCCAGCCTTTTTCTACTTTCTAATAACTAGAACAGGTCAAATGAAATTTTCATCATATGTGCTGTTTTCTGATTTGTTTGTTTGTTTGTTTGTTTGAATGATGTTTAATGTCGATTCAGCAATTCTTCAGCTAAATAATGGCGTCCAGTTTTTTATTTGGGGGGGGGGGGGGCAGCCGGAGTACCCGGAAAGAACCTCCGACCTTCGGTTGGAAAACTGGCAATCCTTGTCAATTTGGATTGGAGTCGAGTACACCCTGCCCGCAGTGAGACTCGAACCCGCAACTTCAGTGTTGACAGACCACGAACTACCTTAACCACTCGGCCACCAATGCTTCCTTTTCCGATTGTAATTTTGCAATGAAGTCTAATGTGTTTTTTATACTTGCTGTTATCTCTAATGACGCGAACGTCAATTCATTCCGTTAGCTACATTCTTACGTCAAAAACGAGGCAACTGTATTCGTTTTTTATCTGAAGGTTGCTACTTCTCGTGTCCAGAACAGAGCAAATGTGTCCTTTGGTATATACCTGCCGATGGCAACTTAATAATAATAAGAATGTCAAAGATAAGATATTTTTCTACTTTCTCATGTCGAAAACAAGTTACATGGGTTGTTTTGTTTGTACCTGCTTATTGGCGCTGACTCATGGCGAGAACAAGTCGAATGCGTTCTTTCATTAGTTTACCTTTCGGAACTGTCTCATTACCAGAACAACGCTAATGTGTTGTTTAAAAATCATTTTTTGTTTGCAATTGTTTCAAATTTCACATTTTAGATAGATTTATTCAACTTTTATACATCACTCTTTTAACATGACTAAAACTAGTTTCAGCATTAATTCCTGTAAATGATCATATTCTAATATGACGTCTTCAAACGCTTTTGAAACAATTAAACACTGTTCTAATATAACCAGGTGTTAAACGAGTAATAAATATTCCTAATCAACGTCAACACTCTTTATGGCGACGTCATAGTAAGATTTTTCGATATTTTAATGACGTCACAATCAAATTTGAGTCGTAACTGGCAAAAGAAACGCAACTCGAAGGTTACGTTGTGAGAAAAGATAATATAGATGTCCTAGTAGAATCGAAATAACTCATTCGGAGCAACAATATATACTGATTTTAACACGTGCTTGCCCTTTATGCCCCATTTAACATTTTATTGGCCCGATGTTTTTTCATCGGATGCTTTTCAAAAGTATCGCGATAACTTTTAAAAGTGTTGTGATGCTTTAAAAATGGATAAAGAAAAAATGCACGCCGATGCTTTTAAAAGTAAGCCGATACTTTTTACATTATGCATATAAATTGTTTTCCATTAACAAGTATTGCGATAGAAAAATGCAAGCTGATAGAAACATCACAATTGTGACATGAACTGTTACTGATAGCTTCTAACTATATCTATATATAACTTTATTCTCAAAAAGCCAACAGAGAGGGTGTAACATAAATAACAAATAATATAGAGACTATTTACAATATATACAGAACAAAAAACAAACACAGTGAATCACTGCATGAGCGGAATTGTTTTCGTTTTTCAAGCAGAGAGGAACACTCAAGGACGTAATGGCATTCATCCCCTAATTTCTGGCAGTTACACAAAGGACAATACCTATTTACTCTGTCTATGTTTATCCATCTACCAGTTTCTATTGGCAGATGATGGTTTGCTGTTCTAAATCTACAAAGTGTTGTAGCTGCAGAATGGGAAAGACGACTTAAATATTCCTCAAATTCAAAGTTCTTTTTAAATAATTTATAGTTAATTGCTTTTGTTGATTCATTTAGACACGCATGCCTTTTCTGAATAAAGTGATCAATGAGACGTTGCTTTACAATACTTTTAATCCATTCGTGATTATTAACTGTTTCAATTCCCCATAAATACGATAGGCCGCACTCATTCAACGTTGATTTAATAAAATTAACCCAGTAAAATAATTTACTTTCTTCATTTAGTTTTCTAGAAAGTTTGTATAAAATATATGCAAATTTCGTCTCTTTACCGATTAGTAAACGTACCCAAAATAAAATCATCCTAACTTTAATATCAATGTCAACTGAATGGCTACCGAGTTCTCCGTAGACCATATAGTTTGGAGTTGATGGTTTTAGATTTAATAGAAGTTTGCAGAATTTAAGATGTACCCTTTCAAGATTGTCTATTTCTCCAAATCCCCAAATTTCGCATCCGTACAAAAGTATAGGCTTGACCAGTCTATCAAAAAGATCGAGTTGTATTTTAAATGATAGTTTATAAGCTCTTCCGAATTTCAGGACTTCGTACATTGCTATCAACGCCTTGTCTGCTTGACTTTTTTTTGTAAGATCAAAGTTACATGTTTTTGATAATGTTACTCCTAAATAATTAAACTGATTCACTATTTCAATTTCTTCGTTCTTATACTTAAATGTAAAATTTTGCTGTCTTACGCACCCAAATATCATTATTTTTGTTTTATCAACATTAACCTTCATTTTCCAAGCATCGCAGTATTCACCAAAACATTTGATTGACATTGCAGATCTTCTGGCGTTTCGGCTTACAGGGCGTGTCGTCCGCGTACAGAACTAAAAACATTTTCAGAAAGATTTCTAACTCGTTTTCTAGTGTGTTAGATATACTGGTGAGACCTACTGTATTTTTCTGCTGCATAAAATCTTCTAAATCATTAAGGAAAAGCGAGAATAGAAAGGGTGATAAGTTTTCACCTTGTCTCAATCCCGTTTCACAGTTGAAATAATCTGACACACAATTTTTATATGAAATACATGATTTTATATTAGAATACATGTTAAAAATTATATTATACATTTTACCATTTATTTGGTTCAATATAAGCTTATAGAATAGACCGTCTCTCCACACTCTATCAAACGCCTTTTCAAAATCAATAAAGGCACAGTATAACTTTTTCTTTTTTAATTTAAGTATTTGAAACAGTGTAAACATTGAAAAAATATTTTCTAGCGGTAGAGTAGTTTTGTCTGAAACCGCATTGATTTTCTTTGATAATTGAAAACTCTTCTGAGTATTCATTGAGTCGAACATTTAGGACAGCAGTAAATAATTTACCTAGACAGCTGACTATGGTAATTGGTCTATAATTTTTGGGGTCATTTTCTTTACCTTTATTCTTATATATTGGTTTGATTATCCCAGTTAAACAGCTTTTTGGCAAGATACCTGTATTGAAAATAGTATTGAACAGTTTTTCATAGATGTGGATGAAACGGTCCGCTGTACTCTTTAAATATTCGTTTATAACGCCGTCTTCGCCACATGCTTTTTCGTTCTTTAAATTTTTGATACAACAAAGGATTTCATCAGAAGTGATATAATTATTTATATTTTCATTTATATTAATCTTTATAGGAATACCAGGTGCTGTTGACTCTTGTTCGTCAGTGTTATCCGAGTTAAGTTTTTGAAAAAAAATCATGTAAAACATCAATATCTATGTTTGGTTGCTTCTTTCTTTGGTTTCCTTTTAGAACTTTCCAAAAGTGTTTTGCATCGTTTTGATATGAATTATGTAATTCGTTTGCAAGTTTGTCGGTAAAAGATTTGTACTTGCTATTCAATAGTTTTTTGTATTTACTTTCTTCTTCAATCATAGCGTCGTAATTTTGGCTTGATTTATGATTTTTATACTTTCTCTTTGTTTTTCTAAAACTTCTACGGGCAATCTTACATTCACCGTCAAACCAAGGCTTTTGATTTTCCGGTATTTTTTTACTTGTATTATTTTTCCTTTTTACATTTTTATGAATACCAAAAGTTCCAAATGATTTCTTTGCGGATTCAATAAAAATCATACCCAGATCCTCTACTATAGTATCAATATCATGACTGCCATTTTCTAATGTTTGCTCTTGCAGACCGAGTTTCTGCATTAAGTTATCTATCTTATTTTCATCAATATTTTCTTGGAATTCGTTTTTGTTTTTCAATTTTCCATGGCTTTGCTTTAGAACTAAGTTTAGTATAAGGGGTAAAGCATTGGTTTTGGTTTTCATCTTTCTTAGCACAATCACAATCAATTGAAAGTAATAAACGTATCGGTAAATGAACATCAGAGTAAAGCTTGCTCGTTTCAAGGATATCGAAATCTAGGAATAATTTCAAAAATTCGGGGCTACTTATGCAATAGTCAACAACACTGGCATTTCTACATGTGAATTTACCTTTCATACAATCGTTACCCAATCTACCATTTACAATAAACATACTGTTACCCTTACAAAAAGTCAGCAACAAATTTCCGAATCTGTTTTTTGTTTTATCCATATTATATCTTAAAAGAGGCATTTTTAGGTCACTTAAAAGTTGAGAATAATTGTCTATTAATTCTGAGAGGTTGCTTTCAATATGTCTATTCTCTTCGGTATCGACAAAGTCGGATTCTGTCGATGCTCTTGAATTAAAATCCCCTACGAGGCATATATATCTGGATTTGGAAGAAAAGGATAAAAATTCCTGTTCAAGTTCATTAAATGAATCTAAAGACGAGTATCTTGTATGTTCAGGTGGAATGTAGACAACCCCAAAATATACGGGTTCGTCAGTTTTAAAGAGATGCTCATTGCATTTGAACCGTAAGACATATTTGCTGTCAGTATCTATAAATTGTATGTTATTCTCTAGCGATTCTCGATACCCTACTACAATACCACCGGAACGTTTTTTTGCAATTTTTGTTCTATTTTTCATTTTAAATTTGAAGCCAGGAATGTTTATCTGATCTAAGTTGTCTGTTTTTGTTTCAACCAAACATATATCAGATAACTCAATTCTGTATTGTGTACCTTTTATTGCTTTAACTTATGTTCACCTTTTATAATTAAGTAGAATATATGAAATAAGAAAAACAACCAATTATTAAAAGAACGAACGGTTTTCAACTGGCAGTTCCAATTTGAACACTGCTGACAAAGATACTGACTTATTCTAACACAAAATATTATACAAAAGAAAAAAAAACAATATGGTTGCTAATTTCTCAAATTCTTTACCCTAACTTTAATTCTTAATAACGAATTCTACTGTGTAATAATTAATTATTAAATTTGTATTTTAATCCGTGATCATGATTTTTAAAATTCGGGGTCTTGAATTCAATAATATTTGTGCAAGGTTGTGATTGTGTAAGATATCGTAGTTGTTAATGTAAACTAAGCAAAAAAAAAAAATTATCGCCTAGTGCATAATAATAAAATGGACCAGTTTATGTTCGTGTACATGCACTTTGGGATTTCCCTGTATATGCGGTCTTTCATTTTATATAATTAATAGCATCAGGAAAACTAAGATAGCTTATCGCGATACTCCACCGGAAACAAGAAGATTTGCCTAATTACCGACTTAAGAATATTAAACTGACTAACCTTTGTAATCGGTGTTAATGAACTGCTGAACAGTGATCTTTGTAAAGACCGAGAAATAAGTTTGTCTGTTACTAAAATTAAAACACAGAATGTACATAAGGCGATTAATGAATATATACGAAAACATAGACTTTGGACCTGTTCTTCTGTGATAAAATTTATTAAACGAAATGCTTATTCAGCAGTGATTAATCGGATTGTATGCGGGAGAGGGTATAGTTTTTTAGTTAATAAGGAAACTGGAGAATTTTTACCGGCAAAATTTCACCATTTGTAAACACATAATCTGGATCCATGATAACATTTTTGAGACCATTTTTTTAAAGAACTTTAAATTTATAATAGTCTGGCAGGGTGTTATTAATTCCAGCTTTAACAGACAAGGATTCACTGCCAGCATATAAAACATTGCATAAAGATGTATTTATATCTTAAATACGATAACGGTCACTGCCTGTATATTAAAACGTGCATAAAGACATATATTTATGTCTTTACTACATAACGGTCACTGCCTGTATATTAAAACGTGCATAAAGACATATATTTATGTCTTTACTACATAACGGTCACTGCCTGTATATTAAAACGTGCATAAAGACATATATTTATGTCTTTACTACATAACGGTCACTGCCTGTATATTAAAATGTGCATAAAGACATATATTTTTATCTTTAATACATAACGGTCACTGTCATTATATTAAAATATTGCAAAAAGAGATATATTTATATCAACACAGGCAATAATATAGATTTTCTTGATTAATAAATTCTAACCCGATGACTTTTTTTTCGCTACGAAAAATCCAACCAATTTGTATTATTCGGAATAATCATTTTCTTACCAACTCCAACTAGCTTTTCTAGTTAAAAAAAACTTTCGGAACGGTACACAATAGTTTTTACTTATAATTGTTATTATAAACATTCTTATTTATCACAAAACAAAGATTTGTAAAAGTGGGTGACGGGAAAGAAAAAAATCACAATGCCACGGGAAGAAAGGAAGAATGAAATTTTCACAAAAGACTTGTCAAGATGCAATATTTTTAGAAATCATGAAAACAAATTTCTGTTCTCGCAGTTTGTCTGCAGAAGACTTATATTCTGTCTATATTAACTAACTTTGCCCGAAACGTGTATGTTTTAAACAATGAAATAGATCTAGAAGTCTCCATTTTGGAAGACACTTGAAAATTGATGTATTTGACCTGAAGTGGCAGAACATTTACTTTGTCTGCATATAGTGAGAAACCGCATATATAAGATCCCCACTACAGAATGCTAAGCATTATATTCACAGGTTAAAAACAATGATATAATTTTGTTTAAATATTTGTTAAAGGAAAAAGCTAAGTTTCCTTTTTATCTAGAAAGTTAATAAAACTTTGACATTATCCTAACTATATTTAAAAAATTTACAATAATATATTGGCAATTCCCGCTAATTTTTGTTCCAAAAGCGAGGAATTTCTGTTTGATTTTTTTCCTACAGATTGTTTCTTCAATAAAAGGGAGACGACCTACAGTTGGAATCTATGCTCAAACTACTAGTATGTGTTAATATGTTCATTGTACAGTCAACAAGGGATGCACATTGTATGCTGTGGTCTACAAAGAAGAAACCATTTGTTCCAGGTTAGCGACCTTTCAATATTAATTTTGGGTTGGGACCGGAGCATTTCCAATTATCATGTTTAAATGAGATTATTATGTCCTATCTCCTAAAACACACGCACACATAAAAACCCATCGCTGTCCTACATCAGCTGTGTGATAACAAAAATGGGTGTCCTATCTAGCGAATAATTATATGGCTACAATTTAGTATTTAAGTTTGTAAAACAAATTGTTCGATTTCAGTAAGTTTGTTTTGTATTAAAACGTCAGAAAAAATAAATTTAATATTTTTTAATTGATGATGTGTTACGAAAAAAACTTGTCTTATCAGAGCTGAAAATAATAAAACTTGGAATCCAATGTATATGCATGCATAAAACGTGTGTGTCCTATTCCATTTTGCACCGGTCACAACCCCCCAATGACTATTGACCGGTCTCTTACATGTTGGACATTTTGCGTTTCCATTTTTACGTGCTGTGTGGGTTCGATATTGTGCACGTTTAAATTGAGGGTTTGTGATTTTTTGGTAAATAACATTTCCGCATTTCTTTATATTCCGGTTTTTAAAAATTCTTAAATGATTTTAGCCCCTGCTGGAATCTTTTATGTGTTCCATGTCAGTATTTTCTGCCCTTTGGTTTGTTCGTTGTATAATTAGTTTTCCATCAATGTTTGAGATCAAAGTGACAACATACCTAAATAAGATATACTAAAAACTCTAGAATTAAGAAAACATTTTTTTGGTAAAATTTATGGAATAACCTACTAAATTTAAGAAAGAATCGAAAGACATATAATTACCATTATTAAAATATCGCCATCTTTTAGAATCAAGATGAGTTTGGTATTATCTTCAGATGATTTTATCCTGAAAATACATCGTAAATTTTTAGGATTAAACAGATCTACTATGGTTATGATTTGAAAAGCTTTTAGACTAGAAGCAGTTGCAACTATACCTCTATACATTGAAAACTACAATGCAAGACGCCGAACGTTTGTGGACTTTACGTAGTCTTATTAGAATATGTCTTAAAATGTTTGTTTGTTTGAATGATGTTTAACGACATTTTCAGCAATTTTTCAGCTATATCATGGCGTCCAATTTTTATTGGGGGAGGAAGCCAGAGTAACCGGAGAAAACCCCAGACCTAAGGTAGGAAAACTGGCAATCCTTGTCAATTAAGATTGGAGTCGAGTGCACCCTGCCAGCAGTGAGTATCGAACCCGCAATCTAAGTTTTGACAGACCACGTGATCAATAGTAGACGAACTACCTTAACCACTCGGCCACCGAGGCGTTCTCACTAGAATATGTATTTGAGATTTTTGTTATCTGAATGACCTTGAACAGAACGACAGATTTATTTCATTATTATTTGCTAGTAGTTGCCAATAAACTAAAAAATATATGACTATGTTATTATTGTAACAAATGAATGCATTTAAATATTGTTTCATTTTACGCATACATTCATTGAAAGATGACAGAGAAAGTTTTACTACCCTTTAGTTCGCATACAACTTTATGGATAGCAGGCCCGACACAGCCATGAAGAAGAGTGTTTTCCAAGACATTTGTGGAAAATGCCGAGACAGTGTTCTCATTACCGCCCGACAAGATCTTGTATGCGTATTCTGAATACCAAAAAAAGATTGGTGACATGCAGACAATACCTAATTTAATTTTACACGGGATATAACCCGACAAGCAAGTATTAAAGGAATACACGGAAAATACCAAAAATTCCTTTGTGATTTGTTATAAAAATAGTTCAATCTTCGGATTTGTTACACCTCTGTACGGTAACAAGTCATCACAAAAGTCTATCCGGTGTATATTTGACTCAGAACATGTACATGTAAGGACGTTATGTCTAAACCATTGCGTTCAACTGCGCAAATCATATCGCATTTAAAATTCCTCGAGACATGCGCATTTCCGCATATAGGGGATACATGTAACAAATTCATGTTCAGAACAGGAATATTTCCGAACGACAGTGGAGGTGGCATTAAACATTTATAAAGTATTGTTTGTTGATTGTATGTTTGCTTGACGTCCATCGAGCAGTGTTTCAGCAATATTCAGGACGGGAACAGGTTAACAAACAATAAATCAACGGAAAATGGGGGTGGGATGGGTCACAGGGAATACAATTTAGAGCGACACTGGAAAAGTATGGAGTTTTGGGTAGGGGCGGCAAATTTAGTCTTTTGTAGCGGCTACAATGAGCCTACTCTTTTCGAAATCTACAAAAGGGGTCTTTATCGTGCAAGGAGCGTGGCACTCTCCAAACACGTTACCCACTACGGTCCGCGGTCAGGATTTCCGTATTATGACCTGACAAACCCCTTTTTTAAGCGCGTATCACAAAACACAGAGATATAGCATAGTATTAACCCGTATACGGTTACATGTAGTTATTGTTACATATGCAAAATATTTAATTTTTATATCAATAATTTGTACCGGATACGGTCCTCCTTTACATTTAAAAATTGATTTCCGGGGCAGGGAAAACCCATGAGGGATACAAACAAAGTACGCCTACACATCTAGCAACTTTTAAATTAGAAGGCAGTGCAAGCGTAACTTTAGTTATTTAAATGTCATATTAGTCCTGATCACAGTAAAATCAAAATTCGTAGGACCTACCAGACATGTCTGGTGAAAATCACTTCGATTCCAATCGATTTTTTTAAGTGAGCCGGCTGAATTTAAACAAGAACGTACTGTTCGCTTGCTTCACGTGACGGAAGTCTTAAGCTGTAGTTCGTACTCAATATGTATAAGATTACATGCAGTTGATTAAAAATATTTAATGTTGATATCGATAAAGTCGATTATTAAATTATTTCGCAGTGGTGTGACGTGCGCTTCAAAAAGGGGTCTATAATTTTAGTAGTATAGATGATAAACATTTTGGTTGATTTCTGAGAGACAACGACCCAAAATTTATGCAAAGCAACCTATCCCTGTCATATTAACCTACCAATGTGTTCCTTATATTGCTATCATAAAAGTAACCACCAAAATCAATACCACGGGTTCAAAAAATCCGTCTTTCAAGTACTAATATAATCTTTTACGACCTGTCTTAGATTTTCTGGAAGTCTAATGAACTAGTTTTATTATCAAATACTAGATACAAAGATTTGATGAACGCACGCGATTGACATTCTGTTGATAAAAAGTGTAAATCGTCTGATCACATGAACCATTTGAGTGAAACTGATCATCAACTAACAGGATGGGGATCATACGTCATTGCAAACAGGAAAGGGATTGATGGTTGAAGAAATGACAGAAGGTCTACCGGGTATTATGGATCGGTCTTTCAGAGAAGAAATATTTTCCTTACATACTCTTTTTGACACCACACCTTGCCAAAACAAGTATCGGTCAGTCCACAATTAAAAAAATGTTTGTTTCCCCACTCCCCTACCCACGTTTTTCAAGATGGGTAGGTAGGTTGGTGTTGGTTTTTTTTGGTAATTTTCTAATGCATGTATAATATCTTTGATGATGACACTGCATGCGGGTTATAATAAGCTCTGGGCAGTCAGTAACCACCATTGAATAGACTTCATACCCTCATGAAATGTTTAACAAAGGTATTGAAAACAAATTTTTATTGAATACAAAAATTGTTTTAAACTGAACAGAAACAAACATTTGACTAGAATCAGACTCTTGTCTAACATGTCGAACAGAACTATTTAAAGGCAATAAAGATATAACTGTCAAAAACACAGGAAAAATGTAATATTGGATTACAATCCGACATTTCTATTTCACTTTCTATATTCTAAGTATAATAGTGTTATTTTTTAATGGGATTTCTCTTTGGTATTTCAAGTTTTTTATTTAAGCTATGGTTGCACACTAGTAAAACAACGTTGAACTTCTTTAATAGTTCCTCGTCTTTCCTGCACTCTATTGACCCACAGTGTGCACCGATATCCTTTCTACCAACTTCTGCACTGTAGTAGGCAAACTCAATAGGACTTGCACAGGACAATTGTAATCTGACAAAAATTTTGCCATGTAGAACATTTCCTGAAATGCAAAAAAAGTATATGTGTTAGGTTTTCATTTAAATCATTTAGGTATTTTATTTATATCTATAATTCTACAAACAATTTGATACTAATTATTATGAATTGGCTTAGTATTTCAGATGACATGTTTGTACATTGAAAGATAACTTCAAAATGAACATGTTAGAAAGGAAGACTTTATAAAGTGTTAAAAGTGATTTTATTGGTTTCCCCAGTGTGAAAAGAATTTTTTAATTTACATAAATATACTTTCATATTGCTTACCCTCATAGGTAAACACAGCTCCACAGGTATAATCATATTTTTCTTTGGTGTGTTCAATTTCAAAGTGGAGTAAATGCATCTTGGCTTGTCACATTCAGTACACTTGACTGTTGTTCTAGCATTTTGTGCCAATAACATCCTGTTGAAAGAAAATAAGATTCTGAGACATCCTAAAATTAGTTATGTTTTAGTTCTTAGTTAAGCATGCATACAAGTTAGATAGGTGTTGCCACATGTAAATTTTAAATTGGTTAATTTACTTAGACCTGTACAAGCTAGAATACAAGACAGCAAGATGTGGAATAATTGCACATGACACAACCTACATAAGACCTAAGCTGCAATTTAAAACTCCATTTAACATAGCCAGCAGCCTATGATGTGACCAGTAAATTTCATAACAAAACTAGGAAAATATTCTACCAGGACATGGCTTTAAAAATATTGTATTTACTTCAAATGTCAAGCATCATACAGTGTATTTATAAAATGTTTTTCTATCCGATGATTTTAAAACTTACAGATATTGAATTTATATGCAAATTAAAAACTAGTTTAACCTGTTGCTCTTGGGCATCTGCTGCAACAGTCTGGTTTGTTACTGGAAGGGCAATCTTTTTGTGTTGTCATTGTGTCAATTGTGGCATCCAAACTCTTGTAATGTGTGTCATCTAAAACAGGATCTGGAAGCCATTCCCATGGTGAATCATCCTGTTCACAACAATCTGGGTTGTTACATCTTCTAATTCTCTCTCTCTCTACAGTGGGCAGCGGTAAAAGATTGAAGGGTATTCAATTTTTTTCTGGAATAGTATCGAAATACAAAGTACAAAGCAGTGTCGATAAAAAGTATTAAATCCCACTGAGTGTGTATGCAATTTTTTAAAGAGAAACCTCTCTCTCAACAGCATTTTTAAAATATGAAAAGGTTAAAGGCAAAAGCTACTTGTACCCAAAATATTTAGATCTGATATAAAACCTACATGCATAAAGAGTTAACTATTTCTGACATTAACAAAAAATATAAGATGTAAGGTATTGCTGATATAAATGGAGCCAGGAAGTGGCTTTTGTGTCAAAATACTGGCGTATGCAAACTCCGCTGATTAAATGGTGCATGTAGTTACTGAAACGATGTTTATATATAGAAACATGATTTTTTTAGTTTAATTTCAATTTTAATATTTAGAGAGGGGACTGGGTATATCTCTTTTCTTTTTTTTTACCATAAATCAAAAACTTCTCTTGGAACCATTAAAGTAAAAATGGGGCATTTTAACAAGGATATAAAGATTTTCGTATCTAAAAATGCCGGGTAAGATTGTGCTTGTCTAAGTTGTGCTTGCTGGTATGAACCAACCAGTATTGTAGGATGATCAACTAGCGTTACCTGAGCTTCAAACATTTCAACTTCATCATCTTCAGCTGCATTACTGACTTTAAAACTTTTCCCTTTCAACTGCATGCGTTTGGTTCTGTCTTCCAAAATTTTTACCATAGGTGATAAAGACTCCTTCCACTTAATTTTCAAGTCGGCAACCTTTTCAGCTTTTTGGCGAATGTCTGACATACTGCTGCAAGATCTTAAAGTTTGCTCCAAATCTGATGTTGTTTCAGTCCTTGATAGTGCAATGTTTTGAAAGGTAATATTCAAGACGAACATAATTCGCTCCGCAGGATTAGCCCAAGAGTGACCAGGAGCTGTACCACATGCAACCAAAAACTGCAATTTTAATTGCTTAAAGAGTAGAATCAAAGATAACTTTACGCTATGATAAGTGGTCCTGTGGTCTGGTCCTCCGTCAGTGTAAATGAAGAGGACATGCTTGACATCCCTTCATCCATTGCTAGTACCCTTTTCAGCTCAACCGCATGGCGGAAGGGGGTAGATGGTTGAAATATGCTATATTTGAAAGTGACAGGCACTTCACTCCTGTAAAATGATTCTGTGATATTTTCTGGGAGGTCAATATTGAAAATGACTGATGGCGTAAGCGATCCTTTTGACGAAACATCATGGTCTAAACATGAGAGGGTGGAATCAACTGGTACGATTGACTTTCTTCCTCTAACAACCGATGAAATGTGAACCCCAGGCTCCCCAAAGTCTACTTTAGATTTATCATCCCTACATACAAATTGAACTTGGTCCCTGGATTTGACTGCATATTCCCTTAAAAATACTTGCACAGTAGTGCTCATCTTGGTGGCTAGCTCACGATTGTCTAGTTTGAACTTTCATACGAAGTTGTGCACGACCTTTGTAAAGCTTAGCAACATTAGAATGAACATTTTTAGGCACAAAGGCCAGAAGAACACTTGATTCAGAAGGAACAGGAGTTTCTTCTGGTAGTTTTGCTTTGATCTGGTCAATCATGTCCCTAACTGATACTTTGCAACATGCTCCATGACGTCTTTCATCTGCTGCTTCAAGATCCTCTAGTTCTTGGTCAAGGCTATCAAAAAAGACACTAAACGTATCCGCAGGACGACCTTTATTAAGATGACGCAAATCAGCTACAAGCTCGAGGTCAGCACCCCATACAGCAAGACGCGCTCTCTGGTCTCAGGCATTGTCATAGTTTATTGGCATAGTGTTGTATATTGTTGTACTGGGTACTAAGTTGTATGTATATTATGGTATCCATAAGGTATCTATGGTATGTATATTAAGGTACCTCTACACTAAAGTTTCCGTTCTCGAGTCGCTGATGCGAATAGTGTTAGTGTAAATACATTTTAATCTTAATACTACTACAAGTGGGCTACTTGAGGACCCCTACTTTGCAACTATAGTATCCATAATTATCGATTTATAACTATATAGTATCCATAATTATCTATTTATAACTATATAGTATGCATAATTATCTATTTATAACTATAGTATGCATAATTATCTATTTATAACTATAGTATGCATAATTATCTATTTATAACTATAGTATGCATAATTATCTATTTATATATGTATAGTTAAAATTGAAATGAGGAGCTGACCACTGTTTTGTCCAGCAGTTTTGTCGCGGTAAGAAAGCATATTTTTGAAAAGTTGTAATGTTACATTCCTCTAATACTAATGTCACAAAAAATAGAATTCATATTAACATGTATTCACCATTATCGAATACCAATATAAAATAAACCACTAATATAACAAGGCACCTTTTACTATTTCTACAGTGCCGTTATACCATATTCCTTTGTATAAGGTACCATAAACTATGAACATGTACTATACATTGTGTATATAATATATCAGCATCATTTACTATGTTAGTATTTATTCCTAGCAACTTTTTTTTCCATCGCATACGCAAAGTTTCCTTTATTAACTTGACTAAAGCATGTGCTTTTTAGGTATATTTTGACTTCTGAGGGGCAAAGATTAAACCTATCTAAGTCACGGAAGCACCCATTATAGTAATTAAAAGCATGAAATTTTATCTCATTATTAATTGGACTTTTTAATGTAGCCATATTCGTTATGTGGAATTTGAAAATTAATGTTCTGGCATTAGAGGGGAGCAGCTTATAATATGAAGATCAATCTAGTCTTTAGCTCGACATATAATTTTTACAAATAATGTATATAATGTTTAGTATCTCTTGTATAAAAAATATTACTTCCTACTTTAAGTAAGGACTGTTTAGTTTTAGCCCCAGGGCTACAACTTTTCAGTGACTGGCCTTAAACCTATAACCTTTCATTAAATGTTGTGTTGCAGATTATTCAAACAAGGCATTAATCTCACAATCTTACAGTTACAGTTGGTAAAGTTTAACAATACGTGACTACAGAAAGGGTTCTATAACCCCCTATTGTGGGGACCCTCTATACCCCCCTATTGAGGGGGACCCTCTATACTCCTCAATTGAAAGGGGACCCTCTATACTCCTCAATTGAGTTCTATAACCCCCTATTGAGGGGGACCTTCTATACTCCTCAATTGAAGGGGACCCTATTGAGGGGGACCCTCTATACTCCTCAAGGGAACCCTAATGAGGGGATAACCCTCAATTGAAGGATTAATCTATCACAGATTGCATTGAGAGAACCCTCTTCACTGAGGGGTCGATACTATAACTACAATGAAGGGCAATTACATTAAACCCTTTGAGGGGTATCCTCAAATAAAGTGAACCAGTCGACCACTGAGGGAATCTTCCTCTGGATATTTCACAAATAAACGTGTCACGAAAATAAAACATATTTTAGTATTATACATGAAAGATGGCAAACGCGTCAAATAAGCAGAAAGAAAAATATTTGTCGGAAATATGGACGAATCCTAATCACCCTGGAGCATTTTCAGGTCCAGAAAAATTGTATCAGATAGTAAAACTCAATATAGGAAAATTCAATATAGGTCGTGGATTTATACGACACTTTTTATCCAAAAAAGAAGCATATGGTTTACACAAATTAGCGAGAAAGAATTTTAAAAGGAACAGAGTAATCGTTGAAGGTATTGATTCAATGTGGGATGGAGATCTTGCATCAATGGAAAATGTATCGCAACACAACGATGGAATGAAATTCTTATTAATATTAATCGACATATTTTCTAGGTTTTTAACGGTGAGAACCCTAAAAAATAAAAAGAGTGATACAGTGGCAGAATCTCTAAAAAATATTTTTCAAAACGGTACCAGAAAACTTAAAACAATCAGGTTTGACAATGGAGGGGAATTCAAATCTGTAGTCAAAAGATACCTAACAGATGAAGGAATACATGTATTCTACACAAATAACAGTGAAACAAAAAGTAATTATGCAGAAAGAATTATCAAAACTTTAAAACAAAAAATATACTCATATTTTACAGAACGTGAAACATATAGATATGTTGACGTTTTACAAAATTTAGTTAATAGTTACAATAACACACCGCATCAATCATTAGGAAATTTAACACCTACTTCAGTCACAAAACAGAACGAAGATGAAATCCGTTATATACAATATTTAGTAAGAGAAAAGAAACTTAAAAAAAAGTTCAACGTGGGTCTCTGATAAAGAAACAAACAAAATCTAAATCTACATGCAAATATAAAGTTTTGGAGATTTGGTTAGAATTTCACACTTAAAAAAACAACCGGAAGTGTTAGTCAAGTGGGTAGGTTGGCCAACAAAATTTAATTCAGGGGTAGCAAAAAGCTCAATAAAACAACTATATTGTCATTCTCATTCAAAATGAGTTTTAGAATAGTTTTGTCCTCGGACGATGGAAATAACTTTTATCCGAGCAATACTCCTTACGACTTTAGGATAAAATTTAACAGGCAAATACAATTTGACGGATATTGAGTAGTGGCCATAACTGAATTTACTACGACTAATTGGGATGACAAAGAAAAAATAAGTGAAATATTTGTGTGCTCAGATATTTGTCGGGATGCTTTTATTGGACTTGAACACGCGCCTTTGTTAAGAAGAGTGTATATCACTAATAATAAACAAGATAACATTACATACACATGTATAATTACCCTTATTATATACCAATCAAAGTAGGAAATGTACAGCAAATGCACGTGTATATAACGGACAGACATGGGAAACCCGCATCATTTTTGAAAGATCGTGTATCCATAACACTTCCCTTCCATTTGTTTTACAATGAATAGTATGACATATGTAAGTGATCCCAATATATGGGAAACATTTTATAAGAATATGGCAAATAGGAAGTTTAATCCAAATACATACAAGAAATATAAAAGAAATCAAATAGGACGTGGCTTAAGTGGACTTTACCTTGGATCCTATCTGATCCCAGTAAATCCACATGCAGTAAATGAAAAAGATAATACAATACATGCAGAATTAGTGACTCATGTAGCTGCTGCAGCAGAAAGGGCTAAAACAGAATATAAAGAAGAAATACAAAATAAAATTAAACCGTCATTTGTTCTGAGAACAAATGAGAAGGTCTTTCCCACTGTTCCTCTGCAGTCAGAAAATTTAGGTGATGCTATGGTATTTTGTGTTTTGCTATAGCACAAAATGTCGCTTCCAGTCATAAAAAATGAGTTATTTGAGTAAAGGAAGTGGTCCCGAACCAAAACATATATGGTTGTTAAGGACTTTCATTCCGTTGCTAGGGACAAAAAGCCACTTCCGGTCATGAAATGACATATTTAAGTAAAGTACATCATTTTGCTTCTAAAAATATATGGTTGCTAAGGACTTTTTATAACAGTTACCTTGTTGCTATGGTATGACCTTGACCTATGACCTATGACCTTTGGCTCAAATTGAAGCTCTTTTCCTACTGATCATGTTAAACCTATATGTTTACTATATTATCTCTAACCGTTTTCAAGTTTTAAACAAAAAACCAATTAACCGAAACGCGTCAAGGGCTGTAACTCGAAAACGGTTCATCGCACAGCTTCGGGCCGAATGTACCAAATGGACGTCTCGATAAGAGGAGTATTTTTCCCTTGTATTGTCTGCTTCAATTTTTTATGGTTTTTGAGTTATATTGAAAACAAAATTTCAATGGCGGCCATTTTGAAAATGGTGGACCAAAAAATTTTTTTGATCCGATACATGTAATTAGGACCCTCATATCTACTTGGAAACCAAGTTTTGTGTAAATCCGACAACTTTGACGTTTTCGACAAACTTCGCGTCAAAATCTCGTAAACAGGAAGTTGATCGAAGAATGTTTTTTTGCATGACAAATCATCGCCATAGAACCAGCGACATTTTGTACACTTCAGATTTTAAGAATCGGTTACGGTTTCTGAGTTTATCTGCTAACAAGGTTTTCGGTGTTAGGGCAGATAACTCTGTTACTAAAAATAGAACAGTCTCACAGGGTGAGCCAGGTCATCTCCTGGTATGAGCGATTAAACGTACCAAGTATCATAATGATATGTTGAAACCCCTTCTGGCAAACCCATTTGGAAAAATGGGGAGAAAAAGAAAAATAATAATAATAATAATAATTAAAACGCATTTGTTCCGAGAACAAATGTGAGGTCTTTCCCTGCATTTTGTTAGTGCTATGTCTAGGTATATGGTTGCTAATGGCTTTACAGTTAGTTGCTATGGTTTTTGTGTACAAAGCAAGCAGTCCCAAGTGAGAAAATGTATGGTTGCTAAGGACTTTTAGTTGGTTGCTATGGACAAAATGTCACTTCCGGTCATAAAATATGATATTTGATAATATATGAATTCTGTTAGTGATCCCGATACAGTTTCCCATGTATTGTCTGCTTCAATTTTGTATCGTTTTGAGTTATATTGAAAACAAAATTTAGTCGAAACCTGTCAAGGGCCATAACCTCGAAAACGGTTAGTCGCACGGTTTTTGATTATTTATATCAAATGTAGATCTCAATGAGAGGAACATTTTTCTAATATATTTTCTGCTTCAAATTTTTATGGTTTTTGAGTTATATTAAAAACAAACTTTAGCTGAAACCTGTCAAGGGCCATAACCTCGAAAACGGTTTGTCGCACAGTTTTCGACCAGTTATATCAAATGTAGATCTCAATGAGAGGAACATTTTTCTAATATATTGTCTGCTTCAATTTTTTATGGTTTTAGAGTTATATTGAAAACAAAATTTAGCCGAAACCTGTCAAGGGCCATAACCTCGAAAACGGTTTGTCGCACAGTTTTCGACCAGTTATATCAAATGTAGATCTCAATGAGAGGAACATTTTTCTAATATATTGTCTGCTTCAATTTTTTATGGTTTTAGAGTTATATTGAAAACAAAATTTAGCCGAAAACTGTCAAGGGCCATAACCTCGAAAACGGTTAGTCGCACAGTTTTCGATACTTATATCAAATGTAGATCTCAACGAGAGGAACATTTTTCTAATATATTGTCTGCTTCAAATTTTTATGGTTTTTGAGTTATATTGAAAACAAAATTTAGCCGAAACCTGTCAAGGGCCATAACCTCGAAAACGGTTAGTCGCACGGTTTTCGATTATTTATATCAAATGTAGATCTCAACGAGAGGAACATTTTCCTAATATATTGTCTGCTCCCATTTTGTATTTTTTTTAAGTTATATTGAAAACAAAATTTCAATGGCGGCCATTTTGAAAATGGTGGACCGAAAAAAAATTTGGATCCGATAGATGTAATTAGGACCCTCATATTTACTTGGAAACCAATTTTTATGGAAATCGAACAACTTTGACATTTTCGACAAACTTCGCGTGAAAATCGCGTAAACAGGAAGTTGATCGGAAAAAAAAAATTTGCGTGATTAATCATTGCCAGAAGTCAGGTGACAATTTCCACACCTAAGAATTTTGATATCGGTTACGGTTTAAAAGTTTAATTGAAAACAAGGGTAAACAGTGTTTGGGGAGATAACTCCGTTTCTAAAAATAGGTCGGTTTCGCAGGGTGACTCTGGTCGAGCCCAGCTAGTGTCGGTTAAGTGTGCCAAGTTTCATAGCGATATGTCAAGACACTTTTTTGACATCTGTGGCAGAAGAAAAAAAATAATAATAATCATACGAAATACAGTAAGGTCTTTCCCTTGGAAAGGGGAAAGACCTTAATAATAATCATAAGAAATACAAGAAGGTCTTTCCCTTGGAAAGGGGGAAAGACCTTAAAAACCGGCGTGAAGTTGGTAGAACGTATAAAAAAAGAAAAACCAGAAAAAATATCATAAAGAAACAGACAACCAAACGGATAACATCAAAACAAAGGAATACGAAAGAAAGAAGACGAAAATCAAAAAAAAAAAACGTTGAACCCAGATCTTAACGATAACGTTTGGAATCAGCGTCCGATTAAGAAAACTAAAAATTAATAGCGTTTTTAAGCGAAGATAATAAACAAATTAGACAACCTATGGAACTTTCTATATTTGCATCCCCTCCAAATCAAGTTGCAGTGAGTAAAATAATTTATACTGAAGAAAACGTCCTATATCATCAATTATAAATGAATCAACACCTATAGAAATAGTTGTTTCTGGCGCCGGGAATGACTACATTGATTTACGGAAAAGTCGTTTATATGTAAAACTGCAGATTGTAAAAGGTGACGGGACTAATTTGGCTGCACAAGAGAAAGTGGGGATAATTAATTTACCTTTACAGGTCATGTTTTCACAAGTAGATGTGTACATGAACAATAAATTGGTGTCTGTCAATTCAAATAATTTTCCGTGGAAAGCATATTTACAAGTTATACTGTGTACAGGATCGGATGAACAGAATTCTCAGTTGCAAAGTCAATTATTCATGAAAGATGACGACCCAATGGACTCGGTGTCCCTCAATTCAGGGTTCGTCAACAGATACGAATTTACAAAAGAATCTAGAACTTTCGAATTAGAAGAAAATCTCATGGAAAGCGTTTTGAATCTCGATAAATATCTCATAAATGGCGTAGATATTTACATGAAACTTTTTAGGTCAAGCACGCCGTTTTTATTAATGTCTGGAGAAACCTCTCCAAACTATGAAGTGAAAATACTAGACGTAGCATTTAAAACTGCGAGAGTAAAACTAGATCCAGGAGTCATTCTGAATCATAACCAGCAGATAAAATAAACTCCAGCAACCTAAATAGAAACAATGTCATTCAGAACATTATACCTAAGGGATCTACTGAATTTTATTGCGATTCCATGTTTCCAAAAGCATTACCATCGAAAGTCGTGTTTGGACTAATTTCACAGAAAGCTGCAAACGGCGATTACACTGCAAATCCATTTAATTTTCAACATTTCAATTTGTCCGAAGTTAGTTTAAAAGTAAACGGAGTAGATATATACGGATCACCTTTAAAATTTGATTTTGGAGACTCCAGAAATTATTTCGCGGCATATGTCAGGCTATTTGAAATATGCGAAAAGTGGAATAAAGATGCAGGTCTCACAATCACAAGGAAGGATTTTGGAAAAGGCTTTACTCTCCTTTCATTTTCGTTTGATTCTTCTGATTTCGAGGAAGATTTTATACATCTCGTTAGGCATGGTTACGCAAGATTGGAAATGAGATTCAATCAAGCAACTTCTGAAGTTATAAATTGCATATGTTATTATCAATCACAGGCCATTTTAGTATGCAACGAAGCTAGAGACATCAGAATATTGGAACCATGAGTACAGATCAATTGAAGAATATACTTTCAACCGTTCAATTCTTAAAAAATATTATTGTTGAAATATGTGCTATAAACACATTACCAAAAGTTACCGACAGACATTATCCTCAAATATATTTAATTAACACAGACCCAATACCTAATCCTGGAGAGCACTGGATTTGTATTTTGTTTTTGAATCCATTTTCCTCAGAGTACTTTGACAGCCTCGGAGATCCTTCAAATTTTTATGATGAAAACATTCAAAAATTTATTACAGAAAATAGTAAAAAGTGTACGCATATTTTAAAGAAATTGCAGTCACCTTCATCTGATGTATGTGGACAGTATGTCTTGTTTTTCATATTAATGAGAATGTGTTGTTCTCTTCCCATGAATGATGTATATGAACTGTTTGGGGACAATCTGCACGAAAACGACTCGTTAATGCTGTCATACTTAAGTGAATTGGTGAAGGTATAAAATGGAATGAAATTGATTCACAGTATGCATATCACGATGGAAGGTACATCAGAAAAGACTATGTTACCATTTTCGTCTCCAAATACAATTGCAGTCATCGGACCCACACAATCAGGTAAATCTATATTTACCAAGAGGCTTATAGAGGATGCTTAACAAATGTTTACAGAGGCTCCATGTGAAATAATGTACGCATATTCGGAAAATCAAAAAATGTTTGATGCTATGAGTCATGTTACAAATCTCATTTTTCATGAGGGTCTTCCTGACAGACAAAGATTGAAGGATTTTTCAAAACAAAAGAGACATACTTTATTAATATTAGATGATTTAATCAGCTAAATAGTACAGTCAGAAGAACTATTGCATCTTTTCACAGTAACGTCACATCACAGAAATATTTCGTGCGTGTTAATTTCACAGACACTCTACCCAGTCGGTAAATACTCAAAAACTATTCTTTTAAATATCGCAAATTATATAATTTTCCGGACACCTAGAGATGAAAGACAAATATTAACATTCGCATCACAAATTCTAACTGGACGGACGAGATATTTTATGGAAAGTTATAGGAAAGCTACTCTGAACAGATATGGATATTTACTTGTTGACATTTCACCTCACAGACAAGAGGAAGATCGACAATACATGTTAAGAACGGGTATATTTCCGGGAAATACTTGTATAGTATACAAACCTTTTTAAAATAAAATAAGACTGCACACGGAATGACGATCATTTTGGACAGAATGAGTCGTCGAATGAGGACACATGCACCATTATTAAAACTTTAATATCATACAAACGAACAACAACGTAAAGCTATATTATCAACGCTTACGAAAGATCAGTTGGAAGTCATTTCTGAAATTGCTTTAAATATATACAAAGGCGTTTTCCCAAACAAACAGACTTATGTCAATGCATTAAAACCCTACAAATCCGTTGTTTTACGAATAGGAGACAAGACAGTCAGTAAAAATTAAAAAAAAAGAAATTACTAATAAAAAAAGTAGCTTTCTGCCAAAGTTATTACAACCGGTCATAGATATTCTTAAACAATGTCGAAAGAATTCGTATTAATACCAAAACAGAAGTACGACGAATTAATGCACAAGTTCTGTTGCAAAGTTTTCTTTTCAAAGGAATTCTACATATTTTTCGTGGATTCTTGGTAGTGATGGACTCCATGGTATGTTTGTTCAAGATTAGTTCCTTGATGCTAGTAAAATTGAGCAAATTTGAATTAACCCAATTCAACGTAAAGCCTCGTACCTTACATATTTCCTTACCCGAAGCCGTTCTGTAAGCGTAAGCTTTTGGACCAAATGAGACGAATGTCGTTATATGACCTTTTTCTGGAGATATCTCGCTAGTTAGTTCTCCTAGATAATTGCCCACTGGGAGACGTTGTGTAATTTGCTTGTTCACATCGTTAAATATTATTGAATCTGTGTCTACATAAAGAGCATTCCTTTGAGTGATTTCGAGTAATTCATAGTCTAATTCTGGCCCAAGCAGTAGTAAAACTTGCAATAAATACATTAGTTTTATAGTCAAACGGCAAAAAAGCCGAATCTTCAAAATATTCCAATTGTATGATTTCATTACTCACGATATGAAAATCTCGTATATCCTTTCGACAATCTGTTAGCAGTTGGAAAAACTTATCTACCTCATGTTCATAGAGAAAGGAAGATTGTTTCATATTTAAACGTTGACCGAATTTTCCCCAAAAACTGTTTAAACAATTTTTTGCCAAATTACGTAAACCAGGATTTTGTTTAATAGCCTCGAAATCTAAATTGATCCCTTCCTTTAGTGCATAGTTAGCAACATATGTCATCCTATCTGAGGTGGTTGTAGAATCAGGGGGGAAATCCTGAAGCCTCTTGTTTCAGTTTCAAAAACATATTGACATAGTCTGTGAACAACCCCTCTGTTCCTATAACCTTATCATAACAACGTGATTCTTCAAGATGATAAACTTCATAGATTTTAACGATTTCATATCCTTTTGAACAGGCTAATTGGATTTCTGGAGTGCACCAAGTCCCAGCAAGCATTCTATCTTTGTCGCTACACCGGCAGTCATTTTCGTTTTCTGTATCTGCACATGTCCTATACAATGGAAATTTTAATTTTCCATTCGATAGATAAGGCAGTACGGGGTGATACAGTCCACGGGGAGGCCTAATACTCAATTTTGTTATTCCCATGTACTCTGGTATATGTTTGAAATTAGACGTGATAATCGTAGGATGTCCAATCGGATATTTTCCATACTTGTTCACGCTAGGGTATAAACTACAAAAGAAATAAAAAAACATAAAACGGTATTCGTAGTAAAAGAAAAAACAAACGAACAAACAAAACTTATATTGAAATTAATCTCATTTCGTATAGTCATAGTATTCTATGGTTTCCCAGGTTCATTGACTTCATGGAACAGTTTGATGGCATTTGTGCGACCTCCGAAGAAACTGTCTCTAGGGTTTAATCTGTCTATAATGTCGAGTGACGACACGTATTCTCTCATATGTGCATTGACTTTTAATTGCTGGTAAAATTCATGTTCCCAAATACTTTTGTATTGATAACCCAATGCCAGTAAGACCGTTTCTTTCTTCTTAGTCATGAAATACAATTAATTCATGGAATGTTTGGTGACCGGGTGTGTCGTTGTCCTACGATCATGTGGAAAACATGTGTGACAGCCATGAAATATACAGCCTATAAAATATAATATACGTTCAAATATTAGTCAACAAAAGAGACAGAATAATTTTCTTGTAAATATATAAATATATATATATATATATATAACAATTATAAATAAATAAATAAATATATATATATATATAAATTTAAAACAAAATTACCCAGAAACTTGTACACCGTCTTGGTTTCCTCGTCGAAGCCATCCAATCTGTACTTTGTCCCGTGGACACGGTGTTCTCCTCCATTCAAGGCGTGTCTTATTCGTAGCACTTTACCATTGTTGCGTTCTTGATTTGTAATCCACATCGTCCATTCTAACCACTTAATGGAAACTTTGCTGAAATTATCTCGTGAGGTGTAACCTTCGGAGGGGTAGATGCCTATGGGACTTTACGAAAATGCGTTTCCCTACTTTGTACCTTCCAACGTTCACCATCGAGGGTCTAGTCCATTCGTTGTTGGGTAACAGAACTTCCCACTCACCGTCATGAAACCTCGTCCTGCAACAGGTCAACGTTTCCGTTTCCAAGTCCAACACCTCCGTTTCGTACGTCTCTTCTAGAAATAAGTGACGATAGATCCCTTGACACACCGAGGCTATGGTCACGTAATCGAAAGGATCTACTCCTGGCGATCCATTTTTCGAAGTAACTTCCATCAAAAGCTGTCGAAATTTCATACGCAATATTCGTACATTTGTTCTTGAAAATTAAAAACTTCGTTTCGTTTTGTAGTGTACCATTGCAGGAATTTTTCTCTTTCCCCCGATTCCATAAAATCGCATCCGTAAAATATAGGATCAGGATACGGACCAATGTAAGTCTGACTCTCCTTAGTATTGAACAAGTGTGGAAAATATCCCTTGCGAAGCTCCTTCAAATCAAAACATGCAGGTATCTTCGACAAACGCATGCTAATGAAATTCATTGAATCTAAAAAGGTGAGTCCTATACCTTTCCCTACTTTCATTAACATGATTTTGGACCCGTTGTACAGGATTTTGTACGGCTTTACCCCATGGTAGTCAATCAAAGTATTCAGTATGGGGTATTTGTCGAACGACTTGGCATTGTGAGCAATAAGTACCGTATTTTTATAATGAGGAGTCGTGATATGGTCACAAAAATCGACGACAGCCCTGAAGCCTTTGAATACTCTTTGTCTGTAACAGCAGCGTTCTAGACAAGGGGGGACGAACGTATTCTTTTTAAATATCTAACATTTGGCACAACGACTTCCACAGACAACGCATCGCGAATTCACCTCTAACTTGTCATCCATACACTTCTCACACGTGGACTGTAGGACGGCAAAATTAACTTTATGCTCTTCCAAACCGCAGTGCCGCTCTTTACAGTTCGTACATATCCGACATTTGTTACACCTCATTTCTGGAGTACAACTATCACACGGGGAACCGGGTGCGTACCCCTCCATACACGACATTCGTTCGTTTTGTGTCGTCTCAAAATCGTAAAAGAAAAATTTCCTCGGAGATTTTTTATCAGCACTTTTCTGCGAAAAGGATCTACGTTGGTAGCATAAATGTTGATCGCAAAAGTATACAAAACAGTTTTTGCATTGGTATTCTCCACATACGTGATCTTCAGGTTTACTTTTCTCTCTCTCGAATACTTTTCTACAGTCTTTACATTGATATATTTTTTCGCATAACGATTTTTCTACCTCCTTTCCTTTGTTATTTCGTCTGGAAACATGTACCTCGTAACATTCACGTGAACGACATGTTCTTTTACAATGCCGACAGCTCCTTTCTATTTCTAACAAACACGGATCCCTGCAACATACGTTACTCGTCGTTTCACACGAATGTTTTCCTTTGTTTTTGTAAGGTTTCAGACAGAACTTACAGAAATATCCATAACCGAAGAATCCATTAATGTTCCCTATACCGTCAAAGTGTCCGATCGTGTCATCCGTTGAGGTCATGTATAAATAACAAAATCTGTTTCCCAACTTAGAGGATAACACCAGTATGTTAACGTCTAGCATATCTTCGAATGGTTTTATGTCCGATAGACCTAAGGGTCTGTCGGTGGGAACACCGGCTTCTTTGCACAAAGTAACTGCCATGTTTTTACGGTATCTTTTCAAAGTACTATCCCCGACGTGTTTATAAAAACTCTTTGTAGTCGCTCTATGCTTAATGACTTTCATCATGGAATTCATCGATCGGTTGTCATTTTGCGTTATCCTTTTCCACTCGTCTAAAGGTACAAGTTAGTTTCAGAAAACATCTACCGATGGCCGATGATCGTCGTTGACAACTTTCAGTAATGACCGTTTAAGGGCTATAGAATTTTGCGGGCCTGTTAACCTGATGATATCGAGAGCACCGGAAACTTGGGGTATATTTATATTTCATACGGTTACTTGCATCTGGTCGTCAATGGCTAAATTTTCGTCTCTATTCAAAACTCTTTCAGTGTTTTCCATGACTGTATCGGCGTTCAGGTGAGACCATTTCTGAAGCGGGACGACGACGGCATTGCTTAAATCCGGATGGTTAATTATGACACGACCCAGATCACCGTCATTTCCACGTGCTTTAGCCAAAACGTCTTGGAACATTCCTTGTATCTGTTTTAAAAGAGTTTTCAGTTTTCGACCTTTCCACACATCAGTGAACTTTATTTTGTATATCGTTTCTACTGCCAAGTTTTTTGCAAAAGTCTTTTCACCGGTCTTTCGAAAAATGTATGCCGACTTATCGTCGTCTTCTTGAACTTCACCCTTACCAAATTGCATTGCTGATATATCTGCATCAGAACTTGTACCCAAAATCGACCACAAATTCTCGTTAATAATTGTATCTGAATCAGTCCATTCCAACATCGAGTTAACCGAATATGATGACATATGACCTACATTTTCGTTTGAATACGAATCGTTTACTATAGAGAAGAAATCCTTAACGGAATTATTTTGACTCCCTGGAAGATTGTTACAGATATAATTCGTTGTTCCTAAATTTTCTGAGGGTTGATTTTTTTGTGATTCGTCCTTGACGATTTCATTCAACATATGATGATCGACCTCGTGTTGTCGTCATTCGGACATTAAATATGAAGTTACACCATTTGCACGTTAGGAAGACGTTCAATCTATCAATAACTGCATTGTGACATAACACGTTATTCTCTACGGCCCAATAGGTTAAAGACGCTACGTCTGTAAACTTGCTGACAGTCTCGCGAATGATATCATCCTTTCTCTGTTGTATCCAAGGATGGCTTGATTATTCATATTCTAATGCCCATGTATGTAGTTCATCGAGCGATTCAATAGAGTTGATAATATCTTTCAGACTTATTCTTCTTTCAGTATTCATTTTTTGTCTGTTTTAAAAAAGATAAAGCGGATTGTGAGGGTGCATCTCTTTTAATACACGTTGTTTGATACGTTTTTTGAAATAACCTCGTGTGCATTAAGCGTAAACGAGGGGTCATATATCTTATTAAAGATTTATTGAGTGTGTGCATTAATGTGTTCTATGAAAACTAAGGGTGAACCCCCCCCCCCTAACACATTTATTTCATACAATTGTGCAATCTTGGAATTCTTAAAATACACCCCTCACAGTTTTATGTCAAAATGCAGCGAAGCGTATCCCAGTAATATATATATCCATCCATCATCTTTCAAACTTAATATTATTCAACAGAACCGATTTAAGTATGGAAGCAAGTGAAAAAAGGACTTTAGAAGAGTCTAGAAGTACTTTTGTCCGTAAAATGAATACGGATCAGGTAATTCACCATCTCCGATTAAAAGGTGTATTATCCCAAACGACGCAAGATGAAATGCTCGCAATTTCTTGCTCAAGAAAAAGGGCATCACGTATTCTTGATTATTTGACTGAAGCTCCGGTCTCTTATTTTCATCAGTTCAAGACGGCTTTAATTAAAAGCGGACAAACCGATCTTGCAAAGCGCCTTACAGAACAGAATAATGACAACAAAACTTTGATGGTAAAGAGAAACAGTGACGATAACGGCAGATGCATGCTTCATTTGGGTGGAAATACTTATGTTGTCGTAAAAGAATATAACAACGAATTATTGATACATATCGAAATTACGAAGAAAAAGGGGACAAAAAGTATCCAACTAAAAAAGGAGCTACCCTTACTACGTCTAAATGGTTAGTGCTGGAAATGAAACGTGATGAAATAGACTCTTTGTTTCGAGACGGTGCGGCAGAAAAATTGGGCGAGGATGAAGAACATTTATTTCATTTAGGAGGTAAGGTTTTTGTAACCGTATGATCTAAATTTCCTACGGTTGACATCAGACATTTCTGGAAACCACCCGATTCGGATAAACCAGTCGCTACCAGAAATGGAGTCTCCCTAGACTGTAACAAATGGGGAAAATAGCAGCACGTTATGGATGTAATACGGGACTTCGTACCAGAATTAAACTCATCCGTCATCTGTGAACATACACATCATGCACAAGCGGATATGCGCTCGTGTGCTGAATGTTCACCTTTCGAAGAGGAGATTCAAGAGATAAGTCCGAACCAGGAAGGAAATTTAAACCTGATGAGATCCGTATGGGAATCAATGTGGAATGAAGATGTCGAAAACATTGACAATTGATTGTCGTCATTAAAATCTTTCTTTCAATAAGAAATGACGCTATGACAAGAAACACCGTCATATGTATCGTTGCATAATCTTCTAGACATATATATATATATATATGTCTAGAAGATTATGCAACGATACATATGACGGTGTTTCTTGTCATAAATTTAGACACAGACTGACCAATGAATGGCCTTAGTCATTGAGTGTCAATATAAATAAATAACGTAAACACTCATAACATATTCATCTTAAACTTTCTCATTTTAAATGAACCCAAAACTTTTTTAATAGTTGCTTCTCAGTCCGCTAACCGGGGACGTGCCGTGCTGTTACTTGGCTTGCTCAAATATTCCAACAAGATGTAATCAAAATTATCAAGGTGACAAATTCATTACGCCAGACGCGCGTTTCGTCTACATAAGACTCATCAGTGGCGTTTAACTATAAATGTTTAAGATATTCTTCATTGGGAGATGGAATAATATTTTTTTCATTGGAAGATGGAATAATATAAGTCCACTGGGATCGTGTAGATACACAATACAGGCAGTTCAAAATATTATATAAAGGGTATAAAAGAATGCTGCTGAACCAGTACACTTTTGTCTCTTTTAATATCCTGCACAGAAATAATTATCAAGAAGACGTGACTAATTCCCCTTTTAGTCATATATTATGAAGAAGAAGAATTAAAAATAAACTACCTTTTTTCTCATGAACTTTATTTTATTGTTTATTAATTAAATATGCATCTCTGTTTCCTAACACTTTGTGGAATTCCTCTTCTATTTCTAATTTTTCTTGTTCTAATTCAAGCACACTATTCAAATAGTTTATTTTAGCATAAATGTTTTTTATTCTATTCACAACAATGCGTGGGTCTGTTTTAAAAGTTCTTTCTCTCTCTCTCTCTTTCTGATGGTGTTATGATAATGCTGCAATAAAATATGTATATATAAATTAAAGAGTGTGTAAGGAGATATAATGACACTAAACATACAAACAAATATATAATTTAAGAGTGTGCAAGGCGAGATAACTCATCAATGCATTATCTCAAAAAAATAAATTAAATATAACTAGAGGCTCTCAGGAGCCTGTATCGCTCACCTGAACCTGAAATCAAACAACCCTTTTTTATATAGAATTTCGTTCCTATAAGGAATTGACAAACACTTCTGCAAAAGTCATTAATTTTGACCTTTTAAGGGAAATAACTCCTATAAGGAGGAGCTTTTGATGCTTAGGAGGGAGGTTCACTTCGAGTATTTCTGTACCTGTTATAATTTTTTAAAATATCAGCCAAAAACTTCCTTGACCCCCACCCCCTTTCTATTTTAAGCCAAAGTAGCTATGTAGGTATTCAGCTGTAATGATTTGCAAAATTTTGGTAGAAGACATCCTAAAGATGATGTGTGCAATGTTTCAAAGCAGTCCTTTTATTGGTTAGAGGAGAAGATTTTTTAAAATCAATTAAAATTCATTAAAAAAATGTTCTAAGAGAATAATTCCTAAACGGTTAATCAGACAATCTTGACCCTAAAGTCATTTTTGTAGCCCTCATAGAGCAGAACAATTAAGCAATGCTAACTTTTTCTCCAGTTCTAAAAATTGTCAAGATTTTGTGGCAAAAATAGCAAAAATAATCAATTTCGACAATTAAAGGGCAATAACTCCTACAAGAAGTCATCATACAACTTCCACACAATGGAGTGTTTTGTAGAGCTTTCGATGCTGATGAAGGCTGGTCTCTTCAGTTTTCCTGTATCTGTCATACTTTTCGAACTATAAGCCAAAAACTGTATTTTGCCCCCCCCCCCCCGTTCTATTTTTAGCCATGGCAGCCATGTTGGTTAATCTGCAGCCATGGTTTGTGCAAACTTGGTTTAAGACATTTGACGGATAATGTGTACAAAGTTTCAAAGCAGTACTTTCAGTGGTTTCAGAGGTGAAGATTTTTTAAAATCAATTAAAACCGATTAAAAAAAAACACTTCAAGTGGAATAATTCTTAAACGGTTTATCAGACAATCTTGACCATTAGGACATTTTTGTAGCTCTCATAGAGCAGAACAATTAAACAATGCTAACTTTTTCTCTAGTTCTAATAAATGTCAAGATTTTGAGGCAAAAATGGCAAAAATCATCAATTTCAACAATTAAAGGGCAATAACTCTTACAAGGAGTCGTCATACGACTTTGACCCAATAGAGTGTTTTGTAGGGCTTTTGATGCTGAAGAAGGCAGGTCTCTTCGGTTTTCCTGTACCTGTAATACTTTTTGAACTATAAGCCAAAAACTGTATTTTGACCCCCCCCCGTTCTATTTTTAGCCATGTCAGCCATGTTGGTTAATCTGCGGACATGGTTTGTGCAAACTTGGTTGAAGACATTTGACGGATAATGTGTACAAAGTTTCGAAGCAGTAATTTTAGTGGTTTTAGAGGAGAAGATTTTTAAAAATCAATTAAAAGCGATTATAAAAACAGTTTAAGTGGAATAACTCTTAAACGGTTTATCAGACAATCTTGACCCTAAAGACATTTTTGTAGCTCTCATAGAACAGAACAATTAAACAATGCTAACTTTTTCTCTAGTTCTAATAATTTTCAAGATTTTGAGGCAAAAATGGCAAAAATCATCAATTTCCACAATTAAAGTGCAATAACTCCTACAAGGAGTCGTCATACGACTTTGACCCAATTGAGTGTTTTGTAGAGCTTTTGATGCTGAAGAAGGCAGGTCTCTTCGGTTTTCCTGTATCTGTAATACTTTTTGAATTATAAGCCAAAAACTGTATTTTGACGCCCCTGTTCTATTTTTAGCCATGGCGACCATGTTTCTTTACGAATCAAAAATCCAAACGATAGTTTGGTAAAGGACATGCTAAGCAGCAACCATACTAAGTTTGGTTGCATTCTGTAGAGTGGTTTTAGAGAAGAAGATTTTTGAAAAGTTGAACGGACAGACGACGGACGGACGACGGACGCCAAGTGACGGCAATAGCTCACATGACACTTCGGGTCAGGTGAGCTAAAAAGGTTATCACTTACGGTGTTTCATCGTCTACTCTTTCTTTCTTCCTGTAAAAAAAAACTTATGTTAATCGTTTGCTATGGTGGCATATATCTATGGAAGCGTATATTAGTCACGAATTGTTGAGTTAGTTTGTCATTTTATTGGCATTCAAGAAGTCGGAATGTTGAGTTAAGATAAATCTTGCTAAACATAAATATGTTCACTTGTTGAGTAATTTTGTCATAATGCAGACAGGAAACAATTCGGAATGTTGAGTTATAATAAATCTTGTTTAAATAAATATGTTTACTTGCTGGGTTAATGTGTCAACATTTTTTGCGTTAGATTGTCATTATGTAGACATAAAACAAGTCAGAATGTTGAGTTGTAACAAATCTTGTTTACATAAATATGTTTACTTGTTGAGTTAAAGAGTCATTGTGTAGACATAAAACAAGTCGGAAAGTTGAGTTGCAACAAATATTGTTTACATAAATTATGTTTATGTAGCCGGGCCAGTAGAGCAACACAAATTAAAGGTTCAGGATGATTTATTATCAACTTCGTTATAAACCCTAAAAGTACACAAATAACAATACATAAATACAATTACAAGACAAGTGTACGAATAACAATAATAGACATATGTTAAAATAATACAAATTAGTTCTTTTTTATCGGATGAACACCAATCGAAATATTAACTCTAATAAAAGTAAACTCTGTACAAAATTATAGTTTCATTGGTTGTAACTTACAAAGTATAAATCGGTGTGATTCAATACATAAGTATTTATAAGTAAACAATTACACAACATGTAAATACTAGTCTTCACTACACTAATTGTCTTAAACATTCCCTTTTATATACAACCACCATAATCCATGTACCAAATTATACAAAATAACAACATAACACAAACGAAGTTTGGCGACTAGCTCGTAGCTGCTGTGTGTAGACTGAGCAGTCGATTTTAATAAGTACAGTAATATATAAAAATTACATATTTTAAGCAGATCCAGTGCCACTAGAATAACAAAATATATACTCGTACAAAATGTTCTGTGGCCGGCCAGGAAAAACCAGAGTATGAAAACCTGTGTCCATTTGCCAGTGCCAGGCAGAAACAAGTGTTGGACCTCACTTCTAAAAATTAAAATTGGATGTGTCCGCAGCAATAGTCGAGCTAGAACTGATAAAACTCTTAATTATTCCCGCTTAAAACCTCAAAACCATCCGTGCATAAACTTACGGACATAGCCGAGAAGACAATTAATTCCCGCTACACTACGTGACGCGGAAATTATTTATTCACTGGACAAGTACACAAACACAATAATACGACAATACAATTAAATAAAAACATAGAAACACTGATCTTACCATGTATATGGTACATGGGTCAGACAAGGATTTTAACTACAAGTCCACTAGGTTAATCGGACTCAATCTGTTCAAAATAAATAAAACCCTAATAAATATAATGAAGTATGATTTATATAATAATGATAAGGATTGAACAATATTAAATTATATAGTTCATCAACCAAAAATAACTGGATTCACCAATAGTTTGATAACATATTAAAATTGGCATTATAAATCATTTTACATCTGAACCCATTGTAAATATCGATTTAAAAGTAAAACATTTATCAATTATAAACTCTTACTCTGTTTCAATCAAAAATCACACTTATTCTCAGATTCATACTAAAAGAATTTTATGAAGGAAATTACAGATTACAGAAATGTTAGTAACTGACCTGGTTAGAATAAATAATTCATCCAGAAGTATTGTTCCAAAAATATGTTTGTTATAGGAATATGTCTTTAGTTTGTTGAAAAGCGTAAATTTCAAAATGTCCACATCAGACCAAGAACATTCAAATTCTGCCAGTAAATATTCCCATTAACCAATCAGAACACGAGAACTGTACATATGACTATGCCAACCAATAGAAAATACATGTAGATAATAGGAAATACAGTACTTAACAGAGTTAACATACCAAAGAAACTACTGGAAATAGAAATACAGTACAGACTAGAGCTAACGTGTCAAAGTAGATAACTATGTCACATTAAGCAGAAATGGTCAATTAGTCAATCAGTCAAAGAAATAAATACTGCTATTTAATATACATTTGACTGAAATATAAAATCAATATTAATACAAATGTATAAAACACTCTACCACATTTACTTATTGAGTTATTTTGTCATTATGTAGTCTCGAAACAACTCAAAGTGAAACATCATTATGTCGACATGAAACAAGTCAGAATAAAACAAATAGTCGGAAAGTTGAGTTAAAACTAATATTATTTACATAAATATGTTTACTTGTTGCGTTATTTTGTCATTATTTGAACTCGAAACAAGTCAGAATGTTGAGCTGTAACACATCTTGTATACATAAATATGTTTACTTGTTGAGTTGTTTTGTCATTATGTCAACATGAAACAAGTCAGATTTAAACAAGTAGGAAAGTTGAGTTAATACTAATATTATTTACATAAATATGTTTACTTGTTGAGTTATTTTGCCATTATGTCAACATGAAACAAGTCAGATTTAAACAAGTCGGAAAGTTGAGTTATAACTTATATTACTTACATAAAATGCAGAGATATGTCAAATCAAGTTAACATGTAAGAAGTATACCTGGTAATGTTTATTGATACAAGACAAACTTACTTCTGGCAAGTAAGAAAGGTCAGAAACGACTCAACATATTCTCTAAATTATCTTGGAAAAAGTACAGAAAGAACAAGTGAACAAGATGAACATAATCTTTTTGGTCACTTAGTGAACGCAAACTTATTCATTAAACATTTATGAAAACATGACAAGTTAACTTGAATGTTTAAAGTATGAACGTTGACAAAAGAACTCAACAAGTAAACAAATTAATGTTAACAAGATTTGTTATAAATAAACATTCCGACTTGTTTCATGTCTACATAATGACAAACTAACTCAACAATTCGTGACATATATACGCTTCCATATATATCTGCCCTACTTGTCACATAATTGAGTCAACATATTTTGTGAAATAAGTCGACTTGTCACTTAATTAAGTCTACTTGTCACATATTTAAGTAAACTTGTCAGATAATAAAGTTATAATATTTCAAAGAAAAATTAACCGTAGTTTGCGTTTTTGCCCTTAACATGCCATACATAAGTTGACATAATTATCTGACAAGTAGACTTATTTATCTGACAAGTAGACTTAATTATCTGACAAGTTAACATAATTATCTGACTTGTGAACTTAGTTATCTGACAAGTAGACTTATTTATCTGCATTTTGACATAATTATCTGACAAGTTCACTTGTTACATATAAGTCTACTTGTCACATAATTAAGTTCACATGCCAGATAAATAAGTCAACTTGTCAGATACACAAGTCTACTTGTGACATAATTAAGTTCACATGCCATATAAATAAGTCAACTTGTCAGATACACAAGTCTACTTGTCAGATAGTTATATCAACTTATGTATGGCATGTAAAGGGCAAAAACGCAAAATACGGTTAATTTTTCTTAAAAATATTATAACTTTGTTATCTGACAAGTTTACTTAAATATGTGACAAGTAGACTTAATTAAGTGACAAGTCGACTTATTTCACAAAATATGTTGACTTAAGTATGTGACAAGTAGGGGCAGATATATGCCACCATAGTTTGCTTATATTTACCAATTAAACAAAAGTGTGGTTATTAATTATTTAATACGGAACAGTTCTGAATCAATAAATTGTTAAAAAAAAGTTGTATAAAAACATTTGATTCATTCTAACATATTCATTCGTTTAAAAACAATATTCAGTTATAGACATGAATTCAGCTGCCTGTGAAAGTATTATATTGGATCAATCCGGGACATCTATCAAGTTTAAAATGGGGAGTAAAGTGCCCTCCCAATCTAGTATCGGTTCCAATTTATCGTCACTGTATGAACAATATAATATTCATATCACCATTCTGAAATGGACCGGAGTTATTGTTCTTCTTACTGTAATGACATTAAGTTTATTCATAACCAGTAATGCAGCTAATTATTCTGCTAAACTGAAATCGGACTGTCTCAAAATTACGACACCATTGTATGAGGAAATAAACAAAGAACATAATGAAACCCTGTGTCGACACATCGCACAATTTGATTTAACAGAACAACATAAAGTGACAGTGTGTTTATATCAACAACAAATTCGAATTGACATCAGATATTTTATTGGAAATAAGACAACTATAAGAGGAATTTTTGAGAATGACAGACTATAGAATTACCTCCAGAGATTATCTCAAAATATCAACGACGTTGTAAAACGGTTTGACAGAATATTAAAAAAAACACTTAACGAAATGTCTGCTTTAATAGTTTAATATATTTGTATTATTTAACCAATAAATTGATTTATGAAAAGCTATTAAACGTTACAATTTTTTTAATCGGATATTTCCGAATTTGCCACTTGATGAGCCAATTATGAATAAATAGATAAGAGTTTGTAAAATAAATAGGTACTTACATTTCTATGATCTTCTGAGCCATTTTCGATGATAATTTCGGTACCTTGTCGATGTATTTATATAGTATAACAATAATACATAAAAGTCGAAAATAATTTTTATTTTGTATTTTAATGAGAAATGAAATCATAGGATTCAACGGCATTTATCCTGAAATGTCATGTTTATATAATAAAACATCTTTTGAAAAACACATTTTCTTGATATTTCTTGATAAAAATAGCCTAAATCGCAAACATTTTTGATTGACTATTATCGGTCATTTTTTATTTACACGTCAAAATCGTGGGAACCTTGGACGTTTAGATATTTTTTGAATTTTTATGAGAAATGAAATCAGAAGATTCACAGGCATTCATCAGGAAATGTCATTGCTTATATAATAAATTATCGTTTGAAAAGCACTCTTTATTAATGAAAAAATCCATGGTGATTCCCCCCATTATTCCATTATTTCACTAGTTACATAAAACGTTTAGGTCAATTCGCTATAGGCGTTGACCGATCGACAAGTCAGCATTTTGTATGTAAAAATTAGTTTATAGATGGTTCTATAATAAATTATCCCCCACCTTATTAACGCACGAAATATTTTTATGTATGTTAACGATCATCTTAATATTTTTATCTTCAACATGTTTAAAAAGTATAAATAAATGATCTATAGGATAAATGATAAAACTTTCTAAAATTACATTGAACATATGACCATGGATACTACCATCAAACAGAAGAGTGAAAGGTATTTGTTTTTTAATACTTTTGGGTCTGAACTGTTGGGTGATATTTGTAATTTAAGTACATATAATAAACAAGTACTATCTTTAAAAAAGATAACCGACGCAATAAAAAAAAATTGAGTTATGCATTGAACTACGAATCGCCTTTATTGTCATACAAATTCCCCGTTTCAATAGACCAGAAATGTTTGATGGAAATTTTTGGGGGATGTACTGACGGACAATTATTACAACGTGAATGAAATCATGAACCTATAAATTAACACTAGTCCCAGATGAAACGAGTTTGAAATTATTCATTTATACATGTGTGCCCCCTTTTATTTACGTGTTTTCGATATTAACAGATTTACCAAGCATACAGTTAACCTAAAATTGATTATGTACATACAACTACATGTACTTTGCTGTACATGTACTTTGCTGTACATGTACATGTATTCCAGAAAGTTTATTGCTATTATGTATTGAAAACCAATGCCTAAGATATAGAAATGAAGTTTTTCTGCGAGCACCAAAGCAGTTATACAATAATGTAAACAAATTGAATATTAGAAATTTTTTTAATAAAATGTTTATAGTTTAAAATTTACTGAATAAGCAAAGTATACTTTACAATTAGAGCCACAACCCTCTATCTATGTGTGTACTACGACGGACGCCCAAGAACAATAATACATTTAATTTAATATCAAAATGAATATAAAATGATTGTTAATTTGTATTTAGAAATTAATTAAAATTTCGTCTCTTCGTCTGTTTTATCCTCCATAAAAACCCGCTAAAATCCAGCGTGTTAATTTGCATTTAATTTGCGCTGTACTTCAAATAAAAAATATTTAACATTTTTGTACAAGTTGTTTGATATAAAATTTGACAAACTGCAGCCCATCTCTATCGTTCATTATACTTAAATTGCACTATGAAATAATTTTATAAACAAACAGACGGTAAAATCTAATAAAAGTACACAATTTGAAATGTAAATTGTACAAGTTGTTTGATATAAAATTTGACAAACTGTAGCCCATCTCTATCGTTCTTTATACTTAAATTGCACTATGAAATAATTTTATAAACAAACAGACGGTAAAATCTAATAATAGTACACAATTTGAAAGGTAAATTACCACCCTGTTCCGAGCCCCTGTCCAATTTACAACCCTGTTCCGAACCCCCGTCCAATTGGTTTTTAACCATTTATAAACAAACAGACGGTAAAATCTAATAATAGTACACAATTTGAAAGGTAAATTACCACCCTGTTCCGAGCCCCTGTCCAATTTACAACCCTGTTCCGAACCCCCGTCCAATTGGTTTTTAACCAATCAAGAAACAGAATTACGAGAGGTGAAGTGTCATGAGGTCAAAGGGTAAAAAGTGAATATAATACCGACTGCGTCGGAAAAAGTAAGAGTGCGTAGGGAAAGATAACTCAGTAACAATACGTTATCTCTAAAAATACGCAATTAAATAAATAAAATAACTGTATGTCTATGTTAAATGGTAAACATATAAATAAATGGGTTTATTTTTTACCTTCCTTTCACATTTTTGTTACCTAAAAGGTTATAATCCTTGTCTTTCTGGTTTAGACACGGGGGAGAGTCTACCATGACTCTAATAAGCACCGCCCCCTGTACGTGTCTCTCCCAGATAGATAATGACACTACTACTACTACTACGAAATAAAATAAACATCAAATCTTGGTGAAAAACACTTTTTCTGTTCAATAGAATTCTTAAGCACCGTCTGGTTACTTAAATACGAACATTATGAATAATATTATGTTTCAGCCTTGTCACACTGTGCACACAACACCAATTTTATGAAAATGTTTAACACTATTACAACTTGTGTAACTCTGTTAAAATTGTAATGTACTGTTCCTTAATCATACATGTAAATTTTTTGTCATTGCCCCTTGTGAGACCTTAATTGGGATAAAAATATTGGTATTGGTATAATATGTCGTTTTGTTTGTTTCTTTTAAAGTAAAATTTACCATATTTTAATTAACATATCTTTTTATTTTAACGGTATGATAATAAAAGGTTAGTATAAAAACATAAATCTTTTTAATAGATGCTAAAGGTTATTTCATTCTGATGTTAAATTTTGGAGGTGGTCGGAGATAAAGGACATCGAGTGACGTTTGCTGAAAAACACTTGCGACAACCATGTAGACAACATCTTTATCATGTAATTTGCTGATCAATCAAATTTTGTTTTAACTGCAAAACTTTATGTATTTTGACTACCAAAATTTTGTTTGAGATAATAAACGCCCCTTCCGGTCAATACAGCGGGGTAAAAAGGTTCACACACACAAAAATGAGCAGCAGGATGTGGCTAAGCGTGATTTGCTTGTTTGCTGTGGCTTGTGTTTTTAGTGAATTTTGCACGCACGGCATTGTTAGTAATTGTTTGTGCGATTTTTCCGATAAAATTAGTTGTAAGTCCGAATTCCAGGACGATTATTATAAGAGGAGCCGCTACATGTAGGTTTACAGTAGCCTATTCAGGCAATAAACCTGAACGTATAGTTGAGTATATGGATTGTGGAGAATGGCTATGTGATTCAGGCATATGTGGTATGTAAAAAAATACCTAATAATTATTTTTAGTGACTTGGAAAAACCAAGACCACGTGGGTTGTCAATATTTTATGGGTTCAAGTCTCACTTCAGATAGGGTGTGCTCGACTTTTTAATTGATAATTTTTTTCAGTTTTCATATGGATGATCTGGGGTTTTCTCCGTACACTCATTCTTCCTCCTCCTAATAAAAAACTGGACACCATGATATAGCTGAAAAAATTTTGAAAAAAAAAGAACCACCCTCCCCCACCCACCCCCACCCCCCAATGATTAAGGCATTGATTGGTAGATATAAAAACACAAAGAATTTATGACATTTACTTTAATTTAGGTAAAATTTTGGCAAAACTTTATACATCAATAGTTGTTGAATAATATAGTTCATACAAGTATATATCATAGGTAAAATTTTTATACTCAATTTTATGTACATTAAAATTAAAGACCTCTGACTAACATAGTCCATATACTTGCACAGTCCAAGGGTTTAACAATAACATTTGTTCCTGGGACACAAGTTTTGTTTTTCATCTGTTACCTTGGCAAACATTCATTAATATAAGAAAGTTTTAATATAGATTGTGATTTAGAAAGATTTAAAGGAATTTACTTTTTTTAAGTTTGTAATTATATTACTTTTTTTTATTTATTTATTTTGGCAGTCTCACATAAACGGGATGACACAACTGTCATTACTCCCATGACGTCCACCTACACAACTGTCAGATCCAGTACATCTGCAGAAAATATTGTGTGTACAACATGTATGTGTTACATTATATCTACTAAAAGATAGTGTATGAGTCATGTTTTGTAATTACTTCTATCTGAGAATATTAATTGCAGCATAAGCAATTAAGAATATTGTAATACTCTACTATATATTTCAGATTTTAAACTCAACTGCTGAAACTGGCCCTAATTTCGTATGACACCTGTTTATATTTTTATAATGATGTTTTTGACCAATAAGAATAAAGGGGGAATAAGTATGGCATACTGATGTTCAGTTAAATTAACACTAATATAGGATGACTTAAAATTAGTAAAATAAATTATGATGATAATAATCAACTGATGATCAATCGCTAAACAAATAATCATCGGACAGCCATAAATTTTAAATTTGTTGAATATCATTTGATTCTACACAAATTAATAGAGAGTAGATTCAACAATTTTACTTAAAGGTCCTCATGGACCGGCATTTTTCACGAAGTCTTAATACATTGTGGTTTTTTCCGATTTTCATTAGTTGTAATTGGAAAATTTTCAATTTATTTATTATGAGTGTATTTTAAAAAATATATACTTTTAGGTTTCAAGATATGGGGGATTATTTGTACCTCTTTACTGTTTATTGTCACCATTATTTTGATTTGTGTGTCAGAAACGTAGACATAATTATACAGCTGTTCCTAACCTAACCATGACACCAGATTTTTCTTCTATACCATCTACACCTCCATTATCAGATATTATACCACCACCACCACCACTTATGACACCAAGTTCCACTTCCTCTTCAAGTTTGCCATTACTTACAGTTACAGTTCCACAACCTACACTAGTGTATGAACATGAAGAATATGAACCTGTTTCGCAGAGGACAAGAAGTCAAACAAGACGAAAACTTAAATATGAGCAGGAAACAACTTTGTAAATGTTTGGAGTCTTTGGTATTAAAGTTGATTTTGTTGTCATATTGTAAATATTCTTTGTTTGTAGTTCTATTGTAAATGTTCTTAGTTTGTTTGTCTTTTGTAAATGTTCTTTGTTTGTAATCATATTGTAAATGTTCTTTGTTTGTAGTCCTATTGTACATGTTCTTTGTTTGTAGTCCTATTATATATGTTCTTTGTGATCACATGGTATATGTTCTGAGTTTCCTGCTCATATTTATTTGGTTCCTTTAATTTTTTTATTTTTGTTTCTTGTAAGAGTTATTGGTTAATAGGTGAATATCTTGTTTGGAGGAACCATTTACTTTTAAATATTAAGAAATGTTTTTTTAGACAAAACTGTGTGATGTTTCATATTTATAAATGTGTAAATTTACACCTCAATTGGCTTTTAATTTTTTTATTCCTTTTCATAGACAGTTTTTACATCATTTAAAATAAATATTTCACTGTTTCTTAAAAAAAAATATTACATAATTTTTTTCCTTTGAGACTGATTATTTTGTTTTTACACTACCTCAAAATTGCTTTGAATTTTTTAATATATTTGATATCTCATCCATATATTCATATCTAAACTATTTACTTTCCTTTGTGTATAAAATCCTCTATTTTATTTTTGTTTTGTTTTAATACTGAAATGGTTGTTTTATTATTGTTTGAAAAGATTAAACTTATAACTTGTATATGCAAGTAAAATTTTACATGTATACCAAATAAAAAAACATAAAGATTCTTTTCAATTATTTTTTTATATTTTGTTATTATGATTTATTTATGACGTGTTATTTAGGTAAAATAAAAGAAGAATATCAAATTGTGTTGTTAGGTTTAAAATGTTGTAGTTATCTCCCTTTCAACAGTAGCTTCAATGGATTATAGTGACCCTCATTGTGGTTAAAGTATCACTTCTTTAGTAAAGAAGTTAATCCTTTTTTTGAGGGGGGTTCCCGCTATTGAAAGTTATAGTATTTGACCTTCTTAGTAAAGAGGGGGTTCCCCTCAATTGAAAGTTATAGGGGATTCCCTACATGGGTATTATATGGGGGTTCCCCCTTCAATTGAAGGTTATTCCCTCATTATGGTTCCCCTTCAATTGAGGAGTATAGAGGCCCCCTCAATAGGTTCCCCTTCAATTGAGGAGTATAGAGGGTCCCCCTCAATAGGGGGGTATAGAGGGTCCCCCTCAATAGCGGGTTATAGATCCCTTTCTGTAGTTACGTGGTTAAGATAATTACAGAAAAACTGAACAATTTTGAACAGGCAGTAAATTATGCAATTAGAAATAAATTTGATTTGGTAAATGGCAACAGGGACATTGACAATGTGTATGACCCCGTTGGCATCAATTCAAACCTGCTTATACATAAGACAGTTTAAATCTTTACGCGGTCATAAATATCGACCTTTGACCAAAAGACCTTAGGCAGTTTATGCCGTAAATGACAAATGATCAATGACAAGGAAAAACGGGGTAAAGGTGATTTGCCCGGTCAGTATAAAATGTTTTCCATTCTATTCGTTGAATAAAAATAAATAATAACAAATTTAGATCGATTGTCGATTCTAGTGCAAAGGTTTATTTAGTGCATTATAAATTAACAAATCATTAATTAGCCCAGATATTAGTTGGGAAATGGAAATTGCCTGGCAAAATTTCAAGTTGCAATCGCCTAAAATCGACGATTTTTAAAAAATTTTACCTAAACACAATAAGAATATGATTTTCATCTTCAACAAGTTTGTGATAGGCTCAGACAGCCTTTTTTAAAACCAAAATTGAAAATTTGTCAGTTGATAACATAGAAAAAAATTTTAAAATACAAAAACAATTTTATTTTCCTTCCACTACATTAAATTTAGTGATGGGCAATCTAGTCCACAATACAAAAATGAAGCTATTAATCTGTATTGCAGTTCACAACTTAGATCATTACTTACATAAAGCAGAATTTGTCATTAAGACTGATTACAATCAATTGAATATATTTTGAAATCCCTCATGAAAATAAGAAATTTCACCGTTTTTAAAATTCTGGCGTTATGTACCGATCGTTATCATTGTGAGGTGTATGGCTTGTAGACCCCGAAATTTCAAGTTCAGAAACGAAAACTATAATACATGTAGATGTTGAAGTAAATGACAGATCTTTAGAAATTTACACTTCAAATTCATCAAAATGTACTGACAATACACAAATCATTATTTAGGACACACTGTACATCTTGGGCCTATATAATGAACCTATGTTTAGGATTCTACGTTTTACTCAAGTTAAGAGAATGAATAGTAAGGTCATATCAAAACAATGGATATTTAGCGATTGACTAGACTGAAAAACTACATGAATTTGTAAATGCATATGTAACATGTTAGTTACGTAGTTCTCAAATAAGATAACTCTCTTTTCAGGAAACAGATATTCCGCCATATCCGTTTGCAAAGAATAAGTACATAAGCTTTAAAGATCTTTATAGTGGTGGGGACCTCGGTGGCCAGTGGTTAAGATAGTCAGTCTTCTGTCAACACTAAGGTTTCGGGTTCCAGTATCACTGTGGGTAGGGTGCACTCGACTCCGATCTCAATTGACAAGGATTGCTAGTAGTACTCCGGCTTTCTCTTCTAATAAAACGACGCCATGATATAGCTGCAAAATTGCTGAAAGTTGCGTTAAACACCATTCACTTATCCGAAGAAGTAGTTTTAAGATTTAGTATTCTTCTGTGTTAAGATTAAATTAGTTTAAGATACCTTAAAAGAATGAAATATAGACCACATTACTAAATCACTTTACCATTCCAAAAAGGCTAAGGAAGAACGTTTTATAAAACCTAATGAACTAACAAAGAAATTAAAAATATGATAAAACAAATTGGGACGTGTATTTAAATACTTTCGGTGACATTAAAAATATATACTTTCTTTTTGCTTTTAAACCATGATCTATTCTTACCTGTTGATAATATAATGAAACCATGACGTGAGTACGTGGTTGAATAATCTCACTAAAAAATTCATAATGGTTCACAAAAGTTTGATTTAACGTACAAAGTAAAAACCAAAAGCAAGCAATTTGCACACACAAATATAGAGAACAAAAATAGCTACTTACCCTTTCGGAATTCGTGTAGCGACTCTTGTCAAGTGCACTAAACACAACCCTGCAACAACAAGACTTTATCGTCATGATCGTAGAGACACCTTTTTGATGATTATTCAAGTGAGTGCGTATAATACATATTTTAGAATACTTTAAAAAAATCTAGTCTTTATATAAAGCTGGTATGTCAAGAAAAACAATGTAGCAAAAAAATATATCTTATATATGTTATGTTTAGGTAATAACTTCTCGTCCTTTCTTAACGGCTGATAAGATTCAAGATTAAAGAGATAGAAAATTGTTTTCTTTCATATTGAAATTCAGTATACATGTCTATGGCTTGGTCAGTCTAAAGAAGAAAGAGAATTCCTATTGTCTCCATGTAGATAACGTGTTTGTTTCTCAATATTATCTACTACAATAAAATATGTTACTTTGTATTACAGTGACTTTTTTCTGGCTCTAAATTTCATTATTTTTATTTTCTTTTTTACCACGAATTTGTATTCATAGCTGAATATTTCCTTCTGAAAATTGTTGGAACTAATCCTTGTCTATGTGCATTACCGCTTATTCATATTTAGAACAAATTAAATAATATCGACAAAAAATTAAATTGATTTCATTGGTCAAAGAAATAAATAATAAAAAAAGACATTCCTTTTTAGCAGTTTAGTTTCCGCGTTATGTGATAGTGACTTCGATTAAATCAATAAACAAACATAAAAACAAATTGCACCTACAATAATTGCGTTTATTTAGCTATTTAAAACAAAAGATATAGAGATTAATTGCAACATACCTTTCCTGAATTTCAGCTATCTCTGGTCACTGTGACTGATAAATACGATAAAGAAGAATCTAACGCATGCGCCAGGTATTTTATGTAAAGCGCACTGAGGACGTTTCTAGGTCTGTAAGGTGAAGTTCCGGTATACATTAGATAGGTGTGTAAACACTAATCCAATTCTTTAAGATTTTCTACTAAATTTGTTATTTTTTTAATTAGGGCAGCTCTTTTACCTTAAGCGCAACTTGACCGACATCATATATATCCTGAATCGTACGTGACAGGCCTATGTTCTCTCAAAATTTCATGACCTCTTTAAAACCTTCCAAGAGAAAACCAGCTTCCGGGGTAAACCCCACTCTAAAAATAGCTCTTTCTTTTCAGAAAATCTTGGTTTATAGGTCATGTAGTGCATGTGACATAAAACATACTAAACACCATTAGAACAGAGCAATTTAGGACTCTAAATTTTTCTAATATATTCACCTTTCAGAAAAACTTTCATTCATTAAAATCCAGTTAGTAGTTTTTAATATACACTAAGATAAACAGGACTATTTTGTTGTTAAGTACTATTTTCTTATATGTTCCAAATTTGATTGGTCCCCTTTAGTGTCTTGACACCTAAAGAGCATGTATTTGTCCATCAAATTGTACACAATTTTGCCTATTTGTAGCCTAAGTATATCTGACCAACACCCTAAAATTTCTTTGCATTCTATATAACAGTTTTGGAGAATCGTAGAAAAAGATTCAATGACTGCGCACATACTTAATCAGCACAAACTGTGTTTGCAGATCAAGTAATGCATTATTTGCAATATATTCAATTTCCTAAGTTCAGATGTAAATTTCAATGTATATCACACATTAACGCTATAGTATAACATACTGAATACTAATAAAAACATACATTATATTTATATCTCACAAATAAAAAAATTTGAAGTTTCAGGTTGGGGGACCAGCCCCCCCCCCCCCTTTTTAGATGGCATATTAGATCTCTTATAAACTTTAAATATCTGTAACATTCCTACTAAACCATTTCACATTTCTTGTTGCTCAACAAGATAGAATTGCACCTCAACAAACAATCAAATTCCAAAAAGAACAATTTTAGTATGACTCTGTCCTATAGTATCAATTAACAAATTCCGCATCTAAAAAATACAAAATAGGCACCATATTAAATATTTGTGGCAACATAGATGTCTTTGCGACCTAATATTTAGATTGTCTGACTTGCCTGCTACTGAGAAACACTGAAACAATATATTTTTTTAACTCCAAACACACTGTTCTAGGCAGAGAATACAGATTTTATTGCCAAAAAAAAAATCTAAAATGTTACATAATATAATATTTAGGCTGAAATCTGACACTAGTATGGTTTAGAACCAAATATGTATTTAAAATGAGTAAATGGGTTATAATCTTTCATTCTCAAACATTTTCAGGCAAAGGGAGGGAATATGAAAAAATGGTGTTTATGTATTAGATAAGGCCTTGTTTCAAAATACATAAAACTGATCAATTTACTGTCCATTATCATGTCCATGTAATATGCCGCTGGCGAAGAATGATTTTTGTTTTGGATTTTTGTTTTACTTTTTCAACACTGAACGTCATTAACATAAATCTAGTCAGTTAAACATATAATTAAGTTCACACACGTGTAATGATAACAAATTATTGTTAGGAAATAGGCCTAATTGGAGCACGAAACGAAATGTAAATATATTATAGTAGTAACAACTAATAATGCATTATATAATTTATTACGTATTTAAAAAGATAACAAAAAAGTATCAATTTATAGCCGACAGTTCGATGCATCCCTTAAAGGTAAGTTAAAAAATGTTAGTGTTTAGTTCAAAATTAGCCGGTCCATATATTCTGTGGTAAGGATACATATACATTTATTTTACCTAGACCTTATCAAAATATTAGAGAAGTGAGATGACTTAAACTTCCCGTTTTTTATAGCAATATTCCACCAGATCCGGAGTACGGTGTTGACATTTCACACATCATACGTTATAATTGAGATTGTGATGGCATTTTAAAAGTTATGTGATCAATAACACTACTTAGTTAAACATTATTGAAAATTCATCTCCTAAATACGATCTACATGCTTTCTGAGCATATCCGTAGCCAGCCCTTGAAAACCATTAAGCATTATTAAAGTTGGCGTTCACTATTTAAACTCGTGATCACAATCAATATAAACGTTTATGACCAGTTTAAATAATACAGTGCTTCCTCTCCCCCGGCCGTGAAGAGCGACTCGCTAATCGATTTACCCCCCACCCCCCCCCCTTCTTGAAAATTTTCTGGCTATGGGTATGCTGAGCCATATACAGGTTCTTCTGTTTCAAGATATGACTCATTACTTGAGAGAACCAATAATGGAAGAGTGTCTAATTAAAGACTGGAATTCACGATACATCCCTAAGTGGGAACGCGCTGGGCAGGAGATATAATTTTGAATTATGTGATGAAAACTTAACTTTACACGATTCCCTTACATAGCGCATATATTTCAGTTTTTTGGTTTTATTGGTGCATTGCAAAGCACATTCGATTAAAAATTAAAGCCATAGTATCTAGAGCGCGTGCGAATGAGGCCCAGACATAAATTAGTTTTTCATTCAGTTGAGATTATTAATATTTAACGTGGTCTAGGTGGCCGAGTGGTAGTTTACATACTATTTATCACGTGGTCTGTCAACACTGAGATTGCGGGTTCGAGTCTCGCTTTGGCCTGCAGAGTGCTCTAGACTCCAATCTTAATTAACAAGGATTAACGGATGTCGGAGGTTTTCTCTAGGTACTCCGACTCCTTCCCCCAATAAAAACTGGACGCCATGATATAGCTGCAAAAATTTAAAAATAAAAAAAAATCAAAAGCAGAATATTATAAAAGATCTTAACGTATAATGCAAATGCAATTCCGGATATAAAGTCAATTATGATTGTACAACGTGGATAATTTTATGGCATCAATTACACTATTGATGCCATCAGAAGTTAATGCAAGCGCAGACGTTGTTTCCGGTATATAATAAAATTCTCATTTTAGTCAGATTATTTAGTATTTTTCCCGTAGCATTAGAACCGTAATTTATTTGAAGATTTGCCGGCATCAAATCGCCAATTGATGCCAGCAAATCTTCAAACACAACACATTTATCTTCTAACTCTGGATCGTTCTTTCTTGATACACAATGTAGGAAATTCGGTATAAAATTAGTTGCGTTGATTGCAATTAAGATCAACTCTTGACAGATAGTTTTATTCTCATACAGCCAATAATACAATTGGTACAGAGAAGATAACAATAAAGAAAGATAACAACATACTATATACAATATATACAAACAAAAAGAAACAAGGTTACTGTTACATGACAGGTAAGCCAGGGGCGCAGACATAATCATTTATAATATTAATGAACTTGACAAGATTTCTAAGCAGAGACTTTCTGTTGCTAGACATCAATTCTGAATACTTATGAACATTGTGGTTTTTCACGTAGTAATTTGGAACTAACTTTTTTCGTTGTTCTGAAAGAGCGGTGCATTCAAATATATAATGGTATTCATCTCCTAGTTTGTTACTATCACATAAATGACAAAAACGATTTTCTCTTTCAGTATTTTTCCATCTACCAGTTTCTATTGGTAAATGGTGATTTGTTGTTCTAAATCGGCATAACTTTATACCATCAGCAAAATTTAAGACATTTAAATAACTTTCGTATTCCAATTTTGTTTTATACATTCTATAGTTTAGTACTTTAGTTGAATGAAACATAAGTGAATGCCAGTTTTGTGCAAACTGATCTGTTAACCGTTGTTTTACTATGTATTTTAGCCAGTCATTACTGAGGAATTGTTCTGTTTCCCAAATTAGTGAAAAACCACAATCATTAAAAATAGCTTTAACACAGTTAATCCAAGAAAAATGCATACTATGGTTTTCATTCAATTTCCGGGTAAAACGATATAATATTGAAGACACTTTTGATTGTTTGCCATTTACAAGTTTTGACCAGAAAGATACCATCCGTACCTTAATATCAATATTAATAGGAAGTCTACCAAGTTCCCCATATATCATATAGTTTGGTGTCGAAGACTTTAAATTCAACAGAAGTTTACAAAATTTTAAATGTACTCTTTCTAAAACATCGTTTTTACCAAAGCCCCAGATTTCACAGCCATAAAGAAGAATAGGTTTAACCATTTTATCAAACAAATCTAGAAGAATTTTTATTGGTAATTTAAATAATCGCCCTAGTTTAAGAACTTCGTACATAGCTTTCAACCCTTTATCTGCTAGAAGTTTCTTTGTAGCATCAAAATTACATGTTTTTGTAAAAATGACCCCTAGATAGTTAAAAGTTTTGACTATTTCTATTTCAGTATTTTGATAAAAAAATTTAATATTTGGACTTAGTTTACCTAATCCAAGTACCATAACCTTTGTTTTGTCGACATTGACTTTTAACTTCCATATATTACAATAATCATAAAAAGCATTTAATTGAACTTGAAGATTCTCGGCAGATTCAGCTAATAAAACAGTATCATCAGCATAAAGCAGGAGAAAAATCATCAGATATACATTAAGTTCATGTTCTATATCATTTGTTACACTGTTTAACCCAATTACATTTTTTGTTTTCATAAAATCTTCCAAATCATTTAAAAACATTGTAAACAGAAAGGGGGACAAATTTTCTCCCTGTCGTATGCCCAATTCACAGTTGAAATATTCTGATGTATTATTGTTTAATGATATACAAGACTTTATATGTGAATACATGTTAAATATTACATTAAATATCTTGCCGTTTATATTGTTAAGTAACAACTTATAAAACAGACCATCTCGCCATACTGTATCGAAGGCTTTCTCGAAGTCTATGAAAGCACAATACATCTTTTTCTTTTTTGACTTTAAAATTTGGAACAAGAAGAAAATAGCAAAGATATTATCCATAGTAGAGTAGTTTTCACGGAAACCACTATGATTTTCTTTAATAATATTATAATCTTCAGAAAAACTTGTTAGTCTTGCATTCAAAATAGCAGTAAATAATTTACCCAGGCAACTGACAATTGTTATTGGCCTATAATTTTTGGGATCTGTTGGATCTCCTTTTTTCTTATATATAGGTTTAATTATACCTATTAGCCAGCTATTAGGTAGAATTCCGGTATCGAAAATTAAATTAAAAACTTTATCGTAGATATGAATAAACCGGTTTGAGGTAGATTTAATATACTCATTAACAATTTCATCAGCACCACAGGCTTTGTCTTTTTTAAGATTTTTAATACATTTAAGAATTTCTTCTTGGGAAATATAGTCATTTATAAATTCATTTGTTGTATTTGGAACCTCGTTATTGAAAATCGGTTGTTGTTCTTCTATATTCGGCATATTTAAGTTTTTGAAAAAATCGTAGAGGGTTTCTATATTGATATTTTGATTTTTTTGTCGATTATTTCTACGTAATATTTTCCAGAAATATTTGGGATTTCTCTCCGATTCTTGTTGTAAGGAGTGTGAAAGTTTTATACAATTGTTTTTATACTTTGCGTTCAAGACTTTTTTATAATTCTTTTCTGCATTATTCATATTTGACCTATTTTGCATGGTGTTGTTTTATTTGTATTGTTTTTTTAATTTATGAAAATTCTGTCTAGCTGTTTTGCAATCTTTATCAAACCAAGGTTTGTTATTTTCTATATTACGTTTTTGTGGACTTCTTCTAAGGTGTGTTGGGCTATATTTTCCAAAGGTTTTTGACGCTGATTCAATAAAAATATTTCCGAAGTCGTTTAATAATTCATCAATTAAATCATTGTTTAGGTTAGTTATTCTCTCGGTACAGCATAGTTCAAGTTTTTGTTCAAAATTAACTAATGAGAATTCATCTATGTTATTACGAAAGTCTAAGACTTTTTCATTATCCCAAGGTTTTACTTTAAATTAATTTGTAAACGTTTTGGTAACATCATCAGGGCTGACATTTTCAATAAAGATGTTAGACAAAGATAAATACAGCGGTGCGTGGACGTCCGAGAGTAATGTATTAGTATCTAGAACATCAAAGTCTGAAATAAATTTAAGGAATTCTGGACTGCTTATACAATAATCTACGACACTAGCATTCTTACATGTAAATTTGCCGATGTTTTTATCATTTCCAACCCTACCATTAACTATAAACATGTTATTTCCTTTACAAAAGTTTAGCAATAAATTTCCGTATCTGTTTTTCACTTTATCCATGCTCCCTCTAAAAAGTGGTATCTTTAAGTCATTTAAAATATAACAAAAATCCTTAACAAATTCCTGAAGATATTCATCTATGTGTCTAATTTCTTCTATTTTAACAAAGTCTTTATCATTAGAGGTCCTTGCATTAAAATCCCCCATAAGACATCTGTATTTTGATTTATTTAAGAACAAATGATATTCATGTTCAATTTCACTAAAAGCATCTTCTGAGGAATACCTGGTGTATTCAGGTGGTACATACACTACACCAAAAAATACAGGTTGATCTGTTTTGAACACTAACTCACTACACTTAAACCACATTACATACTTACTATAGGTGTCAACAATATCAATATAATTTGCCAACATTTCTTTATAACCAACAATAATACCCCCTGAGCGTTTGTTAGTAACGGTTCTTCTATTTTTCATGCTAAAAATATATCCAGGAAAATTAATCGAATCAATATCATCTGTTTTTGTTTCTACAAAACAAACAATATCGTATTTTTGTATCATATCTCTAAATTCGGGGTATTGTAATCTCATTTTAATTCCACAACAGTTTAAACACAATATTTTTAATGTTTGTCTATTGTCGTTACTAACCGATCTGTTTGATTCTCTAAAAATTGGAAACGTTGTATCGCAGTATAATGGAGCACTTGCTTCTTTGTTACTATTTTTTTCTATATTTAATGACGCGTTAAAAGAGTTGGTATCTTTATTCTTGGTCATATTAACACGTAACTCTTTAGAACCATTACTATCATCACCGCTCAAACTACATGTATTAAAAGTATCATAAAGTTTAAAATGTTCTAGTAATTTTTCACTATACCAATTTTCATTTTCAGTTACTAAACAGTGGTCAATAACAAAAATGTAATCACAAAAACAGGGACTACATAAACAAATAGAACATATTTTGCATTATCTTTAGCGTCATCTTTATTTATTTGCGGTGGGTAAATTTTCGTAAAATTATTTAGATGTAATAACAAAATTATATCACCATACAGGCTAAGTAAGAGTCCAAAATTGTCTTGATTTTTGGAACACGCTATTTTGGAGATAAAATTAAAATACATTGCGTACTAAACAATGTGCTTAATGGATGTAAATTACAGTATTGTACAAAAAATAACAACAGATCAATAATGTCAGATGTAACAAAACTAATAATATCGAACAGCAATGAATATATAAGTATAACACACATTTATATCAATAGGTACTGTACATATATCGTAAATTGTAACTGACGACAGTTCGCTCCTTTCTTGGCGTTCCTAACGTATAGGAGGGGGCGTAGAAGAATGTATACGCTGTCGATTTTGTGGTCTGGTATTTTCACGGTTTACTGGTGTTCGTGTTATAGCGCTCCCTCCATTTTCGGTTCGATTATCACCACCGCGCCTTTCTTCAGGTAGGACGTACAATTCATTGTCAATATACAGACGGTCGCGTACCATAATTACTTTTCTCCTATTACGCTTGGCTTCTTTAAGAACTGGATACAACTTCCGCCGCCTTTCCTCGATTTCTGGGGGGAACTGCGGAGAGATTCCAAATTGTTTCCCTTTCAACCGGAAAGCATTGTCAAGGACGTATTGCAGGTCTCTGTAATAGAGAAAGCGGGCAACTATTGGGCGTCTTCCCCAGCTGTTTCGGCCAAATCTATGTACATTGCCAAACTCAATGTTGTAGTCAATTCCTAGTTCTTTATAAAGGAACTCCCTTAGTAAGGCCTCGGTGTCTTCGTCAATCACCTCATGCAGACCAGTGAATATTAAATTGTTTTTCATGGATTTGAATTTAAATCTAGAACTTCAGACCTCAGATTGCTCACTTTTTCCTCACAGTCACATGTTTTTTGCTCAGTTTTAAGATGAGCAATGTCTGCTTGAAATTTTGATGCGATTTTCTTAATTTCAACTCTGTTTTTCTCAGTCTTCGATTTAACATCGTCAAACAGGTTTCCGACACCTTGAATGTTCGTTTCTAGTTCTGACATTTTTGATCTGCATTCATTTATAGTCTTTTCGGCTGTGACTAGTCTGCTTGTAATTGATGTAATGACGTTTTTAAACTCTTCAATCTTTATGACACTTTGTTCTACGCGCTGTAGCCTATTGTCTATGCTTGATACAAGTTTTAGGATCATGGATAGAATAACCGATGCATTTTGGCTCTCTCCCGTATTCTCTACTATTTTCCTACTCTCTTCTATCAGTTTTGCTGTCTCGCTCAGGGACATTTTGTGTATTTTATACAGTTAATTACTTCTGAAGTTCAGAGTTCAGCGGTCAAAGGTCAAACTTTGTAAACACAAACAGCCGACCTTTAATGTACAGGATACATATAATACTGGTAATGTGTGTTCATACTGTTGTGAGCTGTTTCTATTTTTGGAATTGTCTCATAATGATCGAATAAAGAAAATTATAAAAATCATCGTTTTGCACTAACCTAGACACAACGGCTGTTTCATTATGTTCCAAATATCCTAAGTAAACTCCTAGTCTAGAAATTTTCATTCACATTTTCCTGTAAACAACTGATTTTCAAATTTTTCCGCAGACCTCTTAACTACGAACCATTATACTCCATATCACGTGACTTGTCAGAATGTGCTAGTGTTACTCCATGAAAAAGTAGATTTTCTCAAATCTCGCATTTATTTCTGATGATCTCAGATAATTCGTTTACAAAACTCTTATTGTTAAATTTCGTAATTTTGGCTTCAACTTCATATTTTATGGGGCCTCGGTTGCCGATGGGTTAAGGTGTTCGTCTACTATTAATCATGTGGTCCGTCAACACTGAGGTTGCGGGTTGTAGTCTCACTGCGGGCAGGGTGCACTCGACTTCCACCTAAATGACAAGGATTGCAGGTTTCCCACCGAAGGTCGGGGGTTTTCTCTGGGTACTGGACGCCATGAACCCCATTCTAACAAACAAACAAAAATATTTTATGATACTGAACGATTGAAGTCTTGATTACAAGTGATATTGCACGGCTAGCTATTTAGGTACAAAAACGAAATAAAAAAAGATTGACCGTGCAGTAGTACAATATATGAATGGTTTTAAATATTCAATAAAGAGTGGTTTTCTGTAGCAAATTATTGACCTGATTCAATACTAAAAAATAAGTTTTTGACCATGATTAAAACATGCGCATAATTATGCATACTTGTATATATACAAACACCAATATATTAAATAAAATATAAATTAAATAAACCAAGAATAAAGTGAAAGGTTTACAGTGAAATGTCAAAAACGACAATTTCAGCTTAGTGCATGCGTTATCGTGTTTTTTTTTGGGAACACGTAAAGGAATATCGATCTCGGCTGTCGTCCTCTGCCATAACATCTCTTAAGTGTTCTATAAAACATGACTTACATACGGTGTTCTAAGGCAATCATGTACACAGACGTTCCAGACGCCTTTGTTTTTTTTTCAATTTTTACGTATATTCAAGCTATGTTACTAAAAATGTACCCGATATAAGAGGCATGCTAGTAAATATAGATCACGATATTCGTTTGGGTTTAATTTAATTATACAATCAATATAACAATAAAGGCCGGTGTAAAGACGAAAAACATATATATGTAATTCTAATTTAAGAGGGGTCTATAGGCAGAGTGGTTAAGGTAGTTCGTCCGCTATTGATCATGGGGTCTGTCAACACTGAGATTGCGTGTTCGATTCTCAGTGCAGGCAGGTTGTACTCGACTCCAATCTTAATTGATAGGTTTTCCAGTTTTCCTACCGCAGTTCGGGGGTTTTCTCTAGGTACTCCGGCTTCCTTCCAAAATAAATACAGGACGCCATTGATATAGCTGAAAAATTGCTGAAAGTGGCGTTAAACACCTTCAAACAAACAAACAATTTAAGAAGTTGTTTAATATGTTATATAACAATTAATATAATTGTATAATATTGTACAACACTGATACATTCAAATGACAATGAAAAGAACATTTGAAAATAACAGTAGTATTAGTTTTATACTTATAGAATCATAAATTAAATTATTTTTTTTTTGGGGAAATTTAAAATAATTGATGAATAGTAAAAATCATGTTCTAATTTGAAGACCCAATTACTGTGTTGTATAATAAAATTTATTATATCGATCGTCTTATTATATGTATTCAGGAGACGGTATTGTACACCGTTCATTAATTTAAGCAGTAAAATAGACATTACTATTGTATGATTGTTTCGTGATAACATTGATTATACAAATACAAAAAATATGTAAAGTTTTTAAAAGTATGTTATTTGTCTTCAAGCGGTCACATTGATTGGTATTCCATTATACACGGGCCCTCGGTGGCCGAGTGGTCAAGGTAGTTCGTCTACTACTGATCACGTGGTCTGTCAACACTGAGATTGCGGGTTCGATTCTCACTGCAGGCAGGGTGTACTCGACTCCAATCTTAATTGACAAGGATTGCCAGTTTTCCTACCGCAGGTCGGGGGTTTTCTCCGGGTACTCCGGCTTCCTCCCCCAATAAAAACTCGACGCCATGATATAGCTGAAAAATTGCTGAAAGTGACGTTAAACACCATCAAACAAACACACTGAGGCTATAATACAAAGCCACGATTCAGCAAGATAAAAACCTGTTCACCTGTTTTGTAGTTTTATAATGGACTTTGGTGCCGGTACAATAAAACAAACGTCCATCAACGCAAAAAATACAGTAACAGTCTAAATGTTCTGCCGTTTGTCAAACTTGTTTCTTTCAAATAAATCTTAAATACAGTTTGCTGGGCGCTCTAGCATCCATTATCAAAGAATCAGTTGCACCCCATTAATTAGGACTGGTTTGTATGGTAACCACAAGGTTCAATTATTTTACAATACCTTTTCATAAATCGTTTTGGGGGGCCTCGGTGGCCGAGTGGTCAAGGAAGTTCGTTTACTATTGATCACGTGGTCTGTCAACACTGAGATTGCGGGTTCGATTCTCACTGCAGGCAGGGTGTACTCGACTCCAATCTTAATTGACAAGGATTGCCAGTTTTCCTACCGCAGGTCGGAGGTTCTCTCCGGGTACTCCGGCTTCCTCCCCCAATAAAACTGGACGCCATGAAATAGCTGAAAAATTGCTGAAAGTGGCGTTAAAACACCATTCAAACAAACAAACAAACAAACAAACATAAATCGTTTTGATGTTGTAAATGTATTTCGATTGCCCTCAGCCTAACATTCACACTTCTGTGTTGATATGAAAGAAAAAAATTATTGATGATATCATCATTGTCTGCAAATAAATGTTTTAAGGTAATACCAAGTTTTGTTACGTACATGGACATTAGAGGGATTTGGTATAGCGTTTTAAAATTTTGGTGTTTCATATTCCTATATATTACATATGGTGTGTTAAGTCCTAATTTTGATTGGTTCGTGTAGACAATGTCCCCCCAAAATATTCTGTGTATATATTATATTTCTAAAGCATATTAAAGGCTTGTTACTATTTTTAAAGCATATTTAAGGCATGTTACTATTTATAAAGCATATTTAAGGCTTGTTTCTAAAAATAGATCCGGATATACTCTATTTATAAAGCATATTTAAGGCTTGTTTCTGAAAATAGATTCGGATATACTCTTCCGACTCCGCTCGTGCCGTTAGATTGATTTGATTTGATTATTATTCTAAATTTAAATAAATAGAGAAAAATTCATATGTAATATAACAATTAAGGACTTTTTACTCTGTCAATACGTAGTTATATGGACCGTGGAGGAAAATATTGACCGAGGACGAAGTCCGAGGTCAATATTTTTCTACAGGTCCATATAACTACGTCTTGACAGAGTAAAAACTGAATATTTGGTTTCAGTGCCAGTTATGAGTCGTTATAAGTTAAAACGTGCTACTGGTTTGGTAGATTTGATGACCTTAAATCAACGAAATTTTATGTAAAAAATGGTTAATTTTTTTATTGTCGCTAATTGGATAAGACATAATTGCCGGAAAATTGCAAAAACTATTATAATAAAGTGTATGAATATCAACGCACGCCACATTGTGTAAATATTTTTGGAAATACTGCCGCTTTGTGACTTAAATCGAAGGAATAAGTGTAAAATTATGTAAAATTAATATGATAATAAAATACGCTAGAAAAAAAATACCGAGTCAAAAGTTTTAATAATAAACAGTCAAAAAAGGAAGGAAAAGTGCCGTCTAGCTGAATGTGTCAGTATTTTTGTCAAATCATAGGAAATAGATACTTCAAATTGAGTAAATTTACTGTTTTGGTCTTATCTTAAAGCTCGCAGTCTTTAATGAATAACTGTTTCCCCGCCACTGGTACCAAATCACGCCTTCCCATTTCTGTGTTGAATTATAAAGACCATTCAAATTGGCATACAAACAGTTGTTATACCACCATCCGCCGTGGTAGTTTACTGAACAACTGTCGGATGGCCAATGATCATTATCCGCGTCAATAGCCGAAAATTCCATTCCATCGTGAACTTTCATGCCATCGCCAACATTTCCCGTGTACCCCGATATTTGCAGTTGATAGTTAAATGTGCTGTCAGCCATGTCAAAAATACTGTATTCTGCATAGCCTTTAACTCCGTCGAAGTCTTCTAGGTCAAATCTAACCTCGTACATCCCAGAAGATAAAATACCACAAATATTATCTAATCCTAACCAATGTTCCCCAGACAGACTTCCAAATCCATTTTTATAATTAGAATAGGATCTTTCGAAGTTAACAGATCCGTCCAGACGACGATGTAAAACTGTCCAACCACCTCCATCCATGTCGCAATATACATTCAATGGATTCCCGTTTACCGTGATGGTATATATGCCGTTTCCGGGAGAGTAACATCTGTAAATATCTAAACAATTGTTTACGTTGACAAGTTCATAGACGAAAGATTTACATTTAGTGTTAGAAACCTTACCGCCTGTGTTTTGATAACAAAAACAAATATTGTCACATAACGATGCTTTGAAAGATATATTCTCTCTGTCAATACAAAAAGCCATACATTCAAGTCTGGAATTTGTTTCCTTCCGTTTTACTATGGCTCCACTGAACTTTTGTCCTTGGTATACGTTTTTGCTGCTAAAGTTACACAAATTAGATAAACACAAATCAAAGACAGCGCATGATTTCAGTAATATCAAAATCGTCCTAATCTTCATTTTGCTGCATTCGAATCTGACTCGATGATTTTTCCTTAATGAATATATTAATCTACAAGCCAATCGGATGCAACCATTACGTGAATATATAAGTTAGGATATAGATAATATAGAAGGTTATAACCTGTCACCGCAGCATTTAATATTAATAAATGAATATTAATAAAACAATACATTTTATTATTAAGCTAGACAAAAACTAAATTTAATCTCTCTTATTGAAAAAGATCCCTACAACGTTTGCTCTGCTGTATGCATACAACACTTCTTTAATGGCCGAGACTCCAGACGATACGATTTACAGACGCAGTTAAGTTCATTTTCTGAATATTGCAATATATGAAAATAAAAGGTAAATGTAAAGGAGACACAAGTACATTGCTTTTCAATTGGAAGAACTCCAAATTACTTAACATTGAGCTACGAGTATTTAGAGATTTTAAACGAATTCAGCTACATGTATCTAGGCAAACTCGTAAAAAAATGCTGACAATTGTGGACGACCCCTTATTCAACACTGGATTTAAAGTATTAAAAATTATCGAAAATTCAATAACTATAAAATTGCTAAGGATACATTTGATTTTGATAAATATTTTGATATTTTAGACAGCTAATAATCTGTGGCATTTTGTTTCGATGCTTTCAATAATAAATTACGAATTAACTCCGGTCGATTGCAAAATACTCAACGCGAAAATAGAAAATGCACTCTGTGGAACACAGACATTGGCGATGAATATCGTTACATGCTCTGCTGTTAAACTTTTAGTGACGAGAGAAAATTATATATAAAGAATAAATTTATTACAAGATCAAATATATTGTTTTCCAGGAAATTATAAGCTGTCAGTATAACACCAGTATGATTAATATATACAAATTCATCAAAATTATAAACAAAAGACTGAAGTCAACACTCTTGATTGACATATATAAATGTCAACATGTGTTGTACATATTTACTTATTGTATACTGTTTGTGTCATGTGGCATGCTTCAATGTTTTATATTGTATATAACCTCTCTGTATCTACGTGTGTGGTGATGAGAATACAGTTGATGGATTGATTGGTCTGATCTGTCGCTGCATCGCTGAAAAAGTCTCACGGACTAATCAATTTATAGGAATAATTATAATTCTGGTATAATGCTAAATATCGTTGGAAAGGACAAAAGTAACAGAAAACTGTATTCGGGGACTAATTATGTAGTAAACCTTTACTGAGCAGCAATTGATATAATTCCAAATTATATAATTTTATTGTGAAAAAAAATATTGAAACAATGGTATGCAGAATAACATCAACAATATATTGCAGTACAGAGAGATGACTCTCAAATATAAACTGAAGGATGAAACAATTGCGGTAAATAACTTAAACCACATTTAAACAAACACCGATTACTGGTAATTATAAGAGAAAATATACAAGCAAGAGACAAAAAAAGTAAAAAAATGTTGACAGAAATATAAGATGAAATAAACATTGCTCCTACTCCTGGAGTCATTATAGAAAATACCCCTTTTATTTCAATGTAACATTGTAGCACATGTATGTTTTTGTAAATGGATATGTTTTGCGAGTCATTTAAAATGAAATGTTTGTTGATTTGTCTGTTGGGATAATAAAACTTTTTCAGAATGATTGCTTTTGTTGTTTTTTTATAGCAGTTTGTTTCTTTACAATATTTTATACTCTAACGTGTTGTTTATACTAAACCATTATATGGTTGTTGTGATACTTTTTTGTTGCTTTAATGAATAGGTTTAAAATGTTTTATGAGGTTGGAATTTTACAACATTCTTACGATACTTACAAAGGATTTCAAGCATTTCAATACAAATATATTCATTTTGGGAGTAATATGGTGATGATGATATAAACATCAAATTATAAATAATTCATAAGAAAACGACATTATTTTTCGTATTCTAAAATAGGGTCTAGTTTAATGTATATTTTAAACACCAGCCATCAAAAATAGAACAAGATAGAGTTGTTTGTTGCTTACGGATTTTTCAAACTTAGTTTTTGGTGCAGTAAATTTAGACAAAAATCGATCAAAGACAGAAATGGCCGGATTTCGTTAAACAGGAAGTAGGTGAGCGACAGACCTGAAATCATATCTAACGTTATGGGAGGCCATTCTGATGCTGCATAACAAATTTCAAGAGAATGTGATTAGTAGTTGCTGAGAAAACTGTTACGATAATATTTTCCCCGCCCGCCGGCACGCCGCCCACCCGACGCTCATCCGCACGCCATTCCCCGGTGAAAATTCCGGCCAATAATTAAATCACGGAATGAATGAATGAAATTCGTCTCAGAGCACACAATGTGAGTGACTACTAAAATCATTGGAGAGTAACAGTCTACCAGCATGGCAAAATTATTTGTATTTGCAACGCAGTTGACATATACAACAAACATAACAGAAGAGGCATAATTTAAAAACCTAGCTTGGCCTCAACTGTCTGGTTTGGCCTGGGGGCATCTGGTTTATTCCCCGAACGCCTACTGGATTAAAATACATTCTAATTAATGTATGGGATTAAGGGGCATTCTAAGGGGTGTTTAATGTATTGACACCTGTTTTTAGCATAGGTAAAATATCAAATAAGAAAAGTATTAGGAATTTCATAATATAATATAGGTATTTACATATTTGAATAATTGTGAATTTCTCTCTTTAGAAATATATATTCGTGTTTGTGTTTTTATGTTTTTTTTATAATTGGAATATTGTAGCAGACAAATGTAAGGTTGAAAACAATTTCAAACTAAAGAAAATACTTTATTCATACATTTTATTAAATTAAATTCAATACATCTATTTCATGATCTAGCACTATACATCTAATAATGTAATAATAATAATTAAGTAACCAAAAAAAAAGAGAGCACTATAATCTAAACACAGAGCCATTTTGTCACTTATTCGAGATGGAGGAGCTCTGATGCTGAGTGGGCGTAAGTCATTAAGTCGATGATGCCTGTCTGGTAACGTTCCTTGAGTGTAGCGAGTCTGCGGTCGATGTTGGGGTAGTTCTTGGCACGGTTCCACCAGCCTGTCTCTGTACTCGTTGTGGTTCTGTATATCTTTAAACATCTGGATTGAAGTGAATATATTGGGATGTGCGTTCTGTGTCATCTTCTTCAGGTTGCTGTGCCATCTCTCTATGTTGTTGGTAGTCTTGGGGCCTTGAGTTCCAAAGTGGTTCTATACGGTCATGTCACCTTTTATCACTGCTCTGTCACATAGTCTGTAAATTTCTGTCTAAGTCTTCGAGGGCCTGGAACAATACGTCTTCTATTGCATCCATGTAAAAAACACCCCTTAGTTTCAAGTAATATTTTCTATGTTTTTATTTTATGTCTATGTATGTATGCACCAACTTTATCGTTAAATTATAATAAAAGATTTGTTTTTTATTAATGGATTGTCTGTTGGTGATGAATTTCACATTCAGCTGAGCATTGGCCATATTGGCTTAGAATGGGGTTTTTGACTTTTCACCCATTTTTATACTATTTCTTAGCTTTTTAAATTTAATTAAATTAATTTCAAACCATCCATTCCTTTTTTATATTTTATTTTGATATTTTTCTAGTCAATTCTGTTTCTCAATGTCTACTATACTTTACTATTATTTTCAAGGTAAATACAGGTCAACTAATTATAGCTTTCCCCTTGATAGACCCCTTAATCCCCCTACCTAATGAGGTGTTGTTTTTATCCAGTAGGCGTTCGGGGAACACACCGGGCATCTAAAACGTGTTATTGAATATCCACCTGGCTTGTGATTTTTTTAGAAATTTTAGAAATGTATTATATTTCATATTGTGTACCTCATGTACCTGACTTGTATAAAATTTTCTGAGGGCTTCTTGGTAAATGTACAAGACCTTTTGGCTTGTGCTGTGAAATTTATAAGTTGAAGACTGCATGTCTATGGTTTCTCTGACTTTTTGTTTTCATCACTGTTCATGTACCGACAGGGAAAACCAACATTCTGTAAAACAATGTTGTGTGTGAAAAATGTTTGAGAAATTGGCATTTTTTTAGTTATACCTCTTTTCACCAAAAATATCAGAGAGATGGAGATTTAGCTGACATTCTCGCATCTCAGCTTTTTAGCCAAACACCCCAACTCCACAACTCTTCTCCCGTCGTTCCATGTTTGGCACCGTGACTCTGAGGTCTCCACTGAGACAGTAAATGCGATGTCTTCCGCGGGAACATGTACTTCATTATCGTAATAATGGTCCTCTTTCATCGCGTTGCTTGTTTTTTTTTACTCTCGTAATCCATTCGGATTGGTTTCTTCTTTTCTTACTGCAAAAGCGTCCTCGCAGACGATAACACGAGTCCGCCATATTGTTTACATTGGTGATCACAAATTACGGAATTGGGCGGACTTGTTTTCGTAAGTTAAAATTTTTATGAAGTCACGTGATCGGTGTCCGCATTAACCTTAAATTTGGACTGGATTTTAATTAGCCTGGTCTCAGAATTGGCCTGCATAGCACTGGCCTTGTTTTTGGTCTGGCCTTAAAATTGGACTAGCCTCCAAAATTACCTTTATTTAATGTATGGCCGGAAATAATCTGTATATGATAATTAAGTCTGTAAAATTAATCATTTAAAATCTCCTTACCCAGTATTGATTGTCAATAATGTTTACTTATCTGCTTAGTTGTGTTAACGTAATTATGTAGACAACTGTATTTTAATTGCATTGTCCAAGTCATTAAATGTTACGTTTCTAATCATCTGTAGTTTATTGTGTTCCACAGGTGTTTGTAATTTTTGTAGAAATTTGGTTTTTTCTCGATCGCAAAATTGGTGAATTGCATTTTTTTATTAAATAAAAATTTTTATTTAAAATTTGGTAAAACATTTTATTTTATTTGTACTTTCTTATCAGAACTTACTTACATAAACGATATTGTTTTAACATTTGCAAACATAATCCATGGTCATGTCAGCAATAAACATTAGTAACGAACTTCTTATTCGTATGCTATATCTCATACTATTATCACATGTTTTCCTCTTTCTGGATAATTTGTTAATCTGTCATGACTTATTGAATGTATTATTCCAATCTTTATTGCTATTAATGTCTCATCACATTAAATTTTAATATATGTTTTGTGTGAAATATCGTATTTGCTACAGTCCAACATATTTTTATTAATGTTATAAAATTATAATTTTAGAACATTTCGGTAGCTTTCTTCAAGCGAAATAAAATATAAACAACAACACAAATAAATAAATAAATAAAAATAACCCACTCACATGGTCTTATCTTCACGACCTAAATTTTGAGAAAAAAAAGAAATCATAAATCAGGGGGAGTGACATTAAGTGAGAAACAACACAATACATGTATGATAAGGACATAACAGTTTATTACTTAAACGATGCAATGCAGTTTTCTACCTCACTGTATATATCTTTATTTCTCATAAACCAAACCATGGTACAGAGAACGAGAAAAAAAAAATAAATAAACATACATTTAAAAAAAAACCAACAACATATGCAATATCATTGTGGAGTACGATACAGGTATATAGTATATTACATTGTATAGCTACATGATGGTAGGTAAATATAATACTAAACATAGAATAATAAATAAATTTTGCGAGAATACTGACTTTTCATTGGCTGGAAAATATTTTCTATCAGAGTATGGAAAACAAATTTGATTGTCATGGAGACACGCGCCATTTGACGTCATATATTACTCCACGGGAAACTAACAGTTTTTGTGTTGATCTCTTTTTTCAAAAAATGTCCAGTTACAAAAATAAAATTGTTGAGTTTATTCTATTGTTTGAATTTATTTATAAGTATTAACTACAAAAAATATTTTCTCCATTGAGGGATAACAAAATTTCCGTTGTGCACATTTAATATAATCCGCTACGCGGATTATACAATGTGCAAAACGGAAATTTTGTTATCCATCGATGGAGAAAATATTTTTTGTAGTTAATCCTTAAATAATACTCATAATGATAAAATACCCATTCTGTAATTGTTAATTTTCTACCCAGGAGATTATAGTTTTTTTTATAATAATGCGAATAAATTTACACAAGTTCTTAAGATCTAGTTGATTTATACCAATATTATCACTCCTTTAACACATCTACTTAAATAAGTAAAAATAAATTGACAATAAATATTCTAATGAAGCCAATTTTGTGGCCAGGCCGAATAAACTTTTTATGCTAGGCACATTTTGAGACTTAATAAGGTTATTTGAATCACAGTGTTGCAATAGTTCCTTTAATTATAATAGAAAATAGTAAAGTACACAATTTGTATTTTAGCTGTAGCATTTCTTTAATACCCCTATAGAAAAAAAAGAATTGGAGATACTGATGAGTATTTATTAAACAATAAATCAAGGACAGAGAAAACTATGTCTATATTTACATATGAGTTATTGGTATATTTGTAAAACCTTTACGAGGGTAGACGAAGCAAACTTAAATCTAACATTGACGAAAGATATGAATTCTGACTGCAAGAATAGTTGTTCCATCTTTATTGAAACATATGCCCTTTTTATTTGAAATATAAGATTATTACAACAAGAATGTATTGGCAAAATATATTAAACCCTTAAAGTTACTGACTGCATATAAAATTACTGTCGAAAATTAATTACGTTATTTATCGGAGCAGAAATCGTTAATAAATATTGTCCGTTAATTAGAGGTTTAAATTATTTAAAAAAAAAAAGCTTTTTGACGTATTAATGAAAATTCAAAATAAAAAAGCAAACATAGTATATTGTTGATATGTGCGCTTCTGATATGAATTATTTACGTAAACATTATATCTATACACAAATAAACTTATTGTACAAACACATTGTACATCAGCAGGTCATTTATGTGTGCAAATGTTATCAACGAAATTGTGTTTGTTGACTTAAAAAAGAAACGTCATTATATTCATACAGAAAGAAAATTAAAGATGACGGTAATGCTAAATAGTTAATTTCACGTCAAAAACCTTAATAGTGATCTCGTTTTTTACTGAATTTTGTTAGTAAATCTAATAATGTTTAGATTGGACTTTTGAATAACTTTAGGGAAGGGACGTTTTTACCTTTTGGCGTTAGACTAAGAGATTTGATCTCTTTGGTTTCCTGTTTGTAATACAGAAAAATTTTGATTTTGAGTTGCATAACATAATTTAATATCTCTATATATAGCCATTCTTATAGCAAGCATTGCAGATCCGAGCTAAAGGGTAACATGTGCATGTAAAAACAAGTTCAAATAATTACAGATGGAAGCTAGGCTATTTGCAAAAAAAAGAAAAGAAAGAGAAAGTACAGAAGAGCACAGAAAATAATTTAAAAATGGACTTAAAAATGAATTAGATATACATAAAAAATTATTGGTAAAAATTAATTAGACATACATAAAAACTTATTGGTTTGTTGAAAATAATAATAAATATTTCAGACATAATTTCTGAAAAGCTTTTTTTTTAAAAATGACAAATGGTGTGACATTCCATTCTCTGTACAACGAGTGTTATTATTCGTTTCTCGTCATTCTTGTGACGTCACAAACATCTTTCGTAACTACTGGAATGCAGAGGCCCTGTTTGGGTGCACGAATTAATAAAATGTGCGATGCTCGCATTAAGACTGTGACTATATTCGTACTATACTGGTATGTGTCTATGACAATTACTTATGGAGGCCTCGGTGGCCGATTGATTAAGGTAACTATTCATCTACTATTGATTTTTGTCAAGACTGAATTTGCGCGTTAGAGTCTCACTGCGGGCAGTGTACTCGACTCCAATCTTAACTGACAAGGATTGCCAATTTCCAACCGCAGATCGGGGTTTTTCTCCTGTGACTCCGACCGCCACCCCCAATAAAAAATTGACCTCATGATATACCTTAAAACATGGCGTTAAACACCATACAGACAAACAACAATTACTAAGGTCACCTGATGTAAGATGTTTGTGTCAGAAGACTTTTAACATTTTATTTTATACGATTTATAAAGTATTGTTTTTTTGTTTTATTTTTGAAATAAAAGAACAGAATGTTTGTCGCTGTTGAAATTTAGATTTAAAAGTAAACTGTACATTATTTGGATATGGAATAATAAATAAATAAAAAAATAATAAACATTATTATATTACCTATATAATTTGATAATGTTAATAAAGGGAGTTTTAACTAGTACAGGTAATAACTATGTTTGGATGCCAACACAAATGTCTCTCAAACGAACCTCCATTATGCATGTTGAAAAACCCCAAAATACAAATTTTTACCAAGACAATTCAATGCCCTATATAATGACCACGTTTCCATGTAAACGATAGCCATTTAGAAACCTCCAAAAATGAATTGCAAAACTTCAGGTTACCCATAACATGTTCCCAAAGTTTCATATTGATTGGGCATTGCATCTCAATGAAACTGTGTGGACAAGATTGAACGGAAAGAAAAAAGAATAACAATATGTCTCCCAAAACATCGTTTTAGAGACATAATAACACGACAATGTATAAGTCTGTTAACTTTTCTGAGTACTAGTAGTTTATAGACAACTCGTACTCGTATTTAGCGGCATTTGGACCTACTCTTGGCAGTATACTAGTTTTACACCTATATGTAATCGTACAAGGGTCTCCTCTATTGCACACAAACTGTTAAATCATGACAATACCCGACACACGTATAATTGTTTCATTGCAGTATTTTTATTTATAAAAATCGATTGCCTTCTAAAATTGAAACATAAAACGCATGAGGATATTTTTAAAAGCATGTTGCGAATATCTTATTATTTGACGGAGTATTATCTTAATGGTGTCATGACATGATAGTGAAGTATCTGTTCGCTTTCTTTCTGTGATAGTATTTGTTTTCAATAAGAAATCATATAATACAGTTGTTGCTCCCGTTACTGTAGGTAAGCTGTTGTATGGTGACAGTACTCTTTCTGATAATGTGAACTCAGAAAACTTCATTGTAATTCAAGAATTTATATTGCATACTAAAAGGTTCAACTGATGTAATACTTGTACCCTAGGTAATTAGCGCTATTATTAATCTTATTGGGGCTCTTGATACTGTTGGCTTTAAACTATATACATTATATTAACTAAATTTATTTATGTTATTTGGATTTATCAGTGTATGGTCATTATCTTTGATATGTAACTATTTATTATTTTGTACCATCTCTGTTTATGTTTTCTTTAGGAGAGGAACTTGTAAAAGTGCTTGTCACTTGTTTTCAAATCTTAATCTTCTATGTTATCCGCTTGTTATTATGTCATCTATTTGCTAATAAAATACTGTTTACACTATTATACAGCTGTTAACTGGGTCATCATGGTACAGTTGAGTTGTTGATGCGTTGCATCAATTTTTGTTCAGCTGCAAGTACATATTAGTGTTCTGACTCTTTTGACAGATTTAAACGTTTGTTTGTTCTTTTTCGAATGTCGATTATATTTGTTTTCCTGTTGAAAATTGTGAGGTTTTTACTTTTTGAGGGGTCCATGAAAAGGGTCAAACCTAGTCAGTCAATTTCATATCCTCTTAGGATGTAAAAAAAATAGTTAAATTATTATCGAGCTTTTAAACATCTGACTTTCTTAAATGACATGCATGGTTTTTTATTCAGAAATATCTTTTGTTTATCGATAGCAGGCTTTGCAAATTTTTATTTTCAAAATAACTTTGCATTTAAAAAAACTAAACTTTCACACAGTCCCATCAACCATACCCATACTAATGTACTACACACATAACAAAGTACATTTAAAGTGTATGTATTATATTGCCATGTTCAGCTGTTATTATAATAGCTATGAATTTTTGTTTGAATAATTTATAATCTTACGTTGACTCGACACCTTTTTATGTTTATTTTAGAACTATTTTGTATTCTTAATTTATATTGCTCTTGTTTATTCCAATTAAAATATCTAATTTGACTACGATTTTATTAGCTCTTTAATGTTATTTCCAACGCTCTCTGATCAAATTCAATATAATATAAAAGACATTATGATAAATTGTTGGGTCTGTATTGGCAAAACGTTGCTGATATAATTTTTATGAATTTAATAAAATATTTTTATTGAAACGATATCATGCTTGTTTTTTAAAATAGCAAGAATCAAACCCGGTAAACTTTACTGTCATTTTTAGTTTGTTTCATATATGTACTTTTGCTGTGTTTGTGTTAATCCTAAACTTTGCAATATTTCTATTTCTTCTTGAAACCGAAGCAAATATATAATTTTCTGACGTGAAATTAAACGATGTTTCCTAAAATATGTACATGTATGTCCCTGACATGACCGTTAAAAATGTTTCACATAACTTATGTTTATGTAAAACATAAACTAAATATTATAAACATTAATAATGCTATAATTTGCAAACATTATATTCAAGTCGTTATTTATTAATAATCAGTAAAAAAAACAAAAACAAACGAAATCGTGACAAAACTTTAACGTTCAAAATTAGTATTCTTATTTTGTGATGTGTCAAAGACATTTGACTATAATGTAAAATTTGAGGGCAATTTCTAGATTGGATATCCGACTATTGATGGAAAAAATAGTCCTTGATGGCTTTAATGATTAATGGTAAAAAAGGTAGAGGTATGAGTTTTCCAGCGATCGATACATTTCTACGAGTCCTTTCTGTTCCGATATATGTAAATCATATTACTAAGGCTATTAATTTTGGCATATAAATGTTTCCCGAGGAAACTTCATTTAAGTTGTTGATAACAAGAACAATTTCTCACACAGCGTGATACCTGTTTTTAGTATTTTGAGATATCCCTTTCTCACCCGAGGTATAGAAATGTCTCTCAACTTCCCGTTGGCGAGATTTCTCTGTCTCACGGGTGACGTCAACTTATTATGACGTCATGGACGTTACAGTTACGTATACAGAAATGCCACCAAACATACTGATGAAATGCCTAAATAATCTGCAACTCTGGTGAGAAAAACTATCAAATCACTCGTGGAAAGTCGATTCAAGAAAATATCAAACCCGCGGGCAAGATATCTCTATGTCCAATCCCTCGACAGTCTCGGGATGGACAAGATATCCTTGTCATTGGGTTTGAAATTTTTTTGTCTCGCCTTTCCACTTGTGATAGATACTGTTTGTCTCAACCCATGGTTGAGATAAGAATTTCACGCTCCTTTTCCCTTCAGAAAACGTGATCTGTTGATTCAGCGATAACAATCATAAAGTATTTGCTTTTTTGCTTTACATACACAGGAAAATTTAATTCACGTGTAATTCACGTCATTTTAAATTCAAGTTAAAATTTTAACGTGAATTTCACGTGAAAAAAATATATACTTTGGTAATGTTTTTTTATGATGAAATACGCATGAGTAGATAATTCTTCTCAATATAAAATACATGTATGTATTAACTTTTGTTGCTATGCATGCTTATTTTTTAGTAAAATCACTATCTTGAAATTTCACATGAAATATTTCACGTGAATTCAATGTGAATTCAATGTGAAAATACATAGTGTAACTATTTATACTATCATGCTATCATAAGAATAGAATTTTCTTGCAATATGATAAAAGGGGACATGAACAGAAATAAAAGCAGTGTTCCATAATAAATTGGAGTTTCTTATGTATTTCGGTGTGTCTTAGACATGAACATTCACTCCCCATCATTTTTTTTGTCTTCAAATTTCAATCTTTGAGACAAGGATTGCCAGTTTTCCTACCGCCGGTCGGAGTTTTTTTCCGGGTACTCCGGCTTCCTCCCCCCATAAAAATCGGTCGGAGTTTTTTTCCGGGTACTCCGGCTTCCTCCCCCCATAAAAATTGCACGCCATGATATAGCTGAAAAATTGCTGAAAGTGGCGTTAAACTCCATCAAACAAAAAAACCCCAAAACATCAATCTTTACGTTTTTCCTTTCATAAATTCTATACCTGTTTTCTGAAATAGTGAATGCTTTTTCAATAGAATTTTAATTTCAGTCAGGTTTGGTAATTAGTGTGAAGAGGTTTAACATTGATCAGTGAAGCTGCTAAGCCATGAAAAATCTGTTCCTACTATGAAGTCAATTAATGTAGAAATTTGAATATTTTGCACAGCTGTTGAGAACAATAAAATAAAGGTCAAGTTCAATTTTTACGATGATCCGAAAAATATTAAATATAGTTTTGACACTTTAAAAATTTTCAAAATGCTGAAATTTTCAGGTCTAAGAAAGATAACTCATTTCTCTCCCATATATATAATATAATATATATGTGTATATCTGCGTATTAGAAGAATCACATCCTGACACACTGGCTGAACATGACGAAGACCACACTTTCGAAAAAGTTCCAATTACAATAGACCAACAAGCCATTGAAATCAATGTTGGTCTATTAAGAAATGAAACAACAATAGTTGATGCAATACAGAAAATTAACGTGTTTCAGCAATCTATGGAGAAAGAACTAAACTCAAAAATTCAAGACCTGTGTACAATAACAAAAACTTTACATGACAAACAAAAGAATACGGAAATCTCTTCAGAAATGAAAGGTCACCAAGAGAAAATATTAAACTTAACTGCAGAAAAAGAATTGTTACGACTCCAGCTTAAAATTAAATATAACAAATCTGCATTGAATGAGGCAAACATGGATGATGCTCTCAAACATGAAAGAAAAGTTATATCAGAACTATGAGAGGAAATGCAGGACATTATTAGAAATTCATCGAAGGAGATAAACTTTAATAGTGATCAAATTGAGAAAAAGAACAATGAAATCATCTCATTAAATATACAAATCAAAGCTCTCCAAACACAAGTGTCAACCCTGCAAGAAGAAAATCTATCTTTAAAAGCACAGATGGCCAATATGTATGATTAACACTCACAAAACATGACTAAAGGTGGTCAAATAGATACACACAACTCAACCGAAGAGCAGGAAGAAGTAGCAATTCTTATTGGTACATAAAATATTGCCCACATTGATGAGAAGAGACTCACACATTCGATCAGAGTTATAAAAATCATTGCTTATACTATTCAACAAGCCGAACATAAAATCCGTGAACTTACAATTACACCCAAGATTGTGATCATGCATGTACTCACAACTGATATAAAAGTGAAAGATCTAACAACATGTGTAAAGGAATTACAGTCTCTCGTAAATGATGTTCTTCAAAGATGGATTGACACAACCGTGATAGTCTCCTTGACACCTCCTAGAAACGATGAAGTGAAACACCATACAAACTGTCAGATAGTGAATGCAATAGTTCTCACTCAAAGGTTTATCTTGGAGACCATAGCAACATGTGCCAGGATGGCTTACCAATCGGAGATTTTCTTGTTGAGGATGAATTCCACCTAAGTGACAAAGGATCAACTCAATTAGCCAGTAATATTAGGAAAACAATACATGGTATACTTGGAATTCCATTACCAAATCAAAACCGAAGCAGATCAAGAGGCAGAAGAGGTCGGGGTCAAGGTTGTGGTCGCAGATAAAGTGTGCATGTGTTTTGTATTTTTCCCTTTTTTATTATTGCAAGTTTTCAGTTGTAAAGTATAACTATAACTGACACAGATCATATTGTTAAAGATCTGTATTTATTTGTTTTTCATGTAGTTAAGCAGTATACTTTATTTCAGACTAAATATACATTCTAGTCAACACAGCTGAAAATATTTGAAAAAATATTATTGCACAGCTAAAACTAAATTTCTTGTAGATTCAGGGTATTGAACTTAAAAAAAATTGTATTACCATTTTCTTGAATCTATATTCTTCAGTATATCTTGCTTTGTTTATTTTAATTTTTTTTTAAATTTTTTAATATTTTTTTGTTTCATTGTTTTTTTTTGCTTTGCCTTTTTTGTTCTAAGTAAGACATAATCTAAAGAAAGATTAATTGTTTATTTATTTTAAACCTACAAAAAAGTTTTGATAACCCTTTAAAATGGGTGTCACCGACCATAGATCATTGAACATGTGCTTCTGGAATGTTGGAGGATTAATATCCAAAAATGTAGATAAGACAAATGATCCCATGTTCTTGAAAGAAATTGAAAATTTTGATTTAGTATTTCTAGCTGAAGCCCATTTGGGTCCAGAATTTAGCAAAGACCACATTGGACCTTTCAAATTTTATTCAATATGCAGAAAAATCACCAAGTATAATAAAAGATAATATGGGGGTCTTGCAATCTTATGTAGAGAAAACCTAAAGAAACATGTAAAGTTATTAAAAAACACCAACCCAGACTATCAATGGGTCAAACGTAATAAGTGTTTCTTTGGCTTCAAAAAAGTTTTGTACATATGTCTAGTGTATTATCCACCAGTTGGTTCATCTTACACCTAAAAATTTGATTATGATTTAATTGAGTGTATTGAAAAAGATATTATAGATTTTAAGAATATGGGAAACATTTGTTTGTGTGGTGATTCTAACTCCAGAATAGGTACAAAGTGTGACTATATTGTAAATGATGATAATAGATATATTCCTATTTTTGACACATATAGAGCTGACAAACAAATTTTAATGAGGAAAAGTCAAGACATTACAGTAGATGCCAGAGGCAAAGAGCTAATTTATCTTTGTACAAGTCCACAACTTAGGTTTTTAAATGGTAGAATAATAGGATACCTATTTGGTAGATATACATGTAATAAATCAGTAGGTGCAAGTGTTTGTTGACTATACAATCCTGTCGGAGGGTGCCCTGAATCAAGTGTTATATTTTAAGGTCAATGATTTTATACCAACATTATTAGATTGTCATGCTAAAATTGAATGGAAAATGTCAGCATTTTATAATACATGTCTTGATAAAGATAAAAATGACAATATCATACAATTACCATGTAAATACACATGGTCAAATGACTCTCCTGGTAAATTTCAAACTGCATTGTCTTCTGTTGATATCCAAAACTTGATACAAGATTTTGAAATAAATAATATAGAAAACTCTATAGAATCTATAAACAATGCAGCATCAAAATTATCTAACATATTTATATCTGCAGCAGAGAAATCTATCCGTAAAACCAAAACTTAAAAGACTAGAGGCTCCCAGGAGCCTGTATCGCTCACCTGAACCTGAAATCAAACAACCCTTTTTATATAGAATTTTGTTCCTATAAGGAATTGACCAACACTTCTGCAAAAGTTTCAGCGGAGAAGATTTTTAAAAATCAATTAAAACCGATTAAAAAAACAGTTCAAGTGGAATAACTCTTAAACGGTTTATCAGACAATCTTGACCCAAAAGTCATTTTTGTAGCTCTCATAGAGCAAAACAATTAAACAATGCTGACTTTTTCTCTAGTTCTAATAATTTTCAAGATTTTGAGGCAAAAATGGCAAAAATCATCAATTTCGACAATTAAAGTGCAATAACTCCTACAAGGAGTCGTCATACGACTTTGACCCAATAGAGTGTTTTGTAGAGCTTTTGATGCTGAAGAAGGAAAGTCTCTTCGGTTTTCCTATATCTGTAATACTCTTTGAACTATAAGCCAAAAACTGTATTTTGACCCCCCTGTTCTATTTTTAGCCATGGCGACCATGTTTTTTTACGAATCAAAAATCCAAGTTAAAGGACATGCTAAGCAACAACCATACCAAGTTTGGTTGCATTCTGTCGAGTGGTTTCAGAGAAAAAGATTTTTGAACAGTTGAACGGACAGACGACGGACGACAGACGACGGACGACGGACGCCAATAGCTCACGGGTCAGGTGAGGTAAAAAAGGATAATCAACAGTAGAATAAATGGTTTGATTCAGACTTAAAAAATGAGACATAATTTTTTTACATATGGTTCTTTTTATTCTAAATTTTCTAATGATACATATGTAAGAAACCATTTCTATAAACTAAACCGTGAATACACAAAAGCTAGAAAAGCCCAAAAAAAGGAATTTTAAAATATCTATTCTTAAAGATCTAGAAGGGTTACATGAAAATAACCCGAAACTTTATGGAAACTCATAAATGATTTTCAAAACAAGAATACTTCTGACCAAAAAAAAACAATATATCGTCAACACAATGGCTTAGTCATTTTCAAGACCTAAACTCTGTTAAGTTAGAATTTAGTAACAGAATGAAACAGATAGATACAGTATTGAACAATGCGGAAAAAACTATATGTTTTAAGGAACTAGATTATCAAATAACACAATCAGAAATTTTGGCTGCTATAAGCAAATTGAAAAATAATAAATCCCATGGATTGAACTCTATTTCAAATGAAATGTAAAAGCACAGCCAAACATATCTGATTATTTGTTTAGCTAAAATGTTTAACTCCTGTCTTACTTATGGTTTTTACCCTGAAACCTGGGCAGATGGTTACATTAAACCTTTATATAAAAGTAATGATTCTGAAAATCCTAATAATTAGAGAGGCTTGACAATCACTAGCTCTGTTGGCAAACTGTTTAATAGTAGTCTTAACATAAGACATAAATTTTTGGAAAACAATAAAATAATAGATGAATCTCAGATAGGTTTTACAAAACAAGCAGAACATCTGATCATATGTTCATTCTTAAATGTATTGTTGATAATTATTGTAATCATAAAGATGGTCGAATGTTTGTCTGCTTTGTGGATATGAGAACAGCTTTTGATACAGTTATTCACAATGGATTAAAACTTAAATTACTACAAATGGGTGTTGGAAAACATTTTTATAAAATCATTAAATCAATGTACCACGTTAGTAAATCTTGTGTCAAAGTAAGCGCCACCACTCGTACTGAATTATTTGAAAAAAAATTGGGTGTTAAACAAAGAGACACCCTTAGCCATTACTTATTCAAAATATTTATCAATGATCTATCCTCATACTTAAAGTCAGCAAAAGACCCTTTACTACTAAAATCTAAATCTGTTCATTGTTTAATGTATACAGATGACATTGTTTTACTATCCTCCTCAGCAAAGGGCCTTCAACAAAAACTTGATATTTTAGAAAAATATTGTGATTATTGGTGTTTAACTGTAAACCTTGAAAAAACGAAAATTCTTGTATTTAATAAGGCAGGTAGACCCTTGAAATTCAACTGTACATATAAAGATGAAAGTGTAGAATGTGTATCAAAATATAATTATAAATACTTAGGATTAACTTTTTGTTGGGGGCCTCGGTGGCCGAGTGGTCAAGGTAGTTCGTCTACTATTGATCACGTGGTCTGTCAACACTGAGATTGCGGGTTCGATTCTCACTGCAGGCAGGGTGTACTCGACTCCAATCTTAATTGACAAGGATTGCCAGTTTTCCTACCGCAGGTCGGGGGTTCTCTCCCGGTACTCCGGCTTCCTCCCCCAATAAAAACTGGACGCCATGAAATAGCTGAAAAATTGCTGAAAGTGGCGTTAAAACACCATTCAAACAAACAAACTTTTTGTTCATCATGTTCATTCCACTATGCTCAAAATGAACTTTATCAAAAGGGACTAAAGGCATATTTTAAACTCTGTAAAGACTTTATTTCCCATGGTCCTTCACCTAAGAATTCTATACATGTATTTGATCACAATATTGCCAATCTTGCTATATTGTTGTGAAATATGGGGTCATTTTAACCCATTCTCCAGAATCTTTGAAAGAAATAAGAATATTACTGTAAATGAAATATATCAAAACCTAATTTGTGAACAGGCCCATGTAAAATTTTGTAAATATATACTTGGATGTGAAAAAAAGTACAAACTTTGCAGTACTTTCAGAACTTGGAAGGCTACCTTTACACCTCAATATTGCGAAAACCCAAATGCTTTATTGGCATCGCTTAGAAAACCTATCAGATAATTTTTCTATTCTTAAAGATGCATTTAATCTATCCAAGGATTTATATCAAAAGCAAAAACCTTCTGGGTCAGTTAATATTCTCAAAAACTTATTTTTTGAAAAACATGATGGATTAAAAGATATATCAGCTTATAATTTTAAAAAGTCACTTAAGGTAATGATGAAGGATCACTATATAGTTCTTTGGTATAAACAAAAATCACTTCTTAGTGATGGTAAACTATCTGTTTATACAAATATAAAACACAATTTTGGATACGAAAATTATCTTACAATTAAATCAGATTTTGAGGAAAGGAGAAAACTTACTCAATTTAGAATATCTGCGCATAGACTTAGAATAGAGCTGGTAAGATATCAGGGTATCCTCAGACAGGATAGACTATGTTTACATTGTTCTGTGGGGGTTACAGAGGATGAAAATAACTTTTTGTTCCCCTGTTCATTTTTCAGTGAAGATCGCTTACATCTCAATAAATGTATATATAATATCTGTCCCAATTATAAACAACTTCAGACCTAAGAAAAACTTCTGTGGTTATTGAACTGTGAATATATTGATATATTAAAGAGTCTATGTTATATATAAATGTTTGATAATTATGGATTTACCACAATCCTTGTAGGCAACATCCCCTGGTGTCTTCTGCATAAAATTGATGTTTATATTGACTTTATACATTTGACACAGGCAATTTTGTTGGTAGATAACCATACACAGAGGCGAATTAAACAAAATTAGATAAGTAGTTCAGTTTATTTCTGATCAAAAGTAGATGAGATATAGTGTAGATTTCTTTTCTTATATTGTATTTGTACATGTACTTATTATATAACTAGATAAAGTGCAAGCATATGATAAACCTATGTCATAGTGGATATACCTCAACCCCTGGTGACTTCTGCACAAAATTGATATTTAACAGATTAATTAGCTTTGTGCATCAGTCACGGGCAGGTCTGTTGGTATATAACCATACTCTAAAATACGTTTTAAGAAAATAATCCTTTAAATATAAATTTATGCATAGATGTCTGGTGAGGGCTGCTCTGGATAAAACCCAAGTCATGGAACTTGTAATATCTAATTTATTTAGTGTGATATTTTTGTTCTGTAATTGTATTGTCATTTTGTCCCATTGAGGGCCCCTTGATTGGAATAAATACTTATATATATTTTGAAATTTTCTGGTCTTAGAAAGGTAACTCATTTCTCTAAAAAATACTTATAAATATATTGTGGCTGGGTACCATTTAATGTTCCATTAGATGCCCTTTTTAAAACTTGTTAAGAAGTAATTACTTGACCATAATAAGACCTTTTTCAGATACATGTACGGTACATGTGTATCAGTATTGCAATGCAGGAAAATCAAACCACCTTGAAAGGAGAATTATGTCCCTAGTTTTAATGTTCTCTTCTTCATCTTAAATTTTCCACTTAAGATGCTCTTTATTGTTAAGCATAATTTATAATAATAATAATAACTATTGGGCAATGCGAACTATAATAACGAAGCACAGTCCGAGACTGTGAACTCAGTCAGGTGCTCTGGAATGCTAAGCAGTTCCTACAACAAGTGAAAATAACTATACTTGTATATTTAACAGGATTTTAGAGTTCAAATGCATTATGATTGTCAAATATTCCTACATTTTTAGAGACCATTGACAGAATATCTGAAAAAGAGATTTTCAGTTGCCCCTTTTCTTAATGATCCAGATACAGAGCTAAAGGTAAGAAATTGAAATAAATAGTATTATAATTAAACAACAACAGAGTATGAAACACCATCAGTATAAATGTACTCATCCAAATTTCTTGGAAATATGGGGCGAGCGAGTAAATTTTATTTATTTTATTTTTCGATTTGTTATCCATTTTGATAAAATTTTCTGTCATTTTGAATGAAATTGATCTAAAAAATGAACAAAATTTGCCACAATATCAAAATAAATTTTTTTGAAGACGCTGCCGCTAAAAAATTGGGGCGGGAGGAGATGTACTTCCTGTTTAACAAATTAAATTAGACTTTCCAAGGGTAAAAAACTGGGGAAAAAAAATATAGTAGATTTTTTGGGTTTGTACTGAAGGGATTTATTAAAAATTTTAAGCAAATCTTTAGAAAGTTGAGGGTATTGTGCAACCTATTTCATTTCTAACAACCATACATCTTTTATCTTTTACTCTGAATGGCTGAGCTGGGGTATGCTTAGCACAGCTTAAAACAACCCTTACATATGTATTTTACCTTCATTACTCTTGGGTATCCTTCAGGGGAGATAATTGGACTGTACTTAAAGTATTTTGCAATATAATACTAAGCCAATATGAAATGTGAATATTCTTTTGTGACCTCCCTCACATATTTCTTGTTTATTTCTCAATTTTATCTATCAATTTTAGGCCAAGGTCACGTCACTACGCAGAAAATATGCCCCTGAATATGATTTGCAAGAGGTTATCAGTGCTGCCTTCAGGTTATCTGCAAGAAGGATGGCAGACTACCGGGGACAAACCAAATCAAAGGTAATCATGGTAATAAAAACTGATTCAAAAATGTCTGATGCATACAATGTATGATTTAATGTAGCTGAAATGGTCTTAACAAAAGGCTCCCAGGAGCCTGAATCGCTTACCTGACTGAAATGCCTGAATTTGTAGGCTTTAAGGCAAAAAGGTTTAAACAACTTATTTTGGCATTTAAAGCACCATAAGTTTAATAAGGGGTCATCTTACAACATCGATTAACCTAATGCATTAAAATGTAGAGCTAAATTAGTTGAACATTTTAGCAACCAAAGCTATTTATTATTTATTGTAAGACAAAGACTTGTATTTTGGTATGAGGAAAGTAAATTTTCACAATTGTTGCATTTAGGTTTGAGGATTTACAGTTCATTTTGTCTTTGGTACATAGATTATTGTGCCATTCTTTACGACCTTTGAGAACATAATCACACTTGACACTCTTGGTTAATTCATTACAATATGATTGTAGAATGGAACCTATCTTGCATTTATAGTTATGAGACATTTTTTATCTTTTTAAATAAACTTTGTTTTCTAAAATACTCAATAGATATTCCAGGAGATTGATTTTTGATGCATTAAAAAATTTCAGATCTTGAATCGTGGTGGTGTGCTGAAAGATGACATGGGAGGTAGATCTATTTTAGAGCTAACTAAGTTCTTGTTTGGCAAATTTTCTGAAGAAGGGTTGTCAGAAGAGTCAATAAATATGACAGTGATTTTGGTAAGTTCTATCATATGGTTTGGGATATCATTCGATAGAGTATAAAGTAGAAGGTGTTCCTCTTATTTTGCTTTTTTCCTAGTTCCTTCCAGTGCCATTCCCAAATGAAACAAAACTTCCTTCTATATGATTTCTTTTTTTTGAACTTCTTTTATGTATCTCCCAACTTTGGCAAATAATGACAGAAATCAGTTACAAAATTTCCAGACCCTTGATATAGAGACATTTAGATTTTGTTTTGTCCTTCTGTCTGTAACAAAGTTATTCAGTTTTTTTTTCAGAAAATCCTCATTAACATGGTTAAGGGACATAAAACTGAGCATTTTTAGTACATCTTGCAAAGTCTGCTTTTCAATTAAAATGACTTAAAAAGATGCAAAATTTTATTCTTTTTTTTTAGTTTATAAATAAAATTAATATTTAGAAAGAAATTAAGATTTTTCTTAAAAATTCTATTTTCAGGGGAGATAATTGAGGGCAAATGTGTTACAATTTTTTTACAGAAACGTGTAGTCTCAGAACTTAAAAATTATATTGATGTTTTTTTATTAAAGATACATAATTAAAATTGTTCACTTCATTAGTATATACTTGTATTTAAAGAAATGGTAATTGTATATTTGATTTTTTCCTTTTAACATTTTCCTATCCCATTATCATGTATGTAGTAAACTTTAGAGTCAGGTGAAATAGAAATCAGAGTGTGATACTAAAATATCAGGTGGTACCGTTAAATTATTGTTTTAATGTGATGTAATTCCACAAAAAAACTTGTTAAAATGTTTGTTTTTTTTATATATTATATACTTTTTTTACCCGGCTCGTCTGATACTCGAAATATTGATAGTATCAAAAGAAAAGTACACAATATTCTGTATGTTTTGTTGACAGTCTGTGATACTCACCTAGAAATAGATACAAAATAAAAAGGAATGAAAAACAAGAAGAAAGAAGGAAAAACAAAGTGAAAAATAAAATGTAGCACCAAAAAAATATAAAGGACAGAACAAAAGTACTGAACAGGGATCATTCAATTCTCAATTAATATTCAAGAAAAAAGAAGACAAATAAATACATTTAAAGACAAAATTGAAGACTGCACTCGTCTTGGTTTGGTAATGGTTTTTCAAAAGCAATGATTTGTTGAAGTTTTACAGTTTTATGTGACCCTTGTTTTTGTTAAAACTAATAAAGAGGGGAAAAAAATGAAAATATGAAACATCAGATGATAACCCAAGTGATGAGTAAAACATTCTTTGATATGAATCATCAACGATTGAACTTTATTAAAAAAAATTAAATATTTATTCCAGGCAATGAAAACCTTGATCACCAACCAAAATGATGAATAACTGAATGATAGACATTTTGTTTTTATGAACACTATTAAATTTATTGATTTACTTACATCATGACTCGTCTTTCATTTATCATTATAAAGATAAATATATCAATGCAACAATTGGATGTGATATCAATACATTCTCATCAGTCTGTTTAAATCTTATTGTACTCACAATAAAAAAATGTAACCCTTTACACAACAGTAACAATACCCAGCAAAAATCAATTTTAGCTTCAATTAATTCACAGAAATTCAATTCAAATTAATGAGCAAATAAACGTGAATTTCATGTGAAAACTTTCACGTGAAATGAGTATTTAACGTGAACTTCACGTTAATTTGCTCCTTTAACGTGAAATTCACGTGAAGATTTTCAAGTGAAATTCACATGACTAAAATTTGCCTGTGTACGAACACGAAAACAACATATCTGAGCTTCCACCACCAAATGTATCCCACAATATGGTAGCAGTACACAGCAAAACAAACACGCTTACGCAAAAATTTACACTGAAGCTTACTTTCAGGTTAGATAACTCTATTTGTTGACATCTTCTAACAGAACACCACTGGACGTTTTGTAACGGATTGGTGGCAGGTCGAGAAAATCTCAGACACCTGCGTGAAAGTTTTCTTTTATTCTCCAACTCGGCAGAGCATCGTTTGAGACCAGAAATCATCACTTTGGAGTAGTTGTATTTATATTCCATGGGGACATTACTGATTTATTTTAACCATAATTACAGATATAAATTGTTCATTATTTTTTGCACACAGATTCCAGACTGTCAAACCGTTGCACTCATTACAAGTGCTGTTTGAAAAGCAGTCAAACTAGTTGACGGGAACTCTAATTTAACCATTAACCCTATTTATCCTGCAATCGTTAAATTTTCTGTACCATCAAGGTAGCCAAATGTTTGGCTGTATTAAGGAGTGCCGAATAAAATCTGGTACTATTGACATCACTTCTTACGATATATAGTATTTTGTTCTGGTTAACTACATTTGTGATATCAGTATAACTAGAATACGCGTCGTTTATTTCATCTCAGATATTGGCTAGAAGTGAACGTTTTTCAGTACAAAAAATGTATTTTAGGGTAGCAGAATAAAAACAATATTCGCAAATTATCAGAAAATATAAAGTTTATTTAGCTAAGCCCTGGATTTTTCTAAGGCTCATACAAATTAATTTTTATACTTTCTGGCAATGTACAAATATTGTATGTTAATGCCCCAACTATGCAGACAAGTAGATCTATCAATGTCTAAAAATATGCAAACAACTAAAGAAGAACAATACACTGAATTGTGATATTTTGCTTATTGAAAGTTATTTATATTATTTTAGCTGTTGTATCCCAAACATAATGTTTTATTGATTGGCTAACTAAACAGAAGGATGCACTAGTGCAATATAAAGATTTGTTAGGTATTTTTAATGGTTCATTCAACCTATGCCAACATTTTAAAATTGAGTTTAAAAAGATAAGAAAAAATGTTGGCATAAATTGAAATGTTGTATAAACATTTTAATCACTTCTATAAACAATTAATTATTTAGTGTTATATTGGTAAAATCCATTTTAAGGGTTTTGTTCTGTTTTGTTTAATAATAAACATAACAATAATAATAATAATGTTTTTTATTTGTTATTTTAATATTTTTTGTCTTGTAAATTTTTGCTAGCTTAAATAAAGATTAGATTAAAAAAAGTATATTTATAGTGAGATAGTATCAGACATTTATGTAGAATTGTCTTCTATCATCAGATTATATAAGTAGGTGTCGTACCATTTCTATTTATCTTAAAAAAAAATCAAATTCGTTTATTCGATAACCTTGGATCGGTTTAAAAATTACTTGTTAGACTCTACAAATATAAAAAATAAACTTCGCTCAACTGTTTTATTTTTAGTAGTTGCAATACACGTTTCTTAAGAAGACAACTTTTGTAAGTAAGGGAGGTAACTGTGTTATAAAGGAATAAACATTGGTATAAATTTAATTCAGTCATCTGTTTACTCATCTTACAGATGATAGTAATTTGGTGAAGACATCTAAATAAATGTGAGAAAAAAAGAATATTTGAAAACTCATACTATAGTAAGACCAGTTCCTAGAGCTAACAATACAAATATTATGGGAAGCGTAAAGGGAATAGAACATGATAATGATGATTCTGACACTGATTGTCAGTCAAACATATAGTTGTCTCAGAAACTTGGAATACAAGGATTTACCATCTTTGATAAATGACTTGGTCATATTTATTAAGGAAAATGCATGTAAAGGGTTGTTGCTGTAACATATTTTGTATAATAACATGTGTAACGAACCACGACCTTTGCAGCGCTACCGCTGAAGCAAATTATATCTAATGTGAAGACGACAAATACCTGTGATGCATGTCTGACCCAAGTTTAATCAAGTCACTTTTTATCATGTCACAATTTATTCAATTTTTTAATGTTCGTCACACTTTAAAATTCACAATTTCATTTAGATATTAATACATGTATATTAAAATATTTTAAAAAAAATAGTTTGTTTAAATATGGCAAGCGTGATTGGGTTATGTTTGGTCAAGTGTGTCCAATACCACAATGATTATAAACGAAACAAATTACGAGTGCGCATTGTTTAATAATCGTGTGTGTATTTCTAATATTGTTCTCTTATAACAGGAGCACGACATAAGTTTATTTGTTTTGTAATTCGTGCATTTATATTGTTTTAATCAACCATCGTACGTTTATAAATCAAGAATTATCCATTTATACGTTGAAATACGTTGGAATCCTAAGTGAGGTGAAGGTCAAACAACATGCTGTTTATATTTATATATTTAAAGCTTTGTTGATTTTATATAAACAACATGATATTCGTTTGTTTATTTCACACTTCTGTAATTAAAATAATATATAATCCACCAAAAATATTCACAGCAAGATGCAATAAAAAAATACCTACCAATATTAGCATTAAAATATGTGTAGACAAAGCTATCTAGTGTTTTAACATACTAAAAAATCTATCAAGTGCATAAAAAGACATGCACCTGACTATAACAATATAAAATAAATAAAAACATGGTATATACAAAACAAGTAAACACTACACTGTTTGGAAGTTGAACACAAAGCTCATATGAGAATGTCAGCCTAGATTTCTTCATTAAATGCTTCAGTAATTATCAGTATAGAATGGATCAAATTCTTTTGAACATAGGATATTAAACTATCATGTGAAAGTTATCAAATAATTTAGCCTGAAATGATATTATATTTTTATTACATTATAAAGATATAATTATTGCAGATTGGATGAAACAGCTGTTTAGTTAAAGAATATTTATATGAAAATGGAGACTAAGTTTAGTTTTAATTAAAGAAAACAGAAATTTGAAAGTTCACAAACTAAAATAAATATAAAGTAATGGAATCAAGTTTAAAATGTCGCTTTCAATTTCCTCTTTACTTGGAGTAATTGGTTTCTCAAGAATTTGTTCTACTTGAGGTGTAAAGTGTCAGTTCTCTATAATTGTCATCTTGTCATACAAGTACGCTGCACACTACCGAAACCGACGACTCACCACTGTCTTCCTTCATACAAGAAGGACACACATTATTGACAAGTTTTTTTTTAAACATGTTTTATTTTTTGCATGATTTGTAAGTATCGATGGAAGAAATTTCAACAATCTCTCCTCTTTTTAAATTGTCTTCATGTGCTGCAGGTAGACCTACTATTATATCTGATGCAGGTAATATCTGAAAGCAAAACATAAACTTACAATATGGACAGGCATATTCATAGACGACGGACGCAACGAAAGAAGATAAACATTTATTGCTATAGAAATCGTAGAGCTAACAAAAATATATTTACACCTCCCTACTTACCGCTATCGTAGAACTTGAAGACCATAATGGTAAGATATTGTGAAATACAAAAAAACTTGTACACAGTAATAAAATAAATAAATAAATAATACAGGACTAAAACTTGACTTTATTTTCTTGTGACACACAGTAGACAATGTGATGTTCTTGTTTTAACAACATACATCTAAAATGGTAGGAATTTTTAAAATTCAGTTGGGTACATTTAAATTTTTTTCAATGGATAGTATTTATATAAACAGATAAATCTGAAATGACTTGCAATAGTTTGTAATTAGATTTCACATGTAATATTAAATAAGAGAGCAATAAGTGATTGAATTTATATTGTATTATTCTCACAGAAATAAATAATGTCTATTCAATAAGATATGAATTGAATTTTACATATACATGTGATGCTTTACACAAAACAATTGTGTGTTTGTACATGTGAAAAAAGGGGGGGGGGGTGTGAAAAGGAAGTAGTACTGAAATATCTAGTTGTTTTTGTTTGATAATTATGTGCATTTTGTTTTTCAAAAGTGGAATTCATTTGGAGTGAAAATCATGTTCTTATTCAAATCAATGTAATGATGTAGTGCATAGACAGAGACAGATAAAATATATAAATACTGATGTTTTTTCCATATAACCATTTCCTTCAAAAACATAATTTAAGTTAGGAATATAAGTAGGATGGTAGTATGTGATAATTTTGATATTCAACTTTTGTGTAAAAAACATGTAACAAAGAAGTGTGAAAATAGTATCGAACTTGTAAATGGGAAGCGTCTGGTATACTCAATCATGGTTATGCTAAATTTGTAAGGAAACAGAATCTGAAAAATGGAGAACTAACCCTTGACAACCCAACATATGCCTATCCTTCAGCGAACAACGTTTTTCCTAATCCAAGAACTATTTTATCACAGCTAATTCCTTGCACTTTATGTATTGTGCATACCCATGCTGGGAGGAGAGGAAATTTTACTCTTTTAAGGGAGCAACCTTTGTAATAAAACTCCTGGGTAATTCTTTAAAAGTGGCATCATGTTCATCATCATGAAAAACTCTTCCAATAGTAGAATTGTCAAAACAAACAAATATTTTAATAGAAGAAGCATTTTCAAACTGTATATGCTGAACAAGTCCCAATGCTCCATTAGTTAAACCATGATCAGTTGCAATGTTTCTAATAAGCATAACTCTTGTACCAATTGATAACACCAAATGATGCACCAATCCTCCTGCATCTCTATCATCATCGGGAATAAAGTCATTTACATCTTCATCATGTCCAACATCACTACAACTAAATTCATGAGCAGCAATAATTCCAATGGAAAATGGAATAATGTTCTTTTTTTATTATTGTTATATTCTGCTACTTCTTTCAATGTAGGAAAAACACGCAAAACCCACTCAAACCTTAAATCATTTTAATCTATCTAGTACACAAAATATCTATATCTTCTCCAGTTACACTTCAAATTCTAATTCTAGTTAACAGTTGACAGTATATATTATCTGAATTTTGTCTCATGTTGGTTTGTAAAACATATGTATCAAATAAATTCCACAAAACAGAGTGGTTTTAACTGATAAAAATCTTCCATTAATATAACATTGAAACCTCCAAAATATTCTTCATTTCCTTTTATGGCTGACGAGCGTCTATGAATATACAGTTAAGTTTGTCCCGATACCATAGAAATTTCGTCAATTACTATAGTGTGGACTCCTCTGTGTTTCCCTCTCAATTCTTGCTGTGTTCTAGTACTTAATGGTTTAAACGATGGTTCAGAACCATGCTCAATTAGTAATTTTAAGGCAGAATGTACAGTTTTCCCACGGATATTTTAAGCACTCATACCCGTAGGCCCACATATTAGCACAAGATCGCAGCCTTCAAAAGGTGCAGTAAAAAATCTTAACCATTCAACTACAGTTTGAATAAAAATGACTTGCCAGTTCCTGCACCTCCTGTAATAAATAAGGAGAACTTTTGCAATTAACCTCAAAATGTGTCCTAATTACCTAAAAAAACTGTATGTTGATCCGCTGTTAATTTTGAAATATTATTCTCTAGTTCTGCTGGTGATAGCAAGTTTACTTGTAGTAAAATGTCTGCTTCAAAAACAGTTGAAGTTTTTTCTCGATGTTTTGAATGAATAAAATTACAGACTCTGGGTAGAATAATGCAGAAAAGAAAGAAAACAGCTATAATAAGAACACCTAGATTTCAAGGTAATAGTGAACACTTTTTCGCAATGAGAAAGAATTAGTGCAACCATTTTCCACTGCTGAACAAGCATTTGTTGAAAAAAATAGGTTATTTGATATATCTGACATGCAGTTTGAAGCGTGTTTACATGATATTGAGAAGACGATCAGAGTACTGTCCTTTACACAAGATGACATAGTTTTTGTAAATGACCAATTCTTACCGCTGCTTCCTGCGCTGATAGCCGTCTAGTTTTCAAGACACAATTTTCAATTAAATGCAGTTGGTTTTTTGCAGAATAAAGATATAGGTTTCTGTTGATATCTTCGTAAACTTAACATAGAACATGCTTCAAATCGTCAGGTTCCGCTTAAGCAATATAACTGCAGACATAATATGCTAAACTATGAACATCGCTTACCATCTATATATCCATATTAGCACGCCATCTCTTCAGCAACACGGGATTGTATGCATTCACATACTGGTCATCAAGTGAACGCTTTGATAAAAATGACCACGACAAGATTGACTTGTCATATTTATATTGGAAAGAAGTTTTGTTTCTTTTGCTAGCACTGTTTGGAAAACCAAAGCGACGTGCACCATTTCTTTTGCAAGTTTTTGTATGATGATGTATTTGACGTGTTTTCACTAAGAAATGCAATTCAGGGTCTTCTTCTGGACATGGTATTGTATAAATATTTTTATCAATACAATTAGTTATATTCCCCGAAGAGCATATTAGTTGCATCACTTACCCATAAGAAAATATGCAAGTGAGGACTACCTTTATTCTGGTACTCAATTCTAGCAAAATAATCCTCAATATTGCCTAAAAGCATTTCCTTTCCCATTATAACATACTTAAAAAAAAGCTTCAAAAAATTCAATGGTAACCGCTGTCCCCTGTGAACTGGTGGTACCTGTTGAATTACGTGAATGTGAATCAAATAAAAACACCCGTTCCTGTCCTTCATGCCTAAAGAAAGCTAGAGAATTGGTACCAATGTGCGAAAGATAATTGTTTGATATTGAAAAGGCCATTGGTAGAGCTTCTTCAATAGTTACTGTGGTAATGGGGTAATTTGAATCCATGCCAACAGTTAAAAAAATATGTTGTCAAACCGATGTATTACTGAGTTGTATTGGGGTTATATTGCGTTGGGCTAAAACACGTTAATACTTATATCAGTTCTAACTGACAGTCTTTGGTATTAACGTGAGTTCACAGAGTGTAAATATTGCCAACAATTGATTATGAACCACAATTTAATTGAATTATTCATGAAATAGAAATGATGATGTATTTTTAGGGCATATTTAAGTGAATTTGTCGAACGCAGAATTTTTTACTTTTTTTTGTCCGATCAGAATGTAAGTTTGTCTTGAATAACAGTACTTTACCATGGATAAGCGTCTTTTAGTTCAAAGGTTACAATTCGAAAATATACCGACTGCGTTGGAAAAAAGAAAGCAGTTATGCACAATTGCAACTTTACAATACTATTAAGATTCAGATTGGTACTAATCAATGAAACGTATGATAAACAGTAAACATAGGTTATATGATACCATTTAAAATGATAGTATACATTTTGTGTAAGGGTCGAACACATCTTAAAGTCAGGGACAGTTCAACAATCGTTACACTGCCCCCTTCTTCAAAAATCTGTTCGTTCCGAACATGAATAAAACAAGTTATCATTATTGTGAATAATGCAAAATAAACAGATTAATGGTATATCATTTATAGTCCTTCCTTATCTTTCTTACATTGTTCGCAATGACTGTCGAAATATGTCGAATAAAAATTGTCACTTGAGAACTCATTTTCCCTGTCACTGACTTCAATGATTTCTGTTGATTTTGAAGTACTTTTATCCTCACATACCCATGCGATAAATGGTTGTCGTGTGTACGTGCTTTTATTAGATGTTTCCCGCATGTCGTTTTAACTTCAGTAGTATTAAAATGACGAATCATTGGGTCTGGCTCCACCTACCTTGTCTTGGGAGAGGAAGGGGTAGGAGACAGAACTTTTTTGGTGAGCCGGAAAGTTCCATTAAGTCCCTCTTTACTGGGTTGTCTTCCATATTTTGTTGTAGACAGAACTTTTTTGGTGAGCCGGAAAGTTCCATTAAGTCCCTCTTTACTGGGTTGTCTTCCATATTTTGTTGTATATCAACTGGTGATCTCTGGTGTTTTACTCAATGTAGAGATGGGACCAATAGCCGCAGTGCTGGCATGAGGCATTTCTGTAAATGTGGTTGAAGTAGAAAGTACTGGCACCACTAGTCGTGTGATTTCTAAAATTTTTAATCTGTGTTTTGTCTTTTGATCTCTTAGCATTCTATCACCCATATTTTCATTAAGTGTGTAGGTACACAAGTTATATTGTATTAGATGCTTAGGGTGTTCAGCCCTGAAATGGCCCATACATTCTCTACATCGGAAAGTCATCTGCCAATATACATGTGTGAATTTTGTTTTTATTATACATTCATATCTTGTATAGCAAAGATATGGAGACACTTGACCAGAGATCCTGCAGAGCTTTAACAAAATTGTTAATTTGTATTATGATATACATTCGTATTGTTTATCTATTAATTATGTAGTTGATACATATATATTTTATTAATATAAATTCTTAAACTTCAGTTTACTTTTCCAGCAATGCTGCCAGTACTTTGATATCTATAGATATTTATTGAAAATATGGTTTTAGCCCGTCATGGTGGACACCTTGAAATCTTGAACTAACATCAGATAGAACTGCCATTATTGTATATGGACCATCTTAGAGTCTCTGTAACTTATGACGTGAGTGTTTTGTCCTAGAAAGAATGTTTAGCCCACTTTATACGAATTCTGTTTAGCGTTTATGTCATAATTTTGCTTCTGCTTATCGCTTGCTGAAGCAATATTTGTACGTGCTGTTTTGTATTTTCCACAATAATTCTTGTATTTCTTGAACATACTCGTTACAAGCATCTGTTTCATTGGTAAATGAATCCCTTTTTGGATGTGGTCCATAAACCAAATCAACAGAGAGTTCTATTTTCGGCCCAAGAATAAGCATGCATGGTGACAAAATTGTGGTGTCATTCTCTGATGACCTATATGCCATCAGGGCCCAGTGGAGCTGGTGATCCCGGTCCCTTTGATTTTTATTGACATATTTGCTGCTTATGTCTATTGACCTATTTAGTCTTTCCACCAGACCATCGGATTGTGGACTGAAAGAAGTGGTTATTGTTTTATTTTTTCCGAGTTTTTCAAATTAATGTGACTCGAATTGTCGACCCTGATCGGTATGTAGTTGGCGGGGAACACCAAACCTACACACAAAGTTTATCAGGAAGCTTTCCGCCACTGTACTGCCTTCTATATCAGACAAATAGTAACCTTCTGCCCACTTTGTAAAAACATCAGATATTATAAAGGCATATTTATTTCCTTAGTAGGATATTGATTAATGGCCTATCAAAGCTAAGGCTGCTCTCTCCATTGGAGCGCCAACATTATATTATTTCATTCGACTTCTAGTACGTCTGGGAGGAACTTTGCATATTTAAATATGGTTTATTGTGTCTTGTGTATATCCAAGCCAGTGGAACTTGTTTTGGACTCTGGCAATGGTTTGATTAATACCGAGATGCCCTGACTGTAGGTCATCATGTATCATTTCAAGTATTTCTCGTGTGCACTCATTGGGGACAGTTAATTGTAATATATATTGTTCTGTAGTGGCATGAATCCACTTTCTATAAAGTCCATTGTTTCTGAATACTATACGGTCCCATTGTGACCAGTACTTTTTTAGCTGTATACTTTCCATAGCTATGTCAGACCAAATTGGTTTTTCAGTCAAGGATCTTTTTAAGTTCTGAACCTTAGCAAGAACTTGATCATTGCTTTGTGCTTGTGACATTTCATTTTCAGTTTTGTGTTTAAACCATATACATGTCTGTTTGACAGCGAACAATAATTCATTGCCATTGACTTGGATTTTCTTTGTCTTTCTACATGACTCAATGTCTCCCCGTATGCTATAGGCAATTTCTTTTTGTGTCTGTCTGTCACAATATTTACAATACAAACGTCGTGGACGACGAGACAACCCGTCGGCATTACAGTGTTGTCTGCCGGGGCGATGTTGTACCTCGAAGTTATAGGTAGTCAACATTTGACCTTCTGGATTTTTAAATCGTAGGAGCCATTTCAATGCTTCATGGTCCGTCCGTATTAAGAATTTTGATCCATATAGATAGTGATGGAAGTTTTTGATACTAAGTATGATAGCCAATAGCTCTCGGCGTGTAACACAGTATTGTCGTTGTGGTTTGCTGAAGGCTTTACTATAGTAGGCAATTACTGTTTCTTTGCCATCTACTATTTTTGATAAGACAGATCGTACAGAAGACCCTGATGCGTCTGTATCGAGTATAAACGGTTTTGACATATCTGGGAAACCGAGAATAGGCGAAGTAACAAGGGCATTTTTTTAAAAGTTTTTCAAATGAGTCTTGACATCTACCAGTCCATACAAAATGACAATTTTTCTCAGTTAGTTTATGGAGTGGTTTTGCAATTGCTGCAAAGTTTTGTATAAATTTTCTATAATATGAGCATGTGCCAAGAAAACCACGAACATCTTTGACTGTGGCTGGTGTCTGCCTGATTTCACACAATCAATTTTATTTGGATTTGCAGCAACTCAGTCTTCAGAAACTATATGCCCTAAAAATGACGCACGTTGCTTAAATAATGTGCACTTGTCAGGGGAGATCTTTAGCCCTCTTTAGATTTTCGTTCAAGAACATCGTTTAGTCTCTCTAAATGCGACTCAAAAGTATCAGAGAAGACGATTATGTTGTCTATATAAATCAAACATGTCTACCAGCCAAGAGTATTCCATTAAACGTTGGAATGTGGCTACATCATTGCATAAACCCATAGCCATTACTTTGAATTGAAAAGACCCTTCGTACTTCGTCAATGCCGTTAAAATTTTCTTTTTCGTCCATTTGTACCTGAAAATAACCACTTGACAGATCAAGAACACTGAAAAGTTTTGAACCCCTTAATGCGTCTAACGAGTCATCAACACTTGGTAACGGATACAAATTTTTATAGTAAGATTATTCAAAGATCTCATGTCAACGCAGATACGAATGGAGCCATCCATTTCAGTGACAGGGACAATAATTGTAGCCCAAGGACTTGCAGAGACTTCGATGATATTGGCGTCAAGGATGCGCTGTATCTCATTGTCTACTGCCTCTCTTTTGTTAAATGGTATTTGCTGAAGCAGTAGTTTAAACGACTTAGCGTTGCCAGTATTGATTGTTTGTTAAATACTACTGGCAGTACCTAAATCATATTTGTTCTTTGAAAATGTATTGCTATGCCTTTTCAAAAGATTGTACAATTGTTCCATTTGAGTATCAGATAAAAATCAGTACTTTTGTTCTTCAAATGTAATTAATGCTCTGGAACATTTTCAGAACAATCAGTATATATTTTGACATATTCTGTCAATATGTTATTATGTAATATGTGTTCACAAGAAGCTACACAAGTAGAAATGGGAGTATAATTTCATAGTTAGAAATGTTTCCCATTCTCAAAGGTATACGACCACAACTGGGTTCCACTTAGGTTCTTTATGTTTAGTATTCAACGGTTCCACAATACCATCAATCATGAATCTCCAAAAACATGACCAGAAGTGATAATTTCAGTTTTTGGTGGTATGACAATTTGTTCAGATATATTTTGAATAATGAATCATGTTGACTCTCCTTAGTACAATGTATAGAGTCATTCCCGCCACAAATAAGTGTGTCTCCACCCATCTTCGGGAGGAAGCCGGAGTACCCGACCCTCAGTAGGAAAACTGACAATCGTTATCAATTGAGATTGGAGTCAAGTACACCGTGCCCGCAGTGAGGTTCGAACTCAAACCTTAGTGTTTACAAACCATGTTATCAAAAGAAGACAAACCAGACCATGTGATCAATAGTAGACAAACTACCTTAACAATAAGCACTCGGCCACCAAAGCCCCAAGAAAATTTCACTCCCATTTTCACATCAAACCTAAGTGATCGACAAAGGTACCAAAATAATAATGTCGAAAGTTTACATAACAGCTAGAAACACATTATTTATGGTTATTAATCTATGAATATTCTCCTCATCTCATCTCCGTGTTGGCACCATTTGATAAGATAGGGGGAAGAAACAACTCGTTTGAAATAAACATAAATAATGTATTAAAACAGATCATAGAATAACAAAATATCATCTATTTACCGAAGAAAGAAATGAATCTGTGTAACTTAAGCAAGTAATAATTGCCAGGGCAACAAAAGATTAAGCAACACTTGATTGGTGGAACAACTGAAATGATGAAATGAAAGAAAATTTCAGCTCCATTTCAACATCGCACATCAGTGATCGTCAAAGGCACGAAAATTATAGATCTTTCATGAAAGACCATCCAAAAATGCAAATATAATTTGGCACATTCAGAAATAAATTGAAAAGACTACACAAATATCTAGCCGATAAAGGAAAATGGAAAAATAACAAAAAATGAAGAACAAAACCAATTCATGGAACATTTTGTTTTACCAAAAAATGCAGGGCAAATGATGGCATTTGCAAAAAACCGAAGGAATTAATGTTGCCACCATTCAACGAAGGAGAAAGAGTAAGTCAACGTGACCTTTTACAAAAAATTAGACGTGTGAACATCAAAAGCAAAAGAATTACTGTACCAACCCCACGGACTATAACGTCAATGAAACATGAAATAAAAGAAAATCTTGCAACACGAGAATTATATTTTGGAATGAACGTTGCACAAAAAAGTAGTGAAAACAAAGTTGAGTTTAAATGGGGAATTAACAGAAACATCCTCTGAACTGTTTGCCAGGAAAACACCACTACAATACATCTGGAAAACACTACTAGAAGAACAACATCAACTTGAGTATTGAGATATTGTACTGATGACGAATATGCCTTATTTAGCAAGGACGAAATAATTTCTACATTTGAAAGGTTAAACCAACCAATAGCAGGAAACCATGGCGATGCTTTGAAACAACTAATCAAATTGGAACGCACATGTTAACCAATTATGGCACGACCATTCTAAATCAGTTATATTTGCTTTGTATTATACCAAATGACGACGAGGCAAATTTGTATACAGATTATGAATATAAAGAAAAATTTCCAGAAAGAAAGCCCATCTGTGTACAGTCTGTCCTGGAAACACCAAAGTTATATATATTTGAACAATCTGGTAAATATTAGACTTAATACAATTACACCCACACAAATACGTATTGGTTACAAAAATTCCCTGCCCCGTAAGGAATCCGGGTGGCTAAAAGAATAGACCGCAATCGTGCTTGCTTGTCGTAAAAGGCGACTAAATAGCGCCCAGTACCCTGACCGGCGTGTCGGGTCGGTTTGCCTAAAGACCGACTGGGATGTGTGCCCCAGGTGGTTGAATAGTGTACCCCTGGCAAGCTGGGGTTGTCAGGCCATAATACGGAAAACCTGACCGCAAACCATATTAGTGCACCGTGTTGGGAAAATGCCACGTTCCTCGCAGGTTAAAGAACGCTGCTGTAGTATTCGCTATGAGTAGGGATTTCGATCGCGCTACAGGAGGCTAAATTGCCCGACCCTATCCATCCTCCCATTTGCCAGCGGCAATCTAAAATCCGTTACCCCTATTTTTCCCTCGTGTCCCATCCCATTTTCATTCATCATTTCATGTTCATTTTATCATCCATTTCATGTTCATCGCCTGAATATAGCTGAAATATTGCTGCTCGGGCGTTAAACACCATTAATCAATCAATCAAAAATTCCCTCGTCACACGCCAGTACACATGTACTATGTCTATGTCTACGTTTCACCCCGGTTAATGAAGCTATAATTTTATATAGCGGATTTGGCCGAGGGGTCTAGACCGCTGGTTATAGTGCAGGCGATTTGGTGCCAGTGTCACAACGGTGTGAGTTCGAATCACGCTGAGGGAAAGCACAAATTTGACAGTGTAAAAATCTAATTCTAACAGTGTTGGGTTTAATTTGTAGACGTATATATAAATATTTAATATTAACCCTGTATTTCTGATGATTCAGAAATCCGCTGGATATATATATTATATGGTTGTCACAATACTTAGACGTTTGTATATAATTTACTTACTGTGACTGTATGACAAATAACTTTGTCATCCTATATAATATATGTATAATAATCACATAAATCAGAAATGATTTATAGGTGCAAACCTTTGTAACACGTAGAAATGATTGATTGCCATTCATTTCTAGCATGCTTTGTGAATAGTACCCATACACTATTTTCTGACAATGTACAAGTATTTAATTGTATCCTGCAATAAATTACAGTTGATAAAGTTAAACAGCATTAAAAATGTCTCCAGCTTATTTACTGGTTACATTTGAGTGACAATACAGAAATTGCACGAGATTTCCATTTGGTTGTCGGGCGGAAAGGGAGACCATAGATCGTTTAGAAAGCGCCATGCTCCTTGCATGCCAAAGACACATTTTGTAGAACATAGCTGAAATACTGCTTGATAGATGTAAAGGAAACATTCAATCGATCAATTAATGGCTGAGCCACGAGCACAAGATTGAGCTTTAGATAAGAAGAAGAGCTATATTTACTTTAGGGATTCTCAATTCTTTCTGCATTGACGAGACATAACTGCAAACCACATTCTAAACAATGATCCAAAACTTGAACAAAATTAATCTCATTGCCGGCAGGGTGTGGTCGACTCGAAACTTAATTTACAAAGATTGGCAGGTTTTTAAACGACGGTCGGGTACTCCGAAACAATCCCCCCATTACTTCAGTCCCTTTACTCAATAACAAAAAATTAATAATACTTCCCCCAAATTGATTTAAGTGTATGAGGGGTTCACTGGTGGGAATATACTGAAAACTTCCCCCAAACCATGGTCCATTATATATATTCCCACCCCCACATACACCTTTTATGTGAACCTCATTACTTCAAAGTGATTTAAGAATACAAAGCTAAAATGTGATATGTGTATAGCTGGACAAACAAAATTGTGGTAACAGCCCACCCTAACTTGAAAAACTATAGCTAATACAATTATTTGACATATCATAACATTAAAATAATTTCTTTTCCAGGTTGCACAGATGAAGAACAATGTGCGTACACCTCAACTCGACTCCCAAGATCTTGAAACCATTTCATCTCCTGTCGATTTGGAAAGTAGAGCAGGAACAAAAGTGTACGATGTGTTGCGCGTCTCCGGTGGAGATGGGCCTGCACGTCAGTTTGAAGCCGGTCAACAACGTGGCGGAAACTATTCTTGCATTTGTGGAGTCCAGCAATAAAATATGGTAATCTTGTTCGATGTTACGGGATGAAACCACTTTCATTAAATGATAGGTGCAATGTTTTCGTGTCAACATCCAGTCTATATTTGCTACAACAAAGTATCTTAAACCCATACCAAAACTTGAAGTAGCATCAACTTATACAGGAATTACAGCATAGAAGTATTGATTCCTCAAACATGCTCCGTTCAGAATTGCAAGACAGACTAGCAAATCAGTTACATGGCATTGTTAAACATCCAGCACTCATGATCCCCAATCCACTAAAAATAACAGAAATACACATTCCACAGTATGAAATGTTAGGTTTTGAGCCGCTTCATGATGTATCAAATGTCATTCAAAATCTTGTCCTGGAACTGCCTAACCATATTCTAAATAAATCTGCTCAAGAGGAATTCCAGCACTTTTCGTAGACTACTAATGGGGAGAAAAATCAAATCAAGGGATCGGATGCTCGCCTGTTTTTAGTCAAACCAAATTTGCAGACAATTTTAAGAAAGAAAACAAGATTAAGGACTCTGTCATGCAGCTCATCAATTCTTTAATGGAAATTGTCAACATTTGCTATTCTCGTTATAAAACAAGATGTCCCAAGCAGGTCCTGAGGTTGTATAACCAATGTTTTTTATTTGAAATTTTGTGTCGCATTGGCATTGGTAGTCCGTCCAAGATGTCAAGCAGAAAGTTCTTTCGATCTCATTTTCACAGTCTGACTGTGCACCTACCTGTAGCTCTAAGACTATTTAAATCTGGGAACAATAGTAACAGAACAGGAAGAACGCTGCTTTGGACAGCTAAGGATATAAAAAAACACTTCAAATCAGGCAAGCTGAAAAAATCTGTGACAATGCTGTCCTACGATTCACAACAATCATACAAGGACGATTATTTGTCAGTGCAAGAATCCATCATTAAAAAGCAGATCAAACTATTGAAATCAAGACTCAATTCCGTAATTTCATTAAATATTGTTCAAAAGCGTCCAATGCTCATCTTCAGCGAATTTATGACTTGGTGAGGGCATCTGGTGGCATAGCGACATCAATGATATTGTATTCCACAATGCAGGTGATGAACCGAGTAGTCGTCCACAAGGGCCTAATCTATCACATTACGGGTCTTCATCTCTGAAAATAGAACATTAGAAGTCAAAAGAAGTATGGAAAACTGTTACAGTAAAGTTTGAGGAGAGAGAAATCATCTTGCCGTTGAAAAGAATAAAAGACTTCAATGATGATGGAGAATCGTTTTTCAGAGAATCAGGTAAAAAAAGTTAATGCACCATATTTCTAAAGTAGCTCACAAATAAAACACTTGCACATATACAATATTTATACACTGTCAAAAATATTTACTTGAACAATGCTTACTAAAATCTGACCAATCAAAAAACACCAGAAAAATCTGTTTCGTTAAAACGTTTTTGTTTACTGTGACCATGACCTTTTTTCGTTAGTTCCTCCAGCATCCCAGCTTCCAGCTTCTGGAGTTATCACCAAGAAACCAAATTCGGGCATAAAAATCATAAAATTTATAAAGGACTATCCAATGAATACTTGTGATAAGTTTTGTTTCTATTACTTAGAAAACAGGTTAATGGTAAACTTAACAATTTTTCATCACTAAGCACGAATGGATGTAAAGTGAGGACAATTACTCACCTAACACTAATGTTTAGGTTAGGTGAGCTAAATAAAGGTATAGAAATTTAAAAAAACCTTTTTAGAACAAGACAATAAATACAGAGGGTGAAATGTGCATGTGACGACAGCGATGATTGAACTACAGGGTCTCCAGAGTCTACAAAGAGCAGACCATCTTCCACTATTGGTAGGTTAAAATCCTTCAACGCCATTATGCCACTTTTTCAAGACAAAAAAATTTCCAGACTAAATATATCATCAACAAAACAGTTGTGGACAGTATTGCTCAGGCAATACAAGTTGCTTGCTGGCATCAACTTGAAATTGAAATCGCACCAAATCAGTTCAATATCTTCAAGTATTAAGATATGTAATATTGTCTCACAGTACTTAGTCCTTTCACATTCTGTCTGAATATTATTTAGTGTGCAGTGTTTGTTGCTGTACGACTTTATATCGGATGTAGAATAGACATTTTCTATTTTGTCTCGACACATTGCATATGCATTAGTACGATAGTTTTAGTTAAACTTTTTTGTATCTGTCAATTGGCACAGCTTGGGATCATTTCGATTTTAATGTCTAACTTGGCTTCTCATATAATGATAAACTTTTTAAATTAATATAGGTTTTGATTTGTAAAAACACACACCAGAACATCCTAAAAAGGTTAAAATTTGTAGTCCTCAACACCATTGCTTACATCTCACCAGCTTCCCCCCAGACGCTTTGCCGAATTTCGTCCCCTAGCCCAATTTTCTGGATCCTTTCCTGCTTCACAGGTATTTTTATCTTTCAGATAATAGTATAATAGATTTACAGCAAAACGAGAAAGATTTCAACATGGATGTAAAATTAAAATATTTTTCTTACAGCAAAGGTATATATTATGTGAACAATATCAATTATTTTAAATTATATTGCAATAACTACCCTTGTGCTACTTCCAACAACATGCCTAAGTTGACTTAACTGTGAAATTTACCAGGAATGCTTGAATTTAAATACTAACCTATCACTAGCCAAACAGAAAATGGTAAAAAATAACAAATTTATTGTATAATCTTAGATTTATATTTGATACTGAAGAAGGCCATCATTGGTAGAAAATTTTGTCTTACTTACCTGTATTAATGTATTTATTAATTTATTATCAAAATAATTTTTATTTAGACAAGTCGGCTTAACCAACAGATGAAGCACCAGTGCAAAAGGAGATCAGAACAGCTGCATAATGCATGTCACTACCAAACTGCGAATTTGCTGTAGACAACAGACAAAACCATCAAAAAGTAGGCTCAGCTTCGACGAAAACCACTAGAGATAGAAGAAAAGTACTGAAACAACACATGTATCTGTTTCCTGTTAAAAAAATACATGTACATCCCAACACTGAAATTATTACTTTATCTATCCTATATTTACTCAACATGAATAACAAAACTTTGTTGCTTACCATCAGTGGGATTCAAACTCGCACCATTGTGACACTGAAGCACCCATTCCCCTGCATATATCACACAGCATGCACACATGACAGGATGAAATGGCAAATATACAGTTTATATATATTTAACTGTGTGGCATTTCTAGACAAAAGAGACAGAGACAAAGAAACTGATGACAACCCATTTATGCCAGATTCCAAAGACCACCATATACCACCAAATATTGAAGAAAGAAGTAGTCCAGGAATTCATAAAAATGAAAAAAGTTTTCTAGTTGCACATGTTGGATCAAATCGGTGAAACATCAATATATCTTAATGAATCCAGCTCAATATGAATAAATCTTCATGTTCCAAATCTTAAAAAAAATTTCAGCTGATATACGTTTAACTCTTTGCAGCCAAACTGTCCACAACAGTTGCTAGGTTCAACTGACGAAGTTACAACATACCAAAAGCACAGAAGAATTCTTACCTAACATCCACGGGATGACTCCATCCGCACAAAATATAATAAAGCCAAGCAGTAGTTGGTTTCAAAATACTCTACGTCACAGTCAAATGAAGATAAATAAGGATAGCAATACCAACCTCCAACAACAAATAGAAGCCTTACTTAAACGTTAGATCATCTTCGTCTTAAACATATTCTCACAAATCTCAATTATAAAAGTTTTCATCAAAATCCTTACAATTCTAGTTTTAAGATTTTACCCACTGAAAAGCAGTAGAACTCGTGATATCTTGATTGGTGGTCCACAGGGGCGGCAATGCCTTTCATGATATAATAGTTTGCTGATTTTTTTATCTACTAACATATCAATTTTTAATAACACTTTGGAAAGTTATTGTAAAAAATTTGTGGGCACAGAGGACTGGACTACTGGCAATAAAGGATATCCATTGGACAAACAGTACCTTTAAGGACATATAAGTATACTGTATTTTTTCAACCATTCATTGTGGGAAGGGGGACGTCTTCATTTAAGGGTTACATGTTTAACTACAAACTGTCATAAAAACCATATATGTATACCGACTTAATAAGGGGCCATATATTGCATAGCGCTTTAAAGTTTGTTTCTGTTTGTTAAATGTTTCTGAACAAACCTGGCTGCCAGTTCAAAAGTCTAATCAGAAAATGAAAAAAAATACTCCATTACAATTTTATGCATTACCATTTCATTGACTGATTGGATGCCAACTTAATATTGAACGAACAGTTTTTCAGCTATATTCGGAGCAAATTAACAAATTACAGACTGGGAAAGGGAAAACAATTGGTCAGAAAATTTAGCACTTTGTAGTGGATGCAAGGAGCCTACTATTTTCTACATCTACAGAAGAAGTCTTCAGCATGCAACTAGAGTGGCACTCTCCAAACACATCACCTATTAAGGTCCACTGCCTTGCTTTGCATCACCTCCGGATGTGCTGTTTTACATATTCTATCGAGTCCCATCTTAAACCAATATGTTCTGCACTGGCTGCTACATCTTGAATTTCCAATGGAATAAAAGACATAAATGTCCAGTTTTTAAATTGACCTTGTGGTTTCAAAGAAGATTGTCAATAGTTCACACTACCCTTTTGGTAGATGAGCTAAAGAGTATATTAATATATATGGTCAGAAATCAGGTTAATAGTCCAAGTGGTGGGCCGCCCACTGTAAATGAAGGGACAAGTCAAAATATGACAGAACTGTAAAGTAGCTGTCAAAATTTCCAGATGTATCAATACTTATTCTAGGAAATAAACAAAGTAGACATTATAATAAAGTGAAGAGTGAAATAAAACTCTTTATGCAAGAAATGTTATTACAGTCTTTGTGACATTATTTATCGTTTTGTCTTGTTGGAAACAAGTTTAACAAGTTAATTAACCAATACATAAACTTCTTTCAGAAAAATTCTGATACAACAAGGAAACCTTGAACAATTCCATACTTAGTGTAAATCAATAAAGATAGACATTTGGGCACTAACAAACATTTAAAATTAAGTATTTACTGTAGTTATTTCCAAAACATAAAGCTCAAATTTAACATACTGAAATGGATTTATGAAACTGCTGGAATTGTCTGCTGCACTGGTTTTGTCAGCTGATGATTTTGGCATTTCTACATCATCCACACCCGACATTTATGAATCTCTAAAATAAATAATTTACATGTGTATATTTATGAATCTCTAAAATAAATAATTTACATGTGTATATTTTTGCGGCAGCGACTCATTGCAATATATGTGCAAAAGTTATCTGAAATTTGTAACTATAATGCTTTGAAAAAAGATTATATCTATATAATTATATACTTATAAACAATCACAATAATAAACTCCAAGTATTTTATTGCATCAATGCTTTATGTACTTTGCAACATATTGTTTGCTCATGACATCCATGGGAAGGGCATGTGATTGGTGAATTATGTTTGGTGACAGCAATTGTGTAGGATAGAAATATGGTACAGTTTGATTCATATATAACATTTTTATTACTTACACAAGTAGAAGCTCTTGGTCTAATGAAGATATTCCAGAAAATTCTGGTTCTGACATAATTTTTCTTTTTTTTCAAACGTGGAGTGTGTGGTGGTGCTCACTCAGCAAAACCATGACCAACTGCTTTTGAGGCTACAATGGTTGTTTTTGCTTCTGATCATCTCATATTCTCATAATATCTAAATGTACATATGTATAACATGTAGACAGTGGAATGTATGTTATTTGGTAGATTGGTTTGTGCATCCCATGTAAATGTGCTCAATTGTCAGCAAATTTCTCACACAAGGGACCAAGTTAAGACATTCAGAAGAAAAGCTACATTTCATAATCATCATAACCCACTAGACCAATCAAAAATTGGTGTCTTTCACAGTATCTGTTATTCTAGTATATTTTCTCATTTGTTTTTTAGTATACTCAAAGCATTTTTGTAATATAAACTATAAGTTATAATCAACATGTCATTGCGTATAGATACGATACATTTCAGTTCCCCTTGAGGGCACATGAAAAAAAGTTTATTTACATTCGACAAAAAAGTTGTTTCTCTCATAAGAATTACCTTAAGCGAACAAAAAAGATAACCCATACAATCTTTTAATATATATCAAACCCCAATTTAGAGATAAAAAAAAAGAAAAGCACATTTTTCGATTAAAATAAAATTGCTTTAAATTCATCCTTACCTGTCTAGTTTTCGCTACTTCAGCTGATGTCTGTGCACCGATTTCGTCTTTCAGTGAACTCCATCGGTCAAATTGATTTCCGATATAAATTCTGTACTTGTTAAAAACAGAACCGATCTCCCTCTTTTACGTGCAGAATCCGTCAAACGTCATGGTCTACCACGCTTTTTCTTATTGTCTGACATATTTACATCATCAACGTGCTTTTGTCATGCGCACTAGGTAACACGAACAAGGTCAAGTCATAGATCGCGTGAATACAGAAGCATACGGAAACGATCGGTAACATTTATTGTATGGAAGTAAAATAATATCACCGACCAAAATAATTACAAAATCTGAACAAAGATCAACCTTGTTCTGACCTAAGGGTTACTTTTCCACAGTTTTGAATAAAATTTACTATTAAACATATGGTTTTGATATATTGAATTTTTTTCTTAAAATGACAGCTAATGCCCCTTTAAGGCTGAGATTTAACCACTGACATAGCTGCAGCCCTTAAACTTCTGAAAAACTTTTTTGTTCCTGTCAGGTTAAGGTGGACCGCATCGGCTAAAAACAGCTCTTCCTCCTTACACATAATGTCACCTTTGTGATGCCAAGAACGCACATGCTCCTCTCGGGAAAACTCCAAACACAAATCCACATTTACCTGCTTCCTATTTTTTTGGTAGGTATCTGGGTCTGAATTTCGAAGGCGGAGCCTACCAAGGACTTCAAAAACCACAACCTTTTCGACCGAGAATTCACTGCGTAATTTTGGAATGAATTCTTTTAATTGAACCTTGCACAGTTCAGTATTAAAATCCAGTGTTTCTACATCATTACCACCTATCTGCAAAATGACGACACGATGAGGGAAATCATCCAACTCCCTGCCCTGTAATCATTTAGGAGGGGGTTGACATTACCTCCACTTAAACCTAGAAATATAACTCTAACATTAGAATTTCTTAAATTCAAATGAGGCACAATCGTTACACATGCATATACTATAGAAATAACTAATTTGTACCAAATATAGGAAATATTTTCCAGCTTTGTGAAAGGTTCAAATAATATCAGCTATTTTCAATTGAAAATGAGTAAGAGTAAGGGGTTTTTATTATTTTACAATGCATTTGTTTCAGCTAAAAATTTTGAAGTTTTTAAAACGCTTAATCACGTATGTCTTTGTTGTGAATAAAATAAAATCTTACCTTACATGAATATGCCAAGGAAAATTGGAGGTTATTTATTTCCCTGCTGCAGAACATAATATGGTATCAGTTTATTTTTATCAATGCATTATACATATACTTCAGAATCAAAATCACAAGAAACTGAAAATGATAAACCCTGAAAAAAACATGGAAATAGTAACAAATGAAGAATCTAAGATTTTGGATATGGTGCAATTGTTTTTTGATGTATTTATATGATTTATACATTTTACTGCCATTGGAACCACATATTTCTAGGCCATATGTATAATTTTGCATGCAATCTCAATACTTATTGCCAAAAAGGTGCATTTCTTATTTATATGTTCTCGAATGCGTTTTTGTAACCAGCTAGAATGTATTTTTTTATTAGCAAATTGCATTTATTCCATCTTTAAAATCATGTAATATTTGTGTTAATTACACCTCATATAAAATGCTGGATATTTATTGGTCATTAGACAGTGTATTTTTCGGACATTTCCCGATTTTTCATCGATTTCGTCATCGCCGGGTTATTCGGCAAAAAAATTACCCTCCGCGCCGTGGTATTTGCTAAAAAAAAACTCTCGCATATTATAATCCCAGAAAAAATTCACTCGGAAGTTTTGACTTTTACCTCGAAGTAAACGTAACATAAGTAATCGATTTTGAAAACCGGAAACGTTCCGATTGTAAGAGTCAGTAAACAGCACGCAAGTGGTTTACAGTACTTGAGATTGAAGACGCAACACTTTTATCAATCCGTCAGCGTTCCAAAATCCGTCACCAACCAGTTATCAATCAGTCAAATCGTTCCCAATCCGTCAGATCGTTCCCAATCCGTCCATTGACGGATTTGGAACGATTTGACTGATCTGACGGATTGATTTGGACTGATCGCTCCAATCCGTCCATTCAACTTCCGGTTAGTAAAATTAATATTTCGAAATGTGAAAATTCGTTTCACTCGCAAATATTAGAAGTATAAAAATGTCAACTGTTATGTCCTCATTGATGGATCGTTTTATCTAATATTAAGGCTAAAACTGGCCTAAAGTTATTAATAAAAAAAATAGAAATTCCCCCCCCCCCTCTATTACTAATGCATCTGTGACGAAATATAAACATTACATAGTGTAACAAAATAATTTAAAAATAAAAAGTTATAAATGATAAATGGAAATCCCCCCCATAAAAAAATCTATCACTAATGCATCTTTGACGGCATATAAACGTCACATAGTGTCATTTTATTAAAAAATAATTAAAAAAAGAAATGAAAAAAAACCACACACACAATAAATTCAAAAAATATTTGACCTCGCATGCCAAGGCGTACATCTCGTATTTGTCTTCGAAAAGTTTTAAAGCGGAAAAAGCGAGAAACACGAAAAACGTGAAGGCGAAATCGTAACATTTTTCCACTTCGCCTTTTCGCGTTAGCATTATATGTATGTTTGAAGTTTCTTTAACACTATTTTAAAAAAATTATATTAGTTTATATAATATGACGTCGAGTGTTTATTGGGAAGAGCTGGAGTACCCAACGAAACAGCAAAGTTTCGACAGGAAAACTGGTGCTCTGTGCAAATTTATAGGGATGTGTCGAGCAATCCATCTCGCTGTAAGTATCAAACTTGGTGATCAATAGTAGGTTACTGCTACCTTAACCTCCGAGGTCGTGGTTTTTTTATTGTAAACGCTTTAAAAGATATCATTTGTCGTGGTTTGATCAGTTTTTTTCTTTGCCACAGTTCCTATGAATTCTGGTGTATAATACTGAATAAGATTTACGACAAAAGCGAAAACATCTATTTATATATTTTATTAACTACCCCATAGTGTCACATGAATTTACACAGAATTAAATAAAGAATAAACTTATGTGCCACAGTTCCTAAAAATTACGCTGTATAATACTGAATAAGATTCACGACAAAAGCGAAAACATCTATTTATATATTTTATTCACTATATATCTCACTGTGTCACATGAATTTACAGAGAATTAAATCTCAAATAAAGAAGAAGGGGCCTCGTTGGCCGAGTGAGCAAGGTAGTTCGTCTACTATTGATCACGTGGTCTGTCAACACAGAGATTGTGGGTTCGATTCTCACTGCAGGCAGGGTGTATTCGACTTCAATCTTAATTGACAAGGATTTTCCTACCGCAGGTCTGGGGTCTTCTCCGGCTTCCTCCCCCAATAAAAACACCATTCAAACAAACAAACAAATAAAGAATAAACTACTGTGCCACAATTCCTAAGAATTCCGGTGTATAATACTGAATACGATTTACGACAAAAGCGAAAGCATCTATTTATATATTTTATTCACTATCTCATTGTATCACATGATTTTACACATAATTAAATCTCAAATAAAGATTAAACTACTAACAGCGTTTGTATATCGAAGCTTATGAGTTAGAAATGCGAACATGTAAGCGTGATACGAAAATCAATCTGCTTTCGCATTTTAGCCGTCGTAATTGTTTATTTAACGATTTCTTTTAGTCATTCCACAATTAATGATATATATAAGTATAAATTGTTTCCTTTAAATTAGGAAGTACTTGAAATTGGTTGATAGGTTTAACAGAGCTGCCCAGCGCGTCCTCAGCTAGCGGACATGGGATGTTCTCCCGTTATTTATATATATTGGTTTGTTTTTTTTTTTTTTGGGGGGGGGGGGGGGTGGGGGTGGTTCAGGTCATATTAAAATTGCCGCGAACCATAGTGACATGTTTAGAGAGTGTCACGCTCCTTGTACGAAAAAAAAAGTAAATCTTACTCCCCAACCCATGCCGAATATTTTTCAAAATTGCCCTTTTGTCCATCTTTCTCTAATTGATTGAAGGAGCCGAGTGGTGATGTTAGTTCATCAACTATTGATCACGTGGTCTGTCAACACTAAAGTTTCGTGTTCGAATCTCACTGCAGGCAGGGTGCACTCGACTTAATTGAAAGGAAGCCAGTTTTCCTACTGGAGGACGGGTGTTTTATCTGGGTACTCCGGTTTCCTTCTCAAATAAAAACTGGACGCCATGATATAGCTGAAAAATTGCTGAAAGTGGATTAAACAATATTTAAACAAGCAAACAAATCTAATTGATTTATATTTAACTTATTCTCGTCATGAATAGAGCTGAAATACTCTCGCTGAAAGAAAAGCAAACAATCAATCAATACAATAAGTTATTGTTTAAATTGAATGACACTCTTTTAAAGGCAAGTTTTGAAATGGTTCTGTTTCATCGATATGACACTGTAATGACAATGTTAAGACCTAAACAATTTATAACGTTTTGTTAAAAAAATTACTATTTCGTACTGAAACATGTGTCTATCTGTAACACATTTTTACGCTTAACCTCAGAATTCGCAGACAATTCTCCCCGGCGTTATTGGGGCCTAGGTGGCTGATTGGTTAGTCATCTACTAGTTGTCACATGCTTGTCAACAGGTTGTGGATTTTCGAACGACTGCAGATAGGGTGCCCCCAATTCCACTTTAATTGACAAAAGACTGTCAGTTTTTTTACCTGTACTCCGGCTTTCTCCCACCCCACCCCCAATAAAAAATGGACGCCATGAAACAAATGGAACAATCCAGCGTAATTGTATGTATACTTTTTTAAACAAATTTTAATGCCTGTCCAATAAAACTTGCGACAAGAATTGCTGTATATTTTACAATACAACTTTTGTTTAGTAAACAATGCGTTTTGATTGACAATGATTGTTTAACAGTTGAACAATTGTTATACACAACAGTTTTATAATATAATAATATTGTATTTAAAATGTTGTAGACAAAATAAAAACACGCAGGCATACATTTAAGTAACTAATAATTATGTCAAAAAGAGGCCACGTTCTTTCCTAAATGTGAAATAAATCTGTTACTAATTGGGGGAGTCGGGTCGGCTTAATATATGACAAAAAATATACATGTAACAGGTCGCAACAAATCACGAGTCGCGGGAATAAAAAAAGAGAATCAATAATGGATTACGAAAAAAAAACCATTTACCTCTTCGTTACTGATATGCCTTAAATAGAAGTTTTTTTAAGGTTTACAGGACTCGGTTCCCAGATATGTCCTGCTTTAAAGAAATGTGCTTAATTATATAATATAAAGAACAAACATTTCTTTAAATATGTTTATTTATTCATTTAGAACGAGACATTGTATTAACAATTCTTTTAAACGCATGTTTTTATTTTATTATAAAAAAGGTATAATAAATGCATATATTATATACAAATGACGCAGAATCCGTTTTATCTTTAAATTATTAATTTATACGAATCCGTCAATAATAAACTAACCGATTTATGCATATAATTAAATGACGGATTCTGGATCGCACTGATTGGACTGATCGCTGACGGTTACCAAGGTAATGACGGATTCATAATTTTGGACGGATGTCGTCATCATCAATCAGTCAGCGATCCGTCAGCGTTCCAAAATCCGTCAGCAATCAGTTATCAATCAGTCAAAGTGTTGCGTTTACGGGTGCAAGTACTGTTATATCACCGCTCTTTGAAATCATGATATTTGGTGTAATTAAACAGATAAATTATGTCTGGGAGGGGTATTTGTGAAAATACCAGTCTCGAGAAATAAAATTTCATCTTTCGACTAGTATTTTTCACAAATACCCATCCCAGACATATCTGTTTAAAATAAAATAATACTGTTAAATGTAGCACTATAGTGTTATTAAATGGGCGTTTTCATATTTTACCTCTATTATGCCCAAGGAAAACTGTATTGGGTCTAGTATAGCTGTAGTAGCCCGAGGCAAGGCCAAAGGCTAATACGGTTATTTGAGGCCCAATATTGCTTCCCGAGGACATACTACATGTTTAATGTGAAAACACCCATTTAATGCCACCTTCTGTTAAGCAGTTGAGTAAGTTAAGTACCATTTTGTCAAAACCAATATAACTATACTTGATCCAATGCGGCTTCTCGTGGACATAATAAAAGATTAATATCAAAAACCCTAAGTATGAAAATGTAATTTTTCCCTAAAAATTCTACTGTAATTTACGTAATGCAAACGAAATATATTTTAAATAGATATTTATAAATAAATTCCCGGGAGTGAAATTTCCTGTAATGGCCATGTTTTGCTGTATTGAGCCCGTTTTTTCCATATTGGCCCCGTTTTTCTGTATTGAGTCTGCTTTTCTGTATTGGACCTGGATCTTATATATGAAATATGCTGAGCAAGAAAGTATACATCTGGCAGTTGCAACAAAAAAAAAGATAAAAGATAAAAAGCTGAAAATTGATTGATTGATTGGATGTTTGCTTTACGTCCAGCGAGCAGCATTTCAGCTATATTCAGGACAAAAAAAAGTTAACAAACAATAAATCAATGGAAAAAGGGGTGGGATGGTACACAGGGAACACAATTTTGACCGCCACTAGAAAAGTATGGAGTACTGGGTAGGGTCAGAGAATTTAGCCTTTTGTAGTGGCTACAATGAGCCTACTCTTTTTCGAAATCTACAAAAGGGGTCTTTATCGTGCAAGGAGCGTGGCACCCTTCTAACACGTTACCCACTATGGTCCGCGGCCAGGCTTTCCGTATTATGACCTGACTCTCCTATCCGCAATTTGGGGACGCGCTGAGCTGCACTGTGGGTAGAGCACTGGGAACCCTCCCTGTATGGTCCCAGTGAAAATTAAAACATGTTATAGTCAACTTAAATTTTCTAAACAACACAGCATCAGCTAATGAAAGCAGATATACACTGTAAAACTGACATTATTGTTTAAACTGGAAACTAATATGTATTTTTGCGTAGTAAATTATAAGGAATTTCTTACAGTAATATTAGATCAATTAATTTTTTTTATAATATTCTAAAATTTAAAGAACAACTAATACCGCAACTATTTACCTTAAAGAAAAAAAATAAAAGCAGCCTTATATTTATGCTATTTATGTTTGCAGGAAGCCTAAACAAATTGGTAACAGAAGAACATTAGCCGATTTGGAAAAAGAAAATATCCTTTTAGAGAACGAACGTTTTCGAGAAGAAACAAAAAAATTTATCTTGAACAAGAAAATTTAAAACTTAAAAAATAAGTGTTAATTTTGAAAAAAAACAAGTTCTAGTGTGTAATCTACGAACAGAATATCCCGACTGTGTTGATTTGTTGAAGTGAATCTTAATATAAACAATATTAGTGCATTGCAGAAGACTACAGATTGATTGATTGAATAAATGCTAGCAAGGAGTATTTCCGCTATATTCAATATGAAATAATCAGTGAAGGAAATAGGGATTAATTTTGAATATAGGGTCTTTAGCATGCAAGGAGCGGGAAACTCTTCAAATATGACACCCACTATGGTTTGCGTTCAGGTTTTTATTTTATGACCTGTCAACCCCACAAGAAGCACGCATTCCTATGCACCACTCTGTGTGTATAGAAAATTTAAGTGGAAACTCAATATTTTGTGATGTAAATATAAATTTCTTTTAATTGCACAATTTTATCCGTCAAATTGGTTATATATACAATTACTGCACTTGAACGAGATCAATATGAGGTTTTATGGAGCAGGGTAGAATAATATTGAAAGAGGCGAAGACGAGTTCAGTATTATTCTACCCTGCTCCATAAAACCTCATATTGATCAAGTTCAAGTGTAGTAATTGTTTTATTACATAATTTATTGAGTCAAGAAATGGAATATACAAATTGTTTTTATTCCGGAAAGTGACTGTCTTTCATAATGTTAATTACTCGAAAATCGATAAAATATCGACATAATCCATGACGAAATGTTTGCATTGATTATTTCTTGTATAATGTCCACTCCTCAGTCCTTGCTTCTGCATAAAATTTACAATGATAAGACCGAGGGTCCGCCGTTTTCAAACTAAGTGACATCTCCATTTCACTTAAATATTCCGTAAAAAAAACTCATCGCTTGATCTTTCGATTTCCGAGTGTTTACAGCATCTCTTTTCTTAATGATTTCATTAATTTCCAAGTTAGTAATATCTGCAAATCTTCGCTTATTAGCACAGAACTATCCGTATTACGTTCACTCGATGACGTTACCATGTTTACAAACAACAACATAATCCGAACATCAGTCAGAACGACAATTTTGATTGGTTCAAGGGTTTTAAGAAGGAAGATTTGATTGGCTATCGTATTTCGTTGGGGGAAAAAGCACGTGCTAGGTATTTTCATTCATAAATTTCTCACGAGAGTGGAATATGGTTTTTTATTGAGTAGAATGAGTGTTTTGCAAACCAATATGATAGGAAATGGAAAGTCAAGTGTATTGGTTTAGGTCAATAGGAAAAAGGCAAACATATATATTATGTAATAATACATTGTATTTATTTCAAACTATTGATAAACAAATAAATATTATTTTAAAAAACTATATAGTTATGTCATTTCTCTTGCAATGGACTCAAATGTTGGGTTTATATTACTATTTGCCCTACAATCATCACTTGCAATGTCTTTAATATTGTTATTTAGAATAATGTCATTATGATTAAATACTATGTCGTGTAGAATAACACAGGAGGTATTATATTTGACAGACTGGCGTGGATTTGTTCTGAAACCATCATGCAGGCAATTTAACTTTCTTTTTAGAATACCACATGTCTGTTCAATCAGGACACGAGTCCTACACAAGGCTGTTAAAGTTTTCCTGGTTGTTATTAGCTGGGCTAAGGAAAGGGGTCATCATGTACCTGGTACATGGATAGCCAGAATCACCTAGTAGTACCCCACGATGAACTCCTGTAAAAATAAGTGATTTAACATTCACAAGCAATGTAGTTGCTACAGGTATTTGTGTTACATGTGAGAAAACAGCAAATTATTAACTGAAATAGTGATGATAAATTGATAAAAAATAGTTGCTCTGGGTGTTTATTAAATCATTGTCCCACTTTTTAACACAGTTTTTTACAAAATAAAATAAACCAAAAAGTTATTTATCCTTAATCCCACCCCTAATAATTCTAATTACAAGGACAAAATATTTACTATGTGAAATGTATGAAACATACTTTGGGGATTTTGTTTTCTTGCTCCCCTTTTTTTTTCAAAAGTTGTTTTTGACAATAGCTAATTCCAGTCTAATTAGCATATGCATCTTTCCTGTGTTTAACATCGTCAGCCTCTTGCTTTTTTCAAAAGTATTTAAAATCCAATCCACAATTTATCGAATTTATGTACATTAGACCATTCACTCACAAGCGAGGCTTATGTGGCTGAGTGGTTAAGGTAGTTTGTCTACCTGTCTGTGAATTGTCATATTACTGGTTCGTCTTACTGCGGTATTGTGCTCTCAAATGCTAAAAGAACTGCCAGTTTGGGGGTTTTCCAGGGAATCGGGCTTTCTCCCCCAATTAAAACTGGACACCAAGATATATCTGAAAAATTGCTGAAAGTGGCATTAAAAAACTTTCAAACAAACAAAACAAACACTCACATGCTTGACTTAAACATTCGATATAAGAATTACACATTATTTTTCAGAATTTATTCGTATGTAAATTCAGACCATTCAATAACAAACTTGACTTCAGGGTGAATGGTTGATTTTACATATCGGTAAAATTCTGGAATAACCGTGTTTAATCCTATAATAAAAAATATCATTCAAACTGCACAAGTACCATTTTCAAATGGCTGACATAAACCCCTTGTTCTCCAAATCCTGCTGCCATGAACTGATCCAGGCCATTGTGCAAAGAATTATTCAAACATTTAGATCACAAACCATCTGAAAAAACAAACAATTTTGAATTTATAGTAGCTGTATGGAATTGATCACAGAAGGTTTAATGCACTTTTTAAATATTACCTATTAGTAATGAATTATTTTTCAAGCATGCTTTCAATCTGTTTAAACTATATCTAATTTTTGAATTGGTCAGTTTAAAGTACATATATAAACGTCATTAAATTTGCTAATGGTAATAAAATTTAAGTCCTGTGGAACTTGCATATATGAGTTTGTACTCCTAGGTCCATAATGAGAGGTAACAGTTTCCAAAATAAACCATTTTTGAAATATATTTGGAAAACTATATACAAATAATATATAAGGAATGCAATATTTCGCTCTACCAAAGAGCTTCATCAAGCGTTGAATGAATAACAAAGATATTTTTGTTGTTCACTTTATACAAAAATGTTCTGATGCTGAAAGACCCAAAATATTTTTGTTGTTCATATTATTGTGGGACCAATCATATATTAGTATTCTACCTAGAATTTATAATTGAAGTTATCAACAATTTCTTGAATTTCTCTTTGTAAATATTGTCCACATTTAATAATATCTTCTGTAGTTGTGATTTTCTTTTCCTTATTTATTTCTCGAAGATTGTTTCTTATGTTTGCAATGCAACTGTTTTTTGGAGCTTCAAAAGCCTACATAAAACTCGAGACCGAATTATCAGTCGTTTAAAAGCTTATTTTATCATTCCACATTTACTTTTTTCTATTCTGACGCCTATTTTTGTATTTTTTATGTTACTTTTGACGACAGAACGAGTTTATGTTCAAATTCATGAAATCGCGACCAAATTGGAAGCGTTGGTATTTCAGTTGGTTTACAGGTGTTCGTGAGCATAAAAACCTACCGCTAGGTGCCGTTACTATTATCTCTATGTTTATTGTGATACGGGACTTTATTCTCCTTTAATAACCCCTCTATATCCATTTTATGAGTCATTGATTCTTTTCATGTCAACAATGATCTTTCCGCCATCATAAATAATTCCAACCAATCAAATCGCTTCTTAATGAGATTGGATTTTTTGGCGGAAAAGAAGGATAACTCTGCTCACTCTGATCATGTGACTTCCAAATTGGCTTCTGAAAATTGTAGTTTGTGCAACACCAAATTCGTATATCAAGCAAAACGTAAACGTTTTGAACGTTCAGACATTGATTCTAAGCTGAAAAGAAGGGAACACACAGCCAAAGATGTTTTATCGAATTGTATTACTGTTAATCCTGATAACAATAAAAGAACTTTCATAAGCACAGCCTGTAGTGCCAAAGTTGACAAGTCTGGTGAATTTCTTACCAGTAAACAGGCGCTTAAGGATGTTGCAGATGAAACAACATATCTAGGTAGTATTTTAGTTAAGTTCAAATTCTCGAGTCTCCCTTTTTACCTGCATTTATGAACTCTAGACAGTCCTTTGGCTTATAATTTTTGCCTAAACAGCAAAAGTTACTTGTTTGGTATATTGTTATTCTGTGCACGTGTTACCTATGCTACATAGAAACAGTGATGTAACAGTTAGAATTTTGGTTAAAATTAATAAGATTACCACGAAGAACATTGGCAGATACAGAGGGGGTTCGAACCCCCCCCCTTTCCTCTGAAAAATGTTAAATTCCATGTAGATTTTCATCAAATATGCCCTATAACCCCCCTTGGTCCACAGTAGCTAAATGTCTATTTGCTCCTGTATAAAGGTGCTTTACCTGTTTTAAATTGTCACATACATGTCATAGAGGTAATAATAAAACTACTGAACTTGAGCAGTTGAATGATCAATCTCAAATGTCCATAGAAAAAGACAAAACAAATCTTACCGGAGAAATGATGGATAACAATGTTCCCGACTTGGTACAGACATTTAAAACGAAATAGTGGCTTAAACAAGGTAAGTGAAAACACAATAAAACTTTACGATTACACGGTTAATCTCCATACAGATGAGTCTTTAACATGCATTTAAGGCCAAACAAAAATGTATGTCTGTTTAGGGTTTCCCTACCGACCCTATTTTTTCTCCCTACCCTAGCCCATTTTATTGATATTTTAAGGCAAAATGTCGCGAAAAGCTGTAATTTTGAAAATCCCTTCCATAGAGCTCAATATAAAATATTTTTAAAAATAAAATGTTTTGCCTACCTACCTACCCTTTTTTTTAAAACAATGAAACCCTAAACATAAATAATTTTAATACTCAATTGATATATATGTTATTACTTACTTTACAAGTACAATTACAATTTTGTAGGGAGGAAAATCTTACAGTCGCCAAAAACACCAACTAGACAGAAAAGATGACGTGTAACTTCAACACCTATTATGAAGCATAAAACACCATCCATGCACACAACTCGTACACCATCTAGTTTTGCCTGCAATTTCAAGACCACTGCAGCAAAATATTTATCATCCAGCAGATATCTGTCCCTATATCGAATCTGCATAAGGAACTCTAAAGCAGCAAGAATAGCCTTCAGCAATGTGGTAGCAGATGTCGTGCACAATGAGATGAGGTCCTATTGTTCTTACAATAGAGAGAGTATTTGGAGAAAAGGGACTAAAGATGGTATGTATACAGTATACTTTTTTTAACAGAACCATGCAATCAACATGATTACATGAATCTATGTATAACAAACAGATAAACTTTACTGAATGGATCAGATGAATCTATGCATGCACAAATGTATTATTCGTGAACAACAACAAGATTATGCAACAGTGAACACAATCTATTATTATAAAAAATAGCAAATATCGAAATCCAGCTGCAAAACAGCCTGCAGTTTTCAAACTTGTTCTCATTCATTGACTAAAACTACAATGCAATTAGATTCAATAACAATCCTCAGATTATGAAAAAAACTGATTTCTGGACATAGAACTATAAATATAAAAAGAATTATTGGATTTTTTGTGCTTATCGTAAATAAGTAGATATGATACTTTATTTGTTATATTAGACAACACTTATTTTATTGGCAGCATATTTTATTTTTACAGGCATAGGTGCATTTCAATCTTTTTCCTGGAAGAAAGCCATTTCAGAAGCCAAGAAGTGCTGTCCAACCTTGGTGTCTGCCTTAAGTTCTGCTGTGTCCCGAAATAAGAACCAACTTGTCAAACGTTCAGGAACGAAGACAACATCACTGGAACCGAATGTTGGCAGCATCATTGGACAACTGGTTTTCTCAAGGAAACCCACCATGAAGTTCGTGCAGGAGCTTCTTGGTCTGCAGCTCTGGCTGTCAGGAACTGCAAGGAAGGTGAGATAATTTAATAGCAATAATCTAAAGGAGACTCATCAGAGGCGTTTACCCAAAATATAAAAAAAACCCAACACTATTAAATACGAAAGATTATGGAATATATGCCAGAAAACCTTACCTTTCTAAATTATTAATTATTCGCTTTTTAAAATTAATTCTATATTTTGAGGCAATGTCAATGTATAATATATGTTTTTGTATTTAAAAAAAAAATATTAAAATTATCTCCTTTTGTTTTACAGACCTATAACAGATTGAAAACATTAGGTCTGACTTTGAAAACCTGATGCTGTGAGAGCATCTGTTGATCGGATTCGCCAGAATTTCGACAATGAGCTGCTGAAGCAGAAAGATGTAGTATCTACCGCAATAATCGGACTCAATGTTGCCAGAAGAAGACTTTTTGATGTCCCTGATGAACAAGGTAGACAATATATGCTAACATTATATCTCCAAATTTCACATGAAATCTTAAACTGAATTTATTGAACATTCATATGGATTTTACCATGTTTTTTAATGGATGACAAGTGATAGCAATAGCTTACACAATAGGCTTGGTTAAAATGATTGATAATATATGCTAATATTTTTACTGTTTTTACATGACTTTAGCTTCATTGATAGTTTTGTATATTTATAGGTGAAGATCTAGTAGGAGTTGAAAACGCCCTTCCCCTACTACAGTTGAACGAAGACAATGAATTGGAGGAAACAATTCCATATGATGATGAAGACATGGATATTGATGCAACAAATCAAGGTATAGACATTTTGTTAATATAAATACTTTTATGACAAAGCAATGTGGTACCAAAAAGTTTTCTGAAAATGAAAAGTTCAAAATATCCAAAACAATACCAGTAAACACAAGCGACAACAGTACAAAAAACATACTGAAAAACAATCACTAATATTTAAAACTCAATTCATACACAGTTGCTCTGGTATACTAACTAGCCCCTGCCTAATATAGCACACATCAGACTGAGAAATTGGCCACAAGCCTGACAGCCCTCTCTGATAAAAGGCTTTGGGGGCTTGTAAAATGTGTGTTGTCAGCAGTTTTAAAATATAAAAATTTCAAAATAAGTTTGTGTTTTATTTATATAAAAAAATATATAAATAAATAATAAATAATTCTTTTATATTTTTGGCCTGATTTCACGAAGTGAAAAATCCGGGTTATAAAATGGTGAATGTCGGGCGGCGGGCGGGCGGGGAAGAAATTTGCGTAACAGTTTTCTCAGTAACTACTTATCACAGCCACTTGATATTTGGTATACAGCATCAGGGTGGAGACCCATAACGTGGGATTCGATTTCAGGTCTGTCGCTCACCTACTTCCTGATAAACGAAATCCGGCAATTTTTGACTTTGACAGATTTTTTTTATTTTGTAAATAGAATTGGATATGCCATATGGACCAGAGAAGTGTGCCTTTTCTCTGGTGTTTGATAACGTCAACAAACACTACCATGCTAAAGAGACTTCATCTGAAAAGAAAAATGAAATGAAAAACATGGTGCAGGCCTATGCAGCAGTTGACAGAATCCCATCCCTGCAACATGACAACAATTCTCCATCACCCCATGAAGTGGCTGAATTTGATTTGTCGCTGTTCCTGCCTAGTGAACAAGAAACTGATGTATTAAGGTATGTATCAACAATTTTAACAGTAATTTAATGTGAAATAAGTGTATGTGACACTGTGACACAACAAACACAAACAAACAGGAATTTTAAAAAATCACAATGGAGAACAGCAAGCCGTCTTCAACATGATCAGAGGTCAGTCATCACTTGACGTCTTGCACTGGCCAAAGACATAAAATACGATACAAAAGGCTCAATGCTACTTCCACTTAAACTAAAAGTATAAATTAGAACCTCACAAAAACTTTTAGCTGTAAAGTAATTCTTTTATTCCATGAAATATTAAAATAGAGAATAAAAATAATTTTAGACCTAAGCATTCTAAACATTTGTTTTTATACATACATGTGTTTATAATTATATATTCTTTTATTTGTTTAAGGAAAGATTTCATAAAAGTGGTAATGGAAACCCTTAAAGAGAACTTACCATGTTTTAAGGAAGTGGAAATTGAAGAGAGTCACCATGAATATACTAAGAGTCAAAGAAAATAAGTCAAATTGTACGTATAATCATTATGTGAGTGGTGTTTTAAACAATTTTGAATTTAACTGTTAGAAATTTTGATAACATCGACATTTCAAGAAGTAATCTCAGCAGCATTTGAATCAAATCATTGAAAGGTCAAAAGCCATAATTTATTAAGTATTTTATGCAATGTCAATGAAGGTGGAGCTCAGTCTGTATATCTGTCCTAAATAAAGGCAACTACCAAACTTTTAACTTTTTACCTTACCTATTAAAGCAGGAAATTATGAGCAAAGATATGAGCATAAAACAAATTCATAGTACAAATTAGGCCATTTTCTTGGTGGATGGTTTTTAAATTTCATCAGTGTCAATTCTGAATAATATTCTGGAACGTTGTGTAATTATGCAGGACACAAAATCTTGTTATGATATATGAATATAATGACATTTGGGAATAATTGTGCATGACACTATTTGCAATGTACATAATCTATCATTTAGATGATTATGCCTGCTTCTGATTTTTATTTGTTTTTTTTTTTTAGATCCCACTAGGAGTCCTTGATAAAGATGAGACGAAAATTGCTGATATGGTAGACATTCTTGAAACATATCACAAATATGTTCCTGGTACTACTGAGCCAATTGTTTTACCATTATTTGGTGATGCCCTGAGTGTTGTGCGCACCTTTGATGCTTAGAATGCAAGAATAAATGCAGCAGATGCTTGGGAACAACTTCAAGGACTACACCCGGCAATACAAGAGTGGCACAAAAGGGCTATTTTACTACAGGTATTTATAGGGGAAATTAAATATTGTATCTGTGTAAAGATGCCCAAAAGACCAAATTTCCTACATGTGTAATATCAGTGATTCTAGAGGTTCTTTTCATTTTACCAGACCGAAACCTATTTTAAACAAAAATTTGCATAATTTCAAATTTTTTACCAGATCAAGCCAATTTTTACCGAACATGTCCGACGGACCTGCAGAATCACTGGTAATATGTCCAAAGAGCTAACTCTAAACTTTTTTATTTTTGGTTCGATTTTGAAAATTAATTTTGTATATTCTTTCGCAAGTATACAAAATTGAGGATATTTTTTTGTGTCATTGAAATTTTAAAGGGTCAAAAATTGAAACTTTTATTTCTGGTTCAACTTCAATAAATTGTTTTGCAATCTAATTCTTGTCAAAACGGTTATGAAGTAAGGTACCAAAAGGGGCAAAAGTATCTCGGATATATAATATAATGGGGGAATGTATATATATATTTTTAATATTGTAAGGAGCAATGAGGTACCAAGGGGGCATCCGAAAGTTTGAAGACAACACCATTAAATGAGAACGACAAAGACAACACAAACACGGCTGGGAAACTTGATTATCGCAACCAAATAACGGAACCCGGAAGTTTATTGATACGAAGTGAAAGAACATTTTATGCAAGAATTGGAGAATGTTACTCATGTAAAACTTGCCACAAAACTTAAATATACCTGAAATCCTATCTAAGCCTGTATTTTAAGCCAGAAATTGTTTTTATAGTGTCAAGGCGATTCCAATCACCAAGTCAAGTCTGGATTTAAGAAAAAATGTAATTTAACGTTGTTACTTGAACAAAATAAACTTGTATTGCTTTATTTTCAATCATTCTACAAATATACATAGAGTGACATTCTTAGATTTACAAAATTTATCACATTAAATGTAAATCACAAAATTCCGGACCCCAGAGTTTTGGTTGCGATAATCGAGTTTCCCATCCGTGACAAAGAAACAAACAACACAAAATTACAAAAAAAAAACAGCTGAATGACAACTAGCAACATGTTAACTTGTATATTTTGGTTGCTACATTTGTAAAATAAATTCTACTCATGATCAAATCCTTGTGAAATGTGGGTAAAAAATCCACCAATAATACATGTGTCAAAAACCTTTGTCAGTCTACCATACAATTGACTATCTATATTTGTCTTACAAACGTACAAAGTTATCAACTGTCGTACATGTATCATGATTTGCTCGGTGAAGCTTTTTATTATACATTGTAACAAAGCATTTTATTATACTTTGTAGCCATTCAAGAAAGAATACTGCCTTTCATGCAAAAACTTTTTAAAGATATTTATTTTTATATTTTTCTTTTAATTAAAGGATACATTCAAACTCCTGTATGGCCCTAAAAGTGCACGTAGCATTGGGACCCTTGTGCACATAAAGAACATGTATAGACATGAAAATTGTCAAGGATGACGTCCACCAGTGCTTTAATGAAGCAACAGCTCTATTGCGATTTACCACCACATCGTACATAGTAGCCACTGCACTTACCATCATGATGGGTACGTCATACGAAGAAACACCATCAAATTTCCCATCAGCAAAAGTAGATATCAACAACTACGCATACAGCATAGCTGATGAGATAGTTGATATTTGCTTTCAACCACCAAACACCAATGCTGTATTGAATGCCGACGCATCATCAAAGTCAGCCAAGTACATGTATTGTCTGTGTAAAAATGACATCGGTGGAGAGATGATTTGTTGTGAAAATAAGTATTGTAAAAGAGGTAAATGGTTTCACCTGGAATGTGTAGATGTTAATGTAGCTAACACTGACATGACATCAGAATGGTTTTGTTGCGGGGAGTGTAAGTTACATGCATCTACAGAGAGTACACATTCCGGTGATGACCTTGTCTTCGAATATACCAAGCTATTACTGAACAGAGGCATACAGGAAATGGTCAGACACAAAGCTATACGAAACAATGATGGAAGGCGCATGATTATGCATTAGTAAGAAGATATGTTTGAATTCTTTGAACATAATCATACAAAGTATTTTTTATGTGGCCACCGGTTATCAATGGACACCCAAGGAGCATTATCCAAGAGACTAGCCAACCAATTGACTTGGAATAGGACCATCAGTGTGAAAGGAGGAAGTGGCAACAACATGGAAATGGACCTCCAAATGGAATTCTTCAACAGAGAATTTAAAGGTAAATGAAGACTTTTAACACGTACATGGTGAATTTTAATTACAGTTTTCTCAGCAACTACTCATTACAGTCTTTTGATATTTGGTATGCAGCACGAACATGTGCTTCCATAATGTGTGATACGATTTGAGGTCTGTTGCTTATTTACTTCCTGGTTTACCATATATAATTCTTGTTTGTCATGCAGGCCATTTTGGCGTTGACACATTTTTTAATAGAATTTAATTTTTTAACATGTTTTAAGATCTGGGGGTAATAACTACAATTGATGAGGGCTATTCCAGAAAAAAATATACCCGGGACAAAGAACGCACTTGAATTAAAATTATGTTGGTGGGCGGTCAAATACCTGAATTTTATATTCAATGCAATGCAATATACAGTCGAACCTGTATATAAAGGGCAGTCGTGGGACGACAAAATAATGCCCTTTATAAGCAGGTGCCCTTTATATAAAGGTTCATTTAGGTTGTATTGTTCATAAAAGGGATATTTTTGAGGTGCCCTTTATAGGCAGTGATTTGCTATATACAGGTGCCCTTTAAGGCAGGTTTGACTGTATTAATTTTAATTTGTTGGTGGTACCCCTAAAAATCATGTGCGTTCTGTCCCCAGGGAATATTTTTTTCTGGAAAAGCCCTGAAAAAGGCTGCCATAAAAACCATAAAATGGAGCCCCAATTTCCATAAAAAATACAATTATTTATCATGAAAGATTTTATTTAAAAGCACGGGTTTTTTCCCAGGATTTCTAAAGTTTCAGTCACTCTTCCATGTTTTGTGAAAAAAAAACCATTAATTGGGCCATAATATTGCAAAAAGTTTTAGTCGCTTGGAAAAATGTTAAGTAAATGACTATAGTGACTAAGCCTAGAAATTGCATAATGTTTACTTTTTATTTTTCAGACTCATTAAAGGATGCTGGGGGAAACATTTCTGAAAAAACTATGGCAAGGCATGGTGAAATGGTTGGGGTGTCAAGGGAAATTGGTCAAATTTTAGATGATACTTGTCTAGTTTCTGGACCAACATCACACAAGAGCTGAAAAAAGTCCATGCAATCCGACATCCACAAACTGGTCAAGCAGCTTATAAAAAACAATGTGGCAAAAAATTAAATGTTGGAAGGAGTCATACAGGTTTCAGCCAAGTGGAACTAAAAACATCTACATCTAATCCCGTTCAAATGAAGAAGAGGCTGCTAAAACACCCGAAAAAAGATCTAAGAGGCTAAGACTTATAAATGCAAGGTATTTTAATGATACATTCAAAGTATTTTAATAAGTAAGTAGGGTCATAAAATACCTTCCCATGTGAATTTTCAACACACCTGTTCTTAGTTTCAATTTAAAGTTGTTAAATCACAAACTTAGCTTTATCGGAAAGTCAAAAATAGTATTTAGTAATTGACAATGTTTTTCAATTAAAGGTATAGTAATTTAAGGGTAGCACATACAAAATTAAGTGCATATGTTATTTTCCTCTCTGTAAGCTCATTATATAATTAGTTTTTAGAAATGGAATACTGGTACATTAATAAAGAACAATACACTTCATTTAGAACCATGCAAAACAGTCAATCATCATCTGTTTATTATGCCCCGCTTCATTTTATAAACAAGGTAAAATAATAGAATGTACATTTATAGGGGCCTCGGTGGCCGAGTGGTCAAGGTAGTTCGTCAACTATTGATCACGTAGTCTGTTAACACTGAGATTGCGGGTTCGATTCTCACTGCAGGCAGGTTGTACTCGACTCCAATCTTAATTGACAAGGATTGCCAGTTTTCCTACCGCAGTTCGGGGGTTTTCTCCGGGTACTCCGGCTTCCTCCCCCAATAAAAACTGGACGCCACGATATAGCTGAAAAATTGCTGAAAGTGGCGTTAAACACCATCAAACAAACAAATAAACATTTATATATTAATTGCTCTAATACCAATTAAAACTTCGCTCTAACTTTTCCAGAACATTTACACTTTAAAAAGCAGAAACTACAACACATGCACAAACCACAAGTGCAATCTTCACAATCATTGCCTCCACAGGCAGAAGAAGAAATTGGTATTGTACAATTCATACCTTTTAACAGAAGCATTTGAAGTACTTGTTTTCTATAACAATCATCACCTTTAAATATTTTTTTGAATTTCTCTTCAGGACATAGATTTAAAGATCTAGGAAAAGGGTATGTTATTGCCAGTGCTGACCTACCATCCCTACCACACCTACCAATCTCTTGCCAGAAAGTCATCACAGACGATGGAAGACCCCAATTTACAATAATAGCAATGTCAGGGATATCGACACCCATACCAAATGCTACTGTAGCAAACAGAACCCTTATACAACTATCACGAGTTTTAAATGTTGATAAAACTCTTTCGACTGTGTTTTCATCGGTTCGACTACGAAACATTTCAATCAACCGATTTTGATAATGTTCGATTCCATTTTTGTAGGCTTTGGAATCCAGCTCTTCCATAAACCACATGTAAATGTTTTCACAGTTTCTTAAATTTCTACAATATATAATGGTTTTTTGGGTCAAAGTTTTCTTTACATTTTCCCTCAACGTGAATGAAAACGTTTGGTCTGAAAATAAAGACATACCATACTTACTTCAAAACTACAGAATATACAAACAATTTATAAGCAAAATATTTTAATAGGTAAACTTGACATTTGCATTATATATAGATTGCTGCTAGAGTTGATACCACAGCACATGTCCTATACCTCTGTTGTTGTGATATCTTAACCCTATCAATCCATATGTAATGATCCATCAAACTTTTGTTATAAGATACATTGGGGTTATTTGAAATTTAATAGGTTGTTTCAGAACGACAAAGTAAACATGCCCCCGAAACATCCTTAGCGTATTATTCACCTGTTCAACTTCTAATTCATGTTTGGGACAGAGCTAATATGCAATGTTAATCATTGGTGTTTAAATCTTTTATTCACAATTTTGTATGGACTATAAACAATTAGAATATGCATGTTTATATTCCATATCTATTTTGTGGTTGCAATAATGAATGTATGTTAATTATAACAATTTTGTTGTAAATTGTAAATTATTATGGTCAAGAGTGGATTAAAGCAGACATATTTTATATGAGTTGGCCAGTTTGAAATGGTACTGAATTACAGATGTTTGGCGAATCATGTTTATGGCAAGGACAGAAATTAAGAAAGTGAAGTTGGTAGCCCAGACCAAATCTGTTCACATAAAAAATTTTCTAAAATGTTAGTAGCCTAGCTCAAAATCTCGGGGTAATGGGCCCCTGGCCCCTGTTTATTTCAGTCCCTGTTAAAAGAGTTTTATTAACTTAGTACCATTCTTAACATGGGTTATTTTCAGAACCGTGTAACACTGAAGTGACAAACTGATTATAGTGATGCTATTTATTTTGAAGCATTTATTATGTAGCCTTTTCCAGTAAGAATGTAAAAGTAAGACACTTTACATTTAAAAAAATATGAAGATGTTGCTATCCCCTTCAATTATAATAATACCAAGTTTCAATTTGAATAAGAAAGGAAAAGTAGCAAAATTTGCAAGGTTTATATTTTCAAAACCAAACAGGAAGTTGCAATTTCAGACCTTTGAAATTTCCTACTGCACAACAGCCTTTATGGTTGATGTTAACACTAACTAGCATCTCCTCATCTTAAATAACATTAATAATGCAAAATATGTTTCCATTTGAAAACTTTGCAGTAGGCCCTATTTAGAAGTTATTTCAATTTCAATATGACAAAGGGAGATAACAAAAATTTCATCAAAATACTGTTAGCGGAAAAGGCTAAATTACATGTATGATAAAGTTCAAAGAAAGTTGTATATGGAATAATGGTTTAGAATTTAGCATTTGATCATATATTGTGATATATTTTTAGAAGAAAATCACTTATTCTTTTCTATGAGTGCCTTGTGTTTTTTACTATATGTTGTCAGAATACGTACATTTAAATATTGATTTACTAATACAGTATTTGTATAGAACGTGAATGTATTTGTGAAAAAAATGTATTTTTCTGTATAACATATAACAAAATATTAAAGTGTCTTTTTATAGAGTGTATTGGTATCTCTTTTTAGCTAATTATACCTATCAGGAAGTAAGGCCACTACTTTGGTGCTGTCGTCTACAGACAAAACATTGAAAAGATCTGTCTGAATCTCAGGAGTTGCAGTGGTAGTCAACAAAAGACATGGACAGTCAGCAAAAATACTGACAAGATCTGCCACCTTTCTGTATTCAGGGCGAAAATCTAAGCCCCTATAAAAATAATGCCTTTAAACACCAAGTTGTTTAATCCAACAATTCAAAAACAAAGAATTACAACATAGTGAAACAAGCTTATGTAGCCATTCCTGACAATTCACTTAGAACCATTCAACATGACCAACATTCAACAAAATATGCATCCATAATCATTCACTCATAACCATTCAACAACATTCCACAAAATTTGTATTCATGATCATTCACTCGAACCATTCAACATGACCAACAGCAGTGATTCCGAAGGTTGCTGGACCGAATGAAATGTCTCATAAAAATTGATTCGGTCCAGGAAAAAATTTTTTACAATGAAATCTATGTAATTGTTTGTTCAAAATTTGGTCCAGTAAAACTAAAAACACCTTCGGAATCACTGGCCAACATTCAACAAAATGTGCATCCATAGAAAATAATAAGATGTGGAATAAGTGTACGTGACACAACCTACATAATAAGCGGAAATTTAGAAACCACAATGAAAAACAGCCAGCAGCCTTCAAACGTTTACTCAGAATTAATAAATCTGACCAACATCCAGTAAAATTTGATTTAATTTATTTGAATTAAATAACTTATCCACAAAATCTATAATTAAAAAGATATTAAGATTTATAATAAGCATATCAACAACAACAACTTTAAAAATATGCAATGAAAAAGCCAACAGCATTCAATGTGATCATTCAGGTCTCTGTTCTAAAACCTAGATTTGACCCACATCTTAAAAATAATTATCTTAAACTATATTAATTCAGATGTAGAATATTAATTACCATTCAGAAATACAGTGACATTCATCAAATACCAGCAGACAAGTCTTGTATCAATTCTAACGTTTTCCCTTTCAAAACTTCAGGGGAGGCAAGAACCACATCAACTTCCCCATCTTTAATGGCTGAAAATACCATAACTTATAAAATTCCCAATTGTCATATTGTGGACTACCAGATCACATTTTGTTTGTTGTTGTCATTTTTTGTGTTGTTTTATTGATTGCAATGTGTAGACAAATGAATGTGTTGATTATATATATTCACTTAATGGTAATGAGGTCAGCCCCACTTTTCAGACATCCTGGATCAATCACTGCAGGCATCATATATTAGACATCCCTTAGCTTATACTAAAAAATAATATTCAAAACTTCATATTAAAGAATTAAATGGATACCAAAACCTTTGGAGGCATGTGACCATGGTACAACAGATATCAAAGAAAATGTACCATATTTATGTTATAGTTAGATTTTGTTTATTGAAGATAACACAGATTTTATTTAGAAATTAAAAAACATATAGAAATTCTCACATTTGATGGAATCAGATTCTGCTTCTTTAATTAATGCTGCTGCCTTGATGTTTTTGGAGGTCATGCTATCAACCTGGTCCTTCATTAATGCACGTAATGGTGATATTACCAGACAAGATTGTTTCCTTGACTTTACCTATGTGAAATTGATAGTATACCTTTAACTAATATGGTTTTTTTTATCAGAATAATTTCCCACTATAAACCAACAACTAAAGACACAAAGTTTAATGACAACTTTTCTTCAAAACAAAATTTCATGATTTAAACCCCCCCCCCCCCCCCTTCCCCCACATGTACACACACACTTTCAAATCATTTTTTTTTATTGTCCAGTTTATCTGTTATTATCAAGAAGCTTAATATTAATTTAAACACAAAAATAGTTTCTGTATTTTTTTAAAGTCCAGATATATACATACCAGTGAAGATATAAGAGGGAAAACAGTATATATAAAACTTTTTCCAAATACAGTTGGTAATAAAGCCATAACATTATTCCCTGTCAATAAATGCTGAATACAAGTTTTCTGTTCAGGTTTGATTTCAAAATTAAATTCATGTACTTTGCATATTTTTTCCAGGTATTCCATTTTTATTAATGATATAAAATGACTTTTTTAATATTTGGTGTCAATATATATAGAATATTAATTATCTATAATTTATAATTTATTTTCATTACTAGTTTACTTTTATTTTGTTTTAAGTATTTTTATTCCAGTATTCAATACTATATAACATATAATTTAATTCACAAAATCCGTTTCTAATCTTCATGTTTTAAAAAAAAAGTTGGCGAAATAACCGCGAAACAAACTTTCTTCGTCTCGATATTTTTAGACTTTTTACGAAATCACGTGACCTAAGCGGTCTCCTTTTGCAGTGGAGAAAGAAGCGATTTGATTGGTTGGAATTATTTATGATGACGGAAAGATCATTGTTGACATGAAAAGAATCAATGACTCATAAAATGGATATAGAGGGGTTATTAAAGGAGAATAAAGTCCCGTATCACAATAAACATAGAGATAAATAGTAACGGCACCTAGCGGTAGGTTTTGATGCTCACGAACACCTGTAAACCAACTGAAATACCAACGCTTCCAATTTGGTCGCGATCTCATGAATTTGAACATAAACTCGTTCTGTTGTCAAAAAAACCATAAAAAATAAAAAATAAAAAATAAACGTCAGAATAGAAAAAAGTAAATATGGAATGATAAAATAAGCTTTTAAACGACAGATAATTCGGTCTAATAAAACTCTTGAAGTCTTATCCTTCCTTTCTCATTTGCTCATTTGTTTCAGCTACTACAGGGCTACTCTTTAATAAGAGTATCTGTCTTATATAATGCCCACAGTTAAGAGCTAAACTATGGGAGTCTGCCTCTACTGAGATATTTTTAACAGCTTTGACTACATTTCTAAACTGTTGACCAACAATAAACTCAGACAATTTTAACTTGTTCACTTTGTTTTCAGTTAATTTATTTACAACTCATGCGACAGTCCTGCATTTTGTTCTGATATTATCTTTATCTTTCGGCCTCTGTTCCTTCTGACTTCCAAAAGTACAGTCCTTGTGAAATCTCTAATGAGTTGATCATCTTCACAAATCGCTTTCAACCCTGGATTGTCTCTTGTTTCTTTCATGCCATCGAAAATCTCATTCAAACTGTCTAGAAATGGTGCAATCAGCATTTTGGCATTTCTCTTGTAATTAATTTCATTATTGGTTTTTGGTTTCAGTTTACAGGTCTTTATGTGACTCCACAAACAAGTTTGTCTTATAAATCCAAAACAGAACTCGCAAGAATTGATTTGCTGGAACCAGGACTTCATGTCTCCTTAACACAACCAATTCACCCTTTCCATTTTGTATAAACTAAAATAGAAAGAGAGTATCAAACTTAGTAGACAGTTGAGCTGGTTAAACTTTTGAGCATCTGGTAAAAAATTAAAACAGTTTCCGTTAAAACAGTAGAATTATCTTGCAATAAAGCAATATTACTGATTGTATCCAGTTTTATGGCATAAATCATTGTTATATTACCTGACAGGACGGAAACGAGGCATGTGCAACTAACAAATACATGTAAATGATATGGGTAAGGAATAAACATTGAATTTATAATGAAATAGTTTGCCTTGAATGAATAGCACATACCTACACTGCCAACTCGGCATTATACCATAATAAAAAAGACTACTTTACCTTGCAATTGTGTTTGTAATTTTCCATATTCATTAGCTTAAACAATGCATATTTTCTGGTTTTACTTTTCTTTCCAATAAAAAGAATATATTTCACAGCTGTCTCGTCAAAGTGAACATTTTCATAATGCTTTGAAATTTTGGATTTGTAAGATTTCTTGCAATAAATACAATGGTATTTTTGCTATAATTTCTTGTATCTGCATTCTTTTTGTAAACTGGCACTGTAATTATAATTAAGTTTAATGAGTATACAGGTACTAAAATTCATGCATCGCCTTGATGCACTTAAGAGCTACCTACCAATTTAATTCTCAAAATACTTAGAAGTTTTTCTAAAAAATACATGAAGGTACATGTATATTTAAGACTTAATACCTGTTTACTTTAAATATTTTCAGGAATTGCTCCATCTTTCAACACCATAACATCAGATACGATGATACCCAAAGACGGAATGGATATGAGTTAATATTATCCTTGATGATTGGATATTCTCAATATTCTATTAAGTAAAACTGCTATATAATTTAATTTAAGTACTGTTCTGCTACAATCAAGTTGGTGCTGTCAAGTTTAAATTACCGATCGCGATAAACTAAACTTGCTCTTTCGAAATTGCTGTTGGAGCAACCTTCTTTAACGCAAGAGTCAAATCTGTCAGAATCTTTGTTTAAAAAGAAGATTAAATCATTCATTTTAATTAGCTAATATGAAATTTTTCACATTTATTCAATTAAAAGCAATACTAATTTTACATGCACATTTATCAAAAAATTGTTGACCTGACTTTCCATGTTAAACGGTGATTTCAAAAGTAAAATAGGGTTGAACCAGTTTTTAATGCACGTAATCTGCCTGTTCAATTGATGCCAAAAATATAAAAAATCATAAACTCTTTTATCAAGTATTAAAATATGGGCATTAAGTGACTATTCCGTGAAATAATTTCTATATATTAACCCTTCAACGAATATTTCAATTCTAATTTAACAATAAAATCTGTTGTTTAAACTGGACATCATATAACGGAATTACTGTTGTCTGACGAAAATCGTCAGTGGTCTGTTTGCCTTTTTTAAAACAATGTTTGTAAAAACTTACATTGATTTGAACTGTCCGACTTGATAATTGTCTCTGAAATTTATTGATGTATCAGTATTTTTTTTAACATTCCATATTAATTGAAGTATAAATGGAAAATACTGTGATAAAGTTTAGCAGGACATGCAAAATGGTCATTTAAATAAATTTCCTCTTTATCTAAGGCATTGGTGTTGATGAGAACAGCCCTGAATATACTGTTATTATAAATAAGTTTAATCCTTTAGAGTTTGAACATTCATATGGAAATTTTGAATCGTAAACTAGCCAAAAAAATCAGCTTTTGCACAGAAGAAGCAAGCAGATAATAATGAGATGTAGAATAAGTGTACGTGACACAACATCCATAAAACAACTGTAATTTAAAATCTGCAATGGAAAACGGGTAGCAGCCTTCAACAAAGACCAAATGTCGATGCCAATCGTCTTTCAATAGGGCCCAGATCACAATATAAAGCAATGATTTAAAACCAATCGTACAATTAACAAAGAATGACCGCGTTTTGAACAGAGCATTGGTTTTAAGCACAATTGTTTTGCCCATTTAATTATTTTAAATGACAGCATCATAAGCTGTCAATTTTTACAATTTTTATAGTATTTCAAAAATCTTGACTCATATATTCAGTTTCATTGATAGTAAACAGGAAAACATACAGTGTGGCGTTGGACCAAATCCTGTTGAATCTGGCTGACCAAGTACACTGGAAGTTGCTATTGATTCTAGAACACAGTGGGTTCCAGACATTGGGATGGACACACTGTTATTAGTACTTGGTCAGCGGTTGTGGCTTAAAATAAAGATATATACATGTAGTTAATAATGATGAACTGAATATCTTACATAATAATCCAAAGATACTACAACACTGTGATAATCATAATAGTCATATTATATTTCAGTTTTAAAATAAATAAAAATAGAACTATCCTTTGAAGGACTGAAATACCCCCTGCCACTGATGGTACCAATACCATAACGCCTAAGTTCAAAAAGTAATATTTTGAAGGAATATTGTCCAAATGTTAATCTCTTTAGTAAGGACATACCCATATACTGATCTTTAAATTATCAAGGGCCATGAGAATCTATCAAGAAATGTTGGATTAGTTGAACATGACATGTGCTACTATGTTGCATTGAAAAAACATCTAAGATGAAACACCCATAGTTTTTTATAGTTTTTGTCCAAAAATGAAATTCCTGACAACATGCACATGTCTACTTAGTGGCCTTAATATAATCAAGGTTTCCAAATAAAATAATAAATGCATGTTGCAGGCTTAATGGTCAATCATAGTCTTGGGGGTCTAGGATGTTAAGACTATCAAGAAAGACTAAGGAAAACTACTGAAGGCCAAGATGTTTTCGCACCAATGAAGTCAAATAAGTAGGCTACCTTTTAAAGGGTTAGTTGTCGCTTAAATTAAAAAAACATTTTTCCAAAAAAAACGAACAAATCGAAACCTTAGTGAGCAAACTTACAATCCCCCATTCTATACAACTGAAAAACGCAGCTGTGTTGGTCTTGTACTGGGGCGGCACATGCATACCATGTTTCATTTACCAAGGGCTTGATATATAGTAGTGCCCATAAAACGTTCACAAAAAAGTTAACGGCGCCGGTAAAGCAATACCTATGTTTAGCTTCGCTTTGCAGGCAAGACAAAAACTGGCCTGATAACCAGGTCAACAAAAGATATTATAACCTTAAACCAAAGTATTAACAAATCGTTTCATAATGAATTAAAGGCAACACATCTGTTGCATTAGTTGGCAAGTACCCACTTAGATTTTATTAGGGGTCATGTTAAAGCCAAAATAAGCAGAAAGTTTGTTGCACAATATAATATTGCATTCTGACTTCGTCTGGTTATTCTTTGTTACAACATGACCTGAAATTGTACTCATGTTTTGGCAATAATAAAAAATGTTTCTAAATTTTAAAGAATCATACAGTTTTCACAGCAAAATGGATATTAAGAAAAATAGAGTTTAGCATCAATAAATGTGTCACCTTGGTAATTTTAATTCCATATTCTTGGAATATTTGAGCATTGCCAAGTAACAGCGCGTTCGCAATATATATAAGTTTTAGGTTCAGTTTGAGTGAGAAAATTTAAGATCAATATGTTATGACTTGTTAACGTTATTTATATATATTGACACTTAATGACTAAGGCCATTCGTTGGTGCATCTGTGTATAGTTTTGACAAAAAAATAAAATCTTGTTGGAATATTTGACCAGAGCCAGGGGACAGCTCATCCCCAGGTAGCGGATGGTTGGGGCAATGTATAAAAGTTAAGTTCAGCTAAAGTGAGAATGCTAAAGATCAATATTTTATGACATTTTTACGTCCTTTTTTTATATTGACACTTAATGATTAAGGCCATTCGTTGGTCAGCCTGTGTCTATAGTCTTGACAAAAACACCGTCATTTGTCTTGTTGCATAATATTCTAGAATTGTATATTATTTTTTGTTTATGCTGTATTGTCATGTTTGTCGATCCGATACTTAATACGTTAACTGCTTGTGATACTTTCTTTATACCCTTTATATAATATTTTGAACTACCTGTATTGTGTATTTACACGTTCCCGGTGGACTAATATAATTCCATCTCCGAATGAAAAAATACTTTAAGCATTTAGAGTTAAACGCCACTGGTGAGTCTGGACTAGACGAAACGCGCGTTTGGCGTACTGAATTTATCACCTTGGTAATTGTGATAACATTTTGTTGGAATATTTGAGCAAAGCCAAGTGACAGCTGGTCCCCAGGTAGGGGAAGGTTGGGGCCATGTATAAAAGTTCTAAGTTTAATTAAAGTGAGAATGTTCAAGATCAATATTTTATTACTTGTTTACGTCATTTATTTATATTGACACTCATTGATTAAGGTCTTTGTCTATAGTCTTGACAAAAACACCATCATTATTTTTTGTTTATGCTGTATCGTCATGTTTGTCGATACGATACTTAATAAGTTAACTAGTTGATACTTTCTATAGACCTTATATTCTGACAATTTTTAAATGATAAATAGATAGGTTTAAAACTGAAATTTGTTTAATATAATGAAACACATTTTAATAATTCATTTAAAATTTTTTACCTAACCACAAGATGCGACGTGCGTTTTTTGTTTTTGTTTTTGGATACATGACCGGTACTCAGTGAGAAAATTTAGTCGGGATTATAATTTAGGTTCGTAGTATTACCGAATTGACGCAATGTAAACAAACATGGATTCCATGAAGTCGACAATATGTCACACAGGAGAATTTATAATTTATATTCAATTCATAAAGAAAGACTTGGGAAAGTGCCGACAGTTAATCACCTGCAACTTGCCTAAAACCTTCCATAACTTGCCTTCTCACCAACCGGGAAAGTAATTGCGTGGCGAAATACAATGATTATGGTCTGGAAAACATCTCTACACGCTCGTCCACTTGTAGACTCGGCAATTCAGAAACTTTGGCCAACTAAACTTAAATCGCAGCAAGTGGCCACGAACCTAAAAAAAACAGCTGCAACGCTGGAGAAAGTGCCACATTTCTCTTTGTCCGGCGACCTAATTAACCATGAATTGCATTCAATATGAACTTAATGGTAGTACGCCTGAAACGATATCTCTCAAACAAGGTCTCATCCTCCATATTTGCTAGTAGATTTAGTCTATCCCTTAAGACTCTTGGAGGGGTCTATTCCTGTTATACCGTCGATTTCTTCTACTGTGTACATGAAAGGCATTCACTAAAGTACAAGTTTGTTTTACTCAAGTATGATTTATGATTTGTAGTTATGCTTTTTCAAATAATTGACTATTTTCCCAACTCTGAGAATGAAAAAAATCCCGAGAATTTGTTTATGGCAGTGAAGTTTGCTGAGAATATCAAAATTGGGAAAATTTTCAGTTTGAGTTAAAAAATTTTATTCCAAAATGTTTTATTGCGCTGGGTCCAGAAATCTTTTACATGGGTGTCTGAAATGTTCCTGTCTTGCCCTTTTACCGGTGTTAAACCCTATATATCTTTCACTGCAAAGAATTGATTTTGCAAGCTGAGATCGTTAAAAGAATGAAAATAATATACATTGTCATTTTCTCATTTCTAAAAAAGATGGTAACTGAATATAGTTTTAGGATAAAAATCACCATGCAAGTAAAACTAAAAAAAAATGTATCATATACATACATTTGTATTATATACTGACATTATTTTGTTTTCTATATATAATATTGAAAAAAACCTTAAAAGTTATTATTTTCAAGATTTTATCGTCAGCTTCGAGGATCGATGAAAAAATCATTTCAAATACAGTGACTGTTTTCTACATAATTTCTCAAATATCTATCATTACATTTTTTGATCCCAGAACTTTTTTTTTTCAGTAGACGGCTGGGCCCTCGATTTAGAAATCCAGGGGCCAACAATATATTTAGGGCAAAATTTTTCCGCGCAAGCGTGTTTTAACTAAAACTCATGATCATTTGAACAACATAGATAAAGCTATATGTACATAAATTCGTAAGTTATTGTCGTGTTTTAATATTGTTATTACCTACATTTGATTACTACATAGAAATAAAATTGGTGTTTTAGTGTTTCCTTAAATAAATATTAATGTAATAATTATAAAGCAGACACTAAGACAAATTTAATCATTTAAACGAAAACCAAATCAGAATTTCGCAACAATAACAGGGTGTTCAGGAGCCAATCGGGCCCCAAATATGCGTCAAGGTATTAGACTCAACATCCTGCATTCCTGGCATTTAGCCACCTTTATTCTTTAAAATTAGTGACTCGTATAACCGTTACTCATTTTACCTTGTATTTATATAGTAAGTAAGAAATGACATTATTTTGTGAAATATAGAAGTATGGTACTTTAGTTTTACGCAATAATTTTTAACAAAAAGTCATATTATTTACGTACATATGTTTATATGCAATTATACATGTATTTGGCTCCTTATCTTACAATGCAAGCTTTCCAGCAAAATAAAATCAGACAAAAAGTACACTTGAAATATCAGAGTTAGTGTTAAAAATACTTGGTTTATAGAAAAATATAAACTGTTTTAAAAGACAAAAATTATCTATGTTTATAAAATATTTTACGGAACCACAAGACTTTTCATTATCTCTTATCAGTCGGAAAGCATTTTCCCGATTTGACCCTTAAAACCGCGATTTTCTTGACAGAGAAACAAGTGGAGATAATAAAAAATTTAACAGCCGCTAGATGGCGCAAAACAAATGTTTTTTCCATCGTTTTCATGATCCTGGGGAAAATGCATGAAATTATAATAAATATTGAAAAGAAAAAAATAGAAACGTGAAATATAATTTTAAAACTATTTTAGCTGTATTTGTTATGTTAAGATATTCTTTAATGCAAATTAAATACATAAAAAACTTTGGTTGTGCGTAGTGACCGGAAGAAGACGGCGACTTCTGTTTACAATTTTAAAGCTCGGAATAATCTGACACAATTGCGTATTAGGTACTGAATATTCATTATGACTGGTTAATTTTAAACTAGATGATATGAAGAACTGACGATAAATGTAAGAAACAGCTTCTTATTGTCGTAACTGCGCAGTCGTCATTCATTTCGGGGGTCCCCAAAAGCACATGGTGGCTTGAAACATTTTCGTTATTTTTAGTATTTATGCCGATTAGTAGTCAAAATAACAACCTATACTATGATAAAGGGATCTGATTTTGTTAAATTGTTTAATTTTCTTACAAAATATTATTATTCTATTCATGGAAAAAGTAAAATTTGACCCAAACCTGTTGTAAATTTGACGGACTGCAATTGTTATACAACTTACAAGGAGATCAGAGATGTCCAAGGTTTGTGATAATTGCTAATTTTACGCCGAAAACTTTGGTATTATAACTCTTTAGATAAAATTATGAATTATAGTGACATAACATTCTAGACTGTAGTATAATAGTACAGTACTGCCTTACAAAGGAACATCTATACCTATCTACTACATATATCACTATAACATGAGGCAAATTTCAGAATTAACTTTCACTCTGATATGATGTTAACAGAGACAATTGTAATTATATGTCTCTGATGTTAATAACAATTTTGAAGTAGGTGCATATTTGCAATATATTGTCTGTTGCTTGCAGCTGAAATGAAATTCTTCTAAACAAAACTTTTCTAAAAAGAACAACTTAATGTTCTGAAAAACTGTTGTCTTGTTAGAAACATGTGTAATTACAAACTTTAGAAGTGAAATGCAGATTTGTGTTTAAGTTCTAATTGAAATATTATACAAGATTTTTATAACACCCAATGTATTGTATACTTGTAAGTAATGAACTTTTCAATTTTACTACATTTTGTTAAATTAGTTATCCATAATTTCTGCTTTATTTTAAAATTAATATTTAATTAAACTTTTATATAACAAAGTGTGACATGATTTATTTCCACATTTTGTGCATTTGTTTATAAATAAAAATTACCTAAAATATGACATAACGAAAAAAAATTAAGTATTTCAGATTAAAAAATCGTTTCCAATCCGTCATTTCGAATTATCTCCCTTTCAAAATGCCAACTTTTGAGCGAACAATCTGACACAATTGTGTATTAGAACTGCTAAAAATCAAATAATAGGTGCAAAATGTAGCGTATGTTTAATTCTATTATTCTTTTCATTATCTAGGCGCTTCCTGATCGTTTCGTTTTGTGGTGCAATATTTTCACTTCCGCCATTTTTTCGTCGTCATTTTTCAGTAAAATTCTTCAATATTTTACACAGTATGTCATATTTGATTAAAAAATATGAAAATCAGATATCTGAGGATCAAACTATTGTCAGCATATGCCAATACCACAACTTTTATAGGCGTACGAGTCCGTTTTGCAAGCTAACCTATCGTGAAATAAAAACGTCAAATTTTCAAATTGAAAATCACGTGACCTTGTCAAGAAATTGGAAGCCATTATGAGAAATGCTTTCCGACTCTTATTGTCTGTATATCACATATTCTGTTTTCTCAAAAAATGAATCTTCAAATTGATAATTTTCTTTATCATAAATAGACATTTGTTATGTTTATGTGAAATATGTGCCTGTGAAGACTGATATTGCGGGCTCGAGTATTACTGATTGTAGGATAGCCAGAGTACTTGCCTTCTGTCTGTATTTGCAGCAAATATGCTGGCCCATGCCAATACAATCTGAACGCCATGATATAGCTGCACAATTGCTCAAAGTGACGTTAAACTCTATTCAATCAAACCAAGCAAAATATCACAAGTACAATACTTTTGACGTGACTTTGGCTGATATATTATTATTAACTGGAAAGTTGCGGCACAAAGATGGCTTAAGTAATCACATGGATATTTTAAATTTGTAAGAAAGTTAGAAGTTGGAACTAATTTTCTAGAGAAACGTTCTTTTCCGTTCCAATATTATTTATTTAACGATTATGCCGTTTTTTTCACTGATTGGAATTAAAATAGAATAATTAGCGGATCAATTAGTACCATCTATCTGTCGGACCATTCAGATCTTACCCTATCAATCAATTTAATGAACAGATTTAGACAATCTGAGTGATTTAAATGATGGTTACATGTAGGTGATCGGTCGAGAATCGATGAGTGATGGCTTATAGCTCGCATTACGAATTTATGCTCATATACCCTATTAAGCTTTATTCAAACTTTGAAGCAGATAATACACTTATTAGAATTTCTTTTAGTAACGCAGCCTCTTGTGAAAAGAGTATCCTTCCTAATACTTAAAATACTTTACAGTCATTTTTATCTGGAAGGCCCCTTCATTTAAATTTTCAAGAAAAATACAACTCTCAATTGAAGTCCTGTCATTTATATATAAATTACGGCAATAGATAAAATAAAATAAATAAAATGCTTCGTAAGATAGAAAAAGTGCAAGTCATCTGAATCGGCATTTGCTGACTATCCATTTATAAAACATATCTGTCTTCTACCATTGCGAGTCTCAAAATATCGATCTTTTCTCTATCGCTCTTTCTTTAGAATTTAGAAATACTTTGAATTTTCAAATATTCATTTTAAAATTTAAAACAAGTCTCGATAGTAGTTCCTTTTGTAGTTTAATAATACTCGGCCCTATCAAGTCATACTTTTATAAGGGAATGTAAAACATTGTAATAACTGCAATATAATGAATGCAATAATATAAAATTATATATTTATAGCGTAATAGGATACATATTTAATACATGAAGTTTTCCTTGTGTTTGTCATATTAAATATTATAACTAAGTTATCAGTTTTTACTTTTCTAGATTGATATAAACACACTACAATTTTCTGGGTTATCTACCTATATTAGAATCGAAATATTTAGTCCATAAGTTTTCAGACAACTATTCATCCTCATTATGTTTGATATAAAAATTGACAAAACATCGTAATAGAAGTTTAATTTTTTACATTGAATAGAATCAGAGTTATCTTTCTTGGACCTATTTTCTTAATATGAAGAGAAAATATGATTTTAAATCGAATAAAATATGTTCAAATCAAATTAACGTTATTAAATGCCAAAATACTTGAAGGAATTCCGATCTTCTATAACTGTTATTGTTTCTAGTCGATTGTAAGGAAAATGTAAATACCCCGACAACTTCTAACCTTCCTTAATGCTGATTTCGAAACATAGACAGTAGAAATATGTTGAAAAACCGCCTAAAATTAATATTTTAAGATTCAGTTAATATAGGGAGTAGTAGTATTGTACCAGAAAAGAATATCGAAGAAATATCTTCATATTGTTATAAATTTGTATGGAAAAATAAACCAGACAAGATTAAGAGATACTATTAAAGGGGATTTTAAAAAGGTAGACTAAATATGGTAGACTTTGAATGTTACTTCAATTCGCTTATACGTTCATGGGTCAAAAGATTTCTAGATGCAAATAATGCTAGCTGGAAAATTATAACAAGTAAATATCTAAGTATTTTTGAATTTTTTTTTTAATTTTTAAGTCTAATATTGGTGACTTTAAAAACATAAGCAAGTTTGCATCTATTCCAATGTTTTATAAAGAGCTAATTAAATTATGGATTGAGCTAAACGAAAGTAACACAACCACTCCAAAAAACCATATAGAAATTAGAAAACAGTTAATATGGGGTAATAAATATATCATAAATAGAAATAAATGCCTCCTTTTTGAGACTTGAATCCAAAGTGATGTTCTATATATCAACGATATTTTAGATGAAAATGGTAATATATCAGAAAAGGTTGTATTAGAAAAACTAAAAAATAAATCCAATTGGATTGCCGAATTTTCTATTCTTAGAAAATAAATACCAAGTAATTGGCATAGAAAACTAATACTGTTGAGTCCATTAAAACTGTAGCTAAAGTTCCCACATTTAGAAACAAAGTATTGTGGAGATCTGAAATAGTGGATTTTGAAAAAATAGACTTCTATAACTGTTTTCAAAATAAAAAATGTATCCCCCAACAGCAGTTAATTATTAGTTAAACTTATTCTAACGATTACGGTCTGCAAATAAAAATAACAAATTTATTTGATTTCATTTTCTATTTGTTAAAAAAAACACAAGATTTTCAGATGGAAACTTTTACAATGTATTCTATAAATAAAAGTTTACTATACAAATGTCGAAAAGCCGAAAATTCAAATTGTAACTTCTGTGGTGAAGAAGAAAATTATCAACATTTCTTCATAAGTTGTAAATTTTACAAAGATTATTGGACGCAAGTAAAAACTTCTACATTAATTACATTTAAATAAGCCAATAATTTTAAAAGAAATAGTAATAGCTTAAAAATTTTATGATCATGAATATGTTTATATTAATTACATGTTCACGCTGATTGGGTTTTCAGTTTACAAAGCATAAATGTTTTCGAAGTTTTGAAGAATGACGTGTGCAGTCATCGCAAATATTTTCATAATAATAAGGTCTTTGACACTGTTTGTGATACGTTTTCACTGTAAATCAATTGTATTTGTATATACACTTAATAGTGCTTTGCTATATAAGTGAGCTTTCACAGGGATGCTTTATTGCTTAGCTTGGACATTGAAGTAGCTATTGTAAGAAGCTTTGTCGAATAAACAAGTAATATGTTAAAAAAAAGATACTGTTTATAATTCTTGAAAATTGATATATAATTATTTTCATACGAAATCTACGAGAGAAATATATATTATTTATATAGAATGATTCTTCATATTTTTGTACAGTTGCGTATTTTCTTCATAATATGCAAATACAGAGATAAGTTTAAAAGTACATAACTGGTTAAATGTATCATAGGTGTAAACACAATTTATTTAAACGGTGTTGTTGACTGTTCATCATCGGTGTCAATACAAACTAATTGATTGTTAATATATAGTTAACACATGTTATTCCTACGCAAATTAACGAAGGTTTTTTAAAAAAAAATTCAGGATGGTAACCCCTTGAAGCACAACCTAACTTCAAATATTGACCATCTGTGTTATTATTATCCCCAATTTATTGTTCGTATTAGGCAGAGACAAAATAAAAATCCATCTTTAACTGTCCAGAATTATTTATCAGATCATGAACTGGCCTGACAAAATTCTAAAACATCAAAAATAAGGCCACGCCGAATTAATTACTTGTTCGTCGGACCGCCCGCACGTAAAATTATTTCAGAAAGAAAAAAAAATTTCTTCTGCCGGCATTAACCGGAAACCCGCCCGCATCCAGAACCGGAAGTTGTCTTTAAAAAAAATAATCTCCGCATTTTACGATTTTCATCCAAGCTCCGATAGCTGGAGATTCATTCAGAACTTAGAAGGTTAAAATACCGTTTCAGTCCCCTATAAAATGAAAATCGAAAGTAAAATGTAGAAAACAAGTGGGTGGTTGTGGCAGCAGTTGCCTCCCAGTTTAAAGTACTGCTGCCAAATACAGCATTAGAATATCGAACGGACAATACCTTGGGTACCAGACAATTCGGACCGTATGTCAGGACTATTCGGACCGTTTGTCAGGACTATTCGGACAGTATGTCAATGAAATTGTTGTATATTTAAAGTGATAAAAGTAAAAAGTAATTATAATATTAAATAAAAAATAATAATAAAACATGGGATTTTCTCGACCTGCTATATAGAATTAGAATCGTATAGCAAAAATCGAATCCAAATAAATTGATTAAATAATTGTTACCAAATGAAGCATCAGAAACATCTAATTAAATAATTATTACCAAATGAAGCATCAGAAACATCAAAGGATTTCAGCATATATAATTCCAGAGGACAAGTGCTCACATACAAGCCAACAAGCCCAACAGTAGCATAAAAGCCGAATGAATACCAATTTGGATCAGTTTTAAACATGTTTGTTGATTGTAAAGGTTGTTCTTCGCCAATACGGCCTCATCAGGAATCTGTCCTATGTCACTGCTGTGACAAGTTTTTTTCAAGGAACTTATTCCGGCATGACACAAAAAGACTACAGAGGAAAGAAAGCAGCTGTTAACGCAAGAGTACAGTTTATGTGCTGCAGATGTAGCTCGGCAATCCACCAACCAAACGCAGAGAGTACTAGACTGTCCATTGACCCGACCATCAACTACTCCGAACTCACTCACTTAACTTTGTAATCGATGTATATTTTGACTGTTAGGCCACACAGAATTAATTTCTTGTTCGTCGGACTTTAACTTTGAAAATAAGGAGCGATCGAGCGAAATTTTTTTTATCAATTTTTTTTGAAATTCTGATTTTGTGGAGCGAATAATTTTTTGTAAGGCGAGCGACATGTTTTTAGTTTTTTAAAAAGATTTGTTCCAGGTTTTTATGGTTAAACTGATGCGAGCGAGCGATTTTTTTCTAATTTTGAAGAAAATACATGAAGTTAAAAAAAATGTATTTGATATTAAACAAGTGCTTGTTCTCAGTGTTTTATGACTTAATTAATTGATTAATAAATTATATAGCAGAAAAGAATTGTCTTGAACTTCTAAAAAGATGCTGCCTTGGCTTTCTATCAATAGGCACAGACTGACCAACAGACAGCCCATACCACTATTCATTTATGTCTCCAAATCTTTTTGGCAAGGCATAATTTCAAGATTGATTAAAAAGAAATGATAAAAGACTACCTGTCTAACTATTATGCCATCATTTTCCCTGGCCAAAAGCTTGGGATTGTCCTTAATTTTGATTCTCATAATGTTGTCATAACTAAGGTTAGAAACATTTGCGTTCGTTGAAGGCTTCCCTTGTATGCATGTAAATAGGTCGATAAGGGTGTCGTCAATTCGACATTCTAATGCTGTATTTGGTAGCAGTACTTTAAACTGGGTGGCAACTGCTGCCACAACCACACTCTTGTTTTCTGTCATTGTTTTCTACATTTTACTTTCGGTTTTGATTTTATAGGGGACGACTGAAGCGGTATTTTAACCTTCTAAGTACTGACTGAATCTCCAGCTATCGGAGCAGTTGGATGAATTCGTAGAACGCGGAGATTTTTTTTTCAAGACAACTTCCGTTTCTGGACGCGGGAGGGTTTCCGGTCAATGCGGGCGGAAGAAATTTAGTTTTTTTTCTTTCTGAAATAATTTTACGTGCGGGCGGTCCGACGAACAAGCAATTAATTCGGCGTGGCCTTGAATTGTTATGATATTTGATTATCATCATTAATAAAATAAAATACGGAAAAAACTTTTATTATTATTTTTTTTAATAATAGAATAATGATAGATACAAACCTTATACATAAAAAAAAAAAAAAAAAAAATGCAAAAGTCGGCTGTAGGTACAAACCTTATACATACAGCACAAACAACATGCAAAAGTCGGCTGTAAATAGCATGAATACAGTATCATTATCTTTGTAAAATTAATATCTCTATTCATTATAAAGTGGTCCGAATGGTCCTAAAATACGGTCCGAATTGTCCTGATATACGGTCCGAATGGTCCTACTATACGGTCCGAATTGTCAGGGTCTGAATTGTCTGGGGGCCGAATTGTCCTGCATTCGATACCTTTATCAATCTATTAACATGCATACAAGGGAAGCCTTCAAAGCACGCCAATGTCTCTAACCTTAGTAAAGACAACATTATAAGTTAGAATCAAACTTAAGGACAATCCCAAGCTTTTGGTTAGGGAAAATGTGTTATTTTTACTGTTATTTGTTGTTAATAAAGATAGGTAGTCTTTTATTATTTCTTTTAATCAATCTTGAAACTATGCCTTGCCAAAAAGATTTGGATACATAACTGAATAGTGGTATGGGCTGTCTGTTGGTCCGTCTGTACATATGGATAGAAAGATAAGGCAGCATCTTTTCAGAAGAGAAAAAACAATTCAAGACAATTATATTCTGCTATATAATTTATTAATCAATTGGTTAAGTAATAAAACACTGAGAACAAGCACTTGTTTAATATCAAATAAATTTTTTTTAATTTCAGTTATTTTCTTCAAAATTAAAAAAAATCGCTCGCTCGCATCAGTTTAACCATGAAAACCTGAAAAAATCTTTAAAAAAATTAAAAACATGTCGCTCGCCTAAAAAAAATCATTCGCTTGTCAAAATCATAATTTAAAAAAAAAATTAATAAAAGAAATTTCGCTCGCTCGCTCCTTATTTTAAAAGTCCAAAGAACAAGAAATTAATTCTCTGTGGACTAATTGCAAAATATTTACAATACAAATAAAACATCCAAATGATCCATACAAAACAAAAGAATCCTTACATTATGCTATTTCTCCATAGAACACATTCTGAGCACATAAATAGAAAAATGATTTATCAAATAATGAATGTTGACTCAAAAAAATTCTAAAAACTCCTTATATAACACATTTTAAGTATTTTCCCTCAAACTCAAACTGTATGTCAATGTGACTTTTGGGTAATAGTCCTTAACTTTATAGTCGATTTAAAAGGGGTTTTAAATAGAGGAAGGGGGATTATGATAGCAACACCGGTCAAAAAGGGATAACACTGAACAAAACGAGTGCATTTATTCAAGAAATTTTGACTGTACTGAAATCACAACTGTTCGACGGCATACAAGGAGTCAGGGCGGTGGCATTTGATCCGAAAAAAGTTTTAGGTATATGCTTCTAACCCAAATATATTCATATAAGCTCGCTTCCAGTTTGTGAGTTTGTGTGTATCTAAATACCAACATAAACCTTTAATTAATACAATTATGAAAGAAGGAATAGACCACTGTATAGGAGTCATACATGTACTAAACAAAAAACAAACTGTCTAATAAACAGTGTGCAAACAGTTTAATTTTAGTTAAAAATGGATGTTGACTTGAGGAAGAAAATGTCAATTCGGTGTAAAAACATTAACAACACTGCATTGTTTGGTGTTTTGATATACATTTAAATGTAATAAGTTGTATGTCAATGCTTCATTACTACGTAATTTCCCAGTAGGGTAGAATACGTCTGTGACTGCTTTCTACGACAATGCCTGAAATAACTATCTTTATTTTACATACCTCTCTACCAGCAATTAGCAAATAGAAAAACTGGTTCGCACGACATTTTAAAAATACTCCATACTTTAAAGAATTTTATATAAATATTGATCATTTATAGAATACGGAAAATCTCAATACTACAATAATTTATATACATATTCAGACATCAGAAAAATATTGGAATAAAAGCTTTTTGGACGAATTCATATGTGAATGATCGAGATCAACTCACTTACAAACTACATGAAGCCTGCAATTCTTCGTGTCAAATTTGTTCATCAGTGTGGCGAGCTCATATACTGATGAATTTCGTAAACATAACTTTAAATCCTTATAATTCAACTCGATTAAGAATAAGGGTTGTTTTCAAGCATTTTGTTCTATTTGAAGAACAAGAAGAACGCACTATTTTGCAACATATATTCATACTCTAGGTGTGTTCATTGAAAAATAAACTATATCAATCGACCAATAAAAATGACGCGACAATGAATATTAAAATCATTTCTGCATACACATTATTATTCTGATTAAATAAATTTCTAAAAACGATGCTTGGGTATCAAGGTAACAATACTGAAATTATTCTGTATGCATTTTCCATTCACCGCTCTTATTTACATGTAATTATATATTCCAAAACATCATATATAAACATATCAATTGAAGTTTATGTGTTATGGTTATTTCTTTGTTTTAAATTTGCTGAAATATACATCGTAAATATTCAGATTTTTATTTGATCTGCTGATTTCAATGAAATGAAAGAGAAGTGTTTCAGAACCGTTACCGCTAGTATAAAATACAAAGCATTTTGTGTCTGCACGTTAAATGGAATCATACGTCATTTTGTAAAATTATCTACTGAACTTATTTGTAAAGAACTTAAATCATAAAAATGTTTAAATAATTTTCAAAGGAATACAAAGACTTACATTAGGCAAGCAGTTAAAATTATTTTTGTTTGATCATTGTGTGGACTAATATGTAAATTAATTGCTTCTTTATTTCAATCTTTATGTGTTTTTGTTGTGCTCTTTAGTCTTGTATTGATCATGTGAATTTCGTTTCTCGAGCTTAAGCGAGGGTAAAATATCGCTAGAGTATTTACCAACCATATTACAGAAAATAATATATGCATGAATTATTTCGTTTCTGGTGACAAATTTAAAAATATGTGTATTGAAGTGTTAAAAATATTGCGCAAGTGTTCCTCCTGCGGGACAATTTTGTAGATGTGTGAGATAAATCATGTAAAAGCATTATGTTAAAACATGTAAATCTAAAATAATCGGATTAAAAAGAACAACTTTATAAACAATAACGAAAGATCGCAAACTTTATTTAAAATTATTAGCAGACTGAAAGCGACATCTAACGCATATGGGAAATAAATTAATTGGAATTTTTACACTGCTGTGTTTACTAAACGGAAGCATATCGTCATTTTAGATTTAGAGTTTTTTAATAGGGTTAGTTACTACCCTGACACTTTAATGTATAAATAATAAAATTTTCAAGTACCTACAATACTTGTATATACAATAAAATGTATACGAGTCATACTTAACTAAAAACTGATAAAATAGATAATGTTAAAAACAAGTTACCAGTAATTGTAAAACTGAATCCCGATTTCAGAAAAATAACAACTAAATATACAATATAAATACCACTGCGTTGTTTGCTTGCTATTTTGAAAAGATGAATTAATTGTTTGCATCTCATAGGCAATAAACAACTATCATTTCTTCAACAACAATGCTTTAAATAGCTGAGTGTTAATGTTCTACTATTAACAGAAGGACGAACTGAGTATAAAGGTATTTTAAAAATAATCCACACATAAAACATTTGAGATGCAAGTTGATTTTTACAGAATATTTATGATCCTCATAGTTCAATAAAAGACATTTAGCTACACATTGGTACGTTGTTTTTATTTCTGATCACTTTGAAACTATCAGAAAAATATATCCAAATACATATTGTTTTTCTGATGTAAGAGATTCGCCTAAACGTTGTTTTGTGTAACAAATATAACAACTATATAATATGCATGGAGGATGCACTGCTCCAAAACATGATTATTTTTTAAGATTTTTGTTTCGGAGATATCAATGTTAAATTTTCACATAAAATGTAACAAGTGTTATGTTTCTTTGTGTTAAAGGCGTATCTACATGTGTTAACTTTGCATTTTAGATAATGAAATATTGATAATAAAATTATGTTATAGATTCGAAAACATTATTATATATACACTAATCCCAAAAATGTGTAAATGTTCTAGTTATATGGCTGTTTAAATGGTATCATAAGGTTCGATTTTTATTGGGCAATGATGTCGCAGTACCCTATGAGAATCCCCGATCTTAATACGACGGGGAAACTTGAAAGTCTTGTAAATTATGATTGGAGTCCGGTCACATTGGTCGAAGTCGGTTAACCCAAGTGTTAACACAGTGTTGATAAAGTGTATATGTTACATACACCGCTCTGATAGCAAGGTTCATCTTCTTAAGGCCCTGTAAGGACTATTCTTCAGTACACGAGCAGCAGACACAAGAATAACTTTCTTTTACATAGATCAGAAGAAGTACCAATGGTCGTTGTCAAATATATATCAAATACTATAACTGGCTTCTTGTTTCATCATTTGAAATTTATCACGCTCTTTGCATGATAAAGACCCTTTTCTCATATTTCGAAAAAAGATAAGGATCATTGTAGCCAGTACAAAAGGTTGGATTTTCCGTCCCAAAGTTCCATACTTTGACAGTGGCAGTAAAACTTTGTTACTATCCCTTGTCTCGTTGATTTATTGTGTACTAACGTGTTGTCCTGAAAAATTTCAATTATTCATTCAATGAAAAATTTTTACTGCCCAGCAAGGAAAATTAGTCGAATAATCGCGTGTTTCCTTGGTTGCTAGCTATAGGTAACCCTAGTTAGCTCTAATAACTGTTCCCTGCCTTTGTCCTTTGATTTTCACATACAAAGTTTGTCATCTAGCAAGACATAAAGAGGTTAGGCCTTTTAAAACCACTGCTAATAGCTTTTATAGTGATGTATATTCAGAAATACATTTTCAACTCTTGAATGTGTTAATTATATTTTTAGCAAACTATGGCTACATGCATATGATGAAGAACAGGTTTACATGGAAAGAAAGATGAATTAGCATAAAAAGATTAAAACGCCAAATAAAACATCATTCTCACTTGTTTCCTTATGTTGTTTCAGTAAATTTTTAATTAAATTCGTTCTCAATATAAACCATCAAATAAAGCTTGGAAAGCCGTGGTTTTTTTAATATTTGCCAATATCTTCTGGGCTTAAATGACATATTCCCTGATTGGAAAATTCTGAGCGCTATTTATATCAGAGTCAATAATTTTAATATTTTATATAGCTTTAAAGAATAAATTAGAAAGTGAATAACGGTTTACATTTAATGTGCCTAACTGAATTCACTAGCCTATCGATAGCTAATTTCTAACATAACTAACCGAATGACCTAGATAACTAACGTGTTAACTTAAATGACCAGACACTTATTACATATGACTTACCGAATGTAATTTTATGTAAATTTACAGGTATATTTAGCTTTAGTCCGCTCACGATAATGCATTTTCAGTCCCTAGCTTATAGGAAATGTTTTTACAATAGCCGTAACCTCATGTACTTACATTTATCCTGCAATAACTGCTTATCTATACGAATATATCATTCAATATCCGACTGCTTGTAGCATGAAACCGCTATTTGTTTTAGCTTACAGATAGAGCTATGAAATGTAGCACAAAATTAATGCTATCAATTTAAAGCAATACATGTATGTTGTTTATTTGCACTTGATATCTTAATCCATTTTGTATGATTTTTTTTGAAAAACGCCTATATATGGCAGATACATAGTTTTTTTTAATTTTGGCTCTTAATATTAATACTAACCTTTTATGAACAATAGTCATAGTTCTATTGTACTGTTGATCTCAGTTGGTTTACTGTTTACTGGTCCCTGATTTCTTTGTCTTCTCCCCTTTTTTCCTTGCTGCTTTACATTTGCTGAAAGTCGTAATTTGCATATTACTCGCCAAAATGGCGCTGTAACAAGCTTAAAGGACAGTCCTAACGGCTCAAAACTGCAAGTTACATATTAACTTTTAAATCATAAAGCACAGCTTTTGAAGTCTGTGTAATGGATTCACTTTTTCAAAGCGTTTTCCCTACTGTCATTAGCCAAATAAAGCACAATTTCAGTTATAGAACAAAGTATTAAATCTAGGACTGGCACCAAAAGCTTTGAAATTGTTTTGCAATCTTAACCATACTTTGAACTAAAAAATGTTTTGAAGCCAGAATAACATCCACTTTTATCATCCCAAACCGGTAAAAGACATTTACAGGCTGTTCTTTTGCTAGCCTTGTTAAACCACTGTCTTCTTTCTGAGTAAATTGTTTTGTTTCAAGATTATCCTAAGCCCCAAACTTCTACTTTCTTTCACATTTAACTCATTGTCCCGATTTACATGGTCAGAAACTTCTGCGAAGTTAACAAGGATATGTATGCCACAGTAAAAGTTATTCAAAGTTGTTATAGATTCCAAGTAAACAAGTATATGTAAGCCACAATAAAAGTTATTCAAAGTTGTTATAAATTCCAAGTTAACAAGTATATGTATGCCACAGTAAAAGTTATTCAAAGTTGTTATAGATTCCAAGTTAACATGTATATGTAAGCCACAGTAAAAGTTATTCATAGTTGTTATAGATTCCTTTTCCCCAGCTGACAATTCTTTCCAGCCGGAATAAACTGAATTTCCTTCCGATAGAATTTCAATAACTCATAAAACGTTTGTCTATGGCCGCTCTATCAAACAAAGTGTTATTGATATGCGATAAGATATTTTACTATATTTTGCTTGTGCACTGAAAAATGTCATTGACTACTGTTTTTATTGAATTTAAACAACTTTCAGAACTTTTATATTTCATGTCTTTTAAACCGATAACCCATTCCTTTTGGTAACTATCTCTAACTGAGAACACTTCATATACATCGCCATGTTTGCTTGTCTCATCACTTTTTAAAGTAGTATTTTCTTGGTCAGTTAAAGCTTCTTACATGTGCATGTAGGAGAGACTTGCTATATGGTCTCTTATTCTGGTAATAGTAGTCACAGATGGAAGCTTTCATAAAGTTCTCCACACAATCTTGCTACTTGAGTCGTTACTTTGTTAACATGGTACCAACCCTTTATGTGTATATGTTTTGTTGTCACTGTTAAGTGTTTGAACAAACTCTCAGTATTCAACAAACTTTCTTTTAGCTCTGCAATTGTGTTTTTCAGTGTTTGCTCAGATATTTCAGCATTTTCATCACTCGGCAACTCAGCACTTTTTTCAGAAATTGTTTCATCTAGATGCTTATTTTCTTCGTCAAGCTTTCTCTTCCTAATTGTTACAATAATAATATTCTTTGACAAACCCTTAATAATTTTTTTCAAATCCTTGTTTATTTTTTGTTATAGGTTTTCCTTTTGAAAACTTTTAACTAGATTTACTGTTTCATTTTAAGCAAATTAAATGAGGACAGTTTTCTCGTACAAGTCGTACTTCATTCCTTATTTAAAATTTTCTTTGTTCAAATAATAAAGCTTTGCTATTATCTTTTAATGAAGAGTTTTGCTGTTCATTAATTTTAAGTTTATGTTTCAGTACCTTTACTTTTTCCATTAAAATATCCTGGTCTAAATTTATAGCACCATAAGAATGACTACTACTATATATAGATGCTTTACTCCTTGGTTTTACAATTCCTTTTTTATGTTTGACTTTGTTGTCTGGGAAATTTAAGACGAGAGATGAGTTTTTTTAAAGAACTTTTTTTTATTTTGATATTTTTGAATGAATTTCAGTTGTTTATAATTAATTGCATTTTCAAAATTCATCGTAATCTCGTATTCTCTATTAAGTTTTACACATAATTCATTCATATTAAATTGTTCTCAAGCCATTGTCGATCAGTAATCAGTGAAGACTTTTTATATCAATATTTCTCCGGTGCTTATTGTCTGTGTAGAAACATCACATGAAAACTTTTTCAGACCAGTGATTCAATTTTATACAAGCAAATAACTAAAATAATAATAGGTTGCTAATTTCCACTTAATTCTCTCAAAAATATATTGCAATAAACAAAAGTTTTTTGCCAACGCAGCAATACTAGCTAATATAGTATATCCTTAATATACATGTAGTTCTGTTTGAGCATACTTCAAATCGGACATACCTTGCTGCTGGTTATTTCGATGCGGAGTAAACTGGTTTCTTCGCAAGGGCTTTGCATCTTTTTCTTTACTCGGCATCTTTTCACGCCTTTCTCGCGATTTAGGAGCAGGCATTCAGGTTTGGCAGGCCTAAACCCCTCCCCAAATGTAAGTGTTAACGATCTTGGTAAAGTTTACACACGACCAAAACCCAAGTCCGGTGGTGTACCACTGCTCACATCCTCCGGTGAACTACCACCCTCGGACTATAAGAAACATGTTTGAATTATTTTTTCTACAATAACAATACCGTGTTCATAAATTTGAAAATACATGAACATTGTGCAGATAAATTAAATTGAAGAGCCAGATTACATTTGTTTTATTATGTATACATAATTACAGACCACAATGTAGAAATAAATGTTTGAAATGCAATAATTGATGCCCGGCTTAGCTTTGGGTTTCGAGTCACAAGACACATCATTAACTTTATCTGTGTAATTTTAAAAACGACTTCGTAAGATTGGTCATTCTTTAACACAGATACGAATACCTTTTTTTTCTTTGGGGAATCAAACAAGTCACGACTGTGGTTACTTCTGTCATGGTCAGATTCACACAACTCAATAACATTGTGTTCCACAGCTACGTCTGGTTCATCAAAACTCTCTGGAGGTCTGACATTAATAAACAATGAACCTTAAATTTTAAAAGAGAATATTTTTGTAAAAGATTTAATCAAATAAAAACGACGTACACCCTCACTTGCACATTTGAATAATTTGTAAATAATTATGACTACGTTGACGTTTTTATTTCTTCCTTTTTTAAACACGACAGTCAGTGGCAAATGATTATAGGATTAAACACCGTTTTCAATGGATTTATCGGTATATCAACAAGACCAACTCACTCACAAACAAATGATTTATCGGTATATCAACAAGACCAACTCACTCACAAACAAATAAAAGTCCGAAGGTTTATGATATGTTTGTGAGTGAGTTGGTCTTGTTGATATACCGATAAATCCATTGAAAACGGTGTTTAATCCTTATAATTCTTTAAAATTGCATTAAGAAATTAATTTATCTAACGTGTTTCTCAACTTCATATTTCTTGTGTATTTGGTAGCGGGATTGACTGAACGTATGAATATTTTGTTATTTTTAAACGTACGATTATTTCCATAAACCATTTTCTGATTTTAATAAACACAATTTTTAGTTTTACATCAATCTGTTACCTTATTTTCTGTATCGAACACAAGGAAAGTTTTAAATTTAACAAATCATTAATGATAATTCATCAAACAAATAATTTGTAAGTTGATCGCTACTTTCGATATTGAAAGCCGCCATCTTTGTTTACATTGGTTACGCTAAAAATAGTTCGGTCAACGTCGTTTATCCTAAGATAAATGGAGTCAACTTCATTTGTCAAAAAATATATTTCGTTAAAAACCTCAACCGGAAGTAATCTAGACCAATCAAATAAACGTATTTCTAAATATGCAAATCATATTAGAATTATTGAAAGATACATAATGTGATTATATCTCATATTATTTTGGCATATTTGTGGGTTAATTGGTTAAACAAGTCATTGTTTCGTTGGTTTTACTTGATGTTTACATTTTACGATACATCCGGATTTCCGTCATGCTCCGCATGTGATCGGAAAAAGCACATAGTGTTTGATAATGTGCTTTTTCTCAAGAAAATTTGCGTTGTTTCAATAGATAAATCATTGGGTTACCTCAAAACAACAGCGGTCCTAAGTCTTTGTATGAAAAAACTAACCCTATCTCTTCCAGTGGTTTTTTGGATGGATGCGCGGCAAAATAAATGTATTTTCTTTCTTAATTGATAAAACCAATTAGACTAAACCAATCAGAAATGCTCTTATTTCGACTTTAAAAAATGCCTATCAAAACCCGACAACAAGCGACGCAATTCGGAGCAACTTTACGAAAGCCCCGATCGCAGTTACCAGCCCTGCTGTTTCATGCAAGGCGCGCATGTCTTAAAAGTGTTATATTGGTCATTTATTTAATGGTTGTGCACATAAGGTTTTTCTATAAAAAATCATACGATTAACAATAATCGATTTAATGTGTTTCAAATCAGGTTTGATAATTTATAAAGAGGTATATGCACTAAAGATCACAATCGTATTTTCAGGGCTTTCAGAACAAACATTTTGTAGTTCTAACGAATCGTGTAAAACAACTTATGAATACCAATCCAATTTTATTTCATGTTGTGTATTGGCGTTACAGCACGCGGTTTGCCATAAAACTGCAGTTTTGATAATTTTTGCCTATCCATTTGGTACCAAGTGCATGCAGAAACTAAGAAAATAGTACATGTGCATATAATATAAGTTTAGATTTATATCCTGTTTAAATGACCTCAGTATGCAATTTATAGAGATACTTTGGATCTTTGTACTTCGGATGATCAAAATGCAATCTAACAAAGCATAAAATTGAACGTTATTTGATTTGATAATGGTTTACAATATATGTGTGGATAATAACTATCTTCAAACAATCGATTAAAACTTGTAAAAATATTTAACTCTGTTTGCGAAAGGCTGTTTATTTATGTATATTACTCCAAATGCAGTTTTTCTCTTTTTATCTTTTTTTAATCTCTTTACCCTCTGTCCCTCCATCTCTTTCTCTCTTTGTGCTGCTTTCAAAAATGTGTTGGAATGCCAACATGTTAGTCGTCCAAACTCCTTTTGTATAGTGCAGCGTTTCAATCAGTACATTTAAATCTATCTACACATCAAATTTCATTGAACTTTTAATGATAATAATATAGTTATACATTGTAATGTATACATCATATAATCTAAATAGATAAAACAAAGAAAAAGGCGGAATACCCGCATGAGCGGGAAGGAAAGGGTTGTGTGACAAGTCATTATTTGGAAAACCTTGGACGTGAACCATAGTTGGTGTTTGGAGATTGCAACCAATTTGCACGATGAGACACGTTCAGTGTATTTTCTAAAAATTAATTATTTGTCCTCAATATCTTTTCATACCATAAATGGCAATAAATTTAGCGGTTGTATAAAGCATCGAATAAGTCCATATTGAGGCAAATTTTTTTGTTTGTAAACATACATGTATTAAAGGTCGAAGATTAATCATTTACACTAAGGAATGGTGTCAAAACACCATATAAAGACAAGCAAGGTTTGAAACTTAGCTCAATCCTTGGATCGTCCTATCCCATACCTCGGTCTACAAAATGTTGACGTAAACACATTAATATTGAGGATTACTGCGTTCGAATATACTTGATCTCAGGAAAAGCAAAACATTTACAATATAAAGGCAAACAAGGACATTTTCAATATATTTTGTTTGTAAGCATAGCAATGTTGAAGATTATTAAGTTTGTAAATAATTCACACCAAGGAATGGTGAAAAAACACCATATAAAGACAAGCAAGGACATCATGAAAAAAACCATTGAAAATTAGCTACAATCTAGCATCAAAATCTACCAAGTCTATAACATGTTGACGTAAACACTATATTGAAGATTTTGAAGTCCGAATATATTTGACGTAAACACTATATTGAAGATTATGAAGTCCGAACATATTTGATCAACGGAATGGTAAAAACTCACAATATAAAGACAAACAATGACAGTTGTGTTGGGCGGATCATGAATGTACTACGTAACTAAATAAAACGTATTCGATCATAAACATTGAATTTACATATTTTATTTAACTGTTCAATTGTTCCTTTTTAGAGTTTTTTGTGTTAGATAGGGTGTCATTGCAAGTTTCGTTGATAAATCTGCATAAGTGATTACTTTAAACACAGTTCAAGGAAAAAAGGTATTCCTGTCTTGCTTTAAATTGTAGTTCTTACTGTGGTGATTAGTTTAGCTTTTTTGTTTTAAGGGATCATTTGATGTGGAGCGCATTATAATTGCCTTATTACATGGGATACTTATTATATAGTGCTCTAAGTATCGTTGATAATTGCAGTCTGTATGGGTTGGCTATAACTTAAAAACATTCATAACCTGTGTATCGCAATGGCAATGATTTTAAAGTAACAGGCATTACACAGTTTCGTTACGAAAAAATCCTACCGATTAATTTGAGTTTCTAAGATTGTTTCCCTTTTTCAGGTTGTACATAATATGGTTCTACGTTACAACCTTAATTGCTGTTATATTGTGAAACGGATATGGCATTAATCAAATAATAAACTTATTAACGATAAATCGTATACGGTCAAACCGAAAGATCTTCAAACAAATCGTATACGGTTTAAACGAAAGATCATAAAACAAAACATAAAGCTATTCCTTGCTTTTGTTTTGGTACCTTCTGGAAAATATGAGGGTTGTTATTAGTAGTCAAACATTTGCAAAGTAAACGTTCTCTGATGTAGTAATACTTTACTCTAAACCATAACAAATATCTTAGTATGTAATGTAGAATTATTCGAAACGTATTTAATTTGAAAAAGAAGAAATTTTAATCAATATTTTTTTACATATATGACATGTTATAAGAATGAACAAAACGCTTTATACAAGACGTTTAGTTTGGAAATGATTCTACCTTCTGTAACAAATTTACACATGATTTATGTTTCTTCGGAAATTATTGCGTTCAATGTCTGAAATGGCGAAGACCAAACCAGTAAACACGAACAACAACACGAAGAAACAAACAACACAAAAATACAAAAAAAAAATACAACTGAACAACACTCAGCAACGCGAACTTAAGTCGTAACGAGTGTGAACTCAGGTGCTACGGGAAAGTGTGAGCAGTTCCTGCTTGCTATAGCACACCCGTCGCGCTACCAATGGTCAATTCAGCGTGTCAAATCCGGTAAAGGAAGACAGAAACAAAGCCATATGACAATCCAACATCTGCACTCATCTGAGAGATAGAAATCCCATATTTGTCTTTGAGTTCATAATTTCTTTCATAAACTTTCTTACGTGAAGACAACCAAGGAGCAACATAACCCTGTGATAGCAATTTTTTTGTTAGACGTCACATAAGACGTGACGCTCTGCCAAGGAAATCGATGTAATTTCCACAAGCTCTGGAAGAGCGAATCAGTTGTGATACGTAACCTCCATAAGATAGACCTGACGGAATGTTTTACAACAAAGGAAAGGAAAGTTGAAGTCATCACGTTTGTAATAGAGCTTTGTTAAAAGTCTTCCTTGAAGGTCTATTTCGAGATGTAGATCTAAATATGAAGCAGACTTCTTATAATCCGTTGTGTCCTTTATTTCAAGTTCCTGTGGATATATGTGATGAAGAAAGTCACCATATCGAGAATTGTTCAGTGAAAGGACATTATCAATATACAGGAAAATGAGGTTAAAAGATAGAGGAAGTCTACGACCTTTTTTGTCAAGAAGTGATTGTAAGAATTCTGCTTCAGATGAATGAAGAAACAAATAAGCAAGCAAAGGTGCACAGTTAGTGCGCATTGGAATACAATTACTGAAAAACATGTCCACCGAACTGAATAAATATGTTGTCTATAAGAAAATAAGCATTTCATTTATTTGGTCTTCTGTAAATTTGTTCTGTCATTGATGATAAAGTAAGACTTTGCATGATCGGCGACCAAAAATTTGTTCCTGCGTTTTCCATTCCTTTTAAAAAAAACTGCGTTGTAGAAGTACAAAGTGTGAACAAATCGAATGTCTTGATGCTGTTGCAAGAAGAAACTGATTTAGATTTGAGAATCAATTTATTAAATTAAATTATTTAGGATCCACATTTGATTTACACCATTTCACGAAAATTGGTATCCACGAAAAATAAATCAAGATTGCATTGCATCCTTGATACATGGAACCTTAACATACGCAAACATGTTCATTTTTATTCATGATCTGGGTCCAACTCAGTAGGTATGCAATAAACAGATAAGATCAGATAAGTAACATTTACTCTCAATCAGCAGTTGCACTACCGCTGTAGTGATAAAATGTCTAGAAGTTTGTGTGTATACATGTAGCAATAAAAATATTATTGACCTTATATATTTTTTTCCGTTTTCTCCGCCTAATTCCATATTCTTAAGCGGGCAAATGGTACATATTAAGGCCCGGTCACACAGCCCTCCACGGGCGTATCACGGCCAAAAAATGTCTGCCCGTGAAGCAGACGCTGTTGGACGCTTTGAGGTCGTGATAAAGACGCGATACAGCCGTACTTTACCCGTCGTTACTCGGTAAGAAATTCACACGCGGTTGGCCGCGCGAAAAAGGTTTTGGGCTGCCCAAAAATTAAGACCGCGGGTAATCGCGGGCGGCACACGCGGAACGAACGTGCTAGGACGTGCTCCGGCCGCGGTTAAGACGTGGTTACACGCGGTAGGACGCGAAATTTTAGCGGGTGGAGCACGGTCATAGCACGTTTGTTCAGCGTCTGTACCGCGTTGTCATAACGTGCATTAGCGTTTGTACCGCGTGTAAGCACGGACAAACGCCTTCCTCCGAGGTAGGCCGCGGTACCGCAGCGCTTCACCCGCGATAAGGACGCGGAACAGTCGCGGGCATACCACAGGTAAACCGTGGGTAAGTCAATTTTGCACATTTTTCCACCGCGGTCAAAAAACAATCGCGAAATTTTACCCGCGATACAGACGCGAAAGGCTGTGTGACCGGGCCTTTTCAGCGGTATACGTCCTATTACCTTCTATATAGGAATTGCCCCCGTCTACAGATGGATCCGCTAAGGGACATGTCATTTTTTATCACGGGAATGGGCTGGTCGAAAAGTAGGGGGTCAGTTTTATTTCCCTTGACGGAAAAGGGGTGTTCAGATATTAAATAATGTTAGAGAGGGGTCATTTTGACTCGCCTGTGACGACAAGACGTAGCTATTACTTTCGCGCACTATTTTTAACAAGTACTATCTTTAAAAAAGATAGTCGACGCATTTATCTCTTAGAGATGATTGTAAAGTAGAACGGAAACTGAAAAAACAACAAATAAGAAAAAAAACACTTAAAAAAATTATCAAACGAAAGAGAAAGACAAGAAACAGTTAAGTTTTCTCTCAATAATGTGTGTGTGTGTGGGGGGGGGGGGGGGGGTTAAATAATTAACGTGCTGCGAACTGTATCCAATTAAAATAAGGCTACGAAGGTTGCTGCATTGATGTATTAATCATGGACTTTTAAAACATGTTATTAATCAATAGGGTATTATCAAAAAGAGACTTTGCAATTAGAGCTCCATCTCCTGTCTGCACGTGAATGACGGACGCAAAGAAAGAAGATATAGGCATTAATGGCTTTAAAAATCATAGAGCTAACAATAATCATATTAAAATATCCTCAATGAAAAGCTTTTCATAAGATGAAGACCACAATGGTAAATTAAAGAAATATAAAGCTTTCTATGTTTTTTCTGTCGATGTAGCATAAATATTTACTGGAAAAAGTTAGTTGACATTTTTAAAACTTCAAAACAGAACCTATTTTTTAACAGACATTTCATAAGCGCAAATATGTTCTTACATGCATCAAGTATTATTCATTACAGTTTGCGATTTTATTAATTTAACTATCTTTTAAAATGGGAACTTCAAAGTAAAACATTTTAATTAGAATTGTATTAACATGAACACAAAATGTCAATGCTAATTAAATGTGAATTGAAATATGTCATGTGTACGCTATTCGGCCAAAAAATAGGGGGAAGAAAATAGTTGCAACGGAACCATCAGCGAATTTTATCCTCAATTCTATGTGTGTATAGTAAACAATACATGTGTTATCGAACCACTGTATATCATGTAAGTCATTTGGCGTTCCGATAATTACCAATGACCTAATTACCTTTGTGTAGAATTATTTGTATGACAATAATTTCCCGATAGAGATAGAGGTTTCGTGTGCAGGCAGTTAAATCAAGAAAATATGGCATAAATATATCACCAGCGTGAGGATTGTTTATAGATAAGATGGTCAACAAAGCAAATACTAATTCTACCCCAGACGAAATGCGCAAAAAATACACGACGTATAGTTTTATCATTTTAATTGTTTATCAGTTCCAAATGTCATTCTTTTGGCATAAAATCATTTTCTAAAGTTTAATTACGACTACCAATTATTTTTAAAACACCAGTCTGTTGGAATAACAATTGAGAAATGCAAATAGGGATACTTTTCAGAGTACAATATAGTAGATTGTTCGAACGCAGAATTTTTTACTATTTTTGTCCAATTAGAATGCAAGTTTGTCTTCAATTATAGTAAGTCACCATGGGTAAGCGTCTTTTAGTTCAAAGGTCACAATTCGAAAATATACCGACTGCGTCGGAAAAAGTAGGGGGCATATAGTGTTCGGGGCTGTTCGTCGGTCCCACCAGGTTAACGTACAGGTTGAACTTTGTTTTCATGAAGGAAGTATGGTATCTTCATGAAACTTTATACACATGTACATCAGGGTATGAATAAACAATAATCATCACATAAAATTGTACATGCCTCATCAACTTTACAGTTGATTGATCACAATAAGTAGTAAAAATACTAATTAGCGAAGGTCTTTTCATGTTGGGCAGTTCTTACAAAAAGTACACGAGAATGATTTGAAATTTGTCAGGGGTTCAGTATCAAATTTTATGACATTCGGACCTTTCGGACCACTACTTCCTGTTTAGGACTGAGAACTAGGCCAAAAAAAAATTTTTGTCAAGTGTTCTCAGAAACCTCGCATGAGAATGATTTAAATAAATTCGACTGGGTGGTTTAGTTTTATCAACTGTCAGTTGTTGTTTGTCGATATCGATAACTGTGTAGTTATATTTTATATGGTCAGGTTACTTATTATATTATTATATAAAATTTATGACTATGTTTTTAAAAAAATATGCTAAATTGATTAATATGTCCAGTGTTTGACGCTCTAAGTGGGGATCATATTTGTTTACAACTGGGAGAGTAGGGATGATCTAATTTTAATATATGCATATTTAATCTTGTTGCATGACCATTTGAAATTCAGCCCCATTTTTTTCCAGTCTCCCTAACCAAAACTGTATTTATCCTGTTATTTTTTATGGTTTTCAGACACTTGTGATGACTTGCAAAACATTACGAAAAATTATGAAAAGTTAGTTAATAAACATCCATATAATGGGGAATACAGAAGGTTATTTTATACTTTCAAATCCAAATACAGAAGGTTATTTTCTACTTTCAAATCCAAATACAGAAGGTTATTTTATACTTTCAAATCCAATACAGAAAGTTATTTTATACTTTCAAATCCAAATACAGAAGAGCATGTAAACAAGAGGCTCATTTTTTAAAGCAAAATATCATGAACAATATAAACAGTAATATAAATAATGATCCAAAAACATTCTGGGACCTTCTTAATAAGCTGATAGGATCAACAACAAAACTAAAACAATTGGAGATCTTCCTCGCCAAAATTTTATTGATTTTTATAAAAAAAAACTTATCACAGACGATGCAATTAAAAATGATTTTCAAAAACACATTGAAAATCAAATACTAAACATGTTTAAAGTAAAAGGAATACAAATGAAACTTCAATATTAAGTGAGAACCAAATAGGTTTTAAAGAAAAAAATAGAACTGCCGATCATATTTTCACTTTAAAATCCATGATCGATCACTACAAATAGAAGAAAAAAGGTTTTTGCAGCTTTTATAGATCTGCGAAAAGCATTCGACACTATTTGGCGTACAGGGCTTTTTTCAAACTCTTAAAAGCTGAATTACCTCACAAGTTACTTCAAATAATTGTATCCATGTATGAAAATACAACAACAAGAATAAAATTTTCAGAGGGATTAAGTGAACAATTTTCTTCCAACTGTGGAGTCAAACAAGGGGACATCCTAAGTCCTACACTCTTTAATATTTTTATTAATGATATAGTTTCTGAGTTGAAATCGAGCAACTGCAACCCGGTCAATATTGAGAATCTTTCAGTCAATTGTCTACTTTATGCGGATGATATAGTTTTATTATCCGAAAGTGAGGAAGGGCTACAGTCTAGCCTCAATACATTGAATACATACTGTTCAAAATGGAAATTACAAGTTAATACAGAAAAGTCAAAAGTTTTAGTCTTTAATTCAAATGGTAGAACACATTTGAATAGATTTACTTACAATGGAAATATAGTGCAAACTGTTCTAAAATACTGTTATCTTAGTATTACTCTTAAATGCAATGGGAATTTTAATTTAGAAAAGTCAATTTTGGCTGAAAAAACTAGAAAGGCTTGGTTTAAGATAAGAAAGTCTATTGAACTAGACAATCCATGTAAACTTTTGGACAAATTACTTGATTCTTTAGAAACTCCAGTACTATTATATTGTTCCTAAATTTGTTCTGACATCTCGTCTGATGATAATACTGTTGTTGAAATTTTACATATGAAGTTAATTAAGGAGATTCTAGGAGTCCATTGTAAAACAACAAACTCTGCTTGTGGAGCAGAACTTGGTAGAGTAAAAATGAAAAGTAAAATAAATTTGCTGTGTACATGTATTAAATATTTCGATTACATTCTTTCATGTCCTGATACATTAGCTTTCAAAATATTTCAGGTGACAAATTCTAACAAATAAATAGATTAAACAAGTCTCAAAAATACTAAATGATTTAGGGGTTTCCTATATCAAAGTAATACACACTTCTTTCAAACCCATGATTCCTTTCATTAAACAAAGAATTTTAGACGAAAGTATACAAAACCAACATTCACAAATATTGAATTCAAATAAACTACAGTTTATGGTATTTTTTTATAAAAACATGAGAAGCTCTTATGTTGATATCCTCAAAAATAAGTAAAATAAGATTAAGTGCTCATTGCCTAGAAATAGAAAAGGGAAGGCAAAACTCAATACCTCTAAATAATAGACTATGTAAAATGTGCAACAAGAGTGTAATAGAAGACGAAGTCCATTTTCTACTAAATTGTGAACAATATACAGAATTGAGACAGTTTTTTCAAAATGATATAAAAAATATTTGGAACTGTCCAATAATATTAACAATAGAAAATTACTCTCTTGTATAGATAGTAGCTCTTTAAAAGTATTAAAAATTACTTCATTATTTATTAATAAATGTCTTTTAATTCGAAATCAGTCAGCAGGAATATAATTAGTTTAATTGGTATTAATTGTATATGGACTAAAACATGCATTGTAACTTATATTTTCACAATTGTTTACATTGTATCAGATCTTTTCACAACTGATGTTATTATATATTGTTACTGGGCCTGTGCCATTATTATGTGCTTGTGTCAATAAAATTATTATATTATTATTATTTATTATATTAAAATGACTGACAGCTTATTTAAATAGGCTGAAAAACACACGTATTAACATTGATTCTGACATTTCAGCAGATGTACAGGTTTAAAATGTACCGCGCGACCTCTCTTTGATCAAAGCTTATATATATATATATATATATATATATATATATATATATATATATATATATACGCCATACTATGGGACGACTTGATTAAGAAGCAACTTTGAACAAGAAATGATATGGGTTACACCCATATCCAGAGATGTTCGATTTATATGTTATATGTGTATCCGATTTGGTTTAATAGGTTTTTCAATTTGTTATATTTAAAATTTCATCATATGCTGTAAAGGGTTGCAAATATAGACGATCGTGGAAGGCAAGAAATAATCATCTTGATTATAATATCTCAACTTTGAGAAGAGTACTGTAATAAAAAAGCAAAGTGTTGGAAAGACAAATGTTTACCTTACAATAACAATACATTAACCTTTTCGAAATCACATTGTCACGCGGTTCTGTGGGGAAAAAAAGGGGGTGGAAGATCGGCAGTTATCGGGTCCTTCCGTCCTCGGATGATCAAAGAAAAATACCGACAAGTTACAATTTCTATTGATTTAATTTTTACAATAATTAAAATTGTTTTTCAAAAAATTTGCAATTAAATGTATTCAAACGTCAAACTAACGTTCATGTGCATAAACATTTCTAAGAACTTAATAATATTTTCAGACTTTAAAATAAACCAAAAAAATACAAATTTTACGAGAGTCTTATTTTTACCAGAGACATGTAATTATATGTCATCGTTTTTGCAAAACAATTTATAAGATTATTAACTTCTAAAATTTAAATCTTGAATTAAAATAAAAATCCATACCTTTTGTGTTTTTTTATTATAAAGATATTTTTCTTCTCTACCAATGTCTATGACATTTTTCACTGATTCAGAAATCAAATTTCTTTAAATAACATGCGTGTTTTAAAATCTTATTTTCGTAAAAAAATAATCTATATTAGCATTTTCGTGGCTAATTACGTGAGTCTAAATTATCTTTCAATTTTACCTTTCATTCAAGTTCAGTGTATTAAATAAGCAATTAGCAAATAAACAAGGCACATGTAATTTACAATTTACAATTACATCACAAAAATATCTCTTACCCCACCCCCACCACGCATGCACACACACACACACGCCTCGTTCTCGGCCATTCTCGTGCGAGAGAGTTTGGGATTTAGAGATCGTTAATAATCAAAACCCAGGGAAATTAAATTTAATGTTCAAGATTGATGAATTTTCTACATAAAGGTTTCACTGAAATAATCCAGAAATAATACTGAAAATTATCGATCACGGCTTTCTGGATGACATATAAGTAAGGGCGACCCCTCTGACCAAAAAAACGTCAGACCTATTACGATCCTGAGTTGTTTAAGTGAACTCTTCACTTCCGTTCTATATGAGCAACTCAACAAATTCTCGGACGAATTTTTGATATTAAATGAAAACCAATTTGGTTTTAGAAAAAATTATTCTACCACCGATAATCTGTTCTCTCTGTTTATGTTATTTGAATTATTGAAATGTAAACGAAAGAAGTTGTTTTGTTGTTTTATTGACTTCGATAAAGTATGGAGAGAAGGCCTATGGTATTTACTTTTGCTGAATAATATAAACGGTAAAATGTACAAAGTAATTTTTAATCTGTATTATGAAACAAAATCTAGAATTGTTTACAAAAGGGAAGCGTCCGTTTTTTTCCATGTCTTAATGGTGTACGACAAGGGGAAAATTTATTCCCTTTTTTATTTTCGATATTTTTAAATGACCTTGATTCCTACTTATCAAGCTGTGATATTAGAGGTCTTGATTCAATAACCACTGACATTGATGAAAAATTTGATATATATATTCGACTATTTTCACTGTTATATGCTAATGATACTGTTTTGTTGGCCGAAGATGAAAATAGTATGCAAAATCTTTTAGATGCTTTTTCAGATTACTGCAAAAGCTGGAAGCTTAAGATAAATATCGATAAAACAAAAATTATGATATTTTCTAAAGGAAAAATATCAAACAGATTTAAATTTAACTTGGATAGCCATGAGCTAGAAATAGTTCAAGAATTTAATTTTTTAGGTGTTACATTGTCAAGATATGGCTCATTTGATGTAGCAAAACAGGTAGCTGTTAAGAAAGCCACAAAAGCATTGTATGAAGTACTTAAACTAGGAAGATTACATAAGTTATCAATTACATGTCAACTTGATCTCCTTGACAAAATGGTAAAACCAGTCTTACTGTATGGATCCGAGGTATGGGGATTTGGAAACCTCGACATGGTTGAAAAAGTTCATCTCAAATTTTGTAAATTGTTATTACACCTGAAAGCATCTACCCCATCATGTATGATTTATTGTGAACTAGGGCGCTTTCCGTTAGATATTGACATTAAAGTAAGGGTTATATCGTTTTGGTCTATTCAAAAAATCTAAAACCCCTTTTATCTTATATAGTCTGGCGTTAAGTTTGTTAGATCACCAAAGAATGGAATTCAACTGGCTTAACAATGTCAAAAAATATTGAATACATGTGGACAATCATATGTTTGGGACAATCAAAATTTTATGAACACGAATTGGTTAATATCTTCTGTAAAACAAAATCTTAGGGACCAATGTATTCAAACCTGGAATGATTGTGTACAAAATTCACCAAAAACTTTGAATTATAGACTTTTTTAAAATGTGATAGAACAAGAAGGGTATTTTAAATTGTTAGATAACAAAATGATTATTGACTTATGTAAGTTCCGAACAGTTAATCATAGACTGCCAATAGAAGAAGGTAGATGGTCAAACATAACCAGGAATAATCGCATCTGTAATATTTTTAGACAAAACGATATAGGTGATGAATATCATTATATACTTGTTTGCCCTTTTTTACTAGAAAGTCGTAAAAAGTTTATTCCCTGTTACTATTTTAAACGACCAAATGTGATTAAATTTAGTGACCTTATGAATAGTCACAATATATCAAAATTGATTAAGCTTGTCAAGTTTATTAAAATAATTAACAAAACCTTGGCTACCCCAGGCCGAGTTTAATTGCTTTTTAGTTTAAGTTTTTAGTTTGTGTTTTAGTTTGTATATTACTGTATTTGTGTGTATGTGTGTGTGTGCGTTCGTATATATTGTGTTCTGAGGACTAAACCTTGTTTACACACCAACAGTTCGAGGACCCATCTACATGACGAGGACTTACACTGTAGTCATCGAAATGTTTTTTGTCAAATATCGTTGTCTTGCGATCTTGAACATATATCGCGAAAAAAATAACGAGTCCTCATTCTGACGTATATAATAGTTAATTTCACACGTTTTTAACACATTTTTACCAATTTAGGTCATTCCGAGTCCTTGACTGTGTAAAATTTATCCAATCAAAAGGACAGCTGAACTGACCAATCAAATAGCTCCGTTCTTACACTTGCGCATGGTCAGTAAGAGGTCCCCATGTGCGAGGAGATGGAGAACTAAATGGTAGGATCTACATTCCCAAATTTAATTGTGTTGTATAATTTTTTTTTTAAATTGCAATGGTTTATTATGCAGTTTTCCAAACAAAACAGTCAAGGGAAGTTCATTAAGTAAACAGTGATATTTGTTATGAGTGTATAGGCATGTCATGACGCCCGTAGCCTGGCGTTGGGGAGATAACTTTATACACAAAAACTTAGCCGAAGAGCCAATATTTAAAGAGGTATTGTGCACCAAGATAGTTAATATACATTTATGTGTATACTTTTTAATGCATTGTCGAGAATATTATGTAAACTTTAAGTGGAAAGTGAAATTGGAGATTGTTGGTGTTTGCGATTTTGCCCACGGACAGGTCCCGTTCTCTCTGTCAGGGAGTTGCTTTTACATCACACGACTCATGTCAGGCACAATTTTCGCAAAATGGTCAGGGAATAATATGAAGGGCCTGTAAAAACTTCTTAAAGTTGGTTGGTCGGGCAAAACCTTTCAACTTACAGAGTTCGCGAAATGTGTCAGACCTGACTGGTAAAATTTATGCTGGTCCGGCATTTTAAACATACTTACTATAGTAAACTTTACCGTGTCAAACCGACGGGTTTTTGCTTGACAAAATGGAAAACTCCAGTCCTACCGCGTTTGGTTGAGTGTATGGTCCTTTTGTAGATCTCATATTACACTTTTTGAAAGAAACAATTATTTTCCATAGTGAAACGGCGTTTTGAAATGCGGCTGAATTTTCATTTTGATAGATCGAATTTCCATAGGAAGTCGATCTGTCAAAATGTTAAAAACGGCCGCATTTCAAAAGGCCGATTAATTGTGGAAAATATTGGTTTCTTTCAAAAAGTGTAATATGAGATCTACAAAAGGACCACAAACTCGACCAAACGCGATAGGAGTTTTCCATTTTGTCAAGCAAAAACCAGTCGGTTTGACACGGTAAAGCTTACTATAGACCCATATCCGGTAGATTTTAGCAATTTTTTACAAAGTTGTAATAGACAGGACAAGTAAAAAAAGATTAGGTCTGGCCAAAGATTCCATTTTGATGGACCTATGTCTGGCAAAGAAATTTTAAGTTTCGCGAACTCTGAACTTAGCTGACAAACACCACAATGACCAAGCCAGGGACTGTACAGGCAGAAATAATTTATATTTCAACTTTTGCAATGATTACATTTTTTTCAACCTTTTTTTTGATATTTTCGCCTTTATCTCTTTTAGCCCTGTTTGAGTCATGGCAAACTTGTCAAGAGGAAAACGTGCTGTAAGTTTTTTATTTGCAGTTTACTTAGACATTTTATTGTTTCCATTCACAGTCAGGGACATCACCAAAAACAGTTATAAATTTTATAACCTAAATCAGTTTTTTTTACGGACTGGTTACGATTACCCTCAACAGGTAACAATACGAAATTTTTATTGTTACCCGCATTACTAATACGGGATTGGTTTCCTTTGCGGCACCTTTTCTGTCCAGCATCTCGCGAGTAATAATAAGAAAAAAACTACGGTTACCCATCATACTCGCAAATTGGAATAAAACCATACTAATTTTTTTTGGATATTGTAAATTATATGCAGACATAAGATGTAGAAATACTTGCATTTACTGGACATGCTGGAGAAAGCAAATTTTATTCCAAGTCTGAAGATCACATGTTGACCAAAGATAAGCTACTTTGATGCCTTTTTGGTCAGTTTTGTATACATTAATTAAATCAAATAAAATGTGGAATAAAGATCTATATATATACAGTATTCACTAACAATATTTTTATGCCTAATCTATGAACGTAGGGGCATACAGTGTTCGGGTTTGTCTGTCCACAATTTGAAGTTTATTTTTCATGAAGCTTAAAGGAAGTATTGTTTTATACACACATTAAATTAAGATATTAAACAACAAAAATCATAAAATTGTTCCTGTCGCATCAACTTGTTGATTGAGTCAGTGTCATCAAAAGGCCAAATAAAAAAATATCTGGTTCCGGTCCCCGACCGAAACCCTATCTTTTCCTGCCGACCCTAGCACTTTTTTTAATGAAAATGAAAAATAAAATCTCCAAAAAAAAAACGACCGACCCTAATTTTCAAGACCACTTCCGGTATTTATGGATTTTTTTTTTTCATAATCGCTCCTGGTCATGGTTATATTTAGTCATTTTTGCCATGTTGGCAGCAGCGAAGTTTTAATAGGGAAAGTATAAAATTTTCATAATAAGAGTTAACTTTATTTTTTATTACAGGATTAAGTGCTTTTGATTGTTTCACTGTTTTACATTCTGCAAACTGTTGAAGTGTTCCATATTAGAGCTTAATTCATCTAAAACATTTGAAACAAAAGAATGCCAGTACTGAGGAGAACACATTTTCTGAATGTAATTGTTTTGTCAGTTCAAATGCTTTCTTTAAAATGGGATTTAAATTATCGTTATGTAGTCTAGAAAGATAGACTACGGCTTGTTTCTTTTCTTTAAAAAACTTTCTACTGGAAGAGCTTATAGTTCTGCCCTTGCAACACAATTTGTGGTACATTTTTTAACTCCTAGAGTAGTTTTTATAAAATTGAGATGTATTTTCTCGACAGGAGTTTTATCATTATTAAAAGGATAAAACGTCTATTATCACATTGTTTTTTGACCCCCGAGCTTGTGCCCTGTACAAGGGGAGGTAGCTATCCATCAAACAATATAAACAACATTATACATTTGTATGTCGTAATAGGATGAACTTATTGCTTAAATATATTACATGAGATTTTGACAGGTAATATACCATAGTTTGAGGTATATAATTTTATTGCAAATAAAACGTTCTTTGCTTTCTTAGCTAAATCTACATGTAATGTGCATTTTGCCAAACTTCCATTGTGTACTATAAGGCATCCCAAAAATTTAAATTCTTTAACGTTTTCAAGTATTTGTTTCATCATATTCTGCAAAAGATTCAATTAATTTTCCTGGTTTGTTTTGTATAATCATTGTTTTGGTTTTCTTTACATTCAGTTAGTTGCCATTTACTACAATAACTAGATAAATTGTTTAAACTTTTTGGGATACCTGATTTTTCTTCAGATATTAAAATAAGGTCATCTGCAAATTGCAGACATCCCAGTTTACTTTCTAATAGTGAGACTGGTGAGCAACCACTTTCAGTGAATATAACATTAAGGTCATTTATAAAAATATTAAAAAGTGTAGGATAATACTGTCTCCCTGTTTAACTCCTTTGTTTATTGAAAAAAATCTAGATACAAAAGTTGTTATGCTTAAAAGCACACTTTGTCTCTTTAAATTGACTTGCTAATACTTTAAAAATATATTTTCCTACTCCATAGTTAGTAAGTTTATACAGTAAACGATCATGAAACCATAGTAATATATAAGATATTATTATTAATGAAAAATAAAGTGAAAGTGCTGGTAATTTATCATTTGAAGTTGCTTAAATGTTAAATCGATCACATTTTCGATATATTTTTTCTTCTAATTTGCGAAAAAAACAATAAGGTGAGAAATCCTAATATTTTTTCTTATTGTTACATGTACTTGTGGGATTCCGGACGAAAAAGGTGCCATATCCGGAAACCGGTCCCATTCCAGTCACGCGGATAACAATAAAAAATCTTATTGTTACCCGTTGCGAGTAATCATAGCCACTGCCTTTTTTTAGTTCACCTGACCCAAAGGGTCGTGTGAGCTATTGTCATCTTTAGGCGTCCTCCGTCTGTCGTGCGTCTGTCTGTTAAGCCCCAGTCACACTGTCATGTTTCGGCACCTTGTTTTACTACGTTTCTATAAACGGCTATAAACGTAACGAAACGTACCGACACATAGTTGAAACGGGGTACATGCTTAGAGATACCTGGACGCAAACGTGGAGTGTCCCGTTAGTATATACATGGCAAAACGTGGCTAAAAAAATAAACGTAGCAGATACGTAGTAGAATGTGGTAAAACGTGATAAAACCGAGTAAAAGCGTAACGAAAACCTAGTAAAACGTAGCGGAATGCCAACCACCAGGTTTTACTATGTTTTCCTATGTATTTACTACGTGTCACGAGGATTTATGAGGTTTTTGTACTTTTTTTACGTTAAATGTTACGTTTCGCTAGGTTTTCTCATGTTTTATCACGTTTTAGTAGGTATCATTATGTTTTACTACGCTTACTCTTACATTTCGCCTATTTGTGCTCCCTTGTTTTGTACAAAATCGTCATTTAGATCACATTAAAAGAAAAAAGTACTATGGAATTGGTAAATTACGAGATGTTGATGAACGAGCATACCAAGGCCCTGGAAATTTTGCTGAACCATTTCGGTCATTTTGCCGGTCGTCTCAAAAGTACATGTAATACATGTATATTTCTAATAGAAAAGCCTGCTTAGCCTAAGCCTAAGCATAGCCTAAGCATACCTGATTTATACAAGGTTTTTTTTGTGCTTCCTTGACCAGATGTATATGTACCCTGATACATGTATGTATCTGTTGAATTGCTCAAGTTTTTTCTGTTCTTTATGAACGAAGTAAATCATTTATTTTCATTTCGGGTTGTGTATTGAACTATTGACCTCATTTGCATATCTGTTGTACAGTGTTCATCATTTAATTACTTTTTATTGTTTTTTTATTGTACAAATGTAATTGTAATTTTCTATGCATAAAAAGGTTGTAATAAAAATAATAAAACAGAAAGATATCGTGTTTTCTTTTTTTTTCAAAAACAACTTGACTGATGAAACTCCACGTCAATGAAGTGAAGTGGTCAATAAGGGGTAAATAAATAAAGAAATAAAGAAAGTGGCTGGTTTTCGTCTCTTTTTTCTCTTGGTCATGTTGGAAACTTATACTTAACATACTTTTATTAGTGTCTTTTATACCAAAAACATGAATGTTGTAAAAACAAAAAGAAACAAAAAAACGTAACACCCCCGAATTTTCGTTGGTTACCCGTATGGTTAAAGTGGTTTCCCTTTCTACGTAGCGTAAAAAAAGTAACGCCCTCTCTTCGGTTGGTTCGTAGTCGTGTATGGCTTCTCTTTACAAATGAAAAATGTTTTTTTTTAAATAAAAAAAAAATAATAAATAAAAAAGTAGTAGACAAATAAAATTAAAAAAAAGAGAACTTTTACATAAGATTTGCATTATATGTCTAATTTGGTAATATTGTTCTTAAAATTAATTCATATTAAAATACAGTTTCACAAATATATTCACTCACTAAAGATACAAATTAAAAAAAAAACATGATTCAAAGTTTTTATTCTAAGAAAAATTACGGTGGAAAATGCTAGGAATCCTTGATGAACCCCATGTAACTGCGCATATTCTTGAATCAATTTTTATCGTAAATACTGTGTGTTGTCGTGTTTTGTTCAGATTTTTGTTTTTCAGTATTATATATGATGCTTTCATAAAAACTATGAAATTATAAGTATTTTATTGTTTTCATGGAATAACTTTTTGGACAGGTTAGCCAATATTTTTATATTTTAACGTTTGTAAACGCATACATTTACACAATCACTCGAGGCCTTTTACTACCTGACACCTGTTGACACTCGCGTGCAGACAGGTAAAAAGCTTCAAAACGGTTGTAAATCATTGCAGTTTAACTGTAAAAACATACTCCAAGCGGAACAGTGTATGGCCTTTATCGTTTAGAATAAATGGGTGATAATTACTGTGTACACACGTTTTGTTTTCTATCGAGACAATCACCCAAGCCGTGTCGGAATCGGAGGTCTATTCAGTCCCAATCAAAAATTATTATCAACACAAAGAAACTCGTTAATGACCGACCATCATTATTGAAATGACCGATTAGAAAAACAAAAAATCAGTCATTTTACCAAGAAACTGACAAATAATGACCGATAATAAGAAAATATTATTAATAAAAATGTCCGATGCACACATAAATGACCTAATTCTGGGCTGAGTGGCACAACAAAATAACAATAAAACACATAAATATTGTAATTTTATTATATAAAACTAATATTATATGACAGATCTTGAAATTTTCTGTATCCATCCTCCAAAATTTTAAAATGTCCGATTAGTACAATTTTCAGTCGGTCATTTAGGTCAAAAATGTTTGTCATGACCGGCAAATATGACCGTTTCCAGACCCATGGAGCATACACATATTCTGCAAGATAAGGCTGTTGTTGTTTCAGTACAACCAGACCCGGTACCAGAGGATTAGAAAAAGTAGGAGATCCCAGCTAGGCATCTGATATTTGGTATAGAGACACTTTGGGTAATGGTCTATGCAACTGGCCCATGCTGTTTGACCCTAACCCCATTTTCATGGTTCAGCGACTCTGTGGACTTAGATGATTTTTTGGGCCGAAGAACCTCTTTGTAAGACTTTTGTGGAAAATGAATTAAGTGAAAAGTATAATAGCTAGGCATCTGATATCTGGTATACAGACACCTGGAGTTATGGTCTATGCAACTGACACCATGTCGTGTGACCTTGACACAATTTTCATGGTTCAGTGACTCTGTGGAATTAGATGATTTTTGGGACTTAAAACTTTTTTAGAAAATAAATTATGTGAGAAAATAAATTATGTGAAAAGTATAATAGCTAGGCATCTGATATTTGGTATACAGACACTTGGAGTTATGGTCTATGCAACGGACACCATATCTTGTGACCTTGACCCCATTTTCATGGTCGATTCTGTGGACTTGGATGATTTTTTGGGTGGAAAATGAGTTAAGTGAGAAGTATAATAGCTATGCATCTGATATTTGGGATACAGACCCTTGGGATATAACACCACTGTCAATGGTAATGTGACCTTGACCCCATTTTCATGGTTGAATGACTTTGTGAAAGTTGGTCATTGTTCATTGTTTCTCAATAACTATGGTATCTAGAACACTTCAGACATTCCATTGAGTCTTTGTGATGGGTTTATGAAATTCTGTCAACTGTCACATGACCTTGACCTTAACTTTCCTTAAGGCCCACCTAGACCTTCAGTGAGTTCTGTAATGGTGCCGACAGGCGAGACATACTTTAGTGTGAACTCTTGTTAAAAATCTTCTCTGATTGTACATTTAATCTTAATTTGTGCAAACTTTAGCACAAGAAATGAGGTGAGCGATTCAGGCACCTGGGAGCCTCTGGTTTAAGTGTTTTTTTTTCACTTTTAAATTCAAGAAACACAAAGGTGAATTGGTGTAAAAGATTTTTAGTAGATTTTAAAGCAGAAACAAATAATCTTTCTTTCAATAAAAAAGTGCATGTAGTTTATGTACTAGTAGTTTACACCGTTCATTTTGATTGATTGATTGTTGTTTTACGTCCAGCAAGCAATATTTCAACTATATTCAGGACGTGAAAATTTGGAAATAGTTAAATTATTTCAAGAATATCCCTCCTTAAATGATAAAACTTGATCTCATACAATACAATGAGCATATATACAGATAAAATGAAAATTAAAACAATAAAATATATCGATATCAAAATTTAAAGACAAATTAAATTTTGCTGTATAAATTAATTTCTTTTAAAAACTGTAAAATTTTGTCGCCAGCAACAGTTATAAATATATTATAATATGAATTAACCGAAAAAGACGTTCCCGAATGGGTGCCACGTCAATACAGTCCTTCAAGACATGCTTGATGGTATACGGACAGTGGCATGGTACACACTCTGGTGTTGGCTCGTTATTTAAAATAAAACTATGTGTCGTCCTGGTATGACCAAGACGACACCTGGTTAAAACAACTTGGTCTCTTCGACGATCTCTATAACAATTAAAATTACCTTTGCGCAATTGTGGCTGGATCTCATGAAGTTTATTATGAACTTGGAGATCCCAGCCACTCTGCCACAAAGTAGAGATATATTTAAAAATGTAAGGTTTAAAATCATTAAAAGGAACTGAACACAAAATAATTTCATCATTTAAGGCCTTCTTGGCTTCCTGGTCAACAACTGTGTTTCCATGGATTCCCACATGACTGGGAATCCAGAAAAACACACCTCTTTACCAACAGTAACAAGACATTTATAAGTTTCAAGTATTTTTAAAATAAATGGATTTTTTGTTTTCGAATTTTCAATAGAAAGAAGACAAGACAAAGAGTCGGAACAGATGATAAATTTACACTCATCTGACGTAGCGACCATTTTCAGTGCAAGAAGAATTGCTTGAGCTTCTGCACTAAATACAGAGGATGCAGAAGGAAGACGGCGAGTCTCAACACGCTCTCCGAAGACAGCGGCTGATGCAACTTTATCACCGTCCTTCGATCCGTCTGTATAAATTGCACTATGGTCAGGATAGCAAGATTTTATCTCTGCAAAATGTTGTTGTAATAATAGAGGGTTGGTGTCGGACTTTTTAAATCTTCTAAGTTCATAATTAAATGTAGGTTTCGGATTTAACCAAGGGGGATTTTTAGGAATTTCAATAGTGGCAATTTCATCTACATTTACACCAGAATTTTCCAAATGAGGTTTTATTCTCAGTCCAAAAGGTTTAATTTTATTTGAGTTTTTTTCAAACACGGATCTGTAAAGAGGTTTGAAAACACAGTCGTGAGCAGGATTGCCAGGATAAGCCTTTAATTTGGTTGCATATTGCAAACCGAGCTTAATTCTTCTTTGATACAAAGAAGGCTCGTTTGCTTCAACATATAAACTATCAACAGGTGTGGTTCTGAAAGCTCCAAGGCATAGTCGCAATCCTTGATGGTGTATAGTATCAAGGATTTTGACATATGACTTGCGAGCTGAACCATAAATAAAGCAACCGTAATCCAATTTCGATCGAACCAGCGATCTATATAGATTGAGTAAAACATCAAATTCAGCACCCCAGTCGGTGCTGGATACGACTTTTAAAATATCTAATGCCTTTAGGCATTTATTTTTTAACATTTTGATATGGGGAAGAAAGGTTAGCCTTGAATCAAATATGAGACCAAGAAAAGTAGTTTCTTTTACAATTTTGATAGGATTATTATATAATTTTAATTCAGGATCAGGATGCATCTTACGTTTATTACAAAAATGCATCCCAACAGTTTTTGCAGTGGAGAATTTAAAACCATTCTCCATTGCCCATTTCTCTATTCTATTTAAACACAACTGCAGCTGGCGTTCGATATTATTCATACTTTTCCCTCGGTAGCATATGAGGAAGTCGTCAACATATAGAGAACCATCAATATTATCTTTTAAAACTTGAGCAAGGCTATTAATTTTAATACTAAATAAAGTGACAGAAAGGATGCTGCCCTGGGGAACACCCATTTCCTGTACAAAAGGGTCAGATAACGTAGAATTGACCCTAACTTTAAATTCTCTGTCAGATAAAAAGTTTGAGATAAAGGTAGGAAGTCTACCTTTCAACCCGATATCAAAAAGATCTTTTAAAATACCATATTTCCACGTTGTGTCATATGCTTTTTCTAAATCGAAAAAGATAGACACAACATGTTCGTTTTTGGCAAATGCGTTTCGAATATATGTTTCGAAACGCACCAGATGATCAATAGTACTACGACCTTGTCTGAATCCACACTGAATATTCGAGATTAGGTTGTTTGATTCTAAAAACCAGACAAGGCGATCGTTGATAATCCTTTCCATGGTTTTACAAAGACAGCTTGTGAGGGCTATAGGCCGATAGTTGGACGCTTCCGAGTGATCTTTTCCTGGTTTTGGAATAGGCACAACAGTGGCCATTTTCCAAATAGATGGTAAGTCACCCGTTTCCTAAATGTTGTTAAGAAGACTTAGAAGACATTGGAGAGAAGATTGTGGCAGATGTTTGAGAAGTTGATAATGGATGTCATCTGGACCACATGCTGTATCGTGAGATTTGTTCAATGAAGTTTTTAGCTCTTCCAAAGAAAAAGGTTTATTATAATCTTCTAAATTTTTTGACTGGAAATTAAGCTTTGATTTTTCTTTTTGAATTTTGATCCGCTGAAAAGTGGGATGATAATTTTCAGCAGAGGAGTGTGTTGCAAATGTTTCGGCCAATTTATTTGATATGTCTGACTCTGATGTTAACAAGTCTTGTCCATCCTTTATATGATGGACATTTGCTTTACTGCGAATCATGTTCAAAATTTTATTCATGGGGGTATGGTTATTCAGTTTAGAAACAAAGTTACGCCAAAAAGGGCGTCGTCTTTGTTTCGTTACCCTGCGAGCTTTCGCTCGAAAAATTCAGAAATGGTTCAGATTATTTTGAGTTGGGTGTTTATTAAAGCGTCGTTCGGCCTTTTTCCGGTCTTTAATAGCGTCCTCACAGCTGTCATCGAACCATGGTTTACTAGGATGTTTTGGATTTGTCGAGGTCTTAGGAATTGTTTCATCAGCAATTGAAATAAGTGTTTCATTGAATTTTAAAATTGGATCAGAAATAGTTTCAAAAGTATCCGAGTTAAGTCGCTCTATACAGAGTTGTTCAAATAGAGGCCAATTAGCCTTGCCAAATTTATACCGAGCGACTCGTTCTGTGTTTGAAGAGTGTAAAGATTCCAAGATAATGGGAAAATGATCACTGCCACAGAGATCGTCATGGACTTTCCATGAGAAATCGGGCAACAGAGAAGGATCTGCTATTGTAAGATCAATAGCCGAATATGATCCATTCTCAGGATGTAAATATGTATTTGATCCATTATTAAAAATACACAGATCTTCCTGATTCATTAAGCCTTCAATAATTTTACCTTTATCGTTTATTGTGTTACTGCCCCATAAAGGGTTGTGTCCGTTGAAGTCCCCAAGTAATATATAAGGGGCCGGAAGCTGATCAGTAAGATGTTTCAACCGACTCAAATCCAATGAAGAATTCGGAGGGATATACACAGAACATAAAGTAATTGTTTTGTCTAAAGATATTCTAACAGCAACCGCCTGAAGATCAGTGTTGAGATCTACAGGGCTATGTAGAACTTGATCTTTTACAAGAATGGTAGAGCCGCCAGCAGCTCTATCATTCTCGTCTACATATGTGCTGTATATAGAGTAGTTTTTTAAAGATATATTATCACTTCGTTTTAGGTGGGACTCTTGGAGGCAAAATGCAACAGGAAGAAAGGCTTGAACTAATAATGTAATTTCCAGAAAGTTAATCTTAAGACCTCGACAATTCCATTGTATTATTGTACCCATTAGGGTTTGCGAATAGGGGAATAGTTGACAGATTTTTTGGGGCTATTCCGCCGGTTTCTGCTAGGGGATCTACCCTTAGATCCAGTATCTGGGGGTAGTGTATCCATGGGATCGCCCCAGATAGTGGTGTCTAGATGATCTAGACTTCCAAATCTGTTGTGGACCTTAATGGGATCCCTCAGCAGTTTGGAGTACGATCTCCTTTTTGATTTGAGTTTTTATTAGAATTTGAAGAATTTGAATTGGGAATAGTATTTTTTGAATTTTTTTTTCGGCTGCTTGAAGAATTAGTTGATGATGTAGATGGAGCCGAAGATGTAGCAGTTTGAGAGGATGAAGATTTCCGGGAAGATTGAATTATTTTGTCTGTTGTTTGAACTGCTAATTTGAAAGGTTCTTTTTTGTCAATAGGCCAGGTGATAATTGTCTGCGTTTCAACAGTAGTGAGAACGCGTTTGGCCACACTGGCGTATGACGTTGATGCAGGAGACGAGAGATTGTTTGAATTGAAGAGGCGACGTGCCTCAGGGTATGTGATATTTTTTTCGGTTTTTAATTTTTGAATTTCCTTTTCTTTTTTTAAGTGAGCACAATCCTTGGATGAGGACATGTGGGCTTCACCACAATTGGCACACTTTGGATTATTTGTGCAGGTAAAGCCCTCATGTCCTACCTCTGCACATTTAAAGCATACCAAGGAGCCTCTACATTGTCCTTTTCCGTGGCCAAATTTCTGACATTTAAAGCAGCGCACAGGATTTGGAATGTAAGCGCTGACTTTAATATTGTACAGTCCAATTTTGATTGATTTAGGGACAGATGGAGTATTGAAATTTAAAAGAAAGGTATTCAGTTTAATTTGTTGATTTTGTCTTTTTGCAATAAATCTTTTTACTTTTGTAACACCCTGAGGTTTCAGTTCAAAGCAAATTTCTTCATCTGTCAGTTCAGAGAGATCATCGTCTCTGTAATGAATAATACCCTGACAGGAATTAATGTTCTGTGAGGCGTTGATGTAATTTCAAGATCTAAAATTGTATGTAGTTGTAATAAATTTACGGATTGCTGTTTTTTAGAAACTTCAATAAGTAAAGAGCCAGATTTCATTTTAGTGACGTTTTTAACGTCTCCTGCACAACCCTTGATGGTTTTTTCTATGACAAAAGGAGAAATTTTACATAAAGGTTTGTTAGAATCCTTACTAGTCAATACAATAAATCTTGTCCAGTGTTCATCATCAACTATGTCTTCAAGCGGAATTTCATTTTTTCTTTTTTTGGAACTTGTTTGTATTAAAGGTGCATCGGAAGCCATGATGCAAAAAATGTTTCACCACCCTTGTCACCCACCCGCCTCGGAGTGCCAACAGGGGCGATGCTTTGTGTCTGCGGATCGCCAGCAGAAAGCATCAGGTGTTCCAAGGGTGGTATACTCAAATAGATGAATTTCTTCACGAACGCAAGCTTCGTGCCAGAATTAACTGGCGAAACAACCGTTCGAAACTCTATCTACTCGATTGACCCATGAGCCACCGCCTTCTTAACAGCTTGTAACTGAACAACTTTAAGACTGAAATTCACAAGATATGATCAAGTGATAAGAAAAATGACGACAAGCTTGTTAAGGGCTCGGCATGACCAGCCGATTGACCGAACCGGGTCCATCCGGTCTCCCGTCTAGTTGAAGTCAGGGCCAAAGTGGTGTATTGAAAATCAAACCCGCCGACCCGCACTAATGGATGCAGCAGAGAGTGATCTCTCAACCACCAGGATCCCTTCCTCCACCATCACGGGTTGCAACACACGGCAAACATGTCGCCTCTATAAAGCTGAGGAAGCTTTGCCCTTCAGCCACCGCCTTCTTTGCAAATCCTGTAAGGAAGCCGTCTATTAAATGGTACATACATTTCATGGAACAGTTTGAAGGAAAATAATGTAATAGAGTAGCTGAAATTATAAGGATTCACAAAGGGCAAGACGTGACATGCCGATTCATCGAAGTCAGGGCTAACTCGATTTCCCGTCTAGAAAAAGTAAGGGTTCAGTAGGTTATCGGGACCGTTTACCCGGCCTTCTGAAATCCCGTCCTGTAATCGACACGGGTCGCAACACACGGCAAGTGTTGCCTCTGTTAGCAGACTCTTACTGCAGGCTGAGGAAGCCGTGGGCCTATTCTCCTGTGCCCCGGGTCCCACACGGGGTCCGTTCATTTTGAACTTTTTAATTTGCTAATGGAAATCTGAAAGAACCGATATGACATTGTGTTCACATAAAATAACAATAATTATTACAATCAGTTAACATTAAAAATAAAAAGGTATGTGATGGCATATGTTATAGGACTAGGGATAGGCTAAAGTATTTATATTACAGGTCAATCTATAATTCAATTTTAAGTTTCCAAATACCCAACCATCATGAAAATTTGATACAGGTATAGTAAGCTCACTTCTTCAGCTCTTTTTTCTGTCATTTAAGGTCAAAGATTGTTTAGAGCAGAATAGTGGGCCTCCAATCAAGGTAATTATTGAATTGTTTTTAATTTCATTTTTATACTGCTTCAACAATATTTGTCACGAAAAATATTTGTTTCTGTACATAATTATTAGATTAACTGTTTTGTTTAGCACTTACATGTAGCCTAAAAATGCAAAACAATCTGAATCATTTCATTTGTTTGTTGTTGGTGCTTTAATTACTCCCAAATTAAGCAGCCTGATTTCGGCTGTTTTACGGGAGAAGAACATTAAAGGGATGATACAATGAACATGAAATCATGATGAAGTGGAGGAAATAGGGAAACAAGGCCAATCAGGGTTGGGAGTTTAGACTGCCACTATAAAAGAGGAGTGATGGGTAGGGCACGGGCAATTTAGCCTCCTGCAGGGGATCCTACTCTTATTGAGACCTGCAGCAGGGTTCCTTACCATGCGAGGAGCGTAGCATTTTTCCCCAACACATTGCACCACTATGGTTTGCAATAAGGTTTTCCGCATTATAGCCTAACGACCCCACATCTCTCGATGTCTGGACTGCCCCATTCAACCACCTGGGGCACACATCCTGACCAGACTTCAGGTTTCTGAGCGCTCTTTAGTGGACTTTTACCGCCAAGCTTAGCGCTGCTGCAGGCCTATTCGCCCTCCAGAACCCGCACTGGGTCTGAATCATTTCACAAACGTCAGCAAACTTGCTCATCACAGACTTTAAAGGCCAAAATAGCGATGCTACACAATATAAAGAAAGTGTTGTGTTTGCTTATTAAAATCGAATTAATGTTACAATTAATTAGATTGGATAAATAACAATATCACAATAGATATTGTTTGCGCCTGCAGTTGAACTAACTGTGATGAAAGTATTACAGAGCTGATGAAATCTTTAAACTTCCTGTCAGACATTATGCCAGACCTATCAAATAGTTGCCGTACCTGCTATTTTGTACCACTTGATTTTTAGAGTTCCAGAATGAAACAAAAATATGACACATTGTGTTGATATTAAAAAAAAAAGAACAACATTTTTTTAAGTTGTATTTTAATTTTCAGTTTTTATTAGACAATTCAATCATTGTACGACCGCAAAATTTTTGCGATCGTATTATTATGTTACATGTATAGCGATGTCGTCGTCTGAAGACATTTGGTTTACTTGAGTAAATATTGACCAATTGTTACAAAATTTTGATGTTTATAGCCACTAAAAAAAGGTTGGTATTGTATTTGGGGTTTGTGGCCCCGACCATTTTAGAAAAAAAGGGCCAAAAGGGGATCAAACAGGTGTATTGACAAATCCTCTGTAGAATGTTTATTATTCGTTAGATTTTGAAAATTCTTTTTATATTGAATTCCTCTTTAAATTCTATCAACTAAATGTGTCAATGATTTTTGATATATTTTGTACCATTACTTTACTTTGGGGGGGGGGGGGGGCAAAAATGGGCCACACCCAAAAGATAACCTTTTCTATTTTTGGTCCGATTTTCAAAATCTTTGTTTCATTAGAATCCTTGTGAAAATTCCTGCCTGCGTTTTTCAAACAGATTTGCAATATCTCTTACCATTTTTGAGAAATTATAAGTCAAAGGGGCCAAAAACGTCCATTTCAATAAATTGTCTGAGCAAATGGATTTATTCACTCGCTTTTGCTATAGTTTGTCTATTTATTGTTATGAAATTGTAATGTAATGTTTCTAGCTGATAGAGGAAACGAAGCTTCCTATTATAATAGGAGTTTGTGGCCCCTACCGTTTATTATAGAAAAAAAGGGTCAAAAGGGGCTGAACCAAGTGTATTGACAAATTCGCTGTAGAATGTTTATTATTCATTCGATTTTGATAATTCTTCTTTCATTGAATTCCTCATTAAATTGTGCCAGCTAAATGTGTCAATGGTTTTGATATATATTGCACCGTTTCTTTGCTATGGGGGCCAGAAATGGGCCACACCCCAAAATATCAACTTTTATTTTTAGTCCAATTTTCAAAATCAATTTTTCATTAGAATCCTTATCCATGACTGCATTTTTAAAAAAGATTTACAATTCATCTGTGTCTGTTACCATTTTCGAGACTTTACGGGTCAAAGGGGCCAAATTGTCAATTAGAAGAGATGGTTAGATTTTGGGTATGCTTTTGTAAAAAAAAATCTAGTGAATGCCTTGTAAATTGTGCATGGAAAGTCCACCAAAGAAGGCATGTGTCAAAAACATTTTTCAGTCCACCATAGGCTGCATGTATCCAGTGCATTTGACTATCCATATTAGGCCTCAAACATACAGGGTTCAACATGTTGCGGTCGTATCATGCTGCGCTCGGCGAAGCTTTTTCTTTACTTATTTATTTCTCTGCTGCAAACTTCTGCAGAAGGAAGAAATTTTTTTCTTCAGTTTGTTTATATTCAAACTTTCATTTTCTAATTCTGTGTCACTTATTTTCATCTTCATTATTTATCATTTCAATTGTTTCAGTTTCAGTACAATGTTACTGGCACAAAAGGTACACCCAGTGACAAACAAGTGTTTGTTTTTTAGCACTTGTTTGTCACTGGGTGTACCTATTGTTTTCACTTTGCGTCCGTCGGCGTCGGCGTCTGTAAACTTTTTACATTTTAATCTTCTTCTCTGAAACCACTTGGTTAATTGAAACCAAACTTGGCCATTATGTTCACTGGATGGACCTTTACAAAGTTTGTGTTTTTTATTTGGATTGGAAAACTAATATGGCCGTCACCGCAGGACTTAGTTTAACATAGGACCCTATGGGAAAAAAGTTAAAAAAGGCTTCTTCTCTGAAACCGTTTAACCAATCGAAACAAAACTCACTAGCAATATTGTTTGGATGGTCTTTTATAAAGTTTATGTTTTCTATGCCAATTGGAAATTCAAAATGGCCGCCACCGCAGGACTTGGTTTAACATTGGACCCTATGGAAAAAAAGTTTAAAATGGCTTCCTCTCAGAAACCGGTTAACCAATCAAAACAAAACTTAATACCAATATTGTTTGGATGGTCCTTTTTAAAGTTTATGTTTTTTATGCCAATAGGAAAATCAAAATGGCCGCCACTGCAGGACTTAGTTTAACATTGGACCCTAAGGGGAAAAGTTTTAAAAGGCTTCTTCTCTGAAATCGGTTAACCAATCAAAAGAAAACTTAATACCAATATTGTTTGGATGGTCCTTTTTAAAGTTTATGTTTTTTATCCCAATCGGAAAATCAAAATGGCCGCCACCGCAGGACTTTGTTTAACATAGGACCCTATGGGAAAAAGTTTTAAAGGCTTCTTCTCTGAAACCGGTTAACCAATCGAAACAAAACTTACTAGCAATATTGTTTGGATGGTCCTCTATAAAGTTTTTGTTTTTTTATCCCAATCGGAAATTCAAAATGGCCGCCAAAACAGGACTTAGTTTAACATAGGACCCTATGGGAAAAAGTTTAGAAGGCTTCTTCTCTCAAACCGGTTAACCAATCGAAACAAAACTTATTAGCAATATTGTTTGGATGGTCATCTATAAAGTTCATTTTTTTTTATCCCAATCGGAAATTCAAAATGACCGCCACCGCAGGACTTGGTTTAACATTGGACCCTATATGAAAAAAGTTTAAAATGGCTTCTTCTCTGAAACCGATTAACCAATGGAAACAAAACTTACTACCAATATTGTTTGGATGGTCCTCTTAAAAGTTTGTTTTTTTATTCCAATAGGTAAATCAAAATGGCCGCCACGGCAAGACTTAGTTTAACATTTGACCCTATGGGAAAAAGTTTTAGAAGGCTTCTTTTCTAAGACCGGTTAACCAATGTAAACAAAACTTACTAGCAATATTGTTTGGATGGTCCTCTTTAAAGTTTAGGTTTTTTTTTATGTCAAATAAAAAAAAAATCTTCTCTAAAACCGGTTAACCAATAGAAATACAATTTTATAGCAATATTGTTTGGATGGTCCTCTTTAAAGTTTATTGAAAATTACAGGACTTGGTTTAACATCAGGGAAATGCAATTTTATTTGCCTATAAAATCAGGTGAGCGATACAGGCTCTTAAGAGCCTCTGGTTTAAATCCCGGCCTGGTTGATCTTGCATTTTATGATTACTTAAGTTTATACAAAGTTGACATGTCATCATGTTGTTGTGGAAGGCGAGCCAGTCCTGGCCCTCTTTCCAGCTATCATTGAATGATCGGGTCAGCCGCATTTCCTTTTCGTATAATTTTCTTTTATACCCCCGCTTTGAAGAGGAGGGGGGGTGTACTGGTTTACCTCTGTTCGTCCTTCGTCCATCCGCAACATAACTTTCGTAACAGTTTTCTCGGCAATCACTGATCACAGTGACTTGAAATTGTGTGTGTTATTACGATCTCTTGTACCACAACTGCCAAGTATCAATTTCAGGTCTGACTTATCATGCTTATTACTTCTTCCTGTTTACCGACTTAGTAAATTTTTTTAATTTTCATAACAGTTTTCTCAGCAACTACTGATCGAAGTGACTTGAAATTTTTTGCGTGACTTTACTACGGTCTCTTGTACCGCGAGTTATTATTATTTGGCCTTAATTCAAATACATTGCATATATTTTGATTTATACCAAAATTATCATCAGATCATAGTACCAGTATTTATTGTTTTGTCTATAGTCAAGAAGAATTAGTCCAGACAGTGAGGCAGTATATTGGTGTAATGCAGGGCTAGACAAGGAAGGATTTGAGAAGAAGTATATTAATGACGTTATAGGTAAAGTAAAATTAAAAGTGGTAAAATAAATCCACAGATCTTGGGCAAAGTTCGTGAAATGTGTCGGACATGTCAGACCTGACTGGTAAAATTTAAGCAGGTCCGGCATTTTAAACATACTTACTGGACCCATGTCTGATAGATTTTAGCAATTTTTATGCCCCCGCGACGACATGTCGGGGGGCATTAAGTTTTACTCGTGTCCGTCCGTACGAATTTCCGTCAAGCTTTTCTCAGAAACCGTAAATGAGAACAATTTGAAATGTGGCAGGGTGGTTCACTATCACAAGTTGTGCGTCCTAAGCGACTTTCAGACCTGTCGGACAACTACTTCCTGTTTGGGACTTCATTTAGAGGGGGCATCTGTGTCCCATGGACACATTCTTCGATTTTTTACTTAGTTGTTATAGACAGGACCAGTAAAAAAAATTAGGTCCAACCTAAGATTCCATTTTGATGGACCTATGTCTGGCAAAGAAATTTTAAGTTTCGCGAACTCTGCTTAGGTACTTGGCTGCTGCATAAGTCCTATATGTTTACCACTAGCCTGATGCCCGAGTCTAGTGATATTATTTTGGGCTAGCAGAACTCATCCTATATATGATATATCCTATATATTGAAATTTGGGAACCATAAAGATAAATATTGACACTGCAAGGGATAAGAATGAAAATAATTTTTAACAATTTTTTAAGGTCTTGCGTCGTCCAGCGTCCTGCGTCCTGCGGCGTCACAAAAATTTCCGGGCAAGTAGTTTTCCGGGCAACTACTTGACACAGCCTCTTGATATTTGGCATGTAGCTTCCTCCTATAGTACTATATGGTGTAAAGCGATTTTATCGTCGTAACTTACCTACTTCCTGTTTACCGAATATTTGAAGACGCAGGCGACATATGTCTTCCATGGAAGACTGCCATTCTAGTTTTAAGAAAGGGGCAAAAAGGTCCGTTTTTTATTTCTGGTCTAATTTTGAAATTTTTTTAGTTAATTCTTGTCATGTAGTCATTACAAAATGGATGATTAATTTTTGTGAACCACCCCCTTTTTTCTGTGAAAAAAAATAAGGGGCCAAAAGGGGCAAAAAACAAAACTTCTTCATGTCTTGTCCGATTTCATAATGTTTTTTTCTTTGCTTGGGGAAGCTCTGTATTGTTTAAGAGTTGTAATACAGAATTTGTATTTTATTCCAGGCTTTGGAGTTTTCGCAACAGTGGCATTCCAGAAAGGGGCCTTCCTTCTGGAGTATGTTGGTGATAGGATTAGTCCTAAGGAAGCTGAAGAGAGGGATAAAAAACGCAAAGAAATGAAACATAGCTATGTATTTCATTTTGTGTGGAACGGAAATCATGCGTATGTTGAGTTGATTATCTCATAGTTTTCTTTTATACCCACACACACAAAACAAAAATGTCATCCCTTTAAGTTCATCATCCGTTTGTCCAATAGCTTTTTATAGCTTAAGAATAGAACATAAGAGTAAGCCCACCTTTTAAGCATCAAAAAGTCAAAAACTATAATAGATAGGAAAAATCTGAAGATACATTCCATGATTAGAATGAAAAGCTCTACATAAGGCTCCATTGGGTGGAAGTTGTCCGATGAGTCCTTGTAGGAGATAAACTTTCATGAAAAGTAAAAAATGACACCTGATTTTTGATGTTTTGGCCTGTCACTTGAGAATAACAGTAGATAGAGAAAAACTTTTAATTGCTAAAATGCTCATCTCAAAGCTCTACAAAATTTCCTAATTAGCCAAAGTTGTTTGTTAACTCCTTTTAGAGGAGTTACATCTGATGCACGGTTTTTGAGAAGAAAATGTGACGAAAATTTGTACAGACGTAGGTATGGAAAGATGTGAGTAAAACTTAATGCCCCTGACTCGTCATTGCAAGGGAATAAAAATAATCTGATACATAATGAAAGTATGATTAGTTTAGTGTACAAAAAAATTTATTGCTGAATCTTAAATGTATGCACGTGCCTACTCAGGCCCAACGTAGCTACAACCTCAATTTTTTTTATCCCTTATCATGTGAGTATTTGCATTCCTCTTTTCAGCTGTTTTATGAAAGAAGACTTTTCAACTACTTAAATGCACGAATTTGTAAATTTAAAACCACTTAGGTATTGTTTGTTATGTGTAACATGTGTAATTGCCCTTTAAATGGTTTAAGGGTTACATATGACAGTTAGTTGTGTAACAGGAGGGAGGGAAGTGCCCGGTATTTTTCGCCTTAAGTGTCTTAGGGCAGATAACTTACAAACAATTACGGTCTTTTGTATCACGAGTATTGATTTCAGGTCTGACGTATCACTACTTCCTGTTTACCGACTTGTTCAAATTTTAATGTAAGTAATCAATGATTGAAAATTTTCGTAACAGTTTTCTCAGCAACTACTCATCACAGAAACTTGATATTTGGTAACTTACTTCAGCATGAGTTCCCCTATTGGGAGTACCGAAATTAGGTCTGTCAGAAGTCAACTTCCTGTTTACCGTCTTAGTATATTTGAGGGGTAGCGGACGTATACTGAGTGAGCAGTGGCTCACAGATTTCTTGTTTATTTATAATAACTCGCTTGCCACGCATGCCTGAGTGAGTGAATGTATATGTAAAATTATGTCATTTTGTATTTGCTTTTGTAATAATATCTGTGTACACATAATTGTTATTGTGAAATCATTTCAATTTTACCAGAGACTTTTTATATTTTATAAATGTTCTGACTTTATTTAAAAATCATTTGTAATAATTATAATTTGTTATGATAGAACAAAACTAGGCATATTACTAAAATATTTTAAAATCTTATTGCCGAAATAATAAATCCAACACAATATGATTAAGCAGTATTACAATAGTCACGAATTATAAACACCAGGACACCATTGACAAATAATAGCTAGGTGGGGGTTAAATTGCGCATTGAAATTTGTTGGGTAAAAAATTAGGTATATATCAAATTTTGATAAAGAAAAATTGTAGGTGGGGTTTACAAATAAATTTTAATTTTAATTTATAGGTGGTACCTAATAATTTTGAGCGTGTTTTGTCTCTATTTTTTTCTGGAATAGCCCTAACAAAAAGTGGTCTTCCAAGACAGGGAAATAGAGGATTTTTGTCTCAAAATGGTGGTCTATAGTCAGGTTTATGAAAGGGGTGATGTCCAAAATGAGGTAGTTTTGTCACAAATGTATTGCAAGAGTGGTTTTTGAAAAGGGGTGGTCTCTTGTGAGGGGGACTACTGTATTGCAGTTAAACACATATTTAGCAAAAAGATTAACTTGTGTGTCATTTATGAATTTAAGGATGGTCACTCCTGAACTTTTTAATATCAATGATTTTATGATTTGTAATGGAAATGATAGATAATTGTCCACTTAATCAAATGACCATGAGAAAACTATAGGTTCGTATGCTCGTTTTCGAGATATATGACGTCAAAAATTTGGCGGGAAATTAGACTCCTCTAGATTTTACATAACTTTAACATTGCTACGTTTTTGGCCTTATAAACCATGAAGTTGTATCAAGAATTTTAAGAAATTATGTACAGTTGGTTCTTAAGGTCTATATAATCAGAAAATGTCATAAAAAGTAGGGGTCAGTGTGCAAAACATTTCTTCAGTACTTATAGGTAAAGTCTAGAGGAGTTCTGAAATTCTGAAACCTGAAGAGTGACCATCCTTAATGATTTTTTTTGTGTTTTTATGTCCTTGCAACAACATGTTGGGGCATTAAGTAAAGTTTTACACATATCCGTCTGTCTGTCAGGATTTCTATCATCCTTTTCTCAGAAACCATACTGTGGCATACATGATGATTATTTCAAATTTGGCAAAGTGTTTCAGTGTCACAAATTGTATGTCTTATTAGCGACTTTCATACATATGTACATGTCTGACCACTACTTCCTGTTTGGGACCGGGTCGATATGAAAATTTACTCAAAAGTGAAGAATGATCACAAGTTGTAAGCAATGTTCTCCACCACGATAGCACGGTTCAAGTCCCTGGGTCGAACACTGTGTAGTCTTAAGCGACTTTCAGATTTGTCAGACTACTTTGGAAGGGAGGAAGGAAGTGCACTAAAACAGTTTTCAATAGTTAAGTAATGTATATTGTATTTGTATTTTTAGTATCGATGCAACAAATGTACCAGAACGAATGTGTCGTTATGTCAATGATGCTGTATTTGGGAATGCCGTAATGAAACTGAAAGTTTTTAACAACTACCCAAGGCTCTGTTTGTTTGCATCCAGAGAAATATGTGCAGGCGAGGAAATACGCTATGACTATGGGGATGAAAATGTGCCGTGGCGACAAGTAAATATTTTTTATTAATACTGGACACATTTTTAGCTCACCTGGACCAGAGGTCCATGTGACCTTTTGCCATCACTCATCGTACGTCGTCGTCTGTTAACTTTTCTTCAAACATTATTTCCTCTGAAACTACTGAACAGAATTCAATGAAAGTTGGCATGGTTGTTCCTTAGGATGAGCTGCATAAAAATTGTGTTTGGATTTTTGATCCATAATGGCCACCTTGGCTAAAAATAGAACATAGGGGTATGACCACCTTTAGAGCATCATAAATCAAATTCTATAGTAGAATTCTGAAGTAACACTTCTTGTTCAGAATCAAAAGCTCTGGAAAAGTTGTCATTGGGTTGAAATTGTCAGACGACTCCGGATTTTTTATTTAACTTGAGAATGATAGTAAATAGAGAAAAACTTTCAATTGTTGAGATGTTCAGCTCATTTAGCTCTACAATAATCTCCATTGTAGGAGTTATCTCCTGGGAGCCTCTTGTTTATGCTCCATATAGTGTTCGGGTATGTCCCGTCCATTCATCCTTCTGTCTGTTCGTCCATAATAAAATTTCTGTTCAGGGTTGGCAAAGTATTGAACACCTGGGTTTTACCGGGCTGGGCAATACCCTTCAAATTGTCAAAGTGGGCAATACTGGGTAATAAGAATTTTTTCAATGAAAAAAAATCATATTTATTTCCTTTTATCATGTTTATATACCTAAAAAGTTTTCCTCATCTACAAAATATATTAATAATTTTTATCAGACAGCTGGATTTTAAAGTTAAACATTATTATTCATACATAAATTTCAATCATTTGTATTTTTGCACTACATTTTTGCTATGTTTTCACGGACTGCACTTTAAACAGGTAGGACAACAGACAGTATACCAAACTCCCCAGGCTACAAATCAAGACAAAATTGTGAAACTACAATGTATAAGGATAGTAGATACTAAATTCACAGTCATCAGTCCTTCAGCTTTTTAATATACTAGTATGTAAAATTTTAACACATAATATTAAAATCTATTTCAGTATGTGTACATGTATACTTAATAGTGTTCTTATAATGTGTACATGCACTTATCAATGCCAGTCTTTCCCAAATGCCGTAGGTCCGACGGTCCTGACCGCCAAAATGGCCGTCGGACCGCCGTACATTGTGGATTTACCTGTCCGAATGACCGGTAATTTAATTTGCGTAATTCCGGAAAATTGTCCGGAATTACCGAGTCCGATTTTAAATTTACTTTAGAAATAACTAATTTGTACCAAATATAGGAAATATTTTCCAGCTTTGCGAAAGGTTAAAATAATATCAGCTATTTTCAATTGAAAAGAGTAAGGGGTTTTTATTATTTTACAATGCATTTGTTTAATCTAAAAATTATGAAGTTTTTAAAATCTTTTACTTTTAGAAGTATTTCTATGTTGTGAATAAAATAAAATCTTTCCTTACATGAATATGCCAAAGAAAATTGGAGGTTATTTATTTCCCTGCTGCAGAACATAATATGGTATCAGTTTGTTTTTATCAATGCATTATACAAATACTTCAGAATCAAAATCACAAGAAACTGAAAATGATAAACCTGAAAAAACATGGAAATAGTAACAAATAAAGAATCTAAGATTTTAGATATGGTGCAGTTGAAGACCATGAACTAGATAAATATAGCAGAAATATATATCACACCTGAAATAAATAAATTACTAAAGTCAGTTTGTTTTTGAGGTATTTGTATGATTTATACATTTTACTGCCATTGAAACCACATATTTCTAGTCCATATGCATAATTTTGCATGCAATCTCAATACTTGTTGCCCAAAAGGTGCATTTCTTATTTGTACGTTCTCGAATGCGTTTTTTTTCCTAACCATGAATGTATAATGATTTTATTTTTAGCAAATTGCATTTATTCCATCCTTAAAAATCATTAAATATTTGTGTTGATTACACCTCATATAAAAATTCTGGCTATTTATTAGTTATTAGACAGTGTATTTTTCGCACATTTCCTGATTTTTCATTCGATTTCGTCATCACCGGGGTATTCGGCAAACAATTACCCTCCGTGCCGTGGTATGTGCTAAAAAAAAACTCGAATATTATTATCCCAGAAAAAATTCATTCGGAAGTTTTGCCTTTTACTTCAAAGTAAACGTAACATAAGTAATCGATTTTGAAAACCGGAAACGTTCCGATAGTACGAGTCAGTAAACCGCACGCAAGTGGTCTAATATCACCGCTCTTTGAAATCATGATATTCGGTGTAATTAAACAGATAAATTATGCATGGAAGGGGTTTTTGTGAAAAATACCAGTCTCGAGAATCAAATTTTTATTTCATCCTTCGACTGGTATTTTTCACAAATACCCCTCCCAGACATGATATATCTGTTTAAAATAATATTGTTAAATGTGGTACTATAGTGTTATTAAATGGGCGTTTTCATATTTTACCTCCATTATGCCCAAGGAAAAACTGTATTGGGTCTAGTATAGCTGTAGTAGCCCGAGGCATCCCCGAAGGCTTATACGTTAATCGAGGCCCAATATTGCTTCCCGAGGACATACTACATGTAGAACGTGAAAACACCCATTTAATGCCACCTTTTATTAAGCAGTTGAGTAAAGTTAAGTACCATTTTGTCAAAACCAATATAACTATACTTGATCCAATGCGACTTCTCATGGACAGAATAAAAGATGAATATGAAAAACCCCAAGTATAAAAATGTAATTTTTCCCTAAAAATTCTACTGTAATTTACGTAATGCAAACGAAATATATTTTTAATAGATATTTATATATAAATTACGGGGAGTGAAATTTCATGTAATGGCCATGTTTTGCTCTATTGAGCCCGTTTTTTCCGTATTGGTCCTGTTTTTCAGTATTGAGTCTGCTTTTCTGTATTGGACCTGTTTTTCTGTATTGGCCAGATTTTTTTCAATATTTGGCTTTTTCACTAGATCTATATTTAATAGACAAGTATATATATATCTTGTAATCTTGTATATGAAATATGCTGAGCAAGAAAGTATAAATGTAGCATCTGGCAGTTGCAACATAAAAAAGATAAAAGATAAGAAGCTGAAAATTGATTGATTGGATATGTTTGCTATACGTCCAGCGAGCAGTATTTCAGCTATATTCAGGACGAAAATAAGTTCACAAACAATAAATCAATGGAAAAGGGGTGGGATGGGACACAGGTAACAAAATTTTGACCGCCACAAGAAAAGTATGGAGTACTGGGTAGGTTCAGAGAATTAAGCCTTTTGTAGTGGCTACAATGAGCCTACTCTTTTTCGCAATCTACAAAAGAGGTCTTAATCGTGCAAGGGGCGTGGTACCCTTCTAACACGTTACCCACTATGGTCCGCGGTCAGGCTTTCCGTATTATGACCTGACAACCCCCCCCCCCAAACGAGAGGGTCTCTCCTATCCGCCACCCGGGGACGCGCTGGGAACCCTCCCAGTATGGTTCCAGTGAAAATTAAAGTCAACTTAAATTTCTTAAACAACACAGCATCAGCAGATGCAAGCAGATATACACTGTAAAACTGACATTCTTGTTTAAAGTGGAAACTAATATGTATTTTTGCGTAGTAAATTATAAGGAATTTCCTACAGTAATGATTGATCAGTTAATTTTTTTTATAATATTCTAAAATTTAAAGAACAACTAATACCGCGATTATTTACCTTAAAGAAAAAAAATTAAATAAAATAAAAGCAGCCTTTTATTTATGCTATTTATGTTTGCAGGAAGCTTAAACAAATTGCCAAGAGAAGAACATTAGCTGAAGTGGAAAAAGAAAGTATCTTTTTAGAGAACGAACGTTTACGAGAAGAAACAAAAAAAATTATCTTGAACAAGAAAATTTAAAACTTCAAAAATAAGTGTTAATTTTGAAAAACAAGTTCTAGTGTGCAATCCACGAACAGAATATCCCGACTGTGTTGATTTGTTGAAGTGAATCTTAGCATAAACAATATTAGTGCCTTGCAGAAGACTACAGATTGATTGATTAAATAAATGCTAGCAGGAAGTATTTCCGCTATATTCAATATTAAATAATCATTGAAGGAAAACGGGATTAATTTTGAATATAGGGTCTTTAGCATGCAAGGAGCGGGAAACTCTTCAAATATGACACCCACTATGGTTTACGGTCTGGTTTTTTATTTTATGACCTGGCAACCCCACAAGAACGCATTCCTATGCACCACTCTGTGTGTATAGAAAATTTAAGTGCAAACTCAATATTTTATGGTATAAATATAAAATTCTTTTAATTGCACAATTTTATCCGTCAAATTGGTTATATATACAATTAAGAGGAACAACTGTATAACACACCAAATGTAATATTACACTATATTCATTTCAAACTATTAATAAACAAATAAATATTATTTTAAAAAAAAACCTATATAGCTATGTCATTTCTCTTTGCAATATCGTCAAATGTTGGGTTTATATTACTATTTTCCCTACAATCATCAGTAGCAATGTCTTCAATATTGTTATTTAGTTTAATGTCATTATGATTAAATACTATGTCATGTAGAATAACACAGGAGGTATTATATTTGACAGACTGGCGTGGATTTTTTCTGGAACCATAATGCAGGCAATTTTTAATTTCTTTTTAGAATACCACATGTCTGTTCAATCAGGACACGAGTCCTACACAAGGCTGTTAACGTTTTCCTGGCTGTTATTAGCTGGGCTAAGGAAAAGGGTCATCATGTACCTTGTACATGGATAGCCAGAATCACCTTGTAGTACCCCACGATGAACTACTGTAAAAATAAGTGATTTAACATTCACAAGCAATGTAGTTGCTACAGGTATTTGTGTTACATGTAAGAAAACAGCAAATTGTTAACTGAAATAGTGATGATAAATTGATTAAAATTAGTTGCTCTGGGTGTCTTTTAAATCCTTGTCTCACTTTTTAACACAATTTTTTACAAAATAAAATAAACCAAAAAGTTATTTATCCCACCCCTAATAATTCGAATTACAAGGACAAAATATTTGGCATTAAAAAACTTTCAAACAAACAAACAAAACAAACACTCACATGCTTGACTTAAACATTTGATATAAGAATTTTTTCAGAATTCATTCATATGTAAATTCAGACCATTCAATCACAAACTTGACTTCAGGGTGAATGGTTGATTTTACATATCGGTAAAATTCTGGAACAACAGTGTTTAATCCTATAATCAAAAAATATCATTCAAACTGCCAAAGTACCATTTTCAAATTGCTGACATAAACCCCTTGTTCTCCAAATCCTGCTGCCATGAACTGATAGAGTCCATTTTGCACAGAATTATTATAAAATTTAGATCACAAACCATCTGAAAAGGAAACAATTTTAAATTAATAGTAGCTGTATGTACTTGATCACAGAAGGTTTAATGCACTTTTCGAATATTACCTATTAGTTAAGAAATAGATTATTGCGAGCGGGCTTAATGGGAATTAGAACATGGTCAGAGCTTATATTTGTCAATATTTTATACCGAGCGATAGCGAGATATAAAATGAAGACAAATATAATGTCAGACCATGTTCCAATTCCGATAAAGCCCGCTCGCAATAATCTATTTCGATTCTAATATGTCTAACAAATGTTTTAAAATTTCGAAGCGGTTCTAAGAGGACGCTTTCAGTGGTAATATTGTTGTTTTGAAACTAATACGATATATCCCAAAACAGTATGTTACAGCAAATAAAATTGACATAAACATATATTCTCGTCATTTTATTGAATGTACGTACCTTTTAAACAAAAATATTGAGAAATCTTAACGAAATTGCATTGTTCCAGTTTGAAATTTTAAGTTCAGCGTAATATGACGTCGGAATTCTAATTGTGACGGCATTTGTAAGTCAGTTTTTACATTAACAAAAAAACACGCAGTTTACGCATGTGCGAACTAAACTTATTGGAATTTTGACACGACTTTGTCTACATAGCTAAAGCAGGACGTCATATTAGAATAATGGTTATTTTTCAAGCATGCTTTCGATCTTTGATTAATCTTTATTTAATTTTTGAATTGGTCAGTTTAAAGTACATGTATAAATGTCATTAAATTTGCTAATGGTAATAAAATTTAGGTCCTGTGGAACTTGCATATATGAGTTTGTACTCTCAGGTCCATAATGAGAGGTAACATTTTCGAAAATAAACCATTTTTGAAATATATTTGGAAAACTATATACAAATAATATATAAGGAACGCAATATTTCCCTCTACCGAAGAGCTTCATCAGGCGTTGAATGATTAACGAAGATATTTTTGTTGTTCACTTTATACCAAAATTTTCTGATGCTGAATGACCCAAAATATTTTTGTTGTTCATATTATTGTGGGACTATACATATATTAGTATTCTACCTGTGGATTACGTTCGTTCAATCCATAAGGTTCCAGAATTTTTAATAGAAGTTATCAAGAATTTCTTGAATTTCTCTTTGTAAATATTGTCCACGTTTAATAATATCTTCTGTAGTTGTGATTTTCTTTTCCTTATTTATTTCTCGAAGATTTTTTCTTCTGTTTGCAACAGATTGTTAGAGTTCTAAAAACCTACATAAAGCTCTTTGAAGTCTAATCCTTCCTTTCTCATTTGCTCATTTGTTTCAGCTACACCAAGACTACTCTTCAATAAGAGTATCTGTCTAATATAATGCCCACAGTTAAGAGCTAAACTAGGGGAGTCTGCCTCTACTGAGATATCTTCAACAGCTTTGACTACATTTCTAAACTGTGGACCAACAATAAATTCAGACAATTTCAACTTGTTCACTTTGTTTTCAATAAATTATTTTACAATTCTTGCGACAGTCCTGAATTTTGTTCTAATATTATCTTTCTCTGTTCCTCCTGACTTCCAAAAGTAGAGTCCTGGTGAAATCTCTAATAAGTTGATCAGCTTTACAAATCGCTGTCAACCCTGGATTGTCTCTTGTTTCATTCATGCCATCATAAATCTCATCTATTTCTGTTTCGTCTTGATCATCATTCAAACGGTCTAGAAATGGTGCAGTCAGCATTTTGGCATTTCTCTTGTAATTAATTTCATTATTGGTTTTTGGTTTCAGTTTACAGGTCTTTATGTGACTCCACAAACAATTTTGTTTAATAAAACCAAAACAGAACTCGCAAGGCAAGAATTGATTTGCTGGTACCAGGACTTCAGGTCTCCTTAACACAACCAATTCCCCCTTTCCATTCTGTATAACCTAAAATAGAGTGTATCAAACTAGCTGGTTAAACTTTTAAGGATCTGGTAAAAAATTAAACAGTTTCCGTTAAAACAGTAAAATTATCTTGCAATAAAGCAATATAACTGATGATTAAAAGTTTTCCCTACTTGTCTCCAGTTTTATGGCATAAATTATTGTTATATTACCTGACAGGACAGAAACAAGGCATTTGCAACTAACAAATACATGTAAATGATATGGGTAAGGAATAAACATTGAATTTATAATGAAATAGTTTGCCTTGAATTAATAGCACATAGCTACACTGCCAACTCTGCATTATACCATAATAAAAAAGACTACTTTACCTTGCAATTGTGTTTGTAATTTCCAATATTCATTAGCTTAAACAATGCATATTTTCTGGTTTTACTTTTCTTTCCAATAAAAAGAATATATTTCACAGCTGTCTCGTCAAAGTGGGCATTTTCATAATGCTTTGAAATTTTGGATTTGTACGATTTCTTGCAATAAATACAATCGTATTTTTGCTATAATTTCTTTTATTTCCATTCTTTTTGTAAACTGGCACTGTAACTATAATTAAGTTTAATGAGTATACAGCTACTAATATTCATGCATCGCCTTGATGCACTTAAGAGCTACCTACCAATTTAATTCTCAAAATACTTATTAGAACTTTTTCTAAAAAATACATGAAGGTACAAAAAATCTACAAATAATGCTTTATACATGTATATTTAAGACTTAATACCTGTTTGTGATCAATGAATACTTTAAATATTTTCAGGTATTGCTCCATCTTTCAACACAATAACATCTGATACGATGATACCCAAAGACGGAATGGATATGAGTTAAAATTATCTTTGATGATGTGATATTCTCAATATTCTATTAAGTAAAACTGCTATATAATTTAATTTAAGTACTGTTCTGCTACTATCAAGTTGGTGCTGTCATTACCTATAAACTAAACTTGCTTTTTCGAAATTGCTGTTGAAGCAACCTTCTTTAACGCAAGAGTCAAATCTGTCAAAATCTTTGTTTAAAAAGAAGATTAAATCATTCATTTAAATTAGCTAATATGAAATTTTCACATTTATTCAATTAAAAGCAATACTAATTTTGCATACACATTTATCAAAAAACTGTTGACCTGACTTTCCATGTTAAACGGCGATTTCAAAAGTAAAATAGGGTTGAACCTGTTTTTAATGCACGTAATCTACCTGTTCAATTGATGCCAAAAATATTATAAAAAATCATAAACTTTTTTATCAAGTACATAAATATGGGCATTAAGTGACTATTCCGTGAAATAATTTCCATATATTAACCCTTCAACGAATTATTTCAATTCTAATATAACAATACAATCTGTTGTTTAAACTGGAAATCATAACGGAATTACTGTTGTCTGACGAAAATCATCAGTGGTCTGTTTGCCTTCTTTAAAACAATGTTTGTAAAAACTTGCGTTGATTTGAACTGTCCGACTTGATAATTGACTCTGAAATTTATTGATGTATCAGTATTTTTTTACATTCCATATTAATTGAAGTATAAATGGAAAACACTGTGATAAAGTTTAGCAGGACATGCAAAATGGTCATTTAAATAAATTTCCTCTTTATCTAAGGCATGGGTGTTGATAAGAGCAGCCATGAATATACTGTTATTATAAATAAGTTTAATCCTTTAGAGTTTGAACATGTCATATGAGAATTTTGAATCGTAAACTTGCCCAAAAAAATCAGCTTTTGCACAGAAGAAGCAAGCAGATAATAATGAGATGTGGAATAAGTGTACATGACACAACATCCATAAAACAACTGTAATTTAAAATCTGCAATGGAAAACGGGTAGCAGCCTTCAACAAAGACCAAATGTCGATGCCAATCGTCTTTCAATAGGGCCCAGATCACAATATAAAGCAATGATTTAAAACCAATCCTACAATTAACAAAGAATGACCCCGTTTTGAACAGAGCATTGGTTTTAAGCACCATTGTTTTGCCCATTTAATTATTTTAAATGACAGCTTATGATGCTGCAAAGCGAAATTTTTACAATTTTTATAGTATTTCAAAAATCTTGACTCTCATATATTCAGTATCATTGATAGTAAACAGGAAAACATACTGTATGGCGTTGCACCAAATCCTGTTGAATCTGGCTGACCAAGTACACTGGAAGTTGCTGTTGATTCTAGAACACAGTGGGTTCCAGACATTGGGATGGACACACTGTTATGGGTACTTGCTCAGCGGTTGCGTCTTAAAACAAAGGTATATACACGTAATTAATAATTATGAACTGAACATAATGATCCAAAGATACTACAACACTCTTATAATCATAATAGTCATATTATATTTTAGTTTTAAAATAAATAAAACTAGAACTATCCTTTGAAGGACTGAAATACCCCCTGCCACTGATGGTACCAATACCATAACGCCTAATTTCAAAAAGCAATATTTTTGAAGAAATATTGTCCAAATGTTAATCTCTTTAATAAGGACATGCCCATATACTGATCTTTAAATGTATCAAGGGCCAAGAGAATCTATCAAGAAATGTTGGAGGAGTTGAACATGACATGTGCTACTATGTTGCATCGAAAAACATCTAAGTTCAAACACCCATAATTTTTATAGTTTTTGTCCAAAAATGAAATTCCTGACAATATGCACATGTCCACTTAGTGCGCTTAATATATTCAAGGTTTCCAAAATAAAATAATAAATGCATGTTGCAGGCTTAATGGTCAATCAAGAAAAACTAAGGAAAACTACTGAAGGCCAAGATGTTTTTGCACCAATGAAGTCTTAATATATTCAAGGTTTCCAAAATAAAATAATAAATGCATGTTGCAGGCTTAATGGTCAATCAAGAAAAACTAAGGAAAACTACTGAAGGCCAAGATGTTTTTGCACCAATGAAGTCAAGTAAGTAGGCTACCTTTTAAATGGTTAGTTAAATTAAAAACATTTTTCCAAAAAAACCCCGAAACCTTAGTGAGCAAACTCACAACCCCCCCCCCCCCCATTCTATACAACTGAAAAACGCAGCTGTGTTGGTCTTGTACTGGGGCGGCACATGCATACCATGTTTCATCAACCCAGGCTTGATATATAGAGGTGCCCATAAAACGTTCACAAAAAAGTTAACGGCGCCGGTTAAGCAATACTTATGTTTAGCTTCGCTTTGCAGGCAAGACAAAAACTGGCCTGATAGCCAGGTAAATAAAAGATATTATAACCTAAAACCAAAGTATTAACAAATCGTTTCATAATGAATTAAAGGCAACACATCTGTTGCATTAGTTGTCAAGTACCCACTTAGATTTTATTAGGGGTCATATTAAAGCCAAAATAAGCAGAAAGTTTGTTGCACAATATAATATTGCATTCTGACTTCGCCTGGTTATTCTTTGTTACAACATGACCTGAAATTGTACTCATGTTTTGGCAATAATAAAAAATGTTTCTTAATTTTAAAGAATCATACAGTTTTCACTGCAAAATGGATATTAAGAAAAATAGAGTTTAGCATCAATGAATTTGTCAACTTGGTAATTTTAATTCCATATTCTTGGAATATTTAAGCAATGCCAAGTAACAGCGCGTTCGCAATATATACAAGTTTTAGGTTCGGTTTGATTGAGAAAATTTAAGATCAATATGTTATGACTTGTTTACGTTATTTATATATTCGTTGGTGCGTCTGTGTCTATAGTTTTGACAAAAAATACACCGTCGACGGTTTATTTTGATAAAATCTTGTTCGAATATTTGAGCACAGCCAGGTGACAGCTCATCCCCAGGTAGCGGATGGTTGGGGCAATGTATAAAAGTTCTAAGTTCAGCTAAAGTGAGAATGCTAAAGATCAATATTTTATGACATTTTTATGTCCTTTTTTGTATTGACACTTAGTGATTAAGGTCAGTCTGTGTCTATAGTCTTGACAAAAACACCGTCATTTGTATTGTTGCATAATATTCTAGAATTGTATATTATTTTTTGTTTATGCTGTATCGTCATGTTTGTCGATCCGATACTTAATAAGTTAACTGCTGGTGATACTTTCTTTATATTCTTTATATAATATTTTGAACTACATGTATTGTGTATTTACACGTTCCCGGAGGACTTATATAATTCCTTCTCCAAATGAAAAAATACTTTAAGCATTTAGAGTTAAACGCCACTGGTGAGTCTGGAATAGACGAAACGCGCGTTTGGCGTACTAAATTTATCACCTTGGTAATTTTGATAACATTTTGTTGGCATATTTGAGCAAAGCCAAGTGACAGCTCGTCCCCAGATAGGGGAAGGTTGGGGCCATGTATAAAAGTTTTAAGTTTAATTAAAGTGAGAATGTTCAAGATCAATATTTTATTAATTGTTTACGTCATTTATTTATATTGACTCTCAATTATTAAGGCCATTAGTTGGTCAGTCTTTGTCTATAGTCTTGACAAAAACACCATCATTATTTTTTGTTTAATTTATGCCGTATCGTCATGTTTGTCGATACGATACTTAATAAGTTAACTAGTTGGTACTTTCTATAGACCATATATTCTGACAATTTAAAAATGATAAATATATAAGTTTAAAACTGAAATTTGTTTAATACAATGAAACACATTTTAATAATACATTCAAAACTTTTTACCTTACCACAAGATGCGACGTGCGTTTATTGTTTTTGTTTTGATACATGACCGGTACTCGGTGAGAAAATTTAGTCGGGATTATAATTTAGGTTCGTAGTATTACCGAATTGACGCAATGTAAAGGAGAATAACAAGTTATGAAATAAAGAAAGACTTGGGGAAAGTGCTGACAGTTAATCACCTGCAACTTGCCTAAAACCTTCCATAACTTGACTTCTCACCAACCGGGAAAGTAATTGCGTGGCGAAATACAATGATTATGGCCTGGCAAACAACTCTACACGCTCGTCCACTGGCAGACTCGGCAATTCGGAAACTTTGCCTAACTAAACTTAAATCGCAGCAAGTGGCCACGAACCTAAAAAAAACAGCTGCAACGCTGGAGAAAGTGCCAAATTTCTCTTAGTCCGGCGACCTAATTAACCATGAATTGCATTCAATATGAACTTAATGGTAGTGCGCCTGACACGATATCTCAAACAAGGTCTCATCCTCCGAATTTGCTAGTAGATTTAGTCTATCCCTTGAGACTCTTGGAGGGGTCTATTACTGTTATACCGTCGATTTCTTCTACTGTATACATGAAAGGCATTCATTATAGTACAAGTTTGTTTTACTCAAGTATGATTTTTAGTTATGCTTTCTCAAATAATTGATTATTTTCAAAGAATTAATTTTGCAAGCTGAGATCATTAAAAGAATGAAAATAATATACATGTGTCATTTTCTCATTTCTGAAAAGATAGTTACTGAATATTGTTTTAGGATAAAGATCACCATGCAAGTAAAACTAAAAAAATGTATCATATACTTACATTTGTATTATATACTGTCATTGTTTTGTTTTCTATATATAATATGGAAAAAACCGTAAAAGTTATTATTTTCAAAAATTTTATCATCAGCTTCGAGGATCGATGAAAAAATCATTTCAAATACAGTGACTTTTTTCTACACAATTTCTTAAATATTTATCATTACATGTTTTGATGCCGGAACTTTTTTTTCTTTCAGTAGACAGCTGGGTCCTAGACTTAGAAATCCAGGGGCTAACAATATATATAGGGCCAAATTTTTCCGCGCAAGCGTATTTTAACTATAACTGGTATGATCATTTGTACAACTTAGATACAGCTATATGTACATAAATTCGTATTGTTTGTTTGTTTGTTTGAATGGTGTTTTAACGCCACTTTCAGCAATTTTTCAGCTATTTCATGGCGTCCAGTTTTTATTGGGGGAGGAAGCCGGAGTACCCGGAGAGAACCCCCGACCTGCGGTAGGAAAACTGGCAATCCTTGTCAATTAAGATTGGCATAAATTCGTAAGATATTGTCTTGTTTTAATATTGTTACTACCTACATTTGATTACTACATAGAAATAAAATAAAAATGGTGTGTTAGTCTGTCGAACGCATGCATTTTGTTTCCTTAAATAAATATATAATTTAATTATTATAAAGCAGACACTAAGACAAATTTAATCATTTAAACGAAAACAAAATCAGAATTTCGCCACAATAATAGGGTGTTCAGGAGCCCTTCATTCAAGAATATTTTCAACGGAGTCACTTGATTAAAAATTTGTGAGGCAGAAAGAAAACCTGCCACATATACTAACAAAAGATATAGCAAAAGCACAAATGTATGATCGACATGGTCAGTCTATGGAATGCAATGTTTTGTTTCTTTATCGTTATTTGTTTTTTTTTCAGAAATAACTGCTATTAAAACTTTAAACCATAATGAATTACGGTCTTGTTTTAGATTATTAAAATGAATGTTTCCTATATTTAAACTGCACAACATACTAATGTTTACTTTTTTTAGAACTTATTACACCTATTGATTTAAGGATATGAAGTTGAACTAAAAGTCGAAAATGAAATCACTGCAAAATGATATTTTCAATGGAAAATGCACCATTACAAATTCTAAACCAGATTGAAATTTAATTAATATGTTAACAGTGACTTCCAAATACTCCTTTTTATTATGTTTCAATCGTTGCAGTAAGCATCTTATTCGCTATTAATATGTGGAGTCAAAACAAAATTTTAAACACTTTTAAACGCAAAATACACCTGGGTGTCGTTGGCAAACTACACCTGTAACGTTCACCAACAGGTAAATCTAGAAACAGGCATGTGGTCGACCACCAGACTGTCATTTTTTTTCCTGGACATACCTTACATGAAGGTTATATTGTTTTACCAAAATACTATCAAGCCAGTTAATTTACTGTTAATGTTTTCTAATAAATAAATCCGAGATAAACAAAATGCATTCTTCCTAAATGCAACTGTATCTTGTTTTTCTATAGTAAGTAAGAAATGACATTATTTTGTGAAATATAGAAGTGTGGTACTTAAGTTTTACGCAATAATTTTTAACAAAGATTATTATTATTTACGTACATATATGTATATATGCAATTATACATGTATTTGGCTCCTTATCTTACAATGCAAGCTTTCCAGCAAAATAAAATCAGACAAAAAGTACGCTTGAAATATCAGAGTTAGTGTTAAAAAATACTTGGTTTATAGAAAAATATGTTTTAAAAGACAAAAAATTATCTATGTTTATGGAATATTTTACGGAACCACAAGACTTTTAATTATCTCTTATTGTCTGTATTTAACATATTCTGCTTTTTTTCAAAAAATGAATCTTCATATTATAATTTTCTTTTTCATAAATAGACATTTGTTATGCTTATTTGAAATATGTGACTGTGAAGACTGATATTGCGGGCTCGAGTATTACTGATTGTAGGATAGCCAGTGTACTTGCCTTCTGTCTGTATTTGCAGCACATATGCTGGCCCATCCCAATACAATCTGGACGCCATGATATAGCTGCACAGTTGCTCGAAGTGACGTTAAACTCTATTTAATCAAACCAAGCAAAATATCACAAGTACAATACTTTTGACGTGACTTTGGCTGATATTTTATTATTAATTTAAAGGTTGCAGCACAAAGATGGCTTAAGTAATGACATGGATATTTTAAATTTGTAAGAAAGTTAGAAGTTGCAACTAATTTTCTAGAGAAACGCTCTTTTCCGTTCCAAATTATTTATTTAACGATTATTCCGTTTTTTCACTGAATGGAATAATTAGAGGATCAATTAGTACCATCTATCTGTCGAACCACTCAGATCTTACCCTATTAATCAATTTACTGAACAGATTTAGACAATCGGAGTGATTTAAATGATGGTTAGTTGATCGGTCGAGAATCGGTGAGTGATGGCTTATAGCTCGCATTACGAGTTTATGCTCATATAACCTATTAAACTTTATTCAAACTTTGAAGCAGATAATACACCTTTTAGAATTTCTTTTAGTAACGCAGCCTCTTGTGAGAAGAGTATCCTTCCTAATACTTAAAATATTTTACAGTCATTTTTATCTAGTAGGCCCCTTCATTTCAATATTTAAGACAAATACAACTCTCAATTGAACTCCTGTCATTTATATATAAATTACGGCAATAGAGAGGAAATAAAATGCTTCGTAAGATAGAAGAAGTGCAAGTCATCTAAATGGACATTTGCTGACTATCCATTTATAAAACAGATCTGTCTTCTGCCATTGCGAGTCTCAAAATATCGATCTTTTCTCTGGCGCATTTTCCTTACAATTTAGAAATACGACATTGGGAATACACATCAAATATTCATTTTAAAATTTTAAAAAGTCTCTACAGCAGTTCCTTTTGTAGTTATAGTTTTATAAGGGAATGTAAAACATTGTACCAACTGCAATATAATGAATGCAGTGATATAAAATTATATATTTATAACGTAATAGGATACATATTTAATACATGAAGTTTTCCTAATGTTTGTCATATTAAATATAACAGTTATGTATTAACTAAATTATCAGTTTTTACTTTTCTAGATTAATATAAACACACTACACTTATCTGGGTTTTCTACCTATATTTGAATCGAAATATTTAGTCCATAAGTTTACAGTCAACTGTTCATCCTCAATATGTTTGATATAAACATTGACAATACATCGTAATAGACGTTTAATTTCTTTACATTGAATAGAAGCATAGTTATCTTCCTTGGACCTATTTTCTTAATATGTAGAGGATATAAGCTTTTAAATTAAATATTTCAGCGAATAAAATTTGATAAAATCAAATTAACATTATTAAATGCCAAAATACTTTAAAAAAGAGGAATTCCGATCTTCTATAACTGTTAGTGTTTCTAGTCCATTGTAAGGAAAATGTTAATACCCCGATTACTTCTAACCGTCTTTAATATTGATTTCGAAACCTAGACCGTCGAAATATGTTGAAAAACCGCCTAAAATTAATATTTTAAGATAATGTTTATAATTCTAGAAAATTAATATATAATTATTTTCGCCCCGTGCGGGATCCGGGTGGCCAAAAGAATAGACCGCTGTTGCGCTAGCTTGTCGTAAAAGGCGACTAAATAGCGCCCAGTACCCTGACCGGCGTGTCAGGTCGGTTTGCCTAAAGGTGGTTGAATGGGGTACCCCTGGCAAGCTGGGGTTGTCAGGCCATAACAAGGAAAACCGGACCGCAAACCATATTAGTGCACCTTGTTGGGAAAATGCCACGTTCCTCGCACGTTAAAGAACGCTGCTGTAGTATTCGCTATGAGTAGGGATTTCGATCCCGCTACAGGAGGCTGAATTGCCCGACCCTATCCATCCTCCCATTTGCCAGTGTCCCATCCCATTTTCATTCATCATCATTTCATGTTCATTTTATCATCTATTTCATGTTCATCGCCTGAATATAGCTGAAATAATGCTGCTCGGGCGTTAAACACCATTAGTCAATCAATTATAATTATTTTCATACGAAATCTACTACGAGAGAAATATTTATTATTTATATAGAATGATTCTTCATATTTTTGTACAGTCGCGTATTTTCTTCATCATATGCAAATACAGAGATAAGTTTATAAGTAGTTGACTGGTTACATGTATCATAGGTGTAAACACAATTTACTTAAACGGTGTTGTTGACTGTTCATCATCGGTGTCAATACAAACTCATTGATTGTTAATATATAGTTACTTTTCTAGATTAATATAAACACACTACACTTATCTGGGTTATCTACCTATATTTGAATCGAAATATTTAGTCCATAAGTTTACAGACAACTGTTCATCCTCAATATGTTTGATATAAACATTGACAATACATCGTAATAGACGTTTAATTTCTTTACATTGAATAGAAGCATAGTTATCTTCCTTGGACCTATTTTCTTAATATGTAGAGGATATAAGCTTTTAAATTAAATATTTCAGCGAATAAAATTTGATAAAATCAAATTAACATTATTAAATGCCAAAATACTTTAAAAAAAGGAATTCCGATCTTCTATAACTGTTAGTGTTTCTAGTCCATTGTAAGGAAAATGTTAATACCCCGATTACTTCTAACCGTCTTTAATATTGATTTCGAAACCTAGACCGTCGAAATATGTTGAAAAACCGCCTAAAATTAATATTTTAAGATAATGTTTATAATTCTAGAAAATTAATATATAATTATTTTCGCCCCGTGCGGGATCCGGGTGGCCAAAAGAATAGACCGCTGTTGCGCTAGCTTGTCGTAAAAGGCGACTAAATAGCGCCCAGTACCCTGACCGGCGTGTCAGGTCGGTTTGCCTAAAGGTGGTTGAATGGGGTACCCCTGGCAAGCTGGGGTTGTCAGGCCATAACACGGAAAACCGGACCGCAAACCATATTAGTGCACCTTGTTGGGAAAAATGCCACGTTCCTCGAACGTTAAAGAACGCTGCTGTAGTATTCGCTATGAGTAGGGATTTCGATCCCGCTACAGGAGGCTGAATTGCCCGACCCTATCCATCCTCCCATTTGCCAGTGTCCCATCCCATTTTCATTCATCATCATTTCATGTTCATTTTATCATCCATTTCATGTTCATCGCCTGAATATAGCTGAAATAATGCTGCTCGGGCGTTAAACACCATTAATGAATCAATTATAATTATTTTCATACGAAATCTACTACGAGAGAAATATTTATTATTTATATAGAATGATTCTTCATATTTTTGTACAGTCGCGTATTTTCTTCATCATATGCAAATACAGAGATAAGTTTAAAAGTAGTTGACTGGTTACATGTATCATAGGTGTAAACACAATTTACTTAAACGGTGTTGTTGACTGTTCATCATCGGTGTCAATACAAACTCATTGATTGTTAATATATAGTTAACACATGTCATTCCTACGCAAATTAACGAAGGTTTAAAAAAAAACTCCAAGATGGTAACCCTTTGAAGAACAACACAAATTCAAATATTGACCATCTCTGTAATTATTGTCGCCAATTTATTGTTCTTATTAGGCAGAGACAAAATAAAAATCCAACTTTAACTGTCCAGAATTATTTATCAGATCATGGACTGACAAAATTCTATAGTAAGTAAGAAATGACATTATTTTGTGAAATATAGAAGTGTGGTACTTAAGTTTTACGCAATAATTTTTAACAAAGATTATTATTATTTACGTACATATATGTATATATGCAATTATACATGTATTTGGCTCCTTATCTTACAATGCAAGCTTTCCAGCAAAATAAAATCAGACAAAAAGTACGCTTGAAATATCAGAGTTAGTGTTAAAAAATACTTGGTTTATAGAAAAATATGTTTTAAAAGACAAAAAATTATCTATGTTTATGGAATATTTTACGGAACCACAAGACTTTTAATTATCTCTTATTGTCTGTATTTAACATATTCTGCTTTTTTTTTCAAAAAATGAATCTTCATATTGTAATTTTCTTTTTCATAAATAGACATTTGTTATGCTTATTTGAAATATGTGACTGTGAAGACTGATATTGCGGGCTCGAGTATTACTGATTGTAGGATAGCCAGTGTACTTGCCTTCTGTCTGTATTTGCAGCACATATGCTGGCCCATCCCAATACAATCTGGACGCCATGATATAGCTGCACAGTTGCTCAAAGTGACGTTAAACTCTATTTAATCAAACCAAGCAAAATATCACAAGTACAATACTTTTGACGTGACTTTGGCTGATATTTTATTATTAATTTAAAGGTTGCAGCACAAAGATGGCTTAAGTAATGACATGGATATTTTAAATTTGTAAGAAAGTTAGAAGTTGCAACTAATTTTCTAGAGAAACGTTCTTTTCCGTTCCAAATTATTTATTTAACGATTATTCCGTTTTTTCACTGAATGGAATAATTAGAGGATCAATTAGTACCATCTATCTGTCGGACCACTCAGATCTTACCCTATTAATCAATTTACTGAACAGATTTAGACAATCGGAGTGATTTAAATGATGGTTAGTTGATCGGTCGAGAATCGGTGAGTGATGGCTTATAGCTCGCATTACGAGTTTATGCTCATATAACCTATTAAACTTTATTCAAACTTTGAAGCAGATAATACACCTTTTAGAATTTCTTTTAGTAACGCAGCCTCTTGTGAGAAGAGTATCCTTCCTAATACTTAAAATATTTTACAGTCATTTTTATCTAGTAGGCCCCTTCATTTCAATATTTAAGACAAATACAACTCTCAATTGAACTCCTGTCATTTATATATAAATTACGGCAATAGAGAGGAAATAAAATGCTTCGTAAGATAGAAGAAGTGCAAGTCATCTAAATGGACATTTGCTGACTATCCATTTATAAAACAGATCTGTCTTCTGCCATTGCGAGTCTCAAAATATCGATCTTTTCTCTGGCGCATTTTCCTTACAATTTAGAAATACGACATTGGGAATACACATCAAATATTCATTTTAAAATTTTAAAAAGTCTCTATAGCAGTTCCTTTTGTAGTTATAGTTTTATAAGAGAATGTAAAACATTGTACCAACTGCAATATAATGAATGCAGTGATATAAAATTATATATTTATAACGTAATAGGATACATATTTAATACATGAAGTTTTCCTAATGTTTGTCATATTAAATATAACAGTTATGTATTAACTAAATTATCAGTTTTTACTTTTCTAGATTAATATAAACACACTACACTTATCTGGGTTATCTACCTATATTTGAGTCGAAATATGTAGTCCATAAGTTTACAGACAACTGTTCATCCTCAATATGTTTGATATAAACATTGACAATACATCGTAATAGACGTTTAATTTCTTTACATTGAATAGAAGCATAGTTATCTTCCTTGGACCTATTTTCTTAATATGTAGAGGATATAAGCTTTTAAATTAAATATTTCAGCGAATAAAATTTGATAAAATCAAATTAACATTATTAAATGCCAAAATACTTTTAAAAAAAGGAATTCCGATCTTCTATAACTGTTAGTGTTTCTAGTCCATTGTAAGGAAAATGTTAATACCCCGATTACTTCTAACCGTCTTTAATGTTGATTTCGAAACCTAGACCGTCGAAATATGTTGAAAAACCGCCTAAAATTAATATTTTAAGATAATGTTTATAATTCTAGAAAATTAATATATAATTATTTTTGCCCCGTGCGGGATCCGGGTGGCCAAAAGAATAGACCGCTGTTGCGCTAGCTTGTCGTAAAAGGCGACTAAATAGCGCCCAGTACCCTGACCGGCGTGTCAGGTCGGTTTGCCTAAAGGTGGTTAAATGGGGTACCCCTGGCAAGCTGGGGTTGTCAGGCCATAACACGGAAAACCGGACCGCAAACCATATTAGTGCACCTTGTTGGGAAAAATGCCACGTTCCTCGCACGTTAAAGAACGCTGCTGTAGTATTCGCTATGAGTAGGGATTTCGATCCCGCTACAGGAGGCTGAATTGCCCGACCCTATCCATCCTCCCATTTGCCAGTGCCCCATCCCATTTTCATTCATCATCATTTCATGTTCATTTTATCATCCATTTCATGTTCATCGCCTGAATATAGCTGAAATAATGCTGCTCGGGCGTTAAACACCATTAATCAATCAATTATAATTATTTTCATACGAAATCTACTACGAGAGAAATATTTATTATTTATATAGAATGATTCTTCATATTTTTGTACAGTCGCGTATTTTCTTCATCATATGCAAATACAGAGATAAGTTTAAAAGTAGTTGACTGGTTACATGTATCATAGGTGTAAACACAATTTACTTAAACGGTGTTGTTGACTGTTCATTGATTTATCAAATAATGAATGTTGACTCAATAAAATCTAAAAACTCCATATATAACACATTTTGAGTATTTTCCCCATAACTCAAATTGTATGTCAACGTGACTATTTTGGATAATTTTCCTCAACTTTATAGTCGATTTAAAAGGGGTTTCAAATAGGGGAAGGGGGATTAGAATAGCAACACCGATCAACAAGGGATAACACTTAACAAAACGAGGTGCATTTATTCATGAAATTTTAACTGTACTGAAATCACAACTGTAGGACAGCATACAATGAGTCAGGGCGTGGCATTCGATCCGAAAAAAGTTTTAGGTATAAGCTTCTAACCCAAATATATTCATACTGTTTCTTCAGCTGAATTCTTGTATTCGACAGAAAAAAGTAACTTAAAAATTATATACATTAAAAAATACAAATTTATCAATAATTTCTGACACGTACAACCATTCTGTGACAGTGTGTAAATATAATAAGCAAAAGAAAAATATGTAATTTTTTAAACTAACGTAAGGATAGTCATATCATAATTATCCCTCTTAATCGATCGAAGTGCAGACTGATGTCAAAATGTTAGTTTACGACGGATAAAAAATATGTATGTACCAAGTATAAAATTGGTAGACATTGTATTTTAAGAGTACAGACATTTTGAATTCTGTATTTAGAAAGGTTTCATGGCATTCGATGTAAAAACATTAGCACCACTGCATTGTTTGGTGTTTTGATATAAATTTAAATCTAATAAGTTGTATGTCAATGCTTCATTACTACGTAATTTCACAGTAGGTAAAATACGTCTGTGACTGCTTTCTACGACAGTGCCTTAAATAACTATCTTAATTTTACGTACTACTCTACCAGAAATTAGCAAATAGAAAAACTGGTTCACACGACATTTTAAAAATACTGCATACGTTAAAATTTTTAGATTGTTTATAGAATACGGAAAATCTCAATACTGCAATAATTTATATACATATTCAGACATTATCAGAAAAATACAGGAATAAAAGCTTTTTGGACGAATTCCTATGTGAATGATCGAGAAAATTTGTTCATCAGTCTGGCGAGCTCATATACTGATGAATTTCGTAAACATAACTGTAAATCCGTATAATTCAACTAATTAAGAATAAGATTTGTTTTCAAGCGTTTTGTTCTATTTAAAGAACGAACTATTTTGCAACATATATTCATACGCTAGTTGTGCTTATTGAAAAATAAACGATATCAATCGACCAATAAAAATGACGCGACAATGAATATTAAAATCATTTCTGCATACAGATTATTATTCTGATTAAATACATTTATAAAAAGGATGTTTGGGTATCAAATGTAACAATACTGAAAATATTCTGTATGCATTTTCCATTCACCGCTCTTATTTACATGTAATTATCTATTCCAAAACATCATATATAAACATATCAATTGAAGTTTATGTGTAATGGTTATTTCGTTGTTTTATATTTGCTTAAATATACATCGTAAATATTCAGATTTGTATTTGATCTGCTGATTTAACTGAAATGAAAGATAAGTGTTTCATAACCGTTAAAGCTAGTATTAAAGGCAAAGCATTTTGTGTCTGCACGTTAAATGGAATCATATGTCATTTTGTAAAAATATCTACTGTTCATTCATCTAGTGAAACTTATCTGTAAAGAACATAAATCATAAAAATGTTTAAATAACTTTTAAAGGAATACAAAGACTTACATTAGGCAAACTTTTAAAAATTATTTTCGTTTGATCATTGCGTGGACTACTATGTAAAATATATTGCTTCTTTATTTCCATCTTTATGTGTTTTTGTTTGGCTCTTTAGTCTAGTATTGATCATGTGAATTTCGGTTCTCGAGCTTAAGAAAGAGGGGGGGGGGGTAAAATATCGCTAGCGTATTTACCAACCATATTATAAGAAACAGAAAATAATATATGCGTAAATTATTTCGTTTCTGGTGACAAATTTAAAAATATGTGTATTGAAGTGTTAAAAAAATTTGCACAAGTGAATGGTTTGTCCGTGTTCCTCCCACGGGACAATTTTGTAGATGTGTGAGATAAATAGCAGCATTATGTTAAAACATGTAAATCTAAAATAATCGGATGAAAAAAACAATAACGAAAAATCACAAACTTTATTTAAAATTGTTTACAGACTGAAAGCGACATTTAACGCATGTTCGAAATAAATTTATTGGAATTTTAGCACTGCTGTGTTTACTGAACGGAAACGTATCGTCATATTAGATTTAGAGTTTGTTAATCGGGTTAGTTACATGTACTACCCTTATACTTTAATGTATATATATTATATTTTAAAGTACCTACAATACTGGTATATACAATAAAATGTATACGAGTCATACTTAACTAAAAACTGATAAAATAGATAATGTTTAAAACAAGTTACTAGTAATTGTAAAACTGAATCTCGATTTCAGAAAAATAACAACTGAATATACAATTATAAATACCACTGCGTTGTTTGCTTGCTATTTTGAAAAGATAAATTATTGGGTTGCATCTCATAGGGCAATACACAACTGTCACTGTCTTCAACAACAATGCTTTTAATAGTTGAGTGTTAATGTTCTACTAATATGGAGTAGGCATTGCCAAAATGCGAGCACAGACAAATATGTTTTTCTAACTTTTACACATAACTCCTTGTTTTACTTTGTTCCTTAATTTTGTGAGGACCTTATACTAAATGTTGATGTATTTTGGTTATTGTTTTTGCATGACAAATGAAAACTACTTACCGCGTATGGTCCAGCTTACGCTCATTTTGTAGAATAATAACTGTGTAAATTGAATTCATCCCTTTATTTTCCACAGTTATTTAGCGTTTTGAAATGTGGCGTATTTTCAATGTGATAGAGCAATTTTCTATACTAAAGTTTGACCTAAATTACAACGGAAGAACGGAAGTGTATGTTTGGAAGAGTCCATTGTCGTCTGTTCGAAATCCTTCGGGTAATATCGTCTGCAGTTAAGGCTGTAAAATCCTTGCGGTTTGTCTGAATACCACTGAACGTTACGAAAGCAGACGATCTTTTTTGAAACCACGCGAGGTCCCTGTAGAATTCAAATGGCTGACTTCATATTAAAATTCCCGTAGCAAATGCCAAGGACGATTTGGAACATGTCAACAACAAAGGCATAATATAAAATATGGACGTGTTATTGTGTAGAAATGTTTTAAATTAAATAACACTACAAAGGTACAATATGGAATAATAAAAAAAAATGTAAACAAAACACCTAGCGCAGCGGGGTGTAACATTTATTATTGTACACTATTTCACTACATGTAGTTATAGCGTCAACAATAAGTAACTAAGTCAAATAGATGCCAACAATTTATTAATCTATTTATTAAGTCATATTTTGTAATGAACATTAAGCATAGTTCAATTTATACAGATTTCACTCTTCCATTTTCGGACATACTTTCCGAGCCTTCCCATTTCAGAATACAGAATATTTCATTAACTTTTGTTAAGAGTTATCCCGCTTTGGTCAGTGTTACTATCCTTCCCATAACCCCTAATTGGAACCCCTTTTTAAACAACCAATGAAAATTAAGGGCCTTGACCTAAAATAGTCAGGTTGACACAGTTTGCATTGGCGGAAAATATTCAAAATGTGTTCTATTCCGATATTTTAGAAATTTTTCAGTTAACAGCTGCATAATTCGATAAATAATTATGCGATTAGAATGTGTTCTACGGGGAAATAACATATTGGTAAGGATTAGTTTGATTTTATGGATCCGTTCCGTTACTTATGTTTTATGTTGGTGGAATAATGTGCCATCATACTCAGATGTTTTAGAGTTTTGTCAGTGAAGAAGTTTATAATGTGATTAAAAAAACATGTGATAAGGAAGTGTTCTATGGAGAAATAACATTTTGGGAAGATTCTTTTGTTTTCGTGGATCAGTTCCAGTTCGATGTTTCATGGTTTTATGTTGCCGGAAATATTGATGATTAGGGAATATTATACTACAGTAAGTTTACTTTTTTTCATGTTGATCTACTTTACAGTTTGTTGTATTGTTCGTATTAAATAACGCATATACAGTTTGGTCAGCTATATTGCATTTTATTAAATTTAAATTTACAAATTGAAAACGGGACCTGTCGCTGTGTAATGTGATGTTGTAGCTGCGGAACCGTAGCTTGTTATAATTTGGTCCACTACATAAAAAAAATTTGGTACGAATACAGTACGTCAGTACGGTTCGTCAGTTGTAGTATAACTGGTGATGATTATGTATATTTAGAGTTGAACAAAGTAAATACATGTTATAGTGTAGTTTTTAAAGAATTGTATGGCTAAAAAATATTTTCTTATTTGGCTAACTATCGCGAAAATGTTGAGACAAATTTAAGTTAATTAGGGGTCCAGTAGCTCTTCACAGTCTTGTTTGATATGTGTTGTATTTTTCTGATTTTGCAGTCCATATTATAATTATTAAGTCATTGTAGCATACTTTAAATAACGGCTAAGGACTTAAAGAAATAAATTTAAAACATCAAATAACCTTCTTCGGACTTAAAAAGGTACGAACTCGCAGCTTGTTATTCTTGTTCCGTTTTTGTGCCACAGGTAATAAACAGGCGATTACGTAATAAATATTGAAGAAATAAATTGGGAAAAGTTAGTTTTTCCTTAATTTTTATGCACATAAGAATTTGTATGTGTTAGTCACTGTTTTATACATTAATTAAATAATTCATAATCTTATTCTTACCAAAATTGTTGAATTAGCAGGAAGAAATTAATGTCAATTTACTTTTTATAGATATTCTGTACCAAGCGAAAATCAGTAAGCGCATGAGCCGTAGTCTATGCATATATAGAGACAAATACTATATATTTGGTAGATAATGAAATACAAATGTTGAAATGTATGAAAATCCCTCGTTGTGTAGTGTAAGGGGTAGTATTATCACGCTACTTTATTTTTTAAAATAAATCAAGAAGGCAAACAGCTTGCAACTAAATTTTTGTTTGAAACACAATATTATTTTAATTTCCATCAAATTCTAAATTTTTAATTTATAAAGTTAACACCACATTTAGTACTTGTCGCTACCCTATGACAGTGCCTCTAAATTCCAGTGGTCACGTGACGTCTTTCTTTGTAATGGTGACGTCACATGAAATGTCTTTGAGTGTCAGTTTTTAAAGATCGATTTAGAGATTCCAAAAAAATAGTATGAAATTTTTGTTGTTATCTTTAAATATAACATTTACTTTTTATCGATCTCAACTTTATTTTAAAGTCTTTCTTTAAAATTAATGTTTGCCCTTCTTCATTCACTTTGTTCCAGTTTTTTGACGATATCAACTTCCGGACGAAAAAAAATCAATATCAGCATTAAGCAGATTTTGATCACGTGATTTCATTTTGATCACGTGACACGTAATTACCGTAGAGCTCACCGCTCTTCGCGGGCAGCTTCGCTGCCGCTGCGAGCTGTGCTCGCTATTAACAGAAGGACAAACTGAGTCTTAAGGTATTTTAAAAATAATCCACACGTAAAAACATTTGAGATGCAAGTTGATTTTTATTGAATATTTAGGATCCTAATAGTTCAATAAAAGACATTCAGCTACACATGGGTACGTTGTTTTTATTTCTAATCGCTTTGAAACTATCAGAAAAATATATCCAAATACATATTGTTTTTTTCTGATGCAAGAGATTCATTTAAACGATGTTTTGTGTAACAAATATAACAACTTTATAACATGCATGGAGGATGCACTGCTCCAAAACATGCTTATTCAAGATTTTTGTTAAAAGGATATCAATGTTAAATTTTAACATACAATGTAACAAGTGTTATGTTTCTTTGTGTTAAAGGTGTATCTACATGTTTTAACTTTGCATCTTAGATAATGAAAATATTGATAATTAAATTAAGTTATAGATTCGAAAACATGATATCTACACGATTCCATAAATGTGTAAATGTTTTAGTTGTATGGCTGTTTAAATGGTATCATGACGTTCGATTTATATTGGGCAATGATGTCGCAGTACCATATGAGAATCCCCGACCTTAATACGACAAGGGAACTTGAAAGTCTTGTAAATTAGGATTCGAGTCCGGTCACATTGGTCAAAGTCGGTCAACCCAAGTGTTAAAACAGTGATGATAATGTGTATATGCTACATAAACCGATCTGATAGCAAGGTTCATTTTCTTAAGGCCATATAAGGACTATTCTTCAGTACATAAGCAGCAGAGACAAGAATAACTTTCTTTTACATAGATCAGAAGAAAGACCAATGGTTGTTGTCAAATATATATCAAATACTGGCTTCTTATTTCATCCTTTCAAAACAATTGTATTTAGCGAGTGACGTATTTGGAGAGTGCAACGCTCTGCTTGATAAAGACCCTTTTCTCAGATTTCGAAAAAAAAGATTAGGCTCATCGCAGATGATTTTCCGTCCCAACTCGTATTGCATACTTCTACAGTGGCAATTATTCATTCAATGAAAAATAGACGAAGAATAATCACGTGTTTCCTTGGTTTCTAGCTATAGGTAACCCTAGCTAGCTCTAAAAACTGTTCCCTGCTTTTGTCCTAGGATTTTCACATACCAAGTTTGTCATCTAGTAAGACATAAAGAGGTTAGGTCTTTTACAAACCACTGCTAATAGCTTTTATGGTGATGTATACTCAGAAATACATATTCAACTATTGAATGTGTTAATTATAATTTTTAGCAACCTATGGCTACATGCATATGATGGAGAACAGGTTTACATGTTAAGAAAGATGAATAAACATAAAGAGATCTAAACTCCAAATAAAACATCATTCATGGCTTGTTCACTAGATCCTAATTAAATGCGTTCTCAATATAAACCATCAAATAAAGATTGGAAAGCCGTGGGTTTTTTGTATGTTTTGAGAAATAAAAGAAATATTTGTCAATATCGGCTGGGTTTAAATGGCATATTCACTGCTTGAAAAATTCTGATCGCTATGTATATCAGAGTCAATAATTTTAATATTTTACATAGCCTTAAAGAATAAATTAGAAAGTGAATACCGGTTTACATTTAATGTGCCTAACTGAATTCACCAGCTTATCGATAGCTAATTTCAAACATAACTAACCAAATGACCTAGGTAACTAACTTGTTAACTTTAATGACTAGACAGTATATGACTTACCGAATGTAATTTCATGTAAATTTACAGGTATATTCCGCTTCAGTCCGCTCACGGTAATGCATGTTCAGTCCCTAGCTTATAGGAAACTTTGTTAACAACCCCTTCACTTAGTATATTCAAAATACATGCCTGTGTGTCATGTGGGTATGCTTTGTTGTCACTTCAAGTGTTTTAATAAACTCTCAGTATACAACAAACTTTCTTTTAGCTGTGCAATTGTGTTTTTTACTGTTTGCTCAGATCTCTCAGCATTTTCATCACTCGGCAACTCTACTTTTTTTCAGACATTGTTTCATCTAGATGCTTATTTTCTTCGTCAAGCTTTCTCTTCCTAATTGTTACAATAATAATATTCTTTTACAAACCCTTAATATTTTTTTCAAATCCTTGTTTATTTGCTTATGTTTTGTTAAAGGTTTTCCTTTTGAAACTTTTAACTAGATTTTCTGTTTCATTTTAAGCAAATTAAATGAAGACAGTTTTTTTCGTACACCTCGTACTTCATTCCTTATTTAAAGTTTTCTTTGTTCAGATAATAAAGCTTTTGCTATTTTCTATTAATGAAGAGTTTTGCTGTTCATTAATTTAAAGTTTTTGTTTCAGTCCCTTTACTTTTTCCATTAAAATATCCTGGTCTAAATTTATAGCACCAGAAGAATGACTACTACTACATGTAGGTGCTCTACCCCTTGGTTTTACAATTCCTGTTTTATGTTTGACATTTGTTTTCTGGGAAATTTAAGACAAGAGATGAGTTTTTGTAAAGAACGTTTTTTTTATTTTGATATTTTTGAATGAATTTCAGTTGTTTATAATTAATTGCATTTTAACAATTCATCGTAATATCATATTCTCTGTTAAGTTTTACACATAATTCATTTATATTAAATTGTTCTTAAGGCATTGTCGATCAGTAATAATTGAAGACTTTTTATATCAATATTTCTCCGGTGCTTATTGTCTGTGTAGAAACATCACATGAAAACTTTTTCAGACCAGTGATTCAATTTTATACAAGCAAATAAATAAAATAATAATAGGTTGCTAATTTCCACTTAATTCTCTTTATTAATATATTGCAATAAACAAAAGTTGTTTGCTAACGCAGCAATACTAGCTAATATATTATATCCTTAATATAGTTTTGTTTGAGCATACTTCAAATCAGACATAACTTGCTGCTGGTTATTTCGATGCGGGGGAAACTGGTTTCTTCGCAAGGGCTTTGCTTCTTTTTCTTTACTCGGCATCTTTTCACGCCTTTCTCGCGATTTAGAAGCAGGCCTACAGGTTTAGCAGGCCTATACCCCTCCCCAAATGTAAGTGTTAACGATCTTGGTAAAGTTTACACAAGACCAAAACCCAAGTCCGGTGGTGTACCACTGCTCAGATCCGCAGATGAACTACCACCCTCGGACTATCAGAAACATGTTTGAATTATTTTTTCCACAATAACAATACCGTGTTCATAAATTTGAAAATACATGAACATTGTGCAGATAAATTAAATTCAAGAGCCAGATTACATTTTTTTTATTATGTATACATAATTACAGACCAAAATGTAGAAATAAATAATTGATGCCCGGCTTAGCTTTGGGTTTCGAGTCACAAGACACATCATTAACTTTATCTGTGTAATTTTAAAAACGACTTCGTAAGATTGGTCATTCTTTAACACAGATACGAATACCTTTTTTTCTTTGGGGAATCAAACAAGTCACAACTGTGGTTACTTCTGTCATGGTCAGATTCACACAAGTCAATAACATTGTGTTCCACAGCTACGTCTGGCTCTTCAAAACTCTCTGGTGGTCTGACATTAATAAACAATGAACCTTAAATTTTAAAAGAGAATATTTTTGTAAAAGATTTAATCAAATAAAAACGACGTACACCCTCACTTGCACATGACTACGTTGACGTTTTTATTTCTTCCTTTTTTAAACACGACAGTCAGTGGCAAATGATTGAAAGATACATAATGTGATTATATCTCATATTATTTTGGCATATTTGTGGGTTAATTGGTTAAACAAGTCATTGTTTCGTTGGTTTTACTTGATGTTTACATTTTACGATACATCCGGATTTCCGTCATGCTCCGCATGTGATCGGAAAAAGCACATAGTGTTTGATAGAAAATTTTTTTAAAATACCTAATGTGCTTTTTCTCTAGAAAATTTACGTTGTTTCAATAGATAAATCATTGGGTTACCTCAAAACAACAGCGGTCCTAAGTCTTTGTATGGAAAAACTAACCCTATCTCTTCCAGTGGTTTTTTGGATGGATGCGCGGCAAAATATATTATTTTCTTTCTTAATTGATAAAACCAATTGGACTAAACCAATCAGAAATGCTCTTATTTCGACTTAAAAAAATGCCTATCAAAACCCGACAACAAGCGATGCAATTCGGAGCAACTTTACGAAAGCCCCGATCGCTGTTACCAGCCCTGCTGTTTCATGCAAGGCGCGCATGTCTTAAAAGTGTTATATTGGTCATTTATTTAATGGATGTGCACATAGATTTCATAAGGTTTTTCTATAAAAAATCACCCCGTGTGGGACCCGGGGCACAGGAGAATAGGCCCACGGCTTCCTCAGCCTGCAGTAAGAGTCTGCTAACAGAGGCAACACTTGCCGTGTGTTGCGACCCGTGTCGATTACAGGACGGGATTTCAGTAGGCCGGGTAAACGGTCCCGATAACCTACTGAACCCTTACTTTTTCTAGACGGGAAATCGAGTTAGCCCTGACTTCGATGAATCGGCATGTCACGTCTTGCCCTTTGTGAATCCTTCTCATTTTAGCTTTTCTATTACATTTATTTCTTTTCAAACTATTCCATGAAATGTATTAACCAGTTGATAGACAGCTTCCTTTAAGGATTCACAAAGAAGGCGGTGGCTGAAGGGCAAAGCTTCCTCAGCTTTATAGAGGCGACATGTTTGCCGTGTGTTGCAACCCGTGATGGTGGAGGAAGGGATCCTGGTGGTTGAGAGATCACTCTCTGCTGCATCCATTAGTGCGGGTCAGCGGGTTTGATTTTCAATACACCACTTTGGCCCTGACTTCATCTAGACGGGAGACCGGATGGACCCGGTTCGGTCAATCGGCTGGTCATGCCGAGCCCTTAACAAGCTTGTCTTATTTTTCTTGTCACTTCATCATATCTTGTGAATTTCACTTCCAAAGTTGTTCAGTTACAAGCTGTTAAGAAGGCGGTGGCTCATGGGTCAATCGAGTAGATAGAGTTTCGAACGGTTGTTTCGCCAGTTAATTCTGGCACGAAGCTTGCGTTCGTGAAGAAATTCATCTATTTGAGTATACCACCCTTGGAACACCTGATGCTTTCTGCTGGCGATCCGCAGACACCAAGCATCGCCCCTGTTGGCACTCCGTGGCGGGTGGGTGACAAGGGTGGTGAACTTCATTCTTTTAACATGGCTTCCAAAACATTTACGCAAACAGGTTCTAAAAAAAGAAAAAATGACATTTCGCTTGAAGAAATAGTTGATGATGATCACTTTTCACGTTTTATTGTTTTGTCTAGTAAAGATTCTAACAAACCACTATCAAAAATTTCTCCTTTCGTCATCGGAAAAACTATTAAAGGCTGTGCAGGAGATGTTAAAAACGTAACAAAAATGAAATCCGGATCAATTCTTATTGAAGTTTCAAAAAACAACAATCTTTAAATTTACTGCAGCTCAATAAAATTCTCGATTTAGAAATATCTTCCACTCCTCACAGAACATTAAATTCTTGTCAAGGGATCATTCATTACAGAGACGATGATCTCTCTGAACTAACCGACGAGGAAATTTGTGAAGAACTCAAACCTCAGGGTGTAACAAAGGTAAAAAGATTCATTGCCAAGAGACAAGGTATTCAGGTAAAACTGAATACCTTTCTGCTCAATTTTAATTCTCCATCTGTCCCTCAGTCTATCAAAATTGGACTATACAGCGTTAAAGTCAGCGCATTTATACCAAATCCTGTGCGCTGCTTTAAATGCCAAAAATTTGGTCATGGCAAGGGACAATGTAGAGGCTCCTTGGTATGCTTCAACTGTGCAGAGGTAGGGCATGAGGGCTTTACCTGCACAAACAACCCAAAGTGTGCCAATTGTGGTGAAGCCCACATGTCCTCCTCAAAAGATTGTCATCATTTTAAAAAAGAAAAGGACATACAAAAATTGAAAACAGAAAGGAACATCACTTACCCTGAGGCTCGTCGTCTCTTTAGTTCAGTGAGTAATCCATCGTCTTCTGTAATGTCATATGCCAGTGTGACGAAACGTGTTTGCGTTACTTCTGAAACGCAAACCATGATCACCTGGCCTATAGATCAGAAAGACCCAACAAGACTACCGGCTCAAACCACTGATAAAATAATTACATCATCTCGAAAATCTTCTGCATCTCAAACTTCTACAACCCCGTGTGGGACCCGGGGCACAGGAGAATAGGCCCACGGCTTCCTCAGCCTGCAGTAAGAGTCTGCTAACAGAGGCAACACTTGCCGTGTGTTGCGACCCGTGTCGATTACAGGACGGGATTTCAGTAGGCCGGGTAAACGGTCCCGATAACCTACTGAACCCTTACTTTTTCTAGACGGGAAATCGAGTTAGCCCTGACTTCGATGAATCGGCATGTCACGTCTTGCCCTTTGTGAATCCTTCTCAATTTAGCTTTTCTATTACATTTATTTCTTTTCAAACTATTCCATGAAATGTATTAACCAGTTGATAGACAGCTTCCTTTAAGGATTTACAAAGAAGGCGGTGGCTGAAGGGCAAAGCTTCCTCAGCTTTATAGAGGCGACATGTTTGCCGTGTGTTGCAACCCGTGTCGGTGGAGGATGGGATCCTGGTGGTTGAGAGATCACTCTCTGCTGCATCCATTAGTGCGGGTCAGCGGGTTTGATTTTCAATACACCACTTTGGCCCTGACTTCAACTAGACGGGAGACCGGATGGACCCGGTTCGGTCAATCGGCTGGTCATGCCGAGCCCTTAACAAGCTTGTCGTCATTTGTCTTATAACTTAATTATATCTTGTGAATTTCAGTTCTAAAATTGTTCAGTAACAAGCTGTTAAGAAGGCGGTGGCTCATGGGTCAATCGAGTAGATCGAGTTTCGAACGGTTGTTTCGCCAGTTAAGTCTGGCACGAAGCTTGCGTTCGTGAAGAAATTCATCTATTTGAGTATACCACCCTTGGAACACCTGATGCTTTCTGCTGGTGATCCGCAGACATCAAGCATCGCCCCTGTTGGCACTCCGTGGCGGGTGGGTGACAAGGGTGGTGAACCGCATTCTTTCAACATGGCTTCCAAAACAACAAGTATAACAGGTTCCAAAAAAAGAAAAAATGAATGTCCTCTTGAAGAAGTTGTTGACGAAGATCACTGGCCAAGATTTATTGTCTTATCAAGTAAAGACCAAAATAAACCACTTTCCAAAGTTTCTCCTTTTGTTATAGAAAAATCGATCAAGGGCTGTGCAGGAGACGTAAAAAACGTCACCAAAATGAAATCCGGCTGTCTTCTTGTTGAATGCTCTAAAAAACATCAATCCCTAAACTTACTTAAATTAAATAAAATTATTGAATTGGAAATTTCGGCCTCTCCCCACAGAACTTTAAACTCAAGTCAGGGAATCATTCATTATAGAGATGATGACCTCGCTGAACTGACCGATGAAGAAATATGTTCAGAGTTGCAGCCTCAGGGTGTAACGAAAGTTAAAAGATTTATTTCAAAGAGAGACGGTGTTCCGGTCAAATTGAACACATTTCTGCTAAACTTCAATACTCCCACTGTCCCCCAATCAATCAGAATAGGTCTCTGTGGTGTTAAAGTCAGCGCATACGTTCCAAACCCTGTGCGCTGCTTTAAATGTCAAAAGTTTGGACATGGCAAGGGACAGTGTAGAGGAACGCTGATATGTTTTAAATGTGCAGAAGTCGGGCATGAGGGCTTTGCCTGCACTAATACACCAAAATGTGCAAATTGCGGTGAAGCCCACATGTCCTCGTCGAAAGACTGTGTACACTTTAAAAAAGAAAAGGACATCCAAAAGTTGAAAACTGAAAAAAACATCAGCTACCCTGAGGCTCGTCGACTGTTCAGTTCGGCGAATGCATCATCTCCTTCAGTGTCATATGCCAGTGTGACCAAACGCGTTTATACTACATCTGGAACGCAAACAATGATCACCTGGCCTATTGATAAAAATGACCCTGAAAGACTGCCAGTTGAAACCAGTGACAAAATTATTACACCATCCCGAAAATCTTCAACATCCCAAACTTCTTCGTCTTTGAAATCCACCCAATCTAAAACGTCAACATCTTCTTCAAGCAGCCCCCAAAAAAATTTAACAGCAAATTCTACCAAAAAACCTACATCAAATAATCCAAAACCTAAGGAAACCAAGAAAAGCGACCGAACTCCGAAATCTATGAGAGACCCTGTGCAGGTCCATAATAGGTTCGGCAGTTTGGATGACATATGTAACGAGACAATTTGGGGCGATCCAATGGATACTACGGGATCGCACAGTCGGTCTCCCAGTCGAGACGGACAAGGGAGAACACAACGAAAAATTAGTATCTCCCCCATTCGTCCTCCAAAATAATGGACAGAATCATTCAGTGGAATTGTCGAGGTCTTAAGATTAATTTTCTTGAAATCACATTATTAGTTCAAGCCTTTCTTCCTGTTGCATTTTGCCTCCAAGAATCCCACCTAAAACGAAGTGATAACATATCTTTAAAAAACTACTCTATATACAGCACATATGTAGACGAAAATGGTAGAGCTGCTGGCGGCTCTACCATTCTTGTAAAAGATCAAGTTTTACATAGCCCTGTAGATCTTAACACTGATCTTCAGGCGGTTGCTATTAGGATATCTTTAGACAAAACGATTACTTTATGCTCTGTGTATATCCCTCCGAATTCTTCATTAAATTTAAATCAGTTGAAACATCTTACTGATCAGCTTCCGGCCCCTTATATATTACTTGGGGACTTCAACGCACACAACCCTCTATGGGGTAGTAACACAATAAACGAAAAAGGTAAAATTATTGAAGGCTTAATGAATCAGGAGGATCTGTGTATTTTTAATGATGGAACCAATACATATTTACATCCTGGGAATGGATCATATTCGGCTATTGATCTTACAATAGCAGATCCTTCTCTGTTGCCCGATTTCTCATGGAAAGTCCATGACGATCTCTGTGGCAGCGATCACTTTCCCATTATCATGGAATCTTTACACTCTTCAAACACAGAACGAGTCGCTCGGTATAAATTTGGCAAGGCCAATTGGCCTCTATTTGAACAACTCTGTATAGAACGACTGAACTCGGATACTTTTGAAACCATTTCTGATCCAATTTTAAAATTCAATGAAACACTTATTTCAATTGCTGACGAAACTATTCCTAAGACCTCGACAAATCCAAAACATCCTAGTAAACCATGGTTCGATGACAGCTGTGAGGACGCTATTAAGGACCGGAAAAAGGCCGAACGACGCTTTAATAAACACCCAACTCAAAATAATCTTAACCAGTTCCGAATTTTTCGGGCGAAAGCTCGCAGGGTAACGAAACAAAGGCGACGCACCTCTTGGCGTAACTTTGTGTCTAAATTAAATAACCATACCCCTATGAATAAAATTTGGAACATGATTCGTAAAATTAAAGGTAAAAACAGTAAAGCAAATGTCCATCATTTAAAGGATGGACAAGACTTGTTAACATCAGAGTCAGATATATCTAACAAATTGGCCGAAACATTTGCAAAACACTCGTCCGCTGGAAATTATCATCCGGATTTTCAGCGTATCAAAACTCAAAAAGAAAAATCAAAACTTAATTTCCAGTCAAAAAATTTAGAAGATTACAACAAACCTTTTTCTTTGGAAGAGCTAAAAACCTCTTTGAACAAATCTCACGATACAGCATGTGGTCCAGATGACATCCATTATCAACTTCTCAAACATCTGCCACAATCATCTCTCCAATGCCTTTTGAATTTTCTTAACAACATTTGGGAAACGGGTGACTTACCATCTATATGGAAAATGGCCACTGTTGTGCCTATTCCAAAACCAGGAAAAGATCACTCTGAAGCGTCCAACTATCGGCCTATAGCCCTCACAAGCTGTGTTTGTAAAACCATGGAAAGGATGATCAACGATCGCCTTGTCTGGTTTTTAGAATCTAACAACCTAATTTCAAATATCCAATGTGGATTCAGACAAGGGCGAAGTACCATAGATCATCTTGTACGTTTTGAAACGTATATTCGAAACGCCTTTGCCAAAAATGAACATGTTGTGTCTATCTTTTTCGATTTAGAAAAAGCATATGACACAACATGGAAATATGGTATTTTAAAAGATCTTTTTGATATGGGGTTGAAAGGTAGACTTCCTACCTTTATTTCAAACTTTTTATCTGACAGAGAATTTAAAGTTAGGGTAAATTCTACTCTATCTGACCCTTTTGAACAGGAAATGGGTGTTCCCCAGGGAAGCATCCTTTCTGTCACTTTATTTAGTATCAAAATTAATAGCCTTGCTCAAGTTTTAAAAGATAATATTGATGGTTCTCTATATGTTGACGACTTCCTCATATGTTACCGAGGACAAAACATGAATAATATGGAACGTCAACTGCAGTTATGTTTAAATAGAATAGAGAAATGGGCAATGGAGAATGGTTTTAAATTCTCCACTGCAAAAACCGTGGGGATGCATTTTTGTAATAAGAGAAAGATGCATCCTGATCCCGAATTAACATTACATAATAATCCTATAAAAATTGTAAAGGAAACTACTTTTCTTGGTCTCATATTTGATTCAAGGCTAACCTTTCTACCCCATATCAAAATGTTAAAAAATAAATGCCTAAAGGCATTAGATATTTTAAAAGTCGTAGCCAGCACCGACTGGGGTGCTGAATGCGACGTTTTACTTAATCTTTATAGATCGCTGGTTCGATCTAAATTGGATTATGGTTGTTTTATTTATGGTTCTGCTCGCAAGTCATATGTCAAAATCCTTGATACGGTTCATCATCAAGGATTGCGACTATGCCTTGGAGCCTTTAGAACCACACCTGTAAATAGTTTATATGTAGAAGCAAACGAGCCTTCTTTGTATCAAAGAAGAATTAAACTCGGTTTGCAATATGCAACCAAATTAAAGGCATATCCTGGCAACCCCGCCCACGACTGTGTTTTCAAACCTCTTTACCAGAACATTTTCGAAAAGCATCCAAACAAAATCCAACCTTTTGGCCTGCGGATTAAATCTCATTTTGAGAATTCAGGTATAAATTTAGATGAAATTGCTGCAATTGAAATTCCACATAACCCTCCTTGGTTAAACCCCAAGCCAATATTTATTTATGATCTAAGAAAACATAGAAAATCTGACACAAACCCATTAATTATACAGCAACATTTTGCAGAAATTAAATCTTGTTACCCTGACTATAGTACTATTTATACGGATGGGTCAAAAGACGAAGATAAAGTTGCTTCAGCCGCTGTCTTCGGAGAGCGTGTTGAAACTCGTCGTCTCCCGTCTGCCTCATCTGTATTTACTGCTGAGGCGCAAGCTATTCTTCTTGCGATGAAAATAGTCGCTTCGTCAGACGAGCACAAATTTATGATCTGCTCTGATTCTCTGTCATGTCTTCTTGCTATTGAAAACTTCAAATTTAAGAATCCTTATATTTTAAAAATTGTTCAAATTTACAAATCCCTTGTAGCTTTGGGTAAAGAAGTTATGTTTTTCTGGATCCCAAGTCATGTGGGGATCCATGGGAACACGGTCGTGGACGAGGAGGCCAAAAAGGCCTTGAGTAACGATTTAATTAATTGTGCAATACCTTTTACTGATTTTAAAGCACTTATTTTTAAACATATTTCTCGTTTGTGGCAGAGTGGTTGGGATCTAGAGGTTCATAATAAACTTCATGAGATCCAGCCACTACTGCACAAAAATAATTTTAATTGTTTTAGAAGTCGTCGAGACCAAGTTGTTTTAACCAGATGTCGTCTTGGTCATACCAGGACGACTCATAGTTATATTTTAAATAACGAGCAACGACCCGAGTGTGTGCCATGCAACTGTCCATACACACTCAAGCATGTCTTGATGGACTGTGTGGACGTGGCCCACATTCGGGAACGTTTCTATACTGTAGATACTTATTTTAATTTGTTTAAAACAGTCGCAGGCGACACAATTTTAGGGTTTTTAAAAGAAATCAATTTATATAGTAAAATTTAAGTATACTGCTAATGGTGATATTGCATACTTTTTATTGTTTTAATTTAATTTTTATATGTAACTATATTATCATACTATTGTATGAGATCTTGTTTTAGTATTAAGGGAGGGATATAAAACGGTTGTTTGTAATCAAATAAGTTAATTTTTTCTAAGTATCACGTCCTGAATATAGCTGAAATATTGCTTGCTGGACGTAAAACAATCAATCAATCAATCAATCAATCAAACTTCTACGCCTTCGGCATCTACTACTTCTTCAACACCTTCTCAATCCTCAACTAATTCTTCAAGCAGCCCCAAAAAAAATTCAAACATTAAGACCAATCCAAATACAAAATCTTCTAACTCCAATTCAAATTCAAATAAAAACTCAAATCAAAAAGGAGATCGTACTCCAAAACTGCTGCGGGATCCCATTAAGGTCCACAACAGGTTTGGAAGTCTAGATCATCTAGACACTACTATCTGGGGCGATCCCATGGATACACTACCCCCAGATACTGGATCTAAAAGTAGATCCCCCAGCAGAAGCCGGCGGAATAGCCCCAAAAAACCTGTCAACTATTCCCCTATTCGCAGACCATAATGGATACAATAATACAATGGAATTGTCGAGGTCTCAAGATTAACTTTCTAGAAATTACTTTATTAGTTCAAGCCTTTCTTCCTGTTGCATTTTGCCTTCAAGAATCCCATCTAAAACGAAGTGATAACATATCTTTAAAAAACTACTCTTTATACAGCACATATGTAGAAGAGAATGATAGAGCTGCTGGCGGCTCTACCATTCTTGTAAAAGATCAAGTTCTACATAGCCCTGTAGATCTCAAAACTGATCTTCAGGCGGTTGCTGTTAGAATATCTTTAGACAAAACGATTACCTTATGCTCTGTGTATATCCCTCCGAATTCTTCATTAAATTTAAATCAATTGAAACATCTTACTGATCAGCTTCCGGCCCCTTATATATTACTTGGGGACTTCAACGGACACAACCCTTTATGGGGCAGTAACACAATAAACGATAAAGGTAAAATTATTGAAGGCTTGATGGATCAGGAAGATCTGTGTATTCTTAATGATGGAACCAATACATATTTACATCCTGGGAATGGATCATATTCGGCTATTGATCTTTCAATAGCAGACCCTTCTCTGTTGCCCGATTTCTCATGGAAAGTCCATGACGATCTCTGTGGCAGTGATCACTTTCCCATTATCTTGGAATCTTTACACTCTTCAAACACAGAACGAGTCGCTCGGTATAAATTTGGCAAGGCCAATTGGCCTCTATTTGAACAACTCTGTATAGAGAGACTTAACTCGGATGCTTTTGAAGCTGTTTCTGATTCTATTTTAAAATTCAATGAAACACTTATTTCAATTTCTGATGAAACAATTCCTAAGACCTCGACAAATCCAAAACATCCTAGTAAACCATGGTTCGATGACAGCTGTGAGGACGCTATTAAAGACCGGAAAAAAGCCGAACGACGCTTTAATAAACACCCAACTCAAAATAATCTTAACCATTTCCGAATTTTTCGAGCGAAAGCTCGCAGGGTAACGAAACAAAGACGACGCACCTCTTGGCGTAACTTTGTTTCTAAACTAAATAACCATACCCCCATGAATAAAATTTGGAACATGATTCGTAAAATTAAAGGTAAAAACAGTAAAGCAAATGTCCATCATTTAAAGGATGGACAAGACTTGTTAACATCAGAGTCAGACATATCAAATAAATTGGCCGAAACATTTGCAACACACTCCTCTGCTGAAAATTATCATCCCAATTTTCAGCGGATCAAAATTCAAAAAGAAAAATCAAAACTTAATTTCCAGTCAAACAATTTTGAAGATTATAACAAACCTTTTTCTTTGGAAGAGCTAAAAACTTCATTGAAGAAATCTCACGATACTGCATGTGGTCCAGATGACATCCATTATCAACTTCTCAAACATCTGCCACAATCTTCTCTCCAATGTCTTCTGAATCTTCTCAACAACATTTGGGAAACGGGTGACTTACCATCTATTTGGAAAATGGCCACTGTTGTGCCTATTCCAAAACCAGGCAAAGATCACTCGGAAGCGTCCAACTATCGGCCTATAGCCCTCACGAGCTGTCTTTGTAAAACCATGGAAAGGATGATCAACGATCGCCTTGTCTGGTTTTTAGAATCGAACAACCTAATCTCGAATATCCAGTGTGGATTCAGACAAGGTCGTAGTACTATTGATCATCTGGTGCGTTTCGAAACATATATTCGAAACGCATTTGCCAAAAACGAACATGTTGTGTCTATCTTTTTCGATTTAGAAAAAGCATATGACACAACATGGAAATACGGGATTTTAAAAGATCTTTTTGATATGGGGTTGAAAGGTAGACTTCCTACCTTTATCTCAAACTTTTTATCTGACAAAGAATTTAAAGTTAGGGTCAATTCTACGTTATCTGACCCTTTTGTACAGGAAATGGGTGTTCCCCAGGGCAGCATCCTTTCTGTCACTTTATTTAGTATTAAAATTAATAGCCTTGCTCAAGTTTTAAAAGATAATATTGATGGTTCTTTATATGTTGACGACTTCCTCATATGTTACCGAGGGAAAAATATGAATAATATCGAACGTCAGCTGCAGTTGTGTTTAAATAGAATAGAGAAATGGGCTATGGAGAATGGTTTTAAATTCTCCACTGCAAAAACTGTTGGGATGCACTTTTGTAATAAACGTAAGATGCATCCTGATCCCGAATTAAAATTATATAATAATCCTATTAAAATTGTAAAAGAAACTACTTTTCTTGGTCTCATATTTGATTCAAGGCTAACCTTTCTTCCCCATATCAAAATGTTAAAAAATAAATGCCTTAAAGCATTAGATATTTTAAAAGTCGTATCCAGCGCCGACTGGGGTGCTGAATGCGATGTTTTACTCAATCTATATAGATCGCTGGTTCGATCTAAATTGGATTACGGTTGCTTTATTTATGGTTCTGCTCGCAAGTCATATGTCAAAATCCTTGATACTATACACCATCAAGGATTGCGACTATGCCTTGGAGCTTTCAGAACCACACCTGTTGAGAGTTTATATGTAGAAGCAGGCGAGCCTTCTTTGTATCAAAGAAGAATAAAGCTTGCTTTGCAATATGCAACCAAATTAAAGGCATATCCTGGCAACCCTGCCCACGACTGTGTTTTCAAACCTCTATATCAAAACATTTTCGAAAAACATCCAAACAAAATTCAACCTTTTGGCCTCCGAATTAAATCTCATTTGGAAAATTCTGGTATAAATTTAGATGAAATTGCTGCAATCGAAATTCCGCATAATCCCCCGTGGTTAAACCCCAAACCGATATTTATTTATGATCTTAGAAAACATAAAAAGTCCGACACAAACCATTTAATAATACAACAACATTATGCAGAAATTAAATCTTGTTACCCTGACCATAGTACTATTTACACAGACGGGTCAAAAGACGGTGATAAAGTCGCCTCGGCCGCTGTCTTCGGAGAGCGTGTTGAAACTCGCCGCCTTCCGTCTGCCTCATCTGTATTTACAGCAGAGGCGCAAGCTATTCTTCTTGCGATGAAAATAGTTGCTTCGTCAGACGAATGCAAATTTATTGTCTGCTCCGATTCCCTGTCTTGTCTACTGGCTATTGAAAATTTCAAAATTAAAAATCCTTACATTTTAAAAATTATTCAAATCTACAAATCTCTTGTTGCTTTGGGAAAAGAGGTTATCTTCTTCTGGATTCCCAGTCATGTCGGAATCCGTGGAAACACAGTCGTGGATCAGGAGGCTAAAAATGCTCTAAAGAATAATGTCATTAAATGTAATATTCCTTTTACTGATTTTAAACCGTTGATTTTTAAATATATTTCTAGTTTGTGGCAGAGTGGTTGGGATCTCCAAGTTCATAATAAACTTCATGAGATCCAGCCACTACTGCACACAAATATTTTTAAATGTTTTAGAGGTCGAAGAGACCAAGTTGTTTTAACAAGATGTCGTCTTGGTCATACCAGGACGACACATAGTTATATTTTAAACAATGAGCCACGACCCGAATGTGTGCCATGCAACAGTCCATACACCATTAAGCATGTCTTGATGGACTGTGTGGACGTGGCCCACATTCGGGAACGTTTCTATAGTGTAGATACATATTTTAATTTATATAAAACTGTCGCAGGCGACACAATTTTAAAGTTTTTAAAAGAAATTAATTTATTTAATAAAATTTAATTTCACTACTAAGTGTGATGCTTCATATTTTATTGTTTTAAGTCCCATTTTTATCTGTATATACTCTCATATTATTGTATGAGATTACGTTTTAGTATAAAAGGGGAGGCATGACATACTAATAAGTTAAAATCTACAATTTTCACGTCCTGAATATAGCTGAAATATTGCTTGCTGGACGTTAAACAACAACCAATCAATCAATCTATAAAAAATCATACGATTAACAATAATCGATTTAATGTGTTTCAAATCAGGTTTGATAAATTTATAAAGAGGTATATGCACTAAAGATCACAATCGTATTTTCAGGTCTTTCAGAACAAACATTTTGTAGTTCTAACGAATCGTGTAAAACAACTTATGAATACCAATCCAATTTTATTTCATGTTGTGTATTGGCGTTCACCAATCAGAAATGCTCTTATTTCGACTTAAAAAAATGCCTATCAAAACCCGACAACAAGCGATGCAATTCGGAGCAACTTTACGAAAGCCCCGATCGCAGTTACCAGCCCTGCTGTTTCATGCAAGGCGCGCATGTCTTAAAAGTGTTATATTGGTCATTTATTTAATGGATGTGCACATAGATTTCATAAGGTTTTTCTATAAAAAATCATACGATTAACAATAATCGATTTAATGTGTTTCAAATCAGGTTTGATAAATTTATAAAGAGGTATATGCACTAAAGATCACAATCGTATTTTCAGGGCTTTCAGAACAAACATTTTGTAGTTCTAACGAATCGTGTAAAACAACTTATGAATACCAATCCAATTTTATTTCATGTTGTGTATTGGCGTTCACCAATCAGAAATGCTCTTATTTCGACTTAAAAAAATGCCTATCAAAACCCGACAACAAGCGATGCAATTCGGAGCAACTTTACGAAAGCCCCGATCGCAGTTACCAGCCCTGCTGTTTCATGCAAGGCGCGCATGTCTTAAAAGTGTTATATTGGTCATTTATTTAATGGATGTGCACATAGATTTCATAAGGTTTTTCTATAAAAAATCATACGATTAACAATAATCGATTTAATGTGTTTCAAATCAGGTTTGATAAATTTATAAAGAGGTATATGCACTAAAGATCACAATCGTATTTTCAGGGCTTTCAGAACAAACATTTTGTAGTTCTAACGAATCGTGTAAAACAACTTATGAATACCAATCCAATTTTATTTCATGTTGTGTATTGGCGTTACAGCACGCGGTTTGCCATAAAACTGCAGTTTTGATAATTTTTGCCTATCCATTTGGTACCAAGTGCATGCAGAAACCAAGAAAATAGTACATGTGCATATAATATAAGTTTAGATTTATATCCTGTTTAAATGACCTCAGTATGCAATTTATAGAGATACTTTGGATTTTTGTACTTCGGATAATCAAAATGCAATCTAACAAAGCATAAAATTGAACGTTATTTGATTTGATAATGTGGATAATAACTATCTTCAAACAATCGATTAAAACTTGTAAAAATATTTAACTCTGTTTGCGAAAGGCTGTTTATTTATGTGTATTACTCCAAATGCAGTTTTTCTCTTTTATCTTTTTTTAATCTCTTTTCCCTCTGTCCCTCCATCTCTTTCTCTCTTTGTGCCAACATGTTAGTCGTCCAAACTCCTTTTGTATAGTGCAGCGTTTCAATCAGTACATTTAAATCTATCTACACATCAAATTTCATTGAACTTTTAATGATAATAATATAGTTATACATTGTAATGTATACATCATATAATCTAAATAGATAAAACAAAGAAAAAGGCGGAATACCCGCATGAGCGGGAAGGAAAGGGTTGTGTGACAAGTCATTATTTGGAAAACCTTGGACGTGAACCATAGTTGGTGTTTGGGGATTGCAACCAATTTGCACGATGAGACACGTTCAGTGTATTTTCTAAAAATTAATTATTTGTCCTCAATATCTTTTCATACCATAAATGGCAATAAATTTAGCGGTTGTATAAAGCATCGAATAAGTCCATATTGAGGCAATTTTTTTGTTTGTAAACATACATGTATTAAAGGTCGAAGATTAATCATTTACACTAAGGAATGGTGTCAAAACGCCATATAAAGACAAGCAAGGTTTGAAACTTAGCTCAATCCTTGGATCGTCCTATCCCATACCTCGGTCTCCAAATGTTGACGTAAACACATTAATATTGAGGATTACTGCGTTCGAATATACTTGATCTCAGGAAAAGCAAAACATTTACAATATAAAGGCAAACAAGGACATTTTCAGTATATTTTGTTTGTAAGCATAGCAATGTTGAAGATTATTAAGTTTGTAAATAATTCACACCAAGGAATGGTGAAAAAACACCATATAAAGACAAGCAAGGACATCATGAAAAAAACCATTGAAAATTAGCTACAATCTAGCATCAAAATCTACAAAGTCTATAACATGTTGACGTAAACACTATATTGAAGATTATGAAGTCCGAATATATTTGACGTAAACACTATATTGAAGATTATGAAGTCCGAACATATTTGATCAACGGAATGGTAAAAAATCACAATATAAAGACAAACAATGACAGTTGCGTTGGGCGGATCATGAATGTACTACGTAACTAAATAAAACGTATTCGATCATAAACATTGAATTCACATATTTTATTTAACTGTTCAATTGTTCCTTTTTAGAGTTTTTTGTGTTAGATAGGGTGTCATTGCAAGTTTCGTTGATAAATCTGCATAAGTGATTACTTTAAACACAGTTCAAGGAAAAAAGGTATTCCTGTCTTGCTTTAAATTGTAGTTCTTACTGTGGTGATTAGTTTAGCTTTTTTGTTTTAAGGGTTTATTTGATGTGTTGCGCATTATAATTGCCTTATTACATGGGATACTTATTATATAGTGCTCTAAGTATCGTTGATAATTGCAGTCTGTATGGGTTGGCTATAACTTAAAAACATTCATAACCTGTGTATCGCAATGGCAATGATTTTAAAGTAACAGGCATTACACAGTTTCGTTACGAAAAAATCTACCGATTAATTTGAGTTTCTAAGATTGTTTCCGTTTTTCAGGTTGTACATAATATGGTTCTACGTTACAACCTTAATTGATGTTTTATTGTGAAACTGATATGGCATTAATCAAATAATAAATTTATTAACGATAAATCGTATACGGTCTAACCGAAAGATCATAAAACAAATTGTATACGGTTTAACCGAAAGATCATAAAACGAAACATAAAGGTCTTCTTTGCTTTTGTTTTGGTACCTTCTGGAAAATATGAGGGTTGTTATTAGTAGTCAAACATTTGTAAAGTAAACGTTCTCTGATGTAGTAATACTTTACTCTAAATCAGAACAAATACCTTAGCATGTAATGTAGAATTATTCGAAACGTATTTAATTTGTAAAAGTAGAAATTTTAATCAATATTTTTTTTACATATATGACAAGTTATAAGAATGAACAAAACGCTTTATACAAGACGTTTAGTTTGGAAATGATTCTACCTTCTGTAACAAATTTACACATGATTTATGTTTCTTCGGAAATTATTGCGTTCAATGACTGAAATGGCGAAGACCAAACCAGTAAACACGAACAACAACACGAAGAAACAAACAACACAAAAATACAACTGAACAACACTCAGCAACGCGAACTCAAGTCGTAACGAGTGTGAACTCAGGTTCTACGGGAAAGTGTGAGCAGTTCCTGCTTGCTATAGCACATCCGTCGCGCTACCAATGGTCAATTCAGCGTGTCAAATCCGGTAAAGGAAGACAGAAACAAAGCCATATGACAATCCAACATCTGCACTCATCTGAGAGATAGAAATCCCAAATTTGTCTTTGAGTTCATAATGTCTTTCATAAACTTTCTTAAGTGAAGACAACAACCGAGGAGCAACATAACCCTGTGATAGCAATTTTTGTGTTAGACGTCACATAAGACGTGACGCTCTGCCAAGGAAATCGATGTAATTTCCACAAGCTCTGGAAGAGCGAATCAGTTGTAATACGTAACCTCCATAAGATAGACCGGACGGAATGTTATTACAAAAGAAGGGGAAGTTGACGATTGGAAAGTTGAAGTCATCACGTTTGTCATAGAGCTTTGTTAAAAGTCTATTTCGAGATGTAGATCTAAATATGAAGCAGACTTCTTATAATCCGTTGTGTCCTTTATTTCAAGTTCCTGTGGATATATGTGATGAAGAAAGTCACAATATCGAGAATTGTTCAGCGAAAGGACATTATCAATATACAGGAAAATGAGGTTAAAAGATAGGGGAAGTCTACGGCCTTTTTTGTCAAGAAGTGGTTGTAAGAACTCTGCTTCATATGAATGAAGAAACAAATAAGCAAGCAAAGGTGCACAGTTAGTGCCCATTGGAATACAAATTCTTTGCTGAAAAACACGTCCACCGAACTGAACAAATATGTTGTCTATAAGAAAATAAGCATTTCATTTATTTGGTCTTCTGTAAATTTGTTCTGTCATTGATGATAAAGTAAGACTTTGCATGATCGGCGACCAAAAATTTGTACCCGCGTTTTCCATTCCTTTTTTAAAAAACTGCGTTGTAGAAGTATAAAGTGTGAAAAAAATCGAATGTCTTGATGCTGTTGCAAGAAGAAACTGATTTAGATTTGAGAATCAATTTATTAAATTAAATTATTTAGGATCCACATTTGATTGCCATCATTTCACGAAAATTGGTATCCACGAAAAATAAATGATTTTTTTTTTTTTAAAATACACCTATATTAACATTAATTGACGCCGAGAACTGAAGATTGCATTGGCATCCTTGATACATGGAACCTTTACATACGCGAACATCCCCGTGTGGGCCCCGGGGCACAGGAGAATAGGCCCACGGCTTCCTCAGCCTGCAGTAAGAGTCTGCTAACAGAGGCAACACTTGCCGTGTGTTGCGACCCGTGTCGATTACAGGACGGGATTTCAGTAGGCCGGGTAAACGGTCCCGATAACTTACTGAACCCTTACTTTTTCTAGACGGGAAATCGAGTTAGCCCTAACTTCGATGAATCGGCATGTCACGTCTTGCCCTTTGGTGAATCCTTATCAATTAAGCTTCTCTATTACATTATATTCCTGCAAACTGATCCATGAAATATATATACAATTTGATAGACGGCTTCCTTACAGGATTTGCAAAGAAGGCGGTGGCTGAAGGGCAAAGCTTCCTCAGCTTTATAGAGGCGACATGTTTGCCGTGTGTTGCAACCCGTGATGGTGGAGGAAGGGATCCTGGTGGTTGAGAGATCACTCTCTGCTGCATCCATTAGTGCGGGTCAGCGGGTTTCGATTTTCAATACACCACTTTGGCCCTGACTTCAACTAGACGGGAGGCCGGATGGACCCGGTTCGGTCAATCGGCTGGTCACGCCGAGCCCTTAACAAGCTTGTCGTCATTCTTCTTAACACTTGATTATATCTCGTGATTCTTACTACCAAAGTTGTTCAATAACAGGCTGTTAAGAAGGCGGTGGCTAATGGGTCAATCAAGTAGACAGAATTTCGAACGGTTGTTTCGCCAGTTAGCTCTGGCACGAGGCTTGCGTTCGCCAAGAAATTCGTCTGTTTGAGTATACCACCCTTGGAACACCTGATGCTTTCTGCAGGAGATCCGCAGAGTCTAGGCATCGCCCCTATTGGCACTCCGTGGCGGGTGGGTGACAAGGGTGGTGAACCATCATCTTCTCATCATGGCTTCTGAAACAAATATAAAAAATGGTCCAAAAAAAAGAAAAAATGACTTACCGCTTGAAGAAATGGTTGATGAAGACTTCTGGTCAAGATTCATTGTATTATCCAGCAAAGATCCTAGTAAACCAATAACCAAAATCTCTCCATTCGTTATTGAAAAAGTGATAAAAGGTTGTGCAGGAGATGTTAAGAACGTCACCAAGATGAAATCTGGTGGTCTTCTCATTGAATGCAACAAAAAACACCAATCCTTGAACTTATTAAAACTTACAAAAATTATAGATTTAGAAATTTCGGCCTCTCCCCATAGGACATTGAACTCGAGTCAAGGAATCATTCATTATCGTGACGATGATCTCGCCGAACTTACTGACGACGAAATCTGCACAGAGTTACAACCTCAGGGTATTACAAAAGTTAAAAGATTTATTGCCAACAGACAAGGTGTTCAGGTTAAACTGAACACCTTCCTTCTAAATTTCAACTCTCCAACTGTCCCCCAATCAATCAAAATAGGTCTTCAAAATATTAAAGTCAGCGCATACATTCCCAACCCTGTGCGCTGCTTTAAATGTCAGAAATTCGGCCATGGAAAGGGACAATGTAAAGGAGCACTCGTGTGTTTTAGATGTGCAGAGCCAGGGCATGAGGGCTTTACCTGCACTAAAACACCAAAATGTGCTAACAGTGGTGAAGCCCACATGTCATCCTCAAAAGACTGCCAGCACTTTAAAAAAGAAAAGGAAATCCAAAAATTAAAAACCGAAAAAAACATCACCTACCCTGAGGCTCGTCGTCTGTACAGTTCGGCGAGCAATCCATCATCTTCTGCCACATCATACGCCAGCGTGACCAAACGCGTTTATGTAACAACTGAAACGCAAACTATGATCACCTGGCCTATTGGTAAAAAAGACCCAGAACGACTTCTAGTTGAAACAACTGACAAAATCATTCAATCTTCACGAAAATCTTCATCTTCTCAAACTGCTACGTCTTCAGCACCCTCTCAATCCTCAACCAATTCTTCAAGCAGCCCCAAAAAAAATTCAAAAACTATTTCCAATTCAAATTCTTCAAATTCTAATAAAAACTCAAATCAAAAAGGAGATCGTACTCCAAAACTGCTTCGGGATCCCATTAAGGTCCACAACAGGTTTGGTAGTCTAGATCATATAGACACTACTATCTGGGGCGATCCCATGGATACACTACCCCCAGATACTGGATCTAAAAGTAGATCCCCTAGCAGAAACCGGCGGAATAGCCCCAAAAAAACTGTCAACTATTCCCCTATTCGCAGACCATAATGGGTACAATAATACAATGGAATTGTCGAGGTCTTAAGATAAACTTTCTTGAAATTACATTATTAGTTCAAGCATTTCTTCCTGTTGCATTTTGCCTCCAAGAATCCCACCTAAAACGAAGTGATAACATATCTTTAAAAAACTACTCTATATACAGCACATATGTAGACGAGAATGATAGAGCTGCTGGCGGCTCTACCATTCTTGTAAAAGATCAAGTTCTACATAGCCCTGTAGATCTCAACACTGATCTTCAGGCGGTTGCTGTTAGAATATCTTTAGACAAAACAATTACTTTATGCTCTGTGTATATCCCTCCGAATTCTTCATTAAATTTAAATCAGTTGAAACATCTTACTGATCAGCTTCCGGCCCCTTATATATTACTTGGGGACTTCAACGGACACAACCCTTTGTGGGGCAGTAACACAATAAACGATAAAGGTAAAATTATTGAAGGCTTATTGAATCAGGAAGATCTGTGTATTTTTAATGATGGAACCAATACATATTTACATCCTGGGAATGGATCATATTCGGCTATTGATCTTACAATAGCAGATCCTTCTCTTTTGCCCGATTTCTCCTGGAAAGTCCATGATGATCTCTGCGGCAGTGATCACTTTCCCATTATATTGGAATCTTTGCACTCTTCCATCACAGAACGAGCCCCTCGGTATAAATTCAACAAAGCCAATTGGCCTCTATTTGAACAACTCTGTATGGAGCGACTTAACTCGGATACTTTTAAAGCTATTTCTGATCCAATTTTAAAATTCAATGAAACACTTATTTCAATTGCTGATGAAACAATTCCTAAGACCTCGACAAATCCAAAACATCCTAGTAAAACATGGTTCGATGACAGCTGTGAGGACGCTATTAAAGACCGGAAAAAAGCTGAACGACGCTTTAATAAACACCCAACTCAAAATAATCTTAACCATTTCCGAATTTTTCGAGCGAAAGCTCGCAGGGTAACGAAACAAAGACGACGCACTTCTTGGCGTAACTTTGTTTCTAAATTGAATAACCATACCCCCATGAATAAAATTTGGAACATGATTCGTAAAATTAAAGGTAAAAACAGTAAAGCAAATGTCCATCATTTAAAGGATGGACAAGACTTGTTAACATCAGAGTCGGAAATATCTAACAAATTGGCCGAAACATTTGCAAAACACTCGTCCGCTGAAAATTATCATCCGGATTTTCAGCGTATCAAAACTCAAAAAGAAAAATCAAAACTTAATTTCCAGTCAAAAAATCTAGAAGATTACAATACACCGTTTTCTTTGGAAGAGCTAAAAACCTCTTTGAACAAATCTCACGATACAGCATGTGGTCCAGATGACATCCATTATCAACTTCTCAAACATCTGCCACAATCTTCTCTCCAATGCCTTTTGAATCTTCTTAACAACATTTGGGAAACGGGTGACTTACCATCTATTTGGAAAATGGCCACTGTTGTGCCTATTCCAAAACCAGGAAAAGATCACTCGGAAGCGTCAAACTATCGGCCTATAGCCCTCACAAGCTGTCTTTGTAAAACCATGGAAAGGATGATCAACGATCGCCTTGTCTGGTTTTTAGAATCCAACAATCTACTTTCTAATATTCAATGTGGTTTCAGACAAGGGCGAAGTACCCTAGATCATCTTGTACGTTTCGAAACGTATATTCGAAACGCCTTTGCAAAAAATGAGCATGTTGTGTCTATCTTTTTCGATTTAGAAAAAGCATATGACACAACATGGAAATATGGTATTTTAAAAGATCTTTTTGATATGGGGTTGAAAGGTAGACTTCCTACCTTTATTTCAAACTTTTTATCTGACAGAGAGTTTAAAGTTAGGGTCAATTCTAATTTATCTGACCCTTTTGAACAGGAAATGGGTGTTCCTCAGGGAAGCATCCTTTCTGTCACTTTATTTAGTATCAAAATTAATAGCCTTGCTCAAGTTTTAAAAGATAATATTGATGGTTCTCTTTATGTTGACGACTTCCTCATATGTTACCGAGGAAAAAACATGAATAATATTGAACGTCAACTGCAGTTATGTTTAAATAGAATAGAGAAATGGGCAATGGAGAATGGTTTTAAATTTTCCACTGCAAAAACCGTTGGGATGCATTTTTGTAATAAACGAAAGATGCATCCTGACCCTGAATTAAAATTACATAATAATCCTATAAAAATTGTTAAAGAAACTACTTTTCTTGGTCTCATATTTGATTCAAGGCTAACCTTTCTACCCCATATCAAAATGTTAAAAAATAAATGCCTAAAGGCATTAGATATTTTAAAAGTTGTAGCCAACACCGACTGGGGTGCTGAGTGCGACGTTTTACTTAATCTATATAGATCGCTGGTTCGATCTAAATTGGATTATGGTTGTTTTATTTATGGTTCTGCTCGCAAGTCATATGTCAAAATCCTTGATACTATACACCATCAAGGATTGCGACTATGCCTTGGAGCTTTCAGAACCACACCTGTTGAAAGTTTATATGTAGAAGCAGGCGAGCCTTCTTTGTATCAAAGAAGAATAAAGCTCGCTTTGCAATATGCAACCAAATTAAAGGCATATCCTGGCAACCCCGCCCACGACTGTGTTTTCAAACCTCTTTATCAAAACATTTTCGAAAAACATCCAAACAAAATTCAACCTTTTGGCCTCCGAATTAAATCTCAGTTGGAAAATTCCGGTATAAATTTAGATGAAATTGCTGCAATCGAAATTCCGCATAATCCTCCGTGGTTAAACCCCAAACCGATATTTATTTATGATCTAAGAAAACATAAAAAATCCGACACAAACCATTTATTAATACAACAACATTATGCAGAAATTAAATCTTATTACCCTGACTATGGTACTATTTACACAGATGGGTCAAAAGACGGTGATAAAGTCGCCTCGGCCGCTGTCTTCGGAGAGCGTGTTGAAACTCGCCGCCTTCCGTCTGCCTCATCTGTATTTACAGCAGAGGCGCAAGCTATTCTTCTTGCGATGAAAATAGTTGCTTCGTCAGACGAATGCAAATTTATTGTCTGCTCCGATTCCCTGTCTTGTCTACTGGCTATTGAAAATTTCAAAATTAAAAATCCTTACATTTTAAAAATTATTCAAATCTACAAATCACTTGTTGCTTTGGGAAAAGAAATTATTTTCTTCTGGATTCCCAGTCATGTCGGAATCCGTGGAAACACAGTCGTGGATCAGGAGGCTAAAAATGCACTAAAGGATACCATCATTAACTGCAGTATTCCTTTTACCGATTTTAAACCGTTAATTTTTAAATATATTTCTAATTTGTGGCAGAGTGGTTGGGATCTCCAAGTTCATAATAAACTTCATGAGATCCAGCCACTACTGCACACAAATAATTTTAAATGTTTTAGAGGTCGAAGAGACCAAGTTGTTTTAACAAGATGTCGTCTTGGTCATACCAGGACGACACATAGTTATATTTTAAACAATGAGCCACGACCCGAATGTGTGCCATGCAACAGTCCATACACCATTAAGCATGTCTTGATGGACTGTGTGGACGTGGCACACATTCGGGAACGTTTCTATAGTGCAGATACGTATTTCAATTTATTTAAAACTGTCGCAGGCGACACAATTTTAAAGTTCTTAAAGGAAATTAATTTATTTAATAAAATTTAATTCCACTATTAATTGTGATACTTCATATTTTTTATTGTTTTAACTACCATTTTTATCTGTGTATATTCTCATTATTGTATGAGATCACGTTTTAGTATAAGGAGGCATGACGTTCTACTAATTTAAAAATTATGGTTTTCACGTCCTGAATATAGCTGAAATATTGCTTGCTGGACGTTAAACATCAATCAATCAATCAATCAATCATACGCGAACATGTTCATTTTTATTCATGATCTGGGACCAACTCTGTAGGTATTCAATAAACAGATAAGTAACATTTACTCTCAATCAGCAGTTGCACTACCGCTGTAGTGATAAAATGTCTAGGTGTATGTGTGTATACATGTAGCAATAAAAATATTATTGACCTTATATATTTTTTCCGTTTTCTCCGCCTAATTCCATATTCTTAAGCGGAAAAATGGTACATATTAAGGCCCTGTCACACAGCCCTCCACGGGCGTATCACGGCCAAAAATTTCTGCCCGTGAAGCAGACGCTGTTGGACGCTTTGAGGTCGCGATACAGCCGTACTTTACCTGCGTTACACGAGGTAAGAAATTCACACGCGGTTGGCCGCGCGAAAAGGTTTTGGGCTGCCCAAAAATTTAGACCGCGAGTAATCGCGGGCGGTACACGTGGTACAGACGCGGAACGAACGTGCTAGGACGTGCTACGGCCTCGGTTAAGACGTGGTTACACGCGGTAGGACGCGAAATTTTAGCGGGTAATCGCGGGTGGAGCACGGTCATAGCACGTTTGTACCGCGTTGTTATAACGTGCATTAGCGTTTGTACCGCGCGTAAACACGGACAAACGCCTTTCTCCGCGTAAACAGTGCGCTCCAATACCGGCCTAATCACGTTCAATTGCGTCTTGTACACGTCCCAAATACGATTGTCCACGGCCTAATCGCGTCGCACAACGTCTGATTTTAGGTATATAAAAAGCGCGATTTGCCGAGCATTCGTCAGTCAAGGGGTGAACATGGATACCCGTCACCGTAATGACCTCGTCTTGCTGCTCCAGCAGCATTAGAACCAAGTGGTACAGGTCCATCAGTTCCTCATTGACAGAAGAAGACGAAGGAGGAGGAGGAGGGTGGTGGTGCGGAACATCTAGGTGCGCGACTGGATTGGCAGGAGACCTGAGCTGGGGCTGTACGATCGTCTAATGGTGGAGCTCCGTAATGAAGATCCGAGGGCCTTCCATAACTTCATGAGAATGCCACCTGCAATGTTCGATGAAATTGTGCATATACTGACACCAGCCTTTACCAAGGAGACCACCAACTGGCGAGCACCCCTTGATCCAGGCCTGAAAGTTGCCCTAACCCTGAGGCACCTTGCCTGTGGCGCCAAGTACCATGAGTCTGGTGGTGCGCGAAGTGTGTGCGGCCATCGTCGAGGAGTTACGTGATGAGCTGCTCGCGCCACCACAGACTGATGCAGAGTGGCGTCAGATTAGTGACAGTTGGAACTTTCCACATGTCATTGCTGCAATAGACGGCAAGAACATTGCCTGTAAAGCTCCTGCCAACACTGGGTCCGACTACTTCAACTACAAGGGCTACTTCAGTGTCATCCTCCTGGCAGTCGTCACATCTGACTACAAGTTCCTCTGGATAGACATCAGCGGCAAGGGGTCTTCGTCTGACGCACACATCTACAATGCAAGTGATTTCAGAGAGGTCTCAAGAACAATGACATTATTGGGTTCCCACAGCCTGATCCTCTCCCAGGTGACACTGAGGATATACCTTACTTTCTGGTGGGAGATGATGCTCTCGCACTCCGGACCTACATGATGAAGCCGTATGATAACAAGGACATGCCTAGGAAGCAGAGGTTATTCAACTATAGAATCTCGCAAGCCAGAAGGGTAGTTGAAAATTCGTTTGGCATCCTTGCCAACCGATTTCAAGTTCTCCTGACTACCATGATGCAAGCTGACACTGTGAGGCTCCTGGTCAAGGCGTGTGTACTCCTCCACAACCTGATGAGAACACGTTACCCTGTGATGCAGAACAGACTGGTGGATTTCGAGCGTCCAAATGAAGCCCTGGTGCCTGGCGTGCAGGCAGGAACCTTGACGACACGAGACCTGACCGAGTACCAGGAAACAATAGAGATTTAAGGATAGCCAAGGCTCAGAGGAACCTCATCATGGAGTGGTGCAACTCACCGGCTGGAAGGGTTCGATGGCAGGATGACATGCTCCTACCCCGTTTCTAGTTATTGATTTCTACAGCTCGGTTCGGCTGCTTTATTATACCCATGGTAGGCCGCGGTACCGCCGCGCTTCACCCGCGATAAAGACGCGGAACAGTCGCCGGCGTCTGTTCCGCGGGTAAGCCAATTTTGCACATTTTCCACCACGGGCAACCGCGGGCAAAAAAAAATCGAGAAATTTTACCCGCGATACAGACGCGAAAGGCTGTGTGACCGGGGCGGTACAGCGGTATACGTCCTATTACCTTCTATATAGGAATTGCCCCCTCTAGAGATGGATCCGCTAAGGGACATGTCATTTTTTATCACGGGAATGGGCTGGTCAAAAAGTAGGGGGTCAGTTTTATTTCCCTTGACGGAAAAGGGTGTTCAGATAAATGTTATAGAGGGGGGTCAGTTTATAATAAGCAAAATTTTTTTGTGTTGAGATTTGGGAGAGGGGGTTATTTTGACTCGCCTGTGACGACAAGACGTAGCTATTACTTTCGCGCACTATTTTTAAAAAGTAGGGGCATATAGTGTTCGGGTCTGTTCGTCCGTCCCACCAGGTTAACGTACAGGTTGAACTTTTTGTTCATGAAGGAAGTATGGTATCATCATGAAACTTTATACACATATACATCAGAGTATGAACAAACAATAATCATCACATAAAATTGTACCTGCCTCATCAACTTTACAGTTGATTGATCACAGAAAATGGGGTGTTATATTGAGGTTAACCCACACACACCGTATTACCTGATACATCAAAACCCGACGGATATACGGTCAAAACCCATCGATTCTCATTTAAATAACAAAAGAAAATGATACATCAACACCCGTTATACCCAAAGAAAATTATACATTTTCTTTTGTTATTTAAATGAGAATCTATGGGTTTTGACCGTATCCAACGGGTGTTGATGTATCATGAAGGAAGTATGGTATATTCATTAAACTTTATAGACATGGACAAGCAAAAATCATCATGAAATTGTACCTGCCTCATCAACTTCATGGTTGATTGAACACAGAAAAAGGGGGAGTTATAATTAGTTTTACATACAGGTTAAACTTAATTTAATATATATAAGAGGTATGTTATGACCATTAAATTTTATACACATAAAAATTAATATAAACGAACAAAAATCATCATGAAATTGGGTTATTTTTTGTAATTGAGAGGAAAATAAATGTTGCGAGATGGAGCATGATGTCTTTTGGACATATTATTGTTTGTTATGAGTTAACTTCATCGTGTCATAGTGTGCATTTCACCAAAATGATAAGTCGGTTGTACGGTGTGATACAGACGTGCGGGGTTGAGGTTATGGTCTATGTAACTGTCACTATGTCATGTGACCCTGACCTCATTTTAATGGTTTAATGACTCTTTCACCTTGTGCCTTTTGGGTGGGGATACACTGCTTTGTAAGACTTTTGTTGAATAATGATTTCGTGAAAAGATAAATATGTAGGCATCTGATATTTAGGATATAGGATTATATTAGGGTCTTTGTATCTTGTCACTATATCATCTGACAATGGCTTGATCACATACTAGTAATAAATAAATAAACTGTTAAGAGTGTTGTGTGTGTTTAGTCTTTCATGTTAAGTTTGTTTCTCAATAAAGTTATCTAGAATCAATTTAGTTGGTCTATGAATTATTTTTGGTGGTTAAATGTCATTTTATCACCTGCCATTGTGCAATGGCTTTGATTAAAAAACATAAGGCTTATGTAAACTACGTTAAATGATTTTTGATGAGGTGTCAACAGGCAAGACATAATTATGTACTTTTAGTGACCTTACCTAAATGTCAGTATCATTAGTATGGCATGTTTGCTTTGCATACCCTACCCATCTAATGAACATGATGCATATAATTTGCGAACTATTGCATTGTCTGGTCAACGTGTTAAGCATTCTGTCTTTTTTCTGACTTTTGCATCGATTCAGCCTGAGAATTTTTTGTCGGTGTATTTTTTTTAACTTGAGGCGACAGTGTTTTCTTAAAAAAATACCAGAGAATAGTTTTTTTATTGCAGACAATTCTTGTCTTGGAAGAATTGAATCAAGACCACTAGACTTAAAATTTTCCAACTTAACAAGTTTATTAACCAATACAAATTTATTACTGAACAATATATTCAGGATTATAATTAAATATTCTAAGAACACTTGTTCCCGGGGGAGGCTTCTTCCTATATAATCAATGGTATGGGTTTGCCGCAAAATATTGTGTTTTTTTCAGGCTCAGAGGTGTAGAACAGGGTTATAAATTTAGCCCAGCTGTCACCAACATGGTTACAAATATGTTATTATAATATTGAAATGTTTCATGTGGTGCCGATAATCTGTCATCAAAAAATGGTAGTTGCTGAGCCAATTCAGCTCAAAATGTTCTTTCATGATTTGCCTCTGAACGGCTATATATACAGTAAGAATATATAAATCTAAGCAATTTTGACGTGGTCAGAACTGGGTATGATATAAAACACCTCCTAGAATAACAGGGTGTGTTTTTCGCAATTTTCTTGATTCTAACAGGGTCCGGTTCAGAAAAGGCAAACGGCACAGGTATACCCTTAATCAAAGGTAGTAGCCCCCCCCCCACCGGTTAACAATTTTACGCATATACTAATTAGCGAAGGTCTTTTCATGTTGGGGGGTTCTTACAAAAAGTACATGAGAATGATTTGAAATTTGGCAGGGGTTCAGTATCAAATTTTATGACATTTGCGTTCGACATTCAGACCTTTCAGACCACTACTTCCTGTTTTAGGACCGAGAACTAGGCGAAAATAAAATTTTTGTCAAGTGTTCTCAGAAACCTCACATGAGAATGATTTAAATAAATTCGACTGGGTGGTTCAGTTTTATCAACTGTCAGTTTTTGTTTGTCGATATATAGTATATATAATGTTCAGATCGGGGGGGGGGTGGGTGTTAACTTCCACATTCTTCTGTTATTTTTCTGGCGTGGCTTTTCTGTTATATTTAATCTGTTAATAACAGATTTTTCTAGTTTAGATGCTCACAGCTTTACAATGTTTATATCATTGTTTCTTTTTTAAAATGTTATATTTTATATGGTCAGGTTACTTATTATATTATCATATAAAATTTATGACTATGTTTTTTTTTTTAAAATAGCAAAGAAAACCGACCGAACAACAAGCGCCAAAAGTCAAGGGACAGTTACAAATCCAGATATAGACAAAACGAACCACAAAAAAATAGAAAGAGAGTAACCCGAACCCAATAAAAATCATGGGTTCACTCAGGTGCTCCGGACGAGTAAGCAGTGCCTGCCTCTAATTAGACACCCGTCGAGTTACTCATTGTCATGTCTAGGGAAAAGTCAAATCCAGGTATAGGAATCACTACCTATGACTCAGCAAACATGTCAGGTCGTATTTGAGACACTGATTTCCCATAACGATCAATTAAGTCATGGTGACGAGACGACCATAGAACTTCTGGAGACATAACATCAACCTAGGTGCAACAAACCCTTGTTTGAGTAGTTTAGCCGTCAATAGCAGGAATCGGTCTAGAAAATCGGAATACAGATTGCAGGATCTAGAATAACGTATAAGTTGTGAAATGTACACACCATACGCTGGAGCTGCTGGAATGTTGCTGTCGATGAACGGGAAGTTGACAATTGGAAAGTTGAAGTCATCATGTTTGTCGTAGAGTCTAGTTTGTAGTTTTCCTGAGTCTATTTCTAGAAGTAGGTCTAAGTAAGAGGCTGAGCTTAGTGTATTGGTGGAGTCTTTAATTTCAAGCTCGCTAGGGTAAATTAAATGTAAATAGTCACCAATTAGCATTGTTGAGGGACAAAACATCATCAGTATAGCGGAATGTTAAATTAAAGGTCTGGGTTAGTGTCTTTTCTTTCTTCTTCAGCAGGCCTTCTAGGAACTCATCCTCATTAGAGTACAAAAACAGGTCGGCGAGGAGAGGAGCAGAATAAGTACCCATTGGAATACCAACAGTCTGTTGAAAAACATGTCCTCCAAACATGACGAATATGTTGTCAATCAGAAAATCTAAAATATGACAGATTTGGTCTTCAGTATATTTAGTATTAGATTTAGAGTCATTAATGACGAAGTAAGTTCTGTCATGACTAATTACTAGGTATTTATATCGTCTCTTTCCGTTTTTCTTGAAAAAGCAGCGTTTTATAAGATCTTTAAGCCTAGTTTTAAATTGAATATGAGGGATGGCCGTATAGAGTGTCGAAAAATCGAATGTTTTAATGCTGTTACAATGGGAAAGAGATCCATACCTCAAGATGTCTATCAGGTCTTTTGAATTTTTTAATATCCACATTTCATTTATTCTACTCCTGGAGTAGAAAGTGTCGCTGTATTTTTGAAGCTTCGTTTTTACTGTTGTTAAAATAGTGGTCAGGAGTTGCGATAGTGTTTTGGTAGTACACTTAGACGATCCTGCTATAAAACGCTGTTTGTGTGGATTTTTGTGAAGTTTTGGTATCTAACACAATAAGGGGAGATCACAATCTTCGACTTTGAAACCAAAGGATGCCAATATCGATTTGTGATTTTCAATAATCTCCTCTTTTGAAAGCGCAGTAAATGTGTAACTAGGATTGCCAAGTGAACTGTCCATGCCTAACTGGACATATATTAATCAATTTAGCATATTTTTAAAAAAATATGCTTTAATCAATTTAGCATATTTTAAAAAAATATATGCTAAATTGATTAATATATGTCCAGTGTTTGACGCTCTAAGTGGGGATCATATTTTTTTTGCAAATGCATGGAGAGTAGGGATGATCTAATTTTAATATATTCATATTTAATCTTGTTGCATGACCATTTTTAAATTCAGCCCCCTTTTTTCCCAGTGTCCCTAACCAAAACTGTATTTATCTTATTATTTTTTATGGTTTTCAGACACTTGTCATGAGTTGCGAAACATTACGAAGAATTATGAAAAGTTAGTTAATACACATCCATATAATGGGGAATACAGAAGGTTATTTTATACTTTCAAATCCAAATACAGAAGAGCATGTAAACAAGAGACTCATTTTTTAAGCAAAATATCATGAACAATATAAACAGTAATATGATGCAAAAACATTCTGGGACCTTCTTAATTAGCTTGATAGGAATCAACAACCCAACTTCTTACTTACTTTTTCTGTAGAGGTCTCTAATTTAGGCGTATGTGCCTCTCTGACCCGTTTGAGTTTTGTGGCTACCCGCATCCGGTCTATATATATCGGACTCAAACTTGATGCTTAGGGTTTTCCAAGCAATGTTTAGTTGACTTTTAAAACTATTTACAGTTTTGGCTTCCACAGTACTGGCTGGTAAGCTATTCGAATAATTTACTATCCTTTGGGAGAATGTTTGTTTCCTCTTTTTGGTCCTTATATGCTTTTTAAGTAGTTTCAATTTATGCCCTAACTGCAACTAACACAATTGAAAAAAAAACTTAACACAGAAAATGCATTTAAAAATGATTTTCAAAAACACATTGAAAATCAAACAGTAAACATGTTAAAAGATAATATTATTCTGAAAATTCTGACAATATAATCATAACTGAAATAGTTAAGCAAATACAAACTATAAAGTTAAAAAAAAGCACATCAAGTGATCTTATTTCAAACGAGATGCTTAAGAATGGAAGAATAGCTATTCTTAAACCTTTAGAAAAATTATTTAATTTTATTTTAAACAATGGTAAATTTCCAAAAAGTTGGAATGAAAGTGTTTTTTGGTGCTTTTACATAAAAATGGTTGTAAATTTGATCCCAATAATTACAGGGGTTTATCAATAACCTCAAACCTGGGTAAACTGTTTAATAGAGTAGTCCTTAATAGAATATTAACACATAAAAATGAAACTTCAATATTAAGTGAGAACCAAATAGGTTTTAAAGAAAGAAATAGAACTGTCGATAATCTTTTCACCTTAAAATCCTTGATTGATCACTACAAATACAAGAAAAAAAGGTTTTTGCAGCTTTTATAGATCTGCGAAAAGCATTCGACACTATTTGGCGTACAGGGCTTTTTTCAAACTCTTAAAAGCTGAATGACCTCACAAGTTACTTCAAATATAATTTTATCCATGTATGAAAATACAACAACAAGAATAAAATTTTCAGAGGGATTAAGTGAACAATTTTCTTCCAACTGTGGAGTCAAACAAGTTGAAATCTAGCAACTGCAATCCGGTCAATATTGAGAATCTTTCAGTCAATTGTCTACTTTATGCGGATGATATAGTTTTATTATCCGAAAGTGAGGAGGGGCTACAGTCTAGCCTCAATACATTGAATACATACTGTTCAAAATGGAAATTACAAGTTAATACAGAAAAGTCAAAGTTTTAGTCTTTAATTAAAATGGTAGAACACATTTGAATAGATTTACTTTCAATGGAAATATAGTGCAAACTGTTCAAAAATACTTTTATCTTGGTATTACTCTTAAATGCAATGGGAATTTTAATTTAGAAATGTCAATTTTGGCTGAAAAAACTAGAAAGGCTTGGTTTAAGATAAGAAAGTCTATTGGACTAGACAATCCATGTAAACTTTTGGACAAATTATTTGATTCTTTAGAAACTCCAGTACTATTATATTGTTCTGAAATTTGTTCTGACATCTCGTCTGATGATAATACTGTTGTTGAAATTTTACATATGAAGTTAATTAAGGAGATTCTAGGAGTCCATTGTAAAAAAACAAACTCTGCTTATAGAGCAGAACTTGGTAGAGTAAACATGAAACGTAAAATAAATTTGCTGTGTATTAAATATTTCGATTACATTCTTTCATGTCCTGATACATAAGCTTTCAAAATATTTCAGGTGACAAATTCTAACAAATAAATAGATTAAACAAGTCTCAAAAATACTAAATGATTTAGGGGTTTCCTATATCAAAGTAATACACACTTCTTTCAAACCCATGATTCCTTTCATTAAACAAAGAACTTTAGACGAAAGTATACAAAACCAACATTCACAAATATTGATTTCAAATAAACTACAGTTTATGGTATTTTTTATAAAAACATGAGAATCTCTTATGTTGATATTCTCAAAAATAAGTAAAATAAGATTAAGTGCTCATTGCCTAGAAATAGAAAAGGGAAGGCAAAACTCAATACCTCTAAATAATAGACTATGTAAAATGTGCAACAAGAGTGTAATAGAAGACGAAGTCCATTTTCTACTAAATTGTGAACAATATACAGAATTGAGACAGTCTTTTCAAAATGATATAAAAAATATTTGGAACTGTCCAATAATATTAACAATAGAAAATTACTCTCTTGTATAGATAATAGCTCTTTAAAAGTATTAAAAATTACTTCATTATTTATTAATAAATGTCTTTTAATTCGAAATCAGTCAGCAGGAATATAATTAGTTTAATTGGTATTAATTGTATATGGACTAAAACATGCATTGTAACTTAGATTTTCACAATTGTTTACATTGTATCAGATCTTTTCACAACTGATGTTATTATATATTGTTACTGGGCCTGTGCCATTATTATGTGCTTGTGTCAATAAAATTATTATATTATTATTATTTATTATATTAAAATGACTGACAGCTTATTTAAATATGCTGAAAAACACACGTATTAACATTGATTCTGACATTTCAGCAGATGTACAGGTTTAAAATGTACCGCGCGACCTCTCTTTGATCAAAGCTTATATATATATATATATATATATATATATATACGCCATACTATGGGACGACTTGATTAAGAAGCAACTTTGAACAAGAAATGATATGGGTTACACCCATATCCAGAGATGTTCGATTTATATGTTATATGTGTATCCGATTTGGTTTAATAGGTTTTTCAATTTGTTATATTTAAAATTTCATCATATGCTGTAAAGGGTTGCAAATATAGACGATCGTGGAAGGCAAGAAATAATCATCTTGATTATAATATCTCAACTTTGAGAAGAGTACTGTAATAAAAAAGCACAGTGTTGGAAAGACAAATGTTTACCTTACAATAATAATACATTAACCTTTTCGAAATCACATTGTCACGCGGTTCTGTGGGAAAAAAAAGGGGGTGGAAGATCGGCAGTTATCGGGTCCTTCAGTCCTCGGATGATCAAAGAAAAATACCGACAAGTTACAATTTCTATTGATTTAATTTTTACAATAATTAAAATTGTTTTTCAAAAAATTTGCAATTAAATGTATTCAAACGTCAAACAAACGTTCATGTGCATAAACATTTCTAAGAACTTAATATTATTTTCAGACTTTAAAATAAACCAAAAAAATACAAATTTTACGAAAGTCTTATTTTTACCAGAGACATGTAATTATATGTCATCGTTTTTGCAAAACAATTTATAAGATTATTAACTTCTAAAATTATTTTCAACTATTTAAACTGTTGATGACCTTTATTCCAATGTAACTGAATTGTGTTTCTATTGTATTATTATATACATTTATCAAAATTTCATTTAGCTTTTTTAAATTTCTGTTAATTTAAAAGACTTCATATACGATCTTAGTGGTATGTTTAATCTAATTCTATAAGTATCTAAATATAACTTGTTTCTTTAAAATAGTTGAACAGAACAAAATTTAAATCTTGAATTAAAATAAAAATCCATACCTTTTGTGTTTTTTTATTATAAAGATAGTTTTCTTCTCTACCAATATCTATGACATTTTTCACTGATTCAGACATCAAATTTCTTTAAATAACATGCGTGTTTTAAAATCTTATTTTCGTAAAAAAATAATCTATATTAGCATTTTCGTGGCTAATTATGTGAGTCTAAATTATCTTTCAATTTTACCTTTCATTCAAGTTCAGTGTATTAAATAAGCAATTAGCAAATAAACAAGGCACATGTAATTTACAATTTACAATTACATCACAAAAATATCGCTTACCCCACCCCCACCACGCATGCACACACACACACGCCTCGTTCTCGGCCATTCTCGTGCGAGAGAGTTTGGGATTTAGAGATCGTTAATAATCAAAACCCAGGGAAATTAAATTTAATGTTCAAGATTGATGAATTTTCTACATAAAGGTTTCACTGAAATAATCCAGAAATAATACTGAAAATTATCGATCACGGCTTTCTGGATGACATATAAGTAAGGGCGACCCCTCTTACCCTAAAAACTTCAGACCTATTACGATCCTGAGTTGTTTAAGTGAACTCTTCACTTCCGTTCTATATGAGCGACTCAACAAATTCTCGGACGAATTTTTGATATTAAATGAAAACCAATTTGGTTTTAGAAAAAATTATTCTACCACCGATAATCTGTTCTCTCTGTTTATGTTATTTGAATTATTGAAATGTAAACGAAAGAAGTTGTTTTGTTGTTTTATTGACTTCGATAAAGTATGGAGAGAAGGCCTATGGTATAAACTTTTGATGAATAATATAAACGGTAAAATGTACAAAGTAATTTTTAATCTGTATTATGAAACAAAATCTAGAATTGTTTACAAAAGGGAAGCGTCCGTTTTTTTCCATGTCTTAATGGTGTACGACAAGGGGAAAATTTATTCCCCTTTTTATTTTCGATATTTTTAAATGACCTTGATTCCTACTTATCAAGCTGTGATATTAGAGGTCTTGATTCAATAACCACTGACATTGATGAAAAATTTGATATATATATATATATTCGACTTTTTTCACTGTTATATGCTAATGATACTGTTTTGTTGGCCGAAGATGAAAATAGTATGCAAAATCTTTTAGATGCTTTTTCAGATTACTGCAAAAGCTGGAAGCTTAAGATTAATATCGATAAAACAAAAATTATGATATTTTCTAAAGGAAAAATATCAAACAGATTTAAATTTAACTTGGATAGCCATGAGCTAGAAATAGTTCAAGAATTTAATTTTTTAGGTGTTACATTGTCAAGATATGGCTCATTTGATGTAGCAAAACAGGTAGCTGTTAAGAAAGCCACAAAAGCATTGTATGAAGTACTTAAACTAGGAAGATTACATAAGTTATCAATTACATGTCAACTTGATCTCCTTGACAAAATGGTAAAACCAGTCTTACTGTATGGCTCCGAGGTATGGGGATTTGGAAACTTCGACATGGTTGAAAAAGTTCATCTCAAATTTTGTAAATTGTTATTACACCTGAAAGCATCTACCCCATCATGTATGATTTATTGTGAACTAGGGCGCTTTCCGTTAGATATTGACATTAAAGTAAGGGTTATATCGTTTTGGTCTAAGTTACTAGCATTCAAAAAATCTAAAACCCCTTTTATCTTATATAGTCTGGCGTTAAGTTTGTTAGATCACCAAAGAAAGGAATTCAACTGGCTTAACAATGTCAAAAAATATTGAATACATGTGGACAATCATATGTTTGGGACAATCAAAATTTTATGAACACGAATTGGTTAATATCTTCTGTAAAACAAAATCTTAGGGACCAATGTATTCAAACCTGGAATGATTATGTACAAAATTCACCAAAAACTTTGAATTATAGACTTTTTTAAAATGTGATAGAACAAGAAGGGTATTTTAAATTGTTAGATAACAAAATGATTATTGACTTATGTAAGTTCCGAACAGTTAATCATAGACTGCCAATAGAAGAAGGTAGATGGTCAAACATAACCAGGAATAATCGCATCTGTAATATTTGTAGACAAAACGATATAGGTGATGAATATTATTATATACTTGTTTGCCCTTTTTACTAGAAAGTCGTAAAAAGTTTATTCTCTGTTACTATTTTAAACGACCAAATGTGATTAAATTTAGTGACCTTATGAATAGTCACAATAAATCAAAATTGATTAAGCTTGTCAAGTTTATTAAAATAATTAACAAAACCTTGGCTACCCCAGGCTGAGTTTAATTGCTTTTTAGTTTAAGTTTTTAGTTTGTGTTTTAGTTTGTATATTTTTAGTTTAAGTTTTTAGTTTGTGTTTTAGTTTGTATATTACTGTATTTGTGTGTGTGTGTGTGTGTGGGTGTGTGTGTGTGTGTGTTCATTTTGTTATTACTTTTTGTTTCTCTGTACTGCGGTCTTGTGGTTTTAGAGAATAAAGATATATATGAGTGGTCACAAGCGCGTTAAAAATACTGTTGGGCAAATGATGATGCACGAAGGGATCCTATAAAAACAAATACATTCACATTCTATTATGTGAAGATTAGAAACTGCATAAAAAATACAAAGCTTAAGTACCCTATACAATCTGACATAACCAAAGAAATAAAATAGAAAATAATCGATCAAGTCAAATTTATAAACATCTACATTTTTATGTAAAGATAAGAATGCAAAAAAGATCTGAAACTTGCTCTATCAATCGTGAAATAATCAAAACAAAACAAAATATATTATGATAAAATTGAACCGAACAAGTCTTTCTAACACATATACATTACGTAATATAACATAACAAAATCTAAAAATGTCTTTATAATATCGAATTATCTAACTAATTAATAAAAGAAACACGAATAAATACATTTTACTTTGTAAAGATAACAATGCATTAAAAAAAATACTAAGCATACCCTATAAATCATGAAATAATCCAAGAAATAAAATTGAAGCATAATCCCATCTAGCGAGGTCAAAAGCGCATTAATATACAATTTTGTACATTTTTACTACTCCTTATTAGATCAGGACAAACAAATGTATTTTAAAGCTTGAAGGATTTATCAAAAACAAAAAACTGTAAATGAAATATTTTCTTTAATATTTAATTAGCCATTTTATCACTTACAACATGAACTATATTGTAGAGTATGGTTTTTACCTTTTTGCTCAATTTACCCGAACACAATTATATATCATTAAGAGATAATAAGAAGAGATCGAACATATGAAAAAACATAGTTTTGGAAGGTCAAATGTTTACCAATAAAATACATTGACCATAGTCAAGTGGTTCTGTGGGGGAAAATGTGAATGTAAGATCGGCAGTTATCGCGTCCTCGGAAAATCAAAGAAAACATACCGACAAGTTACAATTTCTATTGATTTAATTTTACTGTAATTAAAATTGTTTCAAAAGATTTGCAATTAAATGTATTTCAAACGTCAAACTAGCATTCATGTGCATAAACATTGATAAGAACTTGATAAAATTTTCAGAATTTAAAATATTAAAAAAAAACAATCAAAAGAAGAGTCTTATTTTGCAAAACAATTGATGAGGTTATTAACTTCTACAATTATTTTCAAAAATATAAACTGTTGATGACCTTTATTCGAACGTTACTGAATTTTTTTCTGCTGTATTATTATATATATAACTTGCTTCGTTAAAATATCTTAACATCAAAATTTTTAAATCTTGAATTAAATAAAAATCTTTTGTGCTTTTTTTATTATTGAGAAATTGTAGTACATGTACATGAAAATACCAAACACATATTTGTTTTAAAACTATATACAGTTCACAGAACAAACAAAAATAATACAGTAAATTGTTCTTGTATGTCCACAGGCATTACAAAATTCAAACAAGATAATAAACCTGCATTTATCTACAATGTAGTTTGAAACTTGTATTAATATTATCAGATTTAGTTAATATAAAGTTAGTATATTGTATTTCAAATATTTGTACAATTTTTTCCAGGGGATACATTAGAGATGGACAACAAAATCAAAGATGGTGAAGTTGACCTTATTTATGCATCACCTGAAACCTTAGTTGGTGATCCAGTTTGGAGATCGTTAATTCAGAAGCTTAACGTGACATTGATAGTCGTTGATGAATTTCATACCATTGCTACATGGTAAGGCTGTGAAATTGTTTTGCAATGTTAATATAAACTGATTAAAATAATTAAGAAAACTGAATTAATAAATATGTATAAAAGTTAGAAATAGCAAGTGAAAATGAAATTCCAGCAATTTCTTTAAAAAAAAACTGTGTACCCTTCATACATATGTCATTATGACCCTCATAATTTAAAATGAATATATTTAAAGTCTTAAAGTATTTCTCAACACAAGGTCTGCAGGTGTTTTAGATAGTTTTAATTATTTTTTAGGGGAACAGAACCTGATGATGGAAAAGAGGCATTCCGTAAGTGGTTTTCTAACATCGGAGAGCTCCGTTCACTGTTTCCCAATTCAGTTCTATTAGCCTTGAGTGCAACTTGTACACTTAAGATCAGAAAAGTTGCAACAAAAAGTCTAAATTTGCATGATGCAACTGAAATAACTCAGTCTCCAAATAAACGTAATATAAAATTAAGTGTGTTTAAAGTGCCAACCTCAGTAGAAATGGCCATGACTTGGGTTGTAGATGGACTTGACACTAAAAGAGAAACATTTCCGAAAACCATTTTCTACTGTTCATCAATAAAGGACACATCAGCAATATATAATTACTTGACAACCGAGCTTCCTGACTGTACACAATTTATCAACATGTACCATTCTGAAACAGCAGATATTAACAAAACATATAATAAATAACTTGAAAAATGCTAACAGTATTTTGCGGATTGTAATTGCAACAAGTGCACTAGGTATGGGCATTGATGTTGTCAATTGTTGGGCAGTTATTCTTTATGGGGCACCAAACACAGCCATTGAACTAGTTCAAGAAATAGGAAGAGTAGGCAGAGATGGCAGTCCTTCCATTGCTTTGTTGCTATACAACTCCTATAACATAAGGCTATCTGAGGTTAAGGAAGTGTACAAAACTACAAATTGTAGAAGACATACTCTTATGAAGTACTTTCTGAAACCTGCCGAACTTGAAGCACTTAGTGATGAAATTGGAGTACACACATGCTGTGATATATGTGCACATAAATGTCAGTGTGGTAAATGCAAGCTTTTATTACTTGAAAAAATGTTTAACGATTCAAAGATAGAGGATGTATCAGATGATGACCTGGAAAAACAGTCAGATTCAGACATAACTGAGCCATATGATTTGGATCAGTATGATTATTTTGACGATGTTGATATATGATACAGATTTGTACAAATAAATTTTAATTGAATTATATCTTTATTCAATATTTATAAAACAGTAGAATAATAAAACAATGAAGGGGCCAGGGTGTCTGAGTGGTTAAGGTAGTTATTCTATTGATAATGTGTCTGTTAAGACCCGAGTTGCAGGTTCAAATATCACTGCTTGAAGGGTGTGCTTGACTCCAATCGTAATTAAGATGGATTAACAGTTTTCCTACCAGTTATCTGGTGTATTCTCAGAATATTCTGGTTTCCTCTCCATTAAAATCTGCTGTAAACCATGATATACAGTGTAGCCTAAAATGGGGCAAACAAAACATTTCGACTCATATTCTGAATAAAGTACATTTGTACATGTATGTTAAATGTTAGTGTCAACATTAGGTCAAACAGGTTGCTAAGCTTCAAACAATCAAAATATGTGGGGGGTTTTTGTAATTCATTCTGACATGATTTAATTAGAAGATATGTTTTTTGTATAAACTCAACTAAATAAGGATGAGGGGCCTCTATTAACGAGTAGTTAAGGTAGTTCGTCTGTTATTAATCGTAGTCTGTCAACACTGATGTTGCGGGTTCCATTTTCACTGCAGGAAGGATGCGCTTGACTCCAATATTAATTGACAAGGATTGCTAGTTTTCCTACTGAAGGACAGGGGTTTTCTTAGGGTACACTGATTTCCTCCCTCAATATTAACTGGATGCCATGATATAGCTGGAATTGCTAGAAGTGGTGTTAAGCACCCTCCAAACAAGCAAACAATTAATCAGTAGAAGACCTCGGGAACATGATTATATTTCCTTCAAATGTTTGCTTAAATTGGGCAAGTTGTTTCAGAGAACATTAAACCGATGATGGGTGAAAGGTGATGGCAGTAGTTTGCCCTGGCAGATGAGCTAAAAATGGAAATAAGAACATCAGGATACAAATAGTGCATGGATTGACTTTAAACCATCACTTAAATAAAACTAATACTTCTATTAATTTTGTAAGTTAAATATGAGGATTACGGAGTCGATGAAATGGTACTTTTGGTGTGTGTCTTTGAATCATGTTTGAAAGACCGGTTACACAATTGTCAAAAGGGTTTCTGTCCACTTTAAATCCTTTAAATTTCAGGTAGGTTGATTTTTTGAATATGTCAAGTTGCAACAAGTCTTTAACAATGGAATGCACATCACTGGTGTAGGACGGTAAATGGTGGAAACCTTTTCTCTTCCTTAACTCGCTTATTTCATCAAAGTGTTCGGTCAAGTTGATAAGTAGAGGGTATTGCTTCGAATGATTTATTATACTTTCCTTGGTCTGATGTCCCGAACATGCTGTTTTGCTGTCCCTGTTGAGCATCTCCAGATATTCGTCAAGAGCAATGTTGTTGTTTCTGCCGCCCTGAAGATTGACAAATCTATTTGCAATTAAACGGTCTGTTTGTTCAGGTGGAAGGATTCCAGATGTCAAAGCAGTTAAATGAATGGATCCAATGGTATACTTAGTTTTGTTGGTTTTATTGTATATTGGAATTTCATATTTAGCCGATCTTACTGAACGTTCACCATCACCCATATCTACAGCACTATCCAAATTTTTATGAAGTAATGTTAATTTGAAAACCATGATTAAGTAGTCTTGTAATTTGTCAGCTTTCTTTAAAATGGATTTCTTTGGTTCTTTTATTTCAACATTATGGACTTTCTTCTCGTGTGACTTTAGTGATCCTACATAGGCATACGACTTGGGGCAAAAGTGACATTTGAGTCGGTTATCATCAAGACTTGAAACCCAATAGTTTTCAGCATGCTCCGGATTGTCCAAAACGTCACGTATTGAGGCACATACATCATTTGTATTTTCAAAAAACCATTTTTTAAGTACTTCACTGCATACTGTATTTAACCATTTTACTTTATCTTCATTTGACATCTGTTGGAAATTTACTGGCAGGGGAATTTCAGAATCCAAGTCTTTAATTTTAAAAAAGTCCAAAAATAATAATAAACATAAGCCATCTAAAACTGTGTAATAAAGCTGTTTGTAAGGTCTATATGCATTCTTAACATTGCCTTTTACATTTCTCATATTTAATAAATTTCTGTAGTAATACATGGTTCCTGGGTCTGCTCCACTTTCAGTACTGTAAGACAGTTTATGAATCGCCTAAAATTAAATAATTAAAAAATTCTAGCAAGTTTCTTAATCAGTGGGAAAAATCAGAAAATTACAAAAAAGTATACAGACTATAAAGCTGACATAATTAGCAAATGTGTGATATGAAAAAAATTGAAGAATGTGTCCATGGGACACAGATGCCCCCGCTAAATGAAGTCAAAACAGGAAGTAGTTGTCCGACAGGTCTGAAAGTTGCTTAGGACATACAACTTGTGATACTGAACCACCCTGCCAAATTTCAAATTATTCTCATTTATGGTTTCTGAGAAAAGCTTGATGGAAATTAGTACGAACAGACAGGCGGTCGTACAAACATGAGTAAAACTTAATGCCCCCCAACATGTCGTAGCGGGGGCATACAAATATGTTATGGCATCCTCTAGACAGATGAACAGACAGATATTTTAGACCATGATATGTCCCTCATAGATGGGGCCTAAGTATAGTGTTCATGCTTACCTCCAAGAAGTTCATAAGTCTATGAAAGTCTTCTATTTTCGATATAAAGCCTTCTAGTCTTTCTATGGCAGATCGTGCATTGCTCATTGCATTTTGTGCACCTTGCACCCTTTCATCTGTAAGACGATCGCCTAAATATATGAAATGCAGTATATAAACCATTTTCATCTATTACTAAAATACAATACCATATATTAACACATATTTAGCCAATCTATTTATCACCAGGGATGTGATCTTAAAGTGTACTCGACTATAACCATAATTTACCCCAGTAACAATGTGGTGGGTGAAATCAGGTTACATCCCCCCCCCCCCCACACTCTTTTGAAAACTGGACACTGATAGAACTGGAAAATTGTCATAATTGGTATAAAAACTCAAATGCAAGTGCAATATGACAGGCTTTGATAATTTTATCTTGTGCAATCCGAGAACAACACTTAGTCCATTTAACATTTGCTGAAATTATGAACCTGCAGCTTATTTCAAGTCCTAATTCATACAGTATTGTAGTTTTTCACTAAATGTACATGAGAACATGTACTTTTAATTTTAGTAATATTCTTGGGTAAAATTGAAACAATAGTTCTTAGGTTTTAAAAGAGATGTGACAGATATTATATTAATTAATAATAACCTCCAAAGAAAACTGGTTCAACTATTTCACCATCTTTGCAAGGAACATATAAATCAGATAACTTCTTTAAAAGCTGAATCATTTCTTGAGTCTTGTTCTCATTGCAATCATATAATCCTAAAGGGTACTGCAAAAAATATAAGGAACAATTAGATCATATGTAGTAAAAGCTAATGATTTTTTAATAATTAAAGCGTGTATTTAGTCACCTCCACCATGTAACTTTAAATGAAGCAACATCACCATTACAATGTTTTTTCAAATTGCAAACTCTGGTTCATTTAGAATTTATTTGCTAGTAGTATATGTTTTGTGTATCATTGTGCCAAAGTAATTACTAATAAAAATAAATTTTAAAAGATTTTGGTGCATCATACCTGAGTGGTTTTCATTCCTGCAAACTCGCTTGTGTAAGTGTACAGGATATATATCTTGAAAATACTGTGATATCTGGGGTAGTGTTTTGATAATAGATGTTCCAAAAATAAATGTTAATTCTGTCATCAGCAATTTCTGTTCCTGAACAGATGGTATAAATGTCAAACTATTCAAATTTGGAGTAGCAATGGAAGACGCATTTAATTCTTGTTCGGGCACTACACGGTCAATGATAGCATATAAATTAAACAAGTGAAGTGACAACGTTCTCCTGTCACTTGTTCTGTAAGAAGGGAGAATGTTCTTATCCCAGTTATCTCCAACCAGCTGGAATTTGGTATTCCCTCCATTTGCCCAATTATTCTTTATGTCAATAATTTCTTGGTCCAGTTTCTTTTGCCAGCTGTTTAGCTTTGCCTGTATTGTCTGAGGATGTGTGCAAATGCCAATCTTTGAAAGACGTTCTATATCCTAAAATGAGACAATATATTCTGATAATATTTACATGCTATGAATTTCATTATTGTTAAGTGTTCTAAAAGAAGACAAGAACATAAATTCCTTAGTATGGCAAAAAACATTGGTCATAATCTGTTAGAGAACTAGTCCCAGTGTCATAAAACGTTTTTGAGTAAAAAAGTTTTGCTCAGCAATAGAATTTTCTCATTACTATGACAATGGGGGAAATCAAAAGTTTTGATTGGATAAAATTTAAAATAATAAAAATTCACAGCAAAGAATTAGTTTATTGTGCCCTAGCCATAGTGTGATTTTTAAAGTCATATAGCCTGTTGCTTTTCAAATTTTCCACTTGTCATTCAGCCAACAACTTTACTTTTATATTGAATACAATAAATATTTACATGCATACATGTACAAGTTTTTCCTGTCCAGTGTCCACACTAAAATATGTGAGCGAAAATTGAAAATAAGTAATGTTGTGCTGCATACAAATTTATGGGTAAAAATGGGTTATTACTACATCTTCTTTCACCTACCCTCTGTGTGCACCCTCCACGAGTTAAAATGAATCCAATTAAATACTGCACAACTGACATTTCTTGATTCCTTCCATGAAGTCCAATGGCAGCTGCAAGCATAATATGACTAAATGGCTTGCTTTGGATGGACAGTGGTTTATCACAGACTATTGCTGACACTGCTGACAGAAGTGAAGGAGAAATGCTTGTTAGTTCTTTGTGCACATTTTCCCATGAAAATTGTAAAAAATGCTCAAGGTCTTTCTTCTGAAAAATGGTTGGAGAACCCCTCTTGCAGATTTTAACACACTCTTCTTTAATCAATTCTGATGCTGTGTGCATAAATTCTGTTGTATTCAATTTACTCATTTGGTGAATAATAATTTTGTCCATATTTGGGCTATGATCTACAAATGCTTTGCATATGGACATGTAGGCTGGTAAGGTCACCAAGGTAGATTTTTTCCCACTTGGATAATATACTGAAACCTATTTAAAAATAAAAGATCACTAAATGTACATTTTTGACATAATTTTCTGTTTTAAACAAAGATTTTTAAGAAGTTAAAATTTAAATAAATGTTTAGTATAATTCCATCAATGTATCAATTGTTTCTTTTCATATTCATGTAGATTTTTAACAAGAAAATGTAGCCATTTTAATTGAAAGCTTTCTGTTTTCATAACATAAACATTAAAATATTTTATCATTTGGATAAATCCATCTTTGTTCAGGACTGTGGACATTGTGCAGGGGCGGATGCAGCCTCAAATGAAAGGGGGGGTCCAGAGGTCGTATTACGGCAGGGGGTCTGAACGAAATGGTGTAAAATCCTGCATTCTGACGATTTCCTGACACCTAAAACATGTCCGTTAAAATGTCATTTTGTTATGCTAAAACAAAAGTAGGGGTCCAGACCCCATGCTTGTCAAAACGAAAGGGGGGGTCCGGACCCCCTGGACCCCCCTCTGGATCCGCCAATGTTGTGTGTCACTAGAAGCTCATGATCTGGCTTACTGGGTTAATAACATCATTTTTCTTGGTAGGTGTGGACGTTTAAAAAGATACATGGCAATGTTAATTTGTGAAAACAACAATTCTTAAAATTAACTATGAGACATTATTAAAAGATTTATTACTATTTCTATTATAATTTATTTATTAACATTTTTAGGCATGAGATAAACCAGATGAGAACAACATGCATGTATTTAAATGTGAAATAGATATTAGTGTTTTCCTGTTAAACTGACTTACCATTCATAAATAAAATTAGAAAGTCTTTCAGAGACATGACAAAAAATAATAACAACCTGAAAAATATAAAACAATTACAACAGCATGCCAAAATGCAAAATAAACCTCTTACCAATTTCTGCAAAATAAGCAACAAATAACCCATTTCTATAACAAACAAACGAATAAAATAACTAAAAACAATTTGAAAGTTCCTTTACTTCTAGGTAAATTTTGAGAATTCTTTTTTTCTATTTAAATCATTAATGCAGAAAGTAAAAAGTTGTACAATGTAATGTATTACTCGAGCTATTACCATAAAATGTATGTGGCATAAAAGTTTACTTTTAATGATTTTTACTAATTACATTTAATTCACCTATATTGCAATATTAGATCACTTTTGTTGAACTAATAAAACTTGTCTTGGAAAACTAAAAACTACACTAGTATCTACATGTAATTAAACTAAAATTAACTGCTGACACAAGCTACCACAATCATTAAATATAAAATGAAATATATCATGTACTTTCATGATATACAATATTCAATTAGTATGATTTTGGTGAATGTTTTTTTTTTAAATTTATTTATGCATACATGTACATACATGTATACACCAATACCAAATGTGCGCATGATCATGTACACTTAAAAATATATAAATAATTCAGTGGGGCATGATTTTATACGGAATTCACCACTGTTGCCCTGTATGCCCAATATTTTACAAGCATTAGGTACATGTATTTAACTTGTGGTAGTTCATGGCAGTATAATAAACAACAATGCAATAAACAGTCGTTTTGAACATGTTTGTGCACCTCAACTTCTCCTGCATAATTCAAAGGCTGTGGGTTTTCTTTTTCTAGCCCTGTTTTCCAAGAAGAAAACCCAAGAGATCTTCTTGCTTTTTGTTTAGAATCTGTATTGAAATTAATTAAACATTACACCATTTATTAAAGAACGGATATCGTTTCAATTGAATAGACTGTGAACAAAATATGTTTCAAAAATATATGTTCAACTTTTCTTTTAGACAAGCAATATAAAACCTTTATTTCATATATAAGGCAAATAATAATTATATCTTTCTGTTCTAATCATGTAGACTTTTCTTCAAAATAAGTGACACGTTCCACTTTTGAGTGTCTGCTGACACTTACTAGATGACACACATGTACTATTCAAGCTAAATACATCCAGTAATAAACACAATTATTTAAATATAAAAAACATACCTTTTTCAACTGGTTTTGGTACCATCTCCTGTCCTGTTGGTTTTGAAGCTATAGACTGCATAGTTGATGAATGTTCACCAAAGGTAGTTGGGCCAAATAACTGTTCTGATGTTGCTAGCTGCACAAGTGGTTGAATAGAAATGAAGGTGGACACAGAAGGAAATACTTTTAGCTGTTTAGTCAAAGGCTGGTTTGAAAATGGAGATCTTAACAGTCGTTTTTCCACCAAGTGTTTACCCTTCCTTGATGGCGTCAACAAACACTTATTGACATTTTCCCACGAAGCATTTAGCTGGCCTGTTGTGTGCTCAATTTCATCTTGTATCTTAATTACGTGTTCCACCTTTTTAAAACACTTTCTACATACCCCACAGTCCTTATTTTGAAGTTCAGTAACTACAAAAGTGTCAATCACTTTCCGAATTGTTGAAATACGTTCTGCTGATAGTTTCAGTTTCTGTGTAAACAACTTTTTCTCCACAATTTCACCTGTTGCCGATATTTCGCGTTGAATAAAAGCAAATCCGCATATAATACATATGTTGTCACGACTGTATTGACGACGAGGAGTATTTGTCTGCATGCTTTCAATATTTAATTTCTTCTTCAAATGGGCGCTGACATCTTTGTTGTTAAAATTGGTCGTGTTCGTAAATGCCCGAGAATGTCGAATAATAACAGAGGATTCCGCAAACATTAAAACCTGGTTGAAGTTGCGTTTTGATTGGTCAATACAAAAGGTCAATCTGAGATGACCTGTAATGGGATGTTGTTAGATCTTCACGGCGACAATAGCAAAAAGGGGGGAGCCAAGTGAAGATATAATTTTAATTAGATTGGTATATATAGTTTATTCTCACACAGCCAATAATACAATTGGTACAGAGAAAGTAACAAATAAACAACAGGCTAAATACAATATATATCAAAATCATAATCTAATTTAGCCATTTTAGCGGCTTATTAGGCGAGTCTAATTAGTCTTTCATTTTTACCTTTCATCCAAGTTCAGTGTCAGGTAATAAATAATCAATTAGCAAATAAACAAGGCACATCTAATATACAATTACATCACAGAAATGTCTCCCTAAAACCACCACTACCACACATGAATCGTTCACGAGAGTTTGGGATTTCGAAACCGTCAATAAACAAAACGCAGGGAAATTAAATTTAATGTTCAAGATGACTAATTTTCTGCGAAAAGGTTCCATTTTCTACCTTATAAATTATGAAATAATCCAGAAATAAGTTTTCTGGATGAGTGGTCACAAGCGCGTTAAACAAAATCTAAAAATGCACTGTTATTGTCAAATTATCTAAGTAACTAATAAAAGAAACCGACAAATATACACTTTATCATGTTAAAATAAGAATGCATAAAAAATTACGAAGCTTGACATATAAATCACGAAATAATCCAAGAAATACAATTATTATGGCAAGAATAAAATGCATTAATAAAATACTAGGCTTACCCTATAGATAGTAAAATAATCCAAAAATAAAAATTGAAACGATCTGTTCATACTACCGAGAAAAGCGCGCATTAATATGCAATTATGTACATCTTTACTTCTTCTTATTAGATCAGGACAAAAAATGTATTTTAAAGCTTGAAGGATTTAACAAATACGAAAAACTGTAATTGAAATATTTTCTTTAAATATTAAATTAACCATTTTATCAATTACAACATGAACTATATTGTAGAGTATGGTTTTTACCTTTTTGCTCAATTTACCCGAAAACAATTATATATCATTAAGAGATATAAGAAGAGATCGAACATATGTTAATGTATACATGATTGTCGTTTCATTCCCCTACCCTTGTATCTCCCCTGTTTCCGCGATTAAAGTTCTGTGGTTTACTTGTGCTGTGTTTCTTCTTATTGGCGAGATAGATATAATCACTTGACACAAATTCTTAACCTATGTTTTCAACATGGCTTTTATTCTACGTAATTTATCATTGTGTGGTCGCCTGAGTAAAAAATCATTTTTCCAGTTCTCACAGCATCGCAGTATATCAAAGGAAAGTGTGAAACAGTTAACAAGTGCTTTCAGAAACAGGAAAGAAGTAGTATTCAGACCTTGTTCGGTGGGTGTTCTTAATCTAGGTCAACCTTTTTCGTCATCGAATTTAAATGTGTATGCATTCGTCAAGGATGAAGATGGCATTGTTGTACAACCTGAGCATTTTTCCCATAAGAACAATCTTGGAACGTATAATATTTGTCTGGATGAAATGTACCAAGAAGGGTTCAAAGAACTTGCTTGCATTTGTGACAATGGATACTCCAGGCACCCTGTATCCACTTCGCCTCTACTGCAATTTCTAGAAGATATAGGTATGCCTGTATATACACTGTACAGTAAATATAAAGGCACCATTACCCAGATACATGTGTTGACTGTTATATGTAAGCAGGGGAACTGCTACAATATGTATGATTTCACCAAAAACAAATTTAAAAAAAAATTTCCACGACACGGTACCCGGATTTACCAAAATACCAGTAAATTACCGAAATACGCACTGAAATTACAGGAATACCACTAGAAAGTACAGAAATACCCTTGAAAATTTATTGTTATGTATTATAAATGATAGATACTGCATGTAGCATGAATAGAATAAACAGTTATAAAAACACTGTCTTCTATCTATCAATGTGACAGGTGACAATAAATATTTGGATTAAATAATAAGGATTAAATATTTGACTTAAAACAACAAAACTAAATTGGAAAAGAAATCTATATAAATTTTCTAAAGAACAAAATTTAAAATTGTAAAATTGGCTTAATTTTTACCATCCTTTAATATTTTTCAATTAATCTGCACATTATGAAACATCCACGTTAAAACATAAATTGTTAAAAAATCAATTTAATGTGATATTTATTCTGTGAACAAGCACTTACTTGTAATTATGAAGATAACTGTGCATTTATTAAATTCTGCATTTTAGTTCACAATATTGTAAAATTTTATATGAGATACATGTACTTTTTAACCTTATGTTTAAGACGTGCAGTATCAGACGTGTTCAAGTCATTCAATTTGCATTGTAATCAGAATGTAATCAGGTTTACAGGGCATTTTTCAAAGTTATTGATTAAATTAAATTCCATGTAACATGTGTAATCAGATTTTTGGCTGATTACTCTGATTACTTGAAAAATTGTAATCAATTACAGCTTATTAATGATTACAATTACCATTACCCCATCTCTGTTCTCAAACTCCGATTTCAGTGTCCAGTTATCATGGTTATTCACAGAGTGAACTCTTAAACTTCTCCAAGTGATTGCTCCCACCTGGGAGTAATTTATTACCTTTTGTGGATTATTTTGGAGTTGTTTATTACCTTGTGTACATGTACATATGTATTATAAAGACAGGAAATAGGTGTTACTTCAACAGAATTTTAAGGCAATAAAAACTCCCAAGCTCAGAGTAATTTATGACCCTTTGGAGGGAGTACTCTCAAAACCTTCTAAGATTTTTATGGCTTTTCTTTGTTTCCTGGAGTCATGCATTCTAAAATTTCCCTCCGATATTGGAGTTTGAGAATCAATCCTCTCTGGGCATACTGTACTAGTAGTTGTGATCTCAGGTACATGTACATGAATTCTTTACACCTGATTACAAAATATTTTTATGAATTTTTTACAGAGGAAATTGAATTGAGTTTGTTCAAACTTCACAAAGATAGTCCAAAAGTCCTGAATCACATATCTGACGCAGAAGTAAGTGCTCTTCTTGCTGTTCATCTTATCTCAAGATTAGTCGCTGGATCACAGACGCCTTATATGATTTTAAATGATACAAAAATGAGGACAAAGTATTGCCCATGTGGATGTCGGATGAAAATTATATATGGAAATACAGGATTTGGTAAGTCTTTTTTTTTCACTTCTTTAAAATGTTTGTAACTAACGGAAAACGTTAGTGATTAAAGCGTCTTTGAAACATGGATTTAAAGCATGGCCAACTGACAGCCATGCATGCAGTGTTTTGCAATTATGATTGCAAAATGCCACCACGTGGAAGAATAAAAAATCTTTTTGATATCGTTGCTCGATTACTCGGAAAATGATTAGCATTTTAAAAGAGCATTTCGGCATCTCTTCCTCGGACGGTTTAATGATCAATAATTCGAGTTTGCAAGTTCTCTTCTCAACGTAAATCCACCTTTTTTAGCTCACCTGACCCAAAGGGTCATGTGAGCTATTGTTATCACTTTGCGTCTGTCGGCGTCGTCGTCGTCGTCTGCGGCCGCGGCGTCTGTAAACTTTTTACATTTTAATCTTCTTCTCTGAAACCACTTGGCCAATTGAAACCAAACTTGGCCATAATGTTCATTGGATGGACCTTTACAAAGTTTGTGTTTTTTATTTTGATTGGTAAACCAATATGGCCGCCACCTCAAGACTTAGTTTAACAAAGGACCCTATGGGAAAAAAGTTAAAAAGGGCTTCTTCTCTGAAACCGTTTAACCAATCAAAACAAAACTTACTAGCAATATTGTTTGGATGGTCCTCTATAAAGTTTGTGTTTTTGATTCACTTAATTGGTCTGAAATTGTCAGATGACTCCTTATATGAGTTATTGCCCTTAAATGGTAATTTTTTATGAAGTTTTCCGTTTTTGTCCTATAACTTGAAAACTATAGCAGCTAGATTGAAACTGTAAATTGCACAAATGATCAGCAATAAAGACCCTACAATTCACTTGATTGGTCTGAAATTGTCAGATGACTCCTTATAGGAGTTATTGCCCTTAAATTGCTATTTTTTTATGAAATTTTCCGTTTTTGTCCTGTAACTTAAAAACCATAGCAGCTAGAGTGAAATAATAAATTGCAAAAATGATCAGCAAAAAAGCCCTACAATTCATTTAATTGGTCTGAAATTGTCAGATGACTCCTTATAGGGGTTATTGCCCTTAAATGACAATTTTGTTAAGAAATTTTCCATTTTTGTCCTGTAACTTGAAAACTATAGTAGCTAGATTAAAACTGTAAATTGCACAAATGATCAGCAATAGAAGCCCTACAAATGATTGCTTAGTCCAAAAATTGCAAGATGACTCTTTATAGGAGTTATTGCCCTTTCATTATGAATTTGGACATATGAACAGTTTTTTTATTATAAATTAGTCTATAACACACCTATTAGTAGAGTAAAACTGTAAATTTCTAAAGTACCCTAAAGGACAATGCCTAAAAGCCATTTAATTTTCAGAAATTGTGGATGGCACCTTATAGGAGTTATTGTATTTAACAAATTTTTTGAAGAAATGTTTAGTTTTTGCACAGTAACTTAAAAGCTATAACAACTAGACTGAAACTGTTAATTTCAAAAATTTTAATATAGTTTAAGTCATTTGGATTCCAGGTAGTGGTGTTCTGATGATCGGTTTAAGTCGCAAATCGGTTGGTTTAGGTTAGCGATGTCGATAATCGATTGAAAAAATTGCCAATCGATTGCCGTCGCGAATTTCCGGATTTACTTTAAGTTCCACTTCCGGTCCGTTACCACGTTTAAAATTAGTGTATTAATCAATATTAATGGCGGATTGTAACAACGGCGTGGTAGTTGTTCTTCTTCTTCTTCCAGGTAAGGAACCGAATTCAAATTGAATGTATGAGGTTCCGCGAAAACTAACGCAATGTCGGACAACACAGAAAGTTTTCTCTTGGCTATTTACAGGATAAAACGTTCTCTATATATATACAATTAAAACTATGTACAGGGTGTTACTGTCTAAATTTTAGTAGAGCATGTCTTCAGGGCAGCTCTGAATCTATCAACTGTGTCAGCTGATGTTGCTGATGTTGGCAGTTTGTTCCATTCTCTAATGGTCCTTGGAAAAAATGATTGTCCGAAGGCGTCTGTTGTGGTCCTTTCTTGGAAAAAGCGGTTTTTTCCTCTGGTTCGGCTATCGTTTGGCGTCAGATATTGGTGCCTATCAATGTCTATTAGATCGTGTTGGATTTTGAACAGCAGACACAGCCTATTTTGTTTCCTGCGGTCCTCAAGGCTTTCCCATTTTAAAGATGTTACCATTTTTGTTACACAGCCAGGTGTTCGGTCTGTGTAGTTGTTGTTTACAAATCTAGCTGCTCTTTTCTGTAATTGTTCGATTGCTTTTATTTTAGCCTGTTTCGTAGGGTCCCATACTGTGCAAGCATACTCAACTGAAGGTCTTACTATTGCTGAATATGCTGCTGCTTTAACCGGTTTAGTGCAATCTTTTAGGTTACGTCGTATGAAGCCTAGTGTTTTATTTCCTTTTCCCACTATATTGTCGATGTGTCTGTCCCAGGTTAGATTATTGCTGATAGTAACTCCCAGGTATTTACTAGCTTCAACGGTGTCCAGTGTGTGTCCATGTAATTTGTAATTAGTTGGTATTACAGGTTGGTTCTTGGGATGTATTCTAATTACAATGCATTTTTTGGCATTGAAACTCATTTGCCACTTATCTTCCCAGTCCTCTAATGATGTGAGATCTTTCTGTAGTAGGTCACTATCTGCTTGGTTACTGATAGTTCGATACAGGAGGCTGTCGTCCGCAAACAGTTTGGTCTCTGATGATGTTGCTGTTTCTGGCATGTCGTTTATGTAGGCCAGAAACAGTAGGGGTCCAAGGACTGTTCCTTGAGGAACCCCAGAGAGTACTGGTACTTGTTCAGACACAGCTCCTTCTAGAATAACACTTTGCATTCTGTTTTGTAGGAATGATCTTATCCACCTGTTTGCTTTAGGATTTACTCCGTAGTACTCAAGTTTATGTAGTAGGCGATGGTGTGGCACTTTGTCAAACGCTTTAGCAAAATCTAGTAGGATGATGTCTACCTGGCTGTTACTTTTCAGTTTTGATGCAATGTCATGAATGGTGATGATTAGTTGGGATTCACAACATCGTCGTTTGCGGAATCCATGCTGTGCATTTGTGAGAATTTTGTTTTTGTCGAAATGGTCCATTATGCTGCTGTGTAAAATGTGTTCTAGGACTTTGCATGTAATGGAGGTAAGTGAAACAGGTCTGTAGTTTGATGCTAAATGTCTTTCATCCTTTTTGAAAAGTGGGACTACATTTGCATCTTTCCAATCTTGTGGGACTTCTCCAGTGTTGAGGGATGCTTGGTACAGTTCTGTAAGAATTGGAGCAAGTTGGTCTGCTGCTGACTTTAGTATGCAGGATGGTATGGCATCTGGTCCGGTTGCTTTATGTGGTTTCAGGTTCTTCAGTAATTTGTGGACTCCTTTTACATTGATTTGTATGTCAGCCATGGTGGTATATGGACTTTTCCCTTTATTTGGGAAGTTGTTCAGGTTCTCTTTGGTAAATACGGACTGGAATTGGTCGTTAAGGATGTTAGCTTTGCTTTTGTTGTCGCTTTGTAGGAATCCCATTTTGTTCTTTAATGGTGCTACTCCCGTCCATTCCTGACCTTTGCTTTTAATATAGGACCAGAATTTCTTGGAGTTGTCTTTGTAGTTGGAGCTGACTTCTTCCATGTACTGTGAAATACTTTTTATTCGTTGGGTATCAATTTTCGTGGTTTTCGTGGAGGCCTCGGACCACGAAATTAAAAATCCAACGAAGAATAAAACTTCATTAACAGGTGGGAACTTGGGAACAACGATCTGGAAATGTCCGAGATCGGACATTTATTTGTAAATGTAATAAGTGATTTTGTGGTTCGATCGATTATTTATGTTCAGCTCAAAATCCATCTTAATGATTATGTTACAAGTTTCATGTTCGAATTGTGTTTTTACTAAATGTAGTTATTATTTAATTGTAAAGCGTACGAAGAAACATCGACTTCCGGTCAAGGTGGGGATATATGAGGTGTTCATTTTCGATGTTAAAAAGTAACAAATTATTATCAGAATTATGAGTTTGGTTGCTCCTTTGAACACAAATTAAAATATTTAACATAAAAGCTATACTTTATCTTTATTAGTGCATATCAATGACACGCTATATCAAATGGATGTTGTGATAATACCGATGGTCGCACAAATGACATTAAATTACACCTTTGTAACAGTTATTTATTGCTACTCAACACATAAAGTGACAAGTGCCCTTCGGCTAGGAATGATTCTAAAGATAACAATTAGAGAATTAAATAGACTCAAAGTATTTTTTATTGGAGTTAATCAATTAATACATTACCTTGTTTATAATTAGCTATTGATTTGCGTGTTGTTAATTTACATTCGTTACCACGCGCGTTAACAACATCATGTTAGAAACTGTTTTGTCTTCTTTATATGTTGATGTTTATTATCAACCGTGAAAATGATTCTGCTGTAATCATTTATTTTGCTCGCTACCTCACTTTTTGCATTTTCGGAAACCGTAAGTCCACGAACTTAAGAACCCACGAAAATGTAAAATTTCACCGAACCACGAAAATTGATACCCACGAATTTAAGTACTTTCACAGTATTTCTTATTGGCTTGTCTTACTTCCCATTGTACTTCTTGTCTTAGTCTCTTGTATCTGTCTTGGTCTCTTTTCTTTTTGGTTTTCCTAGCTTTCTTGTGCGCTTTTTGTTTTTGGTTGATCTTGCGTCTTATTGCTGTGTTCATCCATGGGTGTGTGTGTCTACCTTGAGTCATTTTTGTTGGTACTCGCTTCTCAATGGTTTTTTGAATTTCTGATTTGAAGCTTTGCCACATGGATTCTACAGTTCTGTTGCAGGTATTTTTAAAAGATGTCTTGAACTTTTCCAGATCTTCCTTTATCTTATATATATCTGCTTTTTTCCACAGGTATATCTTTCTTTTAACTGGTTTTGGTTTTAAAGGTTTACATGCTATATCAAGTAATACGATGTCATGGTCGCTGTTTCCTATTGATGGTAAAGGTTTACATCTTAGTTTGTTGCAAATAAAAATGACAATGCACTACCGAAAGAACCGGACACACAAATAAATAATAGCTGAAAACAATTATTAATTATCCAGGAGGCCGTGCGAGATTATAAGTTTGGAAATATTTTGGTTTTCATAAGATACGAGAGTTACGAGGATGACAGTGACCGGCAACAAAGACACCAATTTTTTTTGAAAATTCTTGAAAACTAATTAGGAAATAAATTAGCATACTATGAAAAAGATGGAATTTGTCTGTCAATTATATTTTTATTAAATTTATTTTAGCATCTACAGTAGGGTTTCTTCTACCACACCAATCTGAACTATAGACGTGTAGAGTCACTCAATTCTAAATATTCGAATGAAAATGAGTCGGTATTCCTGCATAACTAAAATTGGAAAAAAACTTGTATTTATATAAACTAAATTTTAAATATTAAAAGGTGTCATTATGTAGGAAAATGTTTAAAGATACTCAGAATGCATGCTGTTACCTTAGATGTTTGGGGTGGGGCTAGATGGCACCCAAGCACCCTGCTATGTCAGTTATTTCTAAATTCTAATTTTTTCTGTTCTAAAATTCTGAGATGAAAAGAAGGGGAAAAAATGTTAACATGAAAAAATACAAACATACAGAGCCCAAAAGTGAATATTAAGTTTTTACATTTTTTAGTGCTATCCTGCAAATTATATAATTTAACTTAATTTTATGAAACAATATATGCACTTTGACAGAATAAAACACACCATTTACCCTATTGTTCTATATATTATTTATTAGCCATATCAAAACGACAATAATTTCTGAATTCATGTATGCTCTATAATCAAGAATTATACACATCACCATATGAGTCATAGTAAAAAGACAATTTTGTGCTGAAAAAGTTGGGTCCCTAACAATTTTGTTAGGCTCCGGGATTTCTAGGCACATGAGTCCAGCTGGCTACTAAAGGAAAAATAGTTAAGTTTAATCCATGCATACAGTGTATTCACGACTGATTATTTACAAATACACCATAAACTTTTGACTTGCCACAAGTTCCTTTGAATTTTTGCTATTAGAGAGTTACATCCTTATTATCAACATTTCCTAATCTATCCACTTGTGTACATAGATGGATAGAAAGGAAATGATGTAATTCGCTAATAGCAAAAAAATTCAAAGGGACTTGTGGCAAGTCTACATAAACTTGAGTCAACAGTGAACAAAAACATGAGAAAAAAACTGAACTGCTTAATGTTCAAATATAAAATGAAACTGTATTTAATTAATTGTATATTCGAAAGTATGAAACAAAAGTTAATTAAAACTGTCAACATTGATGAACATAAAGCAAAAGCATTAGATCAACAAGGAATAAAGCAAAATCTAAATAACCATCATTTTACACATACTAAATGACTAAATGCATGTGCACATATTCCTGCAAAACTATCAACTTTAGTCTTCTTAAAGCCAAAATAGCATCAAGTCATTGCAATTTCAAACAAAACGATTATATCTAATAGTCGGTTGGTTGGGGCTGACCGATAGTAATAGATAATCGGTTCATGTTTTAAACCGATTGAACAACACTAATTCCAGGTGAGCGATTACAGGCTCCTGGGAGCCTCTAGTTTAATTTCTGTTCTTTTAATAGGTACATCTGTATTTTGTTCAAGTAGTTTTTGTTCTTCTAATAAAAGATTGTTATTTATCTGGGATTCAAACTGTTTATTAATCTCTTGAGGATTACTAGTACCTTGATTTTTAAAATAATTAGCAAATTGATTTAAATCTATATTAGGTTCATTTTTAATATTTTTATGAATGTTCCAAAATTCTTTACTCTCATTTGGGTTAATATTGTTTATTTTTATTAATAATATTTTGTTTGTGATTTCTTTTCATAATTTTAGACATTTTCTTCAGTTTTTGGAATAAGTTAAAAAAGTTATTCCTAAATTTTGGTCAAAGAGAGATAATATTTTTTACTATATAAATTAACAGCATTTCTTATAGATACATAATTTGAGAATTTGTCCATGAGAATTCTTTTCTTTACAGTTTTAATATAACATTTCTTCATACATTTTTAAGATAAGTTAGTATATATATTGGAAATTTTGTCATTTGCACTGTTGACACCACTTATATTGTTTTCAAAAATTGTGTTATGAAAGTTTACTATATTGTCATGGGTCCATTTTTCAGAAAGCTCGTAAGTATCATTTTTGAGTAGTTTGTCCATTTGAAACTAAACTTTTGTTTTTTATAGTTATCATAAGGTTTATTAATTTTATTCTGATATTTGAGTTGTAAAGTCAATTGATTATGATCAGAAAAATGAGTTGGATTATTAATTTGGAAGTATTTTACTGAAGAAAGTAGACTTTCAGATGCAATGGCATAATCTACAATGCTACAACCATTTTTATTGAAACAAGTTGGTTCCTAGAAGATCTCCTATATATCTACCATTTAAAATTCGAATTTTTCCTGAAACACAAAGAGCCAACAATTGATTTCCTTGGGAATTTAGTATTTTATCTTGCGATTTTCTTGTATATTGAAAATCAGCACTAATTTGGCAAGATGTCTTTCAGATATTGATTTTCATTATCATTTAGAATATAATCTGGTGAATTTGATGTTCTTGAATTGCAGTCGCCTATTATGAGTATTTTCCTAGTTTTAGAGTATTAACTTCCATTTCTAATGTTTCATATTCATTATCATAGTGTGGTGAAGATATTGGTAGAATATATATAATTCCACACATATATAAATCTGAATCAAGGCAAAAAAAAATGTATGTAGTTTAAGCAATATTCTATTTTGTGAATTTGACATGTTTGTCAAAATGTCAATAACTCTTCGAATTTCATTTTTTACATAAATAATTATACCACCACTATTGCGTTTTGCTTTCTTTGCTTTATTTCTAAAAACAGTAAAGTTGTCAAAATTTGGCATAGAAATGTTAAGATCATCATTTTTCCAAGTTTCTAATATGATATTTATGTCACGATTTAGATATTCTAAGAAAATTGGATCTCTGTGTTTCTGTCCCAATCCATGTACATTCCAACTTGAGATAGAAATTCACTTTCACTTGCTCCCCCCTTTTTGCTATGGTCGCTGCAGCGACCAATAACAAAAATGGGGGAGCAAGGGAAAGATTTAATTTTAATTAGATTGTGCACAAATATAGCGATGTCGTTGTCGTCTGTGGAAACTTTGGTTTCCGTGCGATAACATTAGTTATGGTTAACCAATTGTTAATGTATAAAATTTTGATATGATGTTTGTAACCACTAAAGGAAGGTTTGTATTGCTTTTGGGGTTTCTGGTCACTACCGTTTCAGAAAAAAGGCCCAAAAGGGGCTAAAATGGGTGCATTGACAAAACGTCTGTAGAATGTTTATTTTTCATCAGATTTTGATCATTATTGTTTAATTGTATTCCTCAATAAATTCTGTCAACTAAATGTGACAACTGTTTTTATGAATCTTGCACCGTAACATTGCTACGCGGGGTCAAAGTTTGGTCACGCCCAAAAAATCAAATTTTTTATTTGTGGTCCAATTTTCAAATTATTTTTTTCATTGGAATCCTTGTAAAAATCCCTGCCTGCGACTTTCTACCGTTTTCGAGAAATTAAGGGTCAAAAAGGGCAAAAACGCAAAATATAAGTGTTTGTCTGGACAAATGGTTTTATGCAATAACTTTAGTTTTAGTGGGCCAGCCAATGTAATGTTGTTTCTAACTGCCACAGAAAGCTTCCTCTTGTATTTGGGGTATGTGGTCTCTACCGTTCCACAGAAAAAGTGGCTAAAAGGGGTTAAATGAATGTATAAACAAAACTGTTGTAGAACATTAATTTTTCATCTGACTTTGATAAGAAAAAATCATTGTGAATTGAGGAATCTCAATAAATTCTGCAATTAAATTTGTCAATAGTTTTATGTATCTTGCACCATTACATCTCAAAAGGGGGGGGGTCAAAGTTTGGACATGCCCCAAAAATAAACTTTTTTTATTTGTGGTCTGAATTGGAATTCTTGTGAAAATCCTTGTGTGCATTTTCAATCAGATTACCAATATCTCCTACCGTTTTCGAGACATTAGGGGTCAAAGGAGCCAAAAACGCCAATTATAAGTTTTCGTTAAAGGTTGGTATATATTAAAAAAAATCAAATATGCATCATGTTCATTGAAAGTACACCACAAAATGCATGTGTCAAAAAGCTTTGTGAGTCCACCATGGGCTGCATGTGTCCAAATCATTTGACAATCCATATTGGGCCTCCAACATACAGTGTTCAACATGTTGCGGTCGTATCATACTGCGCTCGGCGTAGCTCTTTATTGGCCTGTAGAATGAAACTGTTACAGATAGAGAAAAGCTGTTGCTTGCTTTTAACTTTCAGCTCATTGAGCCCTACAAAAGTCTCCATTGGGTCGAAGTTGTCTGATGAACCCTTACAGGGGTTATCCTCCCTTAAAGCTTAAAAATGGCATTTACCCTAGTTCTATAACATAAAACCTAACATTTCACGTTTATATTTATCATTTTCATCCGACTTACATTTTTTATTATTATTTGAAATGTCGAATTTCACTAAAAAATATAAAATATCAATATCCGATAAAAAAATGTTGAAAATAAACATGAAATGAGAGGTTTTATTAATGGAACTAGCATTTCCCCCTGTTTTTGGCCCATAGAATGAAAACTATTGCTTGCTTAAACCTTTAAGTCATTGAGCTCTACAAAACTGAAGTTTTCAGATGACCCTTATAACATGTTTTTTCATGTTTTTGGCCTATGGAATGAAAAGTGTTGTAGATAGAGAAATGATGTTGCTTGCTTATACCCACATGCATGAGCATGATACGGATCAGTAAGAATTAGGTTTCTTTGACCTACATCTCAGGTTCTTCATGAAGAATGTACACGTACTATTATTTGTATCATTCATGACAGTCAAGATATTTTAGTCTTTCTAAATAATAATGTCACAAATTTATTTTATTTTGTAGGATCTGAAGACCTGTGGTATGGAAAGCCTGATATTATGGCATTTCCTAAAGGTGCTGGTGGAGTAAGTGTTATACTTAATAAAGATTCATTCCGGAAAATGACTGCAGATCATGTCAAGGAAGACAGGGAACGAAACAGCTTGCTACAAAATGGCAACCTTTCTCAAATTACTGCACAAGCAATTACATTTTCCTTTTACCAAAACGTTTTTCAGGAAAAGAAAAGTGTTGCAGAATCTGATATTGTAACACTGATACCAACAGTTGCCATGTGTGCTAATGGAATAGAAATATACATGTATGACTCAAAATATGATATTTTCTTACGAAGTCATCATAATACTTTACCGTTTTGGGATGAATCCTATTTTCCACCTAAGTTAGATTTAAATACAATTGTTACATTATGGTTGGTTTTTAACCACTTAACTTTTAAACCAAGTATCCCAGAAAAGTTACTGCAATCATTAAAAGGGACTTGTGGATTTTTAGACAAGGCTGGACTAGAAAAGATAGAAAAAGTTAAAAAAAATATCAGAATGCAGACACGTTTCCAAAAAAATGACTAATAATTTTCCAGATGTTAGTAAGATTTAGATTACTGTCAGACACTGGAACAAATGTCCCTATTTCCTATCTGCGACCTCAATAAGCATGTCGTAACCACATACATGATAAAAGAAGTACAGTAAAACATTTTATCGTCAGATTTATGAATGTCACTGGAATGCGTGCCCATACTTATACGTTAGCAAATGATCTGCTGCAGTTTTGGACTTGTATGCGCACGTTATCATTCTGAATCATCTTGATTTGATGACGAAATATAGCACGATATGGGGTCAATATATCGAAAAGGGGTTGCGCCATTACCTCTTCCTAGGCCAAGATAACTGCACCCGGTTTTACGTTCTCCACTTCATGTCCACACTCTTGTTTTTCCATTGCTGATTACGCCGGTTTTGAGCTGCAAGGGACATTGGAGACGAGCTTGTCGGTGTCGGGGTGTACATGTTGAAACAGGTTATCTGTTGGCACGACATCAGATGTTTATGGCAGCAAATCAACGACAAACTGCATTAGCACTAATTGGTTGCTGATGTTTTCCGGCAGTTTCTGTGCAGCCTATTAGGCCTGTCATTTGTGTTTGTGATACTGAAACGTAACGTTAAATGGTCCAAGTAGCGAAGTTGAAGTTGTTCGATAGAATTCTAGCGGATTGTACAGAATACAGTCTAACAATAGCATGTTCTCCCTGCAGTTTTTGGGGACTCGAGCCATAACATCAGTGTCAAATCTGACAATCATTAAATGTGTTACACCTTTTATACCCATACTGAAGCCCGCAACTATAAACATTTATATTTTCAAAATATTTATCACGGCTTAAGGGACAGAATATCTTCAGTCAATTATATGTGACTTATGATTATCTTGTGTTGCATTTTGTATTTAAAATTATAAATAAATTGTCATTTATTCTGTATTTAAGAAATTTTCTCAAATTTCTAAAAGTTTTGTTCAATTCAGTATGTGCATGTATGGCGGATAACAGTTTACAGGTTGAAAAACTCAAAAAATTCGTTATTCTGTCCATAGTTATTCTTTATGATGTTTCATTAGAAACCGAAAAAAAATATTGACGAAAGATTTTGATTTTTATATTAGTTCTTAATAGGAAACTGCGTTTTTGGTGATCTGAAAATGTGCAATTAAATTAAAATAATTTTATTATCCACATTTGATCAGTGGAATTTGACCTTGTTTATTAAAAACCCTTTTTGAAAAGTTTCACGGTATCTCCGAAGACCAAAGGACCTAAACTTTGAAACAGTCCAAGATTCCGCGGTTAGAAACAAAATAATCTGACTTGCAATGCAAAATTCCTGTAGCAAAAGAATAAGAGAAAGTTTGGCCATCCTCACAAGTCAGGGTGTATGTGTCCATGAAACCCTGACAAACTTAACTGGGAAATTCCCGGGCTAGAAGATTTTCGAATGACGTCAATCCTTCAAACTATCAACTAAACAAAATGCTTGAAAGAAGCAAGTGTTTTGGCAGTAGTCATTCTTGCTCATTCTTGATCGGGAAGAAAACGTAACGCGACTAATAAATAACGAATTAGAGTCAAAACGCCCCCTACCAAAACGCCCCCATTTTCCAAAATGCCCCCATTTTCCAAAACGCTCCAAATTAAAAAGAAAAAACACCAAGTTAAAATGAATAATTTTATTGACGAAAAAAATATAAACTTACAAAGAAGGTACAGTTCAAATTATTATGTGCAAGCTTTACCGAATATGTTAATAGTCAGTAGGAGAATATACATGCATAGCATCCAAAATATATTAAGATATAAACGGCCTGTCTTATATAAGTTTTCGATCATTATTATTAATTTCAATTGGAATACTTTGATTTAACCTATCAAAAAATGTCTTACAGATATTCCCAACCTCCCAAGATTTAATAAAATTTCTTTTGTTTTAAGAATCTACTATGTATGTTATTGTCTTATTTGTATTCCAGTATGGCTAGAGTAAAAACACAATCTGTTATGCATACTTTTTTTTATAGATGCATACCGTTGTGTTAATAATCTTTAAAGCAATGACCTACCTGATTTAGTACCCTTTTGTTTTGTTGATGAGCAATCAGTGTTCTACGTAAGGAAACACGGAACAGTAATACAAACCATGCCACTTTGAGGTTACATAATACAAGCTTGAATGTTTGTTAAAATTACATTAAGAAGATGTTTCATTTATCTCGGAATCGGATATTTACTATTATAATATATATTCACAAATTTATATATATCGAATTTGTCTTAGCGGAAAACGGGGGCGTTTTGGTTGGGGGCGTTTTGACCTGCACCCATATATAACGCTGTAATAACAAACTATTAACACTACTGTACAAATTACACTGATTTTCACATGGTCTATGCAACACATCCGTTCGCTTTATTTACAATCGATATCGGGATATCCCCTAAACAAGTCGTGAATGTAAGAGAGTTTTTGATTGGCTACATTAAGGTATGATGTAGCTAATCAAAATGGTGACTTCTAGCACGGGAATTTCCTAGCTAAGTTTGTCAGGGTTTCGTGGACACAGAAACTCTGACTTGTGAGGATGATGTGTGCCATGTAGACAACAGATACACGATATGAACAATAGACAGGTTATCGTGGACATTTTTCTACTGGATTTTCGTAATAGAAGAGACAATATAGCATAAAAGATATCAAACAAAAATGCACTTTGAACAACGGTTGTGTCATTTATTATAAATATTTGATTAATCAGTTAATAAACCAATAGACAGTTAATTTCACAGATAGTTAATTTCATCTTAATTAATTTACAGACTTCCACAAATGCTTTTTTCTACCCATACTTTTATAATAAATAGGTTTACAAAAGTCTTATCCTGATGTAATTATTTTTCCTTAAATGAACACATTAAAAATAATTTTTGGATGGCTTTTACAGGTGTAATTTCAATGCATGTTCAATTATAAAGTCATAAAATGTTTAATATTTATTTCATAGCAAAATATGATAAACGTAAAAAAAACTGTCACTGTTATTTTAAATCGCATGTAATGCTACATGTAGAAATCGTGTATATTTTTAGAGTGTGTTTGTTTGAATTTATTGTTTTTAACCATTTTTCTTTATATCAAGCCGAGTAGAAACCAGTTTATCGCAAAATGGCAAAAGAAAAAAAAACTGAGCAACCACAAGAAAAAAATGTACTAAGGTGCTCCGGGAGAGTATTGGAGCATGTCCTACTTTAGAACGAATAATCGTACCCTGGAATTTAGTCCCATTACTCGTAATGTAGCAGAGCGGGAGTGAATAACTCCCGGCACTTTGATGTCCAAAAGAAGTTGCTATACAATCAGACGTGGTCGATCTTGATATCTTTCTACAGTGTCACCATTCTTTTGTCGGTTTCGTGTTTAAAATCGATCATTATTGATACCTGATGATAGTTATTGCCGTTTTTAATAACCCTCTGTGTGTTATATATTAATTGACATTCGTGTCTCTTTTTAATTACGTTTTCTACATGAAATACATTGAGAAACCCGATACTGAATGTCGTGTTGCATCTTGGGTAATACATATGTAAATTACTGGATTCTTACTACGGAATGGTTGTCATAGTATGCAAATTAGTACGTTTATAATAAAATTAGGTCACATTATCATGATTATTCATGTAAGGAATAATGATCAACATAGCATTTTCCACGTGCATCTTCAAAGACGAAAAAAGAAATTTCTTCAATCAAGATCGTTTCCAGTTAGTTTCGCGATGTCTAAAGCTTTAATAACGTAAAGAAGATGAAAATGTTTGAATTTGGTCTAAATAGACCGAAGTTAGAATTTTGTATTTGCTACATTACGAGCAATAGGACTGAATTCTGCCGTTAATCCGATAAATCACAAAACTAACTTCGGATTGTAACGGCTGTAAAATTCGGCGTAGTCCTATTTAGCCACTCCTTGGGTAAATCACTGTCCTGTTCATGAAATTATCAATTTCATGAAGATAGGAAAGACTACCAATGACTCCGATTGTATTTCTTTTTACAATCAGTTACGTCATGACGATGACAATACATCTTTTGGAGAAATAACATACACTTTTTTGTTTGTGAGCGGCAGAAATTAAACTTTAGGAATGTTTAAACGTGTCCTCAAATTCAAGAATGTATACTCAGCTAAAGCTTTGAATTTTATAGTGTGTAACACGTCTCGGTATAGAATCGACACATTCTTTATTATGTATGTCTCCCCAAGATATGAAAAGATGTGACAACACCTGCAATATGTTAATATGGGAAACACTGATCGTAAACATGTTTATCTCAAACTTTAACAACCCCACTAATATAAAACACAAAAATCGTCAAACACGTCTCGGTATAGAATCGACACCTTCTTTATTATGTCTGTCTCCCCAAGATATGAAAAGATGTGACAACACCTGCAATATGTTAATATGGGAAACACTGATCGTAAACATGTTTATCTCAAACTTTAACAACCCCACTAATATAAAACACAAAAATCGTCAAACTGTTTTGAAATTGATTAAGGTTTGTGAATCGTATGATCAAGCACAAAGTAAAAAACTATAAAACTTTGTTCTTAGTGCTCTAGGATAACATCTGGATTTTGAAAAGCTTATTAATCTTAGATCCCATACTTTTTCTGATTTAATTCTAGTCCTTTTCATTATTCTCCTTTTTACCCTCCACTGCACGAAAAAGCAAGATATATAATTTATTTATTTAATTTTATTTTACTTTAAATGTTCATTGAACATAATGCTGGAAACATACTGAGAGGGTAACCAGTGTTTAATCAATAGAGCAGCCCAGCGAGTCCCCGATGGTGGATAGGAGGTCATAATTCGGAAAGCCTGGTCGTGGACCGTAGTGGGTGACATGTTTGGAGAATGCCACGTTCCTTGAGCGAAAAAGACCCCTTTTGTAGAATTCGCAAAAGCGTAAGCTAATTGTAGCCGCTACAAAAGACTAAATTATCCGCCCCTACCCAATACTGGTAGCATCCCAGATTGCCGATTCCCAAATTGCCGAGCCCCATATTGCCGAGTCCAGTTAGCCGATTCCCAAATTGCCGACAATGAAAAAAGTTAAACTATATGGTATTAATGAATTTAGAAAAAAATAATGTTTTGTCGGAGAAGTTGTTAATATATCGATTTCATGGAATTAGTTTCATGAAGATCTTTGTATTGTTTCGTATAGACGTAATTATTAAATAATTAAAAAAAACCATAGATAGAGCTATAATTTTGTTCGTTAATTTGCCATCAAGCACTAGATTTATTACAAAGCAACTAATATACCATCACCTAAAGTTGTCAGCGTCGAATCAGTGTTGTACACCTCTCTCGTTGGAATCGTCCGATAATAGGCAGCTCTTTGACAAAGCATTTTACCCCAGCATGTCCAGTTACTCAGAACATCAGCTGGTGTTGCGAAAAGGTTGTGTTTTCAGTTACACAAAATTAACCAATTTTCGTTTTAACTATGGGTAACCAATTTTAATTGTTATATTGCCGAATAATTAAATGTTTTTTCGAATAAGTTGTAAGAAATTCCTTAAAAAATATTTTAGCATAAATTTGTTTTATTCGGCAATTTGGGAATCGGCAAAATGGACTCGGCAAATTGGGCGTCGGCAATTTGAGATTCGGCAATCTGGCATGTAATCCCAATACTCCATACTTTTACTTTTATTGTTTGTTAACTTTTTCTCGTCCTGAATATAACTGAAGTACTGTTCACTGGACGTTAAGCAAACATCCAATCAATCAATCATTGAAAATAATAAAAGATTGAATTAGGTCTAAATACTTTAGGTAAAAGCTTGTTAGCTGTACGCTATGAATGTTATAACCTTAACAAAAGTTCGTATAAAATATGAGACACTGAAGACAAGCAAAAGAACAAAGCATAAACATTGTCTTTTTTGTGTCCCGAACTGTAGAGTCATTATGTAAGGAATCTATATAGGAATTAAATAATATGTTTACAAGTTACATTATCTACTGAAATGTGAAATAAATAAAACTTTATACAAAAACTAAGGCAACCCTAATTAAATATATTTTTTTGTGTTTGATAAATAAAATGATTAAATGATTTTAACTTCTAAACTTATTATCGTTTTATATCACCAGATATGCAACAATCCCAACCAAGCAATCCCGATGTTTGCAATTCAAAACCTTACTGCAGTTAGGATGAATACTGTATACCACGTAAATATCAGGATTAAAAAAAGATCGTACCGACATAGTTGACTCAACCCAGGGAACGTTGATTCGCATTTTTATGTTCAACGAACTTATTGTTCGTTAACTTGTTCTCGTCCTGAACAAAGAGAAAACATATTTTGTCAAAACTTATGAAATCATGGATTCAAATGACATATGCCTACATTCAAAACGGTTCAACGCTTACACCAAGCATATTCACGTAAAAGTTGCCGAGACCTGCCGATTTCATTTATGACTGACGACCCAAATTACCATTCAACCACAACGTTTGTTGTTGTTGTTTGATGGTGTTTAACGCCAATTTCAGCAATTTTTCAGTTATATCATGGCGTCCAGTTTTTATTGGGGGAGGAAGCCGGAGTACCCGGAGAAAACCCCCGACCTGCGGTAGGAAAACTGGCAATCCTTGTCGATTAAGATTGGAGTCGAGTACACCCTGCCTGCAGTTAGAATCGAACCCGCAATCTCAGTGTTGACAGACCACGTGATTAAAAGTAGACGAACTACCTTGACCACTCGGCCACCGAGGCCCCCACAACGTTTGACAAATAACTGTTAGTTTTCAACAATATGAAACTTATGGAACCACGCCTTTGTAATAGAAGCTAATCGTCCTCTCACGACTTTCTGAAATGTTCGAGGCTTACAAGTCATATCCTTTTATAGGAAGTAAACTGAAATAATGCTGTATTATTTGCATTCAAATAAAATTTTAACAACTCTTTAAATTTGAGTTGTTATTTTTTGGGACACTTTGTTCTACCTTAATTATTATTTTGGATGATTTATAATTAATTTTCATGGACTATTAACATTCATTTAACCAAACATATTAAGAATTATGACAATTTAGCAGCTGTAATCATACCTGTGGGGTTTAAAGTACTCGACCTACAGAGGTGCCAAGAACGTCCCAATGTCGGGTATAGGGTTCATTCTAACTGGGAGGTTGTCACTTTATAATACGAAAAACCTTATCAAAGACCAAAATGGGTCAATTGTTAAGAGATTGTCACGCTCCTTTAACGATAAAGACCCTTTTTGTAGATTAAAACTAGATAAACTGTGAGCTCATTAAATGACACCCGAATTCCCTTTGTAACAGAATGGAATAGATGTTTGTTTGTTTAATGAAGTTTAACGCCACTTTCAGCAATTTTTAAGCTATCTCATGGCGCCCAGTTTTTATTTCGGGAGGAAGCCGGAGTACCCGGAGAGAACCCCCCCCCCCACTTCGTTGGGAAAACTGGCAATCCTTGTCAATTAAGATTGGAGTCGAGTACACCCTGCCTCAGTGAGACTCGAACCCGCAACCTCAGTGTTGACAAACCACGTGATCATCAGTAGACGAACTACCTTCACCACTCGGCCACCGAGGCCCCGAATGGAATAGAAGTTCATATGAGAAACTCGAAATAGCGTTCCGATCAAATTGTGAAATATCCATTGTTCAATGATACAAAGTGACAAAGATTCTGAGAAGCTTTATTCAAATTCCATTCAGTGACGAAGGTGGAAATGTGTGTCACGGCAATTCTATATGTTACTTTATTCAGTGAAATCTATATCAAATTCCATCTAGTGGTGTTGGCTAAGACAGTGACACAGCACCATCACTATATACTTCACGTTTCTATCTGGGTCTCGTCATAAATATTGTTGAAATGGTGATGTCTGAACTATATTTTTTTATAAAAGATCGTTGAAAGTGAGGATAAGGGTGACTAGAGACTTGATTCAAATACAAACTTAATAAAGCCCACTATATTTCCATATCTATATTATACATAAAATAGTTATTATATAATTTATATTTATACAATTATATTTATATATACATTATGCAAGCCATCAATTTTTGCTTCGGATCAATGTTTGTTACAATATAATAAACCAAAACACCCATTCTTTCATTGCATTTACATTTTATTGCAGACCCAGTTGTTTGATCTTTAAAACCTTGTTTATACGAACAGTTAAATTTGTTCTATCTATTGCCGAGTATGTTGGTTTGATTTATTTTTGTCTTCATATGACCACTATACTAAAAGTCACACCCCCGCGAAGTGCGTTTTTCTCTTGCATTATTTTCCTATTCCTTATTGTACCCTTTTATTTCGGAAATCTAGTAGAAAAAAATTATACACGATAACCTGCCTAAATTTAACAATATTTAACATATTCCTCTCGTATTTACATGCCGCAAATCGTCCTTGACTTTTATTTGTGAAATTTTATATTGTAAGTCAGCCATTTGTGTTTCAAGGGATCAAATATTGTTTACAAACGTTCGTCTGCTTTCGTAACGTACAATTGTATTCGGACAAACGCAACAGTTTTACACAAAATCTCTTACACCTTGGTTACACTTCCGGTCTAATGTAGGTCCAAATTTATTATGGCAAAACGCCCTATAAAAATTTAAAAAGCGTTGCATTTCAAAACGCTAAATATTTGAGGAAATAATGATTGATTTCAAAATATATTTTGGGATCTACAAAAGAAGCATAGGCACCACAATTAGCGGTAAGCAGTTTCTATTTTTGTCAAGCAAAAAACTTCCACCAAAACACGCTGACTTTTACTACCATTATGCTTTTTCTAGATGCCATTTAGACAAATTGGAAACTCCTCGAATTACTCAGTGTAATGTCCATGGAAATGTTTAATCCTGGACGAGAACATACTGTGACAGCGAAAATGTCTGATCTTTTTTGAGGGATGGTTTTCCCCAAAATCATGTTTTTAACCGTAGCGACCGTCATAATATTTTAAAGATTAAATAGTTTAGATGTGTGTGGATCGTAAGTACAACATTACGAACCGTTTCATCACTACTGATATTTAAGGAAGTTCAATTTTTAAAAGTGACATCCAGATATACAGGTTCACATAGCTTGAGCTTAGTATCTCATGGTGTGTTAAATTAACACGTCAGAACATAAAATCAGCATTTTTTCATACGTCTGTTTCTAGAGGTGTGAGACAACACCTGTTGTCTTTTTAAATGGCAAAAACTATATGTAACCATGTAAATCAATACTTGACTAATGCAATACACACAAAGATAAAATTAATTTATCGGGTTCTATTTCGAAACAAGGCCAAGAACTAAGAATATAGTGCATAAGAAGAAACGGTTAAAATGTAAAGTATTTTTCAAAGTAGTCTTAGATAGTATTTCAATTCAAATTTCGAACGTGTATGTGCAGAAAAAGACATAATTTAATATTAATAAAAAATCTAAACGACTAATACATACTACGGTTGAGAGCCCCGTGCGGGATCCGGGTGGCTGAAAGAATAGACCGCAGTCGCGCTAGTTTGTCGTAAAAGGCGACTAAATAGCGCCCAGTACCCTGACCGGCGTGTCAGGTCGGTTTGCCTAAAGACCGACTGGGATGTGTGCCCCAGGTGGTTGAATGGGGTACCCCTGGCAAGCTGGGGTTGTCAGGCCATAATACGGAAAACCTGACCGCAAACCATATTAGTGCACCGTGTTGGGAAAAATGCCACGTTCCTCGCACGTTAAAGAACGCTGCTGTAGTATTCGCTATGAGTAGGGATTTCGATCCCGCTACAGGAGGCTGAATTGCCCGACCTTATCCATCCTCCCATTTGCCAGTGGCAATCTAAAATCCGTTACCCCTATTTTTCCGTGTGTCCCATCCCATTTTCATTCATCATCATTTCATGTTCATTTTATCATCCATTTCATGTTCATCGCCTAAATATAGCTGAAATATTGCTGCTCGGGCGTTAAACACCATTAATCAATCAATCACTACGGTTGAGATGATTTTAATTATAATAGTTGGTAAAATCATCATGTGCAGTTTTTAAATAACATTTTTAATTTGCAAAAAGGAATTCGTATATTAACATATAAGGAATAATTAAACAACAGTGTAAAGATGCCTTAAATTTTCTTTTTGTCAAAAATGTGACTTCCATACCACCTTTGGCTATCTTTTGTTAGAAAATATAAGAATGCTTTTTAAGACTTTAGCATAATGGATATTTGATTGGTATATTGATACAGTTTTGTTGTTTTCTAAAATTAATTATTTATTGTTGCTAAAATGACTTTTATCACTAATTGTACAAGGTACTATATCGTATTCTACTGAAAACTAAATAAGTTGAATAGGTCCTACATTTAATAATTTAAAAAAAAATCGAAGATGCCGAGTAGTATTAAATGAACAATAAGTCAGTGACAGACAAAACCATGGTTAAACAGGGGAGATAAGTCAGGGACAGACAACACCATGGTTAAACAGGGGAGATAAGCCACGGACAAAGAAAACTATGGTTAAACTGGGGAGATAAGTCAGGGACAGACAAAACCATGGTTAAACTGGGGAGATAAGTCAGGGACAGATAGAACCATGGTTAAACAGGGGAGATAAGTAGGGACAGACAAAACCATGATTAAACAGGGGAGATAAGTCATGGACAGCCAAAGCCATGGTTAAACAGGGGAGATAAGTCAGGGACAGACAAAACCATGTTTAAACTGGGGAGATAAGTCAGGGACAGATAAAACCATGGCTAAACAATTTATTGTAAATCAAAAAACATACAAACAACAAAAATCCAAAAACTGAATGACAAGAACGACATTCAAAACCGTGAGTAAGTCCAGTTACTCTGGCATGGTAAGTAACTCCTCAACAGGTGACACACGTCGTATCAGTCAGGTTAGCTGAAATGTGAACTTTCTTTCACTTGAAAGAAAGAATTACAGTAATAAACAGTTTTTAAAAAAAAGTTCAAAACGTAATAGAAAATAGATATTCAGCCATCAAAACTAAGAATTATGAGTCGTGATTTGAAATTTTAAACCATACTGTAGTCAGAATGAATTTATTTTGTATACAACTTAATATCTGAAATAAAGGGAAAAAAACTTGGTTGATACACTCAACCCAAAGAAATTCCACTGTAAGGTTGGCGTGTAGGGAATAGCTTCTGATCGAGGGAAGTGGTGTCCTGTTATCTTTTGAAAACCCTTGGGCGTGGACAATATCTGTTTATTTGTTTGGAGAGTTTAACGTGTTGCACGATAAAGATTCCTTTTGTTTTTGAATGTCGAAAAAATGAATACTTTTATTGTCTCACACGTAAATTCTCAGTCCTTAGAAATTATTCCATATTTTTGTTTTAATAGTCTGTTGTGTTTATGTCGGTTTTTCGACATGCGCAGATGATTGTTTTTGTTAATTGTTCTTGCTCTGAATATGCATATATTTTGATATTTTTAATATTTTTACTACAGAATATTCTAAGAGTATGAAAAAAGATAAAAACTTGAAAAGTAGTATTTTATTACAAAAAATAGAAAACACATGTTTAAGAAGATACGTATGTTGTATAAGTAATTATAAATGTTCTTATTCTTTTGATTGTTACCCTGACAATTCAAAGAGATTCACAGGGGCACTTCAGTTTACTTGTAACAAGCGGATAGTTAAATAAAATTTAGAAGAAAAAAAGAAATCATGGCATGAAAAAGCATAGTGTGATCAAAAGTACTAAGCTAATACTGATGTGCTATATTAAGTTGGCGTAATCAAACAGAGTAATGTTGAAATTTATTACGTTCGCATATACATGTACTAGCTCTAAGGACTTGTACCAAAACACAATATACAAACAAGGATAACTAGTAAAGAAAGACACGTTACATTGCAATAAAGTTCAAAGCTTACGTAAGTCATCGACCAAGCCCTTTCTGTCGACGCCTATAGTATGTTGACGTAAACATAATAATATGAAGTTTATTAAGTGTATATATATTAGCTCTAGGGAATGGTGCCAAGGCGCAATGTAAATGAAAGAAAGGAAAACAAGAGCTCAAGAATTGTTTGGATCGTTTATGGGCACATACATGTACAAATAATGTATTAAACAAGGCTGGGCAACATTACTAAAGTAAATACCACACTATTCGTTCAACAAACTTATATATTGGCGTAATCAAACAGAGTAATGTTGAAATTTATTACGTTCGCATATACATGTACTAGCTCTAAGGACTTGTACCAAAACACAATATACAAACAAGGATAACTAGTAAAGAAAGACACGTTACATTGCAATAAAGTTCAAAGCTTACGTAAGTCATCGACCAAGCCCTTTCTGTCGACGCCTATAGTATGTTGACGTAAACATAATAATATGAAGTTTATTAAGTGTATATATATTAGCTCTAGGGAATGGTGTAGATATGGCAAGAAATTAGTGCACATTATATATAGTAAAGATTTGTAACCAGTTACAAGGTTACAATTTTTGTATAGTATAGATGCACAGTACTGTATACTAACGTTACAAATGACAAAAAATGTTTTAAAGTGAAGTATTTATTATTTAATATATGTGTATGTTAAAATGGTTACATTTAGGTTACACCATTGTAAATAGGTTACAATAAAGAAAAACAGTTATAAATGTTTTTTTTAAATTATCTGGGAATGTAATTTTACTTGGTTACATTATTAATAAATGGGTTACATTTATGAAAAGCAGTTACAGGGTCTCAATTAATATTTGAGACTTCATTGAAAATAGGTTACATTTAGGTTACATCATATCAAAAAAGAGTTACAACAGACTAAAAGCAGTTACAGGGGCACATTAAATATCCGGGCATTTTATTTTAAATCAGTTACATTTAGGTTACATCATTATAAATGAATTACAAATAAGGTTCAACTTTTTTATAGAAAAATCGTTATATTTTTAGGGGGACATTTTCTAAAATGGTTACATTTAGGTTACATCATTATAAAAGAGTTACAAATAAAGTACAACTTTTATTATAGAAAAACTTTAGGGGGACATATTCTAAAATGGTTACATTTAGGTTACATCATTATAAAAGAGTTACAAATAAGTTACAACTTTTTTATAGAAAAAATTTTACATTTTCATGGGGGCATTTTCTAAAATGGTTACATTTAGGTTACAGCATTATAAAAGAGTTACAAATAAGTTACAACTTTTTTATAGAAAAAATTTGTCATTTTCATGGGGACATTTTCTATTCACTTTCTATACATCATTGTAAATAAGTTACAAATAATATTATCCACTTGAGTGATTATACATGTACAGTAGTAAACCCTCAGTAAAAAAAAAGAAAAGCTAGTCATTCCAAACTTAACAAATAATGAAGATTTATTTGGTTTTTTTATTTCCTGTACAGGAACAAGTATGATAAATATTGAGGCTGCATGTGGTTGGTGTATTTTCAACTTTATTTTCATATATATATATATATATATATATATATATATATATATATATATATATATATATATATATATATATATATATATATATATATATATATATATATATTACCTCTAGGGAATGGCGCAAAAGCTTCAGAATTGTTTTGATCATTTATGGGCACATACATGTACAAATGTATTAAACAAAGCTGGGCTACATTACTAAATTAAATACCACACTATTCGTTCAACAAACAACGATCTCGCATAGAAAATGATTCATGAACACGGTATAATTCATACTGCTGAAAATAGAAAGTACTCTAGTACGTAATATGTAAGAGGTCACAAGGCAACACTTTATTTACAATAGTATTTAATTTTAAAATGTAAATACACCTTTAAGTATTTAGTTCAGCGTGTCTGTTAATTAGGATGTCATTGCCAGTTTCGTTGGCGAATTGAAGAAACCCATAGGATACCACGTTCTGCAAACAACTGCCAGCATCAAGCATATACACTGAACCAATCAGGCTTTAAGCAAATGATAAATTTTTTTAAAAATTAAACCATCCAGCATGCCTTCAGTACTAGTATTTAAATATTTGCATATGTGGTCCATATAAGATAAACAAAATAATTGAAAACGTTTAACAACTCTGAAAGTGGCAAGATATTGTGTGCTTATATTTCCTGCTCTAACAACTATTTTGGGTTATTCACAATTCAAAATATAAGTTTAGGTCATCTACATCTCGCAGATACAACAAATGCACCAGTTATAATAACCGTAGTATTAGAAGAGCTGCAAATTGTTATTATTTTTAGAATTACAATGTACTAAAGCCATCATTCGAGCACCAGAAAGTTACTTTAATTAACTCTTCAGGTAAATCTTTAAATAGCAAAACCAGTTTGGCATACGGTAGTCGACCACGCCTACAAGCCTTGTTTTCTACAACGATTTAGTGTTCATCTCCCGGTCTTTTGCGACTTCATCTTTACATGTTTACAAAGCCTAGAAAGAAATTAAGTGAAGTTAAGAAGCGGCAGATCGTTGGAATGCGTAATAGTGGACAGAGCTTGCGTCAAATAGCACAACACTTTGGCATTCACTTTAGTATTGTTTCTCGGCCACTGAAAAACGTCATCGAGATGATGGAACTATCCAGAAACGTCCTAGGACAGGTCGACCACCTAAAACATTCGAAAAGGAGGATAGAGCACTCGTTCGTGTAGCCAAACGCCAACCGTTTGCCACTTCAAGATATCTTCGTGCCGATTAGAATAACCAAAAACAGAGTCGCCGTTAGAACAGTTAACAGGCGCCTAAACAATGCAAGGTTGAGAGCTCGTCGTCCCTTCAAACGTCCACTGTTGACACAGAGACATCGCCAAGCACGTTTAGAGTGGGCACGATATCACCACCATTGGAATATTCGAAGCTGGCGACGAGTACACTGGACCGACGAAAGCAGATTGCTTCTTCGTCATATTGATGGCGCATTCGCGTTTGGAGACAAAAGAGGCACTGTTTTCAACGAGACATCATAGGCACTACAGCGTTTTGTTTTGCGGTGGTGGTGTCACATTGTGGGGAGGCTTTTCATACGACTGTAAAGTAAATCTGTATGTGGTTGATAGGACAATGACAGGTCAGATATATCGAAATGACGTCATTAACGGTTTTCTCCGGGTACTCCGGCTTCCTCCCCCAATAAAAACTGGACGCCATGATATAGCTGAAAAATTGCTGAAAGTGGCGTTAAACACCATCAAACAAACAAACAATATATATCAATAACATTATCAAACATGGTTAATCGCACAGGAATTTAAAATAACATTTCCTTAAATTAACTAGTTTCAGTGCAGAATTGTTTCAGGTACTTGGCACTTAAATTCCATCTCGAAAGTAAGTCTGACAATCTGTTTCTGACGATGGTATGTATGTCAGACGCAGCTGAATATTATGCAATGAACACTTAAGCCAAATTCGTCGGGCTATATTCTACATGGTGTTTTTTCTTCCCGAAAACTCATTTAAAAGTGAAACACACAGCTCATTTCCACAAAATAGCTGTATACGGTTATTTGTAATTCTCTAGGCCCATAACTGAATAGCACGTAAATTTACAGAATAAAAACATTAAGTAAATCCTGGAAAATAACACTCTGCCACAATTGCCTTTTAGTACAAAACTTTTTACTAACATTCAATTTTTAAAGTACTTTTGCCTCTTCTAATTTAATATGCAAAATACAAACTGTCATTTGAACTGAATTATTTCTCTTCCGGGGAAAGTGACACGGTAGACGTGTAAAACATTTATCTTCACTTATGTCTAATCCTAGATTGTTGAATAGGTTTTAAGCAAGTGTATAATCCTGCTTAGCGAAACCATTGCATAGTAGACCGACAAAAAGAGTTATTAAAATACCGCGATCCCAATTAATACTCAAAAACGTATTCCAACGTGAAAACTATGTGAAACTGACCAAGGTAGTTGCTCAGAATTGGGAACTGCATTAAGTGGACTGATCGCGCCAATTGCTATTTAAGTGAAAGTGAATCAAAATAAATAAAAATACCTTGCAAATTCAAAATAAGTTAAATTCCGATTGAGTTTTTATCGTCTTAGCGCTATAAAAGTAATGATGGGCCCCTGGGGTGCCACAAGGAAACATATTTGCAAATATTTTGTTGTTGTTAATTATAACATAATTTAACAATTCCCTGAGTGTGATTTTTCTGTAATAACTATTTACCAAACACACATTTTTGAACAATAGTATGTACTCACTTAAAACGTGTGTTGCAAAAGAAATACGGGTAAATTTGATAACTATTCAAAACGAAATAACTCTATTTATCTATATTTTAAATATTTGTTTTTTTGTTAACTGTTTCTAATTAAAATGGAAAATTAATATAATAGTTTTTCCCGTCTTTGACAGGATATAGAATGTCACATCCACGTCTAAGGGGGTATATTTCATTCGCCGCCGACTCATGAAATGTAAATCCTAAGCCGTGAATGGGACATTATATATAGGATCATACATTGGTACGAGTGGATTATCGGATTTCTCCAATCGAGATAGTTAAATTATGGAATTTTAATTCCGAGCCTTGGCGAGGACTTAAATTTCCATAATTTAACTATCGAGATTGGAGAAATTCAGTAATCCAAGAGTACTAATGTAAGATTCTGTTTCTCTAATTTTAAAAAGTAGTAAATTTGCGAAACGAAGTACAAATTCTCCCAACCCCAATTTATCGTTCATGACTTGAATTCGCGGTAAATGGAAGATGTTTTGTTTATGACGTCATGAGTTCTTATTGTGACGTTATTATTTTTAACCAATCAACTGCTGAGAACAACAAATTCACTAGTGACGAGAAATATTTTTTCCACACCGGTCAAGCGGTTGAAATATTACGTCAAAATTAGAGAAATACTATATCTACGACGGGAATAACATTTAATATATACGCATATAAATGCTTTTGCACGAGTAAAATGAAATTGCAAAACAGAATATAGATGAGTGTGCCCACTCGGCGCACTTGATTTAACCTCTTCCATGGCATTCTTGATAACGATATTTACTGTTAAGTTATTTTGATGTTATTCCTTTAATTGTAATTGTTCTTTAATATTATCATCAGTTAAATATACATAAAACTTCATTGTTGCAAACGTTGTATATGAGCGCAGCGAGGTGCAGGCTATTTTATAACTTGTTTGGCGATTACATTGCAATATACCAACCTACACTTATTCCCATGGTTTCAGTGTTTTGACATGATTTATGTTCGAAGAAAATGATATTTTGCATTAAAAGTTCTTCTCGTATTGAAATTATGTAATTGTTTGAAGAGTTAAATTGATAAAAAAATTAAAGTTTTCTATTTTTTCAAATCTTGCCGGCTTGTTTAGCTTTATTTACGACGAAATATAATATAGCTTATTGTTGCATTCAACGTCACACACATTCTTACATCACTGTAAAGTTCTAGTGAAAGTCAGCTAAAATTCAAATTTTCATACGAAGACGGGCGAAAATAAACGAACCCTAAGGTATGTCTAATTTTAGTAACTGTTGTATTTCCATCATTATTACATAATACAGAGTAAGGCCAAATAGAATGGCAGTGTTACTTTCCTTGACTAACCGGTTTTCATTTAAATTTGTTGATTATTATTAAGATAACAGTAGTTTAAATTTATGTAGAATAACTGCTGAAAGAGGCGTGGTGTTAAGCAACATTTAAACAAACAAGCAATATTTGAAAATGCGTGATGATACAAGATTGATAAAAAAAGCAAAAAAGGAAGTAGTCCAATGTGGTACATTGAACAAATACATAACGTGACGCCCCTTTCCATTCTGTTCAGACTGACGTAATATGAATTTACAATAAATATCAATAATAGAGCAAATTCTTTATGGACATATAACATTAAAATACAGCTGTTGATGATTATAATTTACATTGATAAAAAACCTTTCCATTTCTGTTAAATTCCCTTGTCTATGTAGAGTCATTGAACAAAACAACAGAAATGCATTTGCTGGGTAAATAGTGAAATTTTGGATTGACAATTACTTAAAGTGTGTTGTGATTTTTAAAAGTTTATTGTCTGCTAAACGCCTTAGTTTACCAAGAAGTTGTGTTTAGAAGACAACGGTGATTTAGTTTTTTACAAAGTATGAAAGGGATTAGAGCATTGGGATGTTTTATAAGTGGAACTCATTAAGATAAAAAGCTTGGATACTTTTATACTTTGATATTATAAATATTTAATAAACCGTATTAACGTTTTTACTGAATAAGTCTTCATCCGGGTGTTAATTACTTTTTGTTTCAGCGCAAAATTATTTCTTTCGCATCGAGCCTTATTAAAAATAAAGGGCTTGAACCCCCATGCGATATCATCTGTTAAATATCAACATTTGGGTCTAAATTAGATTTTTAACAGATAGACCATATGTTTAGTTATTTTTCGAAATGCACAGCTTCATGTTTAATTTCAGTATTTAGAATATTCTTTAGCTAGAGATATTTGTTTTTTTTTTACTAGTGTCTTCACTTCGAAAGATGTCACAAAAACTACTTGACTTTTCTGGAATTGTGAAGTATCCATCCGGTATACATTCCGATGTCATTCGGCGCTATCTTTACGCTTAAATGTGGATGGTGAGGTCATAAAGCCATTATTAAAATAATACGTAATATTTTCGATTGAACTGGGCGGAATCTTGTAAATATTACAATTAAATGATATAGACATACTAAGACTTAGCGTATCCTAAATAGTCTAATAAAGGAAGAACGTTTAATGGGTAATCAAACGAATTGTATGTAATATAGGCAAATCCGGGTGATATTTGTTGTAAACAAAACAAATAATTCGTTTATAAGATAGTATATTGACTTGATTCAGCACTTAGTTAAAAGATAACAAATATTGACAAGGGAAGACACTTTCAGTATCCATGAGTATTGACCAATTTACTTTTAATGTACTAGACATTTAGTTTTGTGGATACTGTCTATTTTAATGGTTATTTCTCTTAGTAATCGATAGAGAAATCCCTGTTATATAAAATGTAAATAGTAAACTAATGACAAATACTAAATTAAGAAAGACAACACTAGTCACTTCAAATTTTGATACAATCGAAATTATTCAGAAATCAGTACAAATGCATTAAAAGTTAAAAATGTCAGAATAAATAACTACATCATAATTTTTTAAATTATAAAACCAGTTGCTAACAGCACCTTGTACAATTGTAGTAATAATAATACTCTAATAATGAATTTCAATGCGAACAATAACGAACAGTAACAGTACAAAGCTGAAACGCTAAAAGTACATAAAACAATACATGCTGTTTAATGTTTATAAACAGTCCCTTCCTGGACAAGAACACTCTTTCCTCTTCAGCCTAATATCTTTTATTTCTTGGTCAAAGAATCTCCTTCCGATGACACACACGAAGGATTGTTCTGTTACGCGAACATCTGAGGTAAGGTTCTATTTATTAAGACTTTCCACCTTTCCGACTGGAAAGCATTCCTGTTATTCATCTGTTTATTATTCTTTTTTCCACCAAGTTTCTTTTCCCATTATAAATTTTGTTTCGCGACATGTCGTAAAGACATTTTGTACTATGGATGTATGAGACATTACGCTTTCGCAGTTAACCCTATCACACCGAACACTTGTTCGTTACGGAGTTATTTCCCCTGTCATTAAAAAGCTTGCGTGGAGATAAAATATGAAACCGTAAAAGATTTCGCAATGAAAGTTGTTCCAAAATGGTCAGCTCTTGATCGCGACAATTTATAACATATAGCGCAAAGGATTTTGACGACCCGTTATAGGAGTTATTTCCCCCTTTATTATTGCAAGTATATTTTTTACCATTGAAACTCATGAACCAGAGGTGATAGAGACTTGGGGTTTCCACTGTTGGTCATCACGGACCTTAACAAAGGTCAAAGGTCAAGGTCACATTCTAATTTTTGACCTTTTGTTGTGTGCGGATCTCCTCCTTAACCATAATAGATATACAACTGAAACGTTTACTGAAATGTAGATCTTATAACGATCTTGAATCGTCATTTATTAAATTGAACTTTTATAAGAGTGATCTCTCCTAGACCAATGACATGTATTGTGAATTGCATTATATCACGTTATCTCAGTTTTTATAACATATATATACGTTTACAAATTAACCCCCACACTGTTAGAATTAAATTTTTAACACTGTCAAATTTTAGCTTACTCTCAGCGGGATTCGAACTCACATCGTTGTGACACTGTGGCACCAATTCGCCTGCACTATGTCCAGTGGTCTAGACCCCTCGGCCAAATCCGCTATACAAAAATATAGCTTCATTAACCGGGGTGATTCATAGACATAGTACATGTGTACTAACGTGTGACGATGACATTTTTGTAACCAATATTAATTTATTTGACAGCAATCTAATTCAGCATTTTTGTATATATTAAATAGGATGACAAAGTTACTTGTCATACAGCCACAGTAAGTAAATTATATACAAACGTCTAAGTATTGTGACAACCACAAAATATATCTATCCAGCGGATTTCTGAAACATCAGAAATACAGGGTTAATATCAAATTTGTATATATACGTCTACAAATTAAGACGTCAGAATTAGATTTTTAACACTGTCAAATTTTAGCTGACCCCAGCGGGATTCGATCTCACATCGTTTTGACACTGTGGCACCAATTCGCCTGCACCCTGTCCTGTGGTCTAGACCCCTCGGCCAAATACGCTATATAAACTATAGCTTCATTAACCGGGGTGAATTGTAGACATAGTACATGTGTACTAACGTGTGACGATAGAATTTTCGTAACCAATACTAATTAATTTGACAGCAATCTAATTCAGCATTTTTGTATATATTATATAGGATGACAAATTTACTTGTCATACAGTCGATGTAAGTAAATAATATACAAACGTCTAAGTATTGGGACAACCATATAATATATCTATCCAGCGGATTTCTGAAACATCAGAAAAATACTGATTTAGATTACTGTCGAATTAATATGTATTAATAAGTGCAATACTTGCGTCTAAAGATCCATTAAAACAGGTTTTTTAAAGAGAAAATACATAACACAATGTTATGAAATGCTCAGTTCTTTATTTGATCATTGATATGTGCTATATAATTGTTTACTAAAAGCTCTAAAAATAGAAGTACAATTAATCGTTATTTCAATTTTCACATACCATTTCAGATAACATAATATTTGGACCAAAATTCAAACTAGCAAAGTAAGACCTAGTTCCAAATCCAAACATCACCAGCTAGACCAAACTTTATTTAGGAAAAAACAAATATATTCCTCTGCAGAGTATTAAAACACACCTCAGGAGCTGGAAATACACAGTGCTACGGAATATATGTTATGAACTTTATTTTATAGTTGTGCCAATCTCCATCCTACAACAATTGCACCTATTTGAAATATTGAAATATTGCGCCCTAATTGCTCACTACAATAGTTGGTCAAAACTCATTTCTACTCGATTCACACAAAATGTTACTGTAGTCGGCCTCACGTAACTTAATATAGTGATTGATCTTTTGGGGTTTCTACATTTCCAGATACAGATCTTTTCTCTTTGTGTAATAATAAAACTGGTTTTGGCTACAAATAGCACGACAGGTGTTATCTGGGGTAGCAGGATATGACAACCCGTCTAGAACTCCTGAAGTCATGCATTTGCAATGGGTTCGTGTTGTGGACATGTTCTTTTTAAAATTTATTATCTGTTGTGTTTGGGATTTTTTTCCTTGGCTCTATGTCTACATTCACTTATTCTGTACAGTACTTGCACCCGTAAAAGCCACTTTGACTGATTGATAACTGATTTCTGATGGATTTTGGAACGCTGACGGATCGCTGAATGATTTATGCTGAATACATCCGTCCAAAATTATTAATACGTCATTACCTTGGTAACCGTCAGCGATCCGTCAGAATCCGTCATTTCATTATATGCATAAATCGGTTATTTTTATTGACGGATTCGTATAAATTAATAATTTAAAGATAAAACGGATTCTGCGTCATTTGTATATAATATATGCATTTATTATACCATTTATAATAAAATAAAAAACATGCGTTTAAAAGAATTGTTAATACAATGAATCGTACTAAATGAATAAAACATATTTAAAGAAAAAAATTTCTTTATTTTATATAATTAAGCAAATTTCTTTAAAGCAGGACATATCTGCGAATCGAGTCCTATAAACCTTCAAAAAACTTCTATTTAAGGCACAGTAACGACGTGGTAATTCTTTTTTTCGTAATCCATAATTGATTCTTTTTTATTCCCGCGACTCGTGATTTCGGCATATTTTATTTTTTGCGACATGTTACATGTATATTTTGTGTCATATATTAAGCCGACCCGACTCCCCCAATCAGTAACAGATTTATTTCACATTTAGGAAACGACGTGGCCTCTTTTTGACATCATTATTAGTTACTTAAATGTATGCTTGCGTGTTTTTATTTAGTCTACAATGTTTTAAAGTACAATTATGTAACTGTTGTGTATAAACAATTTTTGAACTGTTGAACATGCATTGTCAATCAAAACACATTGTTTACTAAACAAAAAGTTGTATTGGAAAATATACAGCGATTTCTTGTCTTAAGTTTTATTGGACAGGCAATAAAAGTTGTTAAAAAAGTATACATACAATTACGCTGGATTGTTCCATTTGTTTCATGGCTTCCACTTTTTATTGGGGGTGGGGGTAGGAGGAAGCCGGAGTACAGGTTAAAACCGACAATTATAGTGGAGTCGGGCGCACCCTATCTGCAGTCGTTCGAAAATTCGCAACCTGTTGACAGGCATGTGATAACTAGTAGATGACTAACCAATCAGCCACCTAGGCCCCAATAACGCCGGGGAGAATATGTTACAGACAGACACGTGTTTTAGTTCGAAAGAGTAAATTTTTTTTAACAAAACGTCATTAATTCGTTATGTCTTAACATTGTCATTACAGTGTAATATCGATAAAACAGAACCTTTTCAAAACTTGCCCTTTAAAAGAGTGTCATTTAATTTGAAAAATAACTTATTGTATTGATTGATTGATTTAATGTTTGCTTTTCTTTCAGCGAGAGTATTTCAGCTTTATTCATGACGAAAATAAGTTAAATATAAATAAGTTCGATTTGTTTGTTTAAATATTATTTAACCCACTTTCAGCAATTTTTCAGCTATATCATGGCGTTTTTATTGGAGGAGGAAGCCGGAGTACACGGAGAAAACCCCCGACCTTCAGTAGGAAAACTGGCTCCCTTTCAATTAAGTCGAGTGGACCCTGTCCGAAAGGGAGACTCGAACCCGTAACCTTAGTGTTGTCAGACCACGTGATCAATAGTTGATGAACTTACATCACCACTGGGCCTTTTCAATAAATTAGAGAAAGATGGACAAAAGGGCAAAAAATTTGAATTCCACTTGAAAAATATGGGGTATGGGTAGGGGCGTAAGATTGACTTTTTTACGTGCAAGGAGCGTGAAACTCTCTAAACATGTCACTATTGTTCGCGGCAGCTCTGTTAAACCTAGTAACTAATTTCAAGTACTTCCGAATTTAAAGGAAACCATTTATACTTATATATCATTAATTGTGGAATGACTTTAACAGACATCGTAAAATAAACAAATTGCGACGGCTAAAATGCGAATGCAGAGTTTATTTTTATATTACGCTTAGATGTTCGCATATTTAACTCATAAGCTTCGATATACAAACGCAGTTAGTAGTTTAATCTTTATTTGAGATTTAATACTGTGTAAATTCATGCGACACAATGATATAGTGAATAAAATATATAAATAGATGTTTGTCGTAAATCTTATTCAGTATTATACACCGGAATTCTTAGGAATTGTGGCACAGTAGTTTATTCTTTATTCGAGATTTAATTCTCTGTAAATTCATGCGACACAATGAGATATATAGTGAATAAAATATATAAATAGATGTTTTCGCTTTTGTCGTGAATCTTATTCAGTATTATACAGCGGAATTCTTAGGAATTGTGACACATAAGTTTATTCTTTATTTAATTCTGTGTAAATTTATGTGACACTATGGGGTAGTAAATAAAATATATAAATAGATGTTTTCGCTTTTGTCGTAAATCTTATTCAGTATTATACACCGGAATTCATAGGAACTGTGGCAAAAAAAGAAAAATGATCAAACCACGACAAATGATCTTTTTAAGCGTTTACAATAAAAAAAAAGCCTCGACCTCGGAGGTTAAGGTAGCAGTAATCTATTATTGATCACCGAGTTGTATGTTCGATCCTTACAGCGAGATGGTGTGCTCGACTCATCCCTCTAAATTTGCGAAGAGCACCAGTTTTCCTGTCGAAGGTTAGCTGATTCGTTGGGCACTTCAGCTCTTCCCTATAAACACTCGACGTCATATTATATAAACTAATATAATTTTTGAAAATAGTGTTAAACAAACTTCAAACATACATACAATGCTAACGCGAAAAGGCGAAGTGAAAAAAATGTTACGATTCCGCCTTCACGTTTTTCGTGTGTTTCGCTTTTTCCGCTTTAAAACCTTTCAAAGACAAATACGAGATGTACGCCTTGGCATGCGAGGTCAAATATTTTTCGAATTTATTGAGAGTGTGGATTTTTTTCATTTCTTTTTTTAATTATTTTTTTAAATAAAATGACACTATGTGATGTTTATATTCCGTCACAGATGCATTAGTTGTAGAAATTTTTTCCGGGCGGGGGAGGTAATTTCCATTTATCAGTTACATGTATAACTTTAGTGATAACTTTAGACTAGACGTTTTCCGCTTTCAAAATACGGACATGCGCCTTGGCACGCGAGGTGCTTTTTTAAAGTCATTGTGTGTGTGTGTTTTTTTAAATTTACTTTGTTGTAATTATTTTTTTAACAAAATGACAATATGTGATGTTTATATTTCGGCACAGATGCATTAGTAATAGATTGGGGGAATTTCAACTTTTTTTTAACTATAACTTTAGACCAGTTTTAGCCTTATTATTAGGTAAAACGATCCATCAATGAGGACATAACAGTTGACATTTTTATACTTCTAATATTTGCGAGTGAAACGAATTTTCACATTTCGAAATATTAATTTTACTAACCGGAAGTTGAATGGAAGAATTGGAGCGATCAGTCCAAATCAATCCGTCAGATCAGTTAAATCGTTCCAAATCCGTCTATTGACAGATGGACGGATTGGGAACAACTGACGGATTGGGAACGATTTGACTGATCTGACTGATTGATAACTGATTGCTGACGGATTTTGGAACGCTGACGGATTGATAAAAGTGTTGCGTTTTCAATCTCAAAAAGCTTAAAAAGTACTGTATCTTACAACTCACTAAACAATTCATTACAATAGTTAAACTAGCCAGATATTAAAATAATTAGAACTGACTTCACATTTTATGTATTGTATGGATTTGTTGTGTTCGTTTTGAGAGTTTTTGTTTGACTTAGCTTTAGTTTATACATTCATACATTTATTAGTTTATTATTTATTTATTTAATTCTGTTGATTACGTTTCTGTACCTTCCACTCAAAACTTCACGAAAATTGTAAATCCACATTGCAGTCTATACTCGACTTTACTCTTTGTATTATAAGACTGTCCACATGTCTCAATTTGCATAGATTCGGATTGTTTTCGTTTATGTTGATAAATCTTTTATGGTTAACTGTTCACAGTGGCTTTTGTTTGTTATATGTTTGATTCTGTTGTCCATATGCCGAAGGTTGAAATTTATAGTTGTTAATCTCCAATCTCAATTTGTTTGATATATAAAAACAGCAAGTATATTTTAATAGGTTTTATTCACACATAATATACGTTCAAAAAACATACATTTAAAAGTTACATATGAATATTACAACTTCTGCTTTGCTGTATATAATGTAAAGATTAGTATGGTTAGTTCAGCAAGTTACTTACTTACTTGTAACCTTTAAAATATGACAGTGAATAAGTAAGAATAATTGCAGTATTTATCTTATGTGTTCCTTTTAGAGGTAAATAGTGTATCTACCCATTTACAGATGACAAACAATTATAAAATGTTGAAGCAGAAATTTTTATGGTAAATTTGTTAGCTCACTCGATATCTTTCAAGTCAATGGCAATACATTAATTAGAAAGATTCATTTTTTAAAATTTATTCATTCAATAGTTATTTTCTTATCCGATGACAATGTATGTACATATTGATATGCCTCTACTTATGACAATAGTTCTACCTAACCAACATTACTGTTATATTTATGATTTCACATATAAACATCTTAAAAAATAAATATGCACACTACGGTTTGACTAAATAGATTTCAATACATTTTTTTGTTATTAAATGACACAATAACACAGATGTAGTAAACAATAATTAAAAACACTAGAAAATAAGCCAGTATAGCCATAATTAAAAAAACACATCACATACGTTGCTTTTTGTGGTATATTATGCAAATAAATAAAGACTGTTTTTTATCTGCCTTATTAGAAGGCGACAAACAAATGTTAGCGACCTATGATCGAAATGAAAATTTTGGTATCTGTTTTATTTAATTAAACATTTTAAGGACGTTGCAATTTTTCACACATATAATAATCAAGGTGCAGATAAACTAAGGTGGCCGTAATGTCGCAACTTTACAGTAATTAATTTTTTTAACAATTAAGTTGATCTTCTGCAGTTCGAAAACAAATTGTTGGTACAGGCCTCAACCAAACTTGAATTTTCTTCTTTTTGTAAGAATCGTTTAAATTTACCAAAATATATAACAACAATATTATCTTCTACTCAGTTGTGTTCATTATAGCATGAACTGTGTAGAAACAAACCGTTGAACTAACATACGGCGCCTGCAAAATGCAAGTTAATAACCTTATGCCGTTATGGTATATAGCGTAAATTTTGGTTTTCTTAGTTCATTTCTTGATATCTTTGCAAACAATATGACAATGAATAAGAAAGAATTTATTTTATTTTCTCTCTAAAGAAGTGAGCAGTGCATATTGACATATTTGCTCATTTATGTTTTCCTGTAAACTTGCAATTGTACAAAGCCTATCATGTTAGGCCATCAATGTTTATGTTAGTTCAGTTATTGGGCTCACATGATACCTTTTACAATCTATTACAATAAAGTTAGGAAAAATTCACTTTTGATTTTTATGGCTTCTCAATTTACGTATGACAGTAAATAGTATACTACTGACATTAGTTCTACTAAACCAACTATCAACAATACCATTATAATAAAATGTATACATATTTAATATGAAGGAAAAACTGCTAGTTTGTCAACGGCAACAATCGCTTTGGCTGAATAAATTTGAATAAAAGAAGTATTGCGTTGATCTCGTGTTTGGTTTTATTCATCATTACATTCAATGTATCAAAGAATAACTTTTAACTTACATAATTAGTGTGGCAGCGATTAATTCAATCATATTCGTTTAATGGGTATGGAACATCTTGTGGAATACGACGCCTGCTTGGGACAATACTTCCCAATATTCATGTAATTTAATATGTCTGTCCAGATAAAAAAAATTTAGATTTTCGGGTCATTCAGGTAACTAAAAGAAAACAATAAAATATTTCAAATGCGCATTTATTCAGGTATACATTACCTGTCTTTTTTAAATTGCAGACAGATACTATCAGAAAGTCATAATGAATAATTGGACTGCTTATATATTTCGTTATCTGGGACTTATTTTAGATTTTGCATACGAAATAAATTACTCAAAATGTTTCTAATATAAGAATTAGTATTAGAATCTCTAGGATAAAACTGCACGTTAAATTGAACGGCAACATCGGAAAATACTAAACATTTTAACACATCCTTTTCCTAATGTATTTCGTAATTTCTTACCCATAAGAAGGTACACAATAAAATTGAGGCAGTACCCTATCATCCAGCTCAAACTTAGAAAATTTAGTAACGATAAATAGAAATTGATTTCGTCTTTAAGGAAAACGGACTTATGAGAATGAACAATGTGTAACATAAACTGAACTGATAAACGATAGATCATGATTCCTCCAGATAAAACAAAAATTACAGAAATGAGAATAACAATGACTGCAGACCTGCGATTGCAATTCTGTGCAGCGCGAGAATCATTCAACAATGGATTTTTCATTAGAAAAGTCAGCTTACAAAATAAGATGCCCGTAGAAACAAGAATAACAGGGAAGGATACAATGTAAGAAATGCACGTTGTTAATAAAAACCCTCTTAGATAATTTACATCTAATTCAGTTAAAAAACATTTACCACATACCACTTTTAAATGGTGGGAAAATATTACACATCCTGTAACATAAAGACAAAGTACAACTCCAAAAATAAAGGCCGATATCACAGCACACACTTTGTTGTTTATACGAGATTTACTCCATAATGGAAAGAACACAGCTATTGTTTTCTGGGCTGATAGAACAGCTGTCAGATAAACTGACGCTAAATGAAAATTATCATTCGCCAACTTTAAGTAATGGAAAAGAGTACATAGTGGGTAATTTGGAATCCACATGTTGTTCACTATCTGATTACTAAAAAATGTATACCCAACAAATTCCAAGAGGGATGTTAATACAGCTGATATAGTATCCGATATTGCCAGTGAACTAAGTAATATAGTGAATGGTGATCGATTCTTCTTCTGTAAAAATATCCAAACAACTATAACATTTCCAGTCGCGATCTGAACCGACAAGCCAGTGTTGAAGTATACTATGTACGAATGTGGTATGAAGAATCCCACAAAGCCTATGATTTTGTCACTTTTATTCCTGTCTTGTAATGAAACCTGACAGAGAGCAAATTAAGAAATTAAGAAAACATAAGTCGTTTCCAAGTCATTTTTGTTCTGCGAGTATGAATAAAAATGTGAATACTTTGAGGTTATTAAATATGTTACCTTGTGCACCATTTGACAGTTCTCCTCTATAGTTAAATTTAAATGACGATTTCCTGGGGTTGATTTAATGTTAACACCATCATATGTTTGATAGGCTGATCTGTTTTCCCTTAAATAATCCGCCATTTGAGAATATATTGTGGTTGATGGAACGTTTCTTGCATTGTTCTCTTGACTTTCATATTGGCTTGACCTCCCATGTCCAATGTAATACGCATCCATAACGGGAAACATTGGAGCTGCAATGTGAAGAGAAATAGCAAATTACACAATTTACCAAAAGAAATATTTTTCATGAAAAGATGAAATAACGTTTCTGAAGCAAAAGTATCATTATAGTTGATCTGCAATTAGTCTTTTCCCTATCGTTTTTTGCACACACATTTCTTTGCATTTTTCATTCCTCTATGTTAAGAAAAAAATTAATATAGTTATGCTTATTAACATCCTCAGAGTCTGAGTCTGCTTATTTTATGTATGTTATCATTACAGATTTGAACTTGTGACATCAAAATGCTTCATGAACCTGTCCGCATAAATGTGTTTGTGGTAATAATATTTTCAGAAATGTAAAAGTTTACATTCTAATTATTCCGTACTTTGTATTGAAGACTTAAAATTGTTGCTGAAAATATTTTTAATTAACAAATTAGAACACTCTATGTATGTACTACATGTAATATCTCCGTAGTTATTGCCGTGTGCTGTAATTCATGTGAACATACATTTATTCACACTTTCTTGGTTTGGTGTCTTATTAAAATAAACTCTTCTCTCCGTAATCACAACTGTGTGCTGTAATTACTGCCGAGTGTTGTCTCTAAAATTCTCTTTACTTTCTAATCTTTCCCGTGTTACATCTTTCCAATCTGTACACTTATGTTTATGTTTCATGATGATACTTTAATCTTATTACTTATCTACCAAATCTCTATCAAGCTCTCTTTTCAGTGTGCTATCTCTACAGTCAGTATATTCTCTCAAAATCTCAGTCGGCCCAGTGATTTTTCTCATCTGCGTTTCTTTCTAATTTCTGCTTTTTCAATTTTAATTTGTTTCTAGTGTGTTGTTCTTACTGTCTGTATTACTCGCTCTCTTATCTTTAAAATCGTAATCTTTGTTTTATGATGTCTCTTTAAAATTAACTGCCTTTTTGTGCCAACTGTTGTCTCTTTAATATAATATTGTGTCTTATTTCTCCAATGTAATTACAATAGACAGACACACACAAACAGCAATAAGTATCAACGGTTGGAATATAGTTCTATTTTAATTTCTTCTAAGAAAAAAGGATTTCTACATTCTTGCACCAATCAAATGAAGAAACTAAACATGATAAAAATGAAAGATAAACACCTGAACAACACGATATTGGACATAATAGCTGTGAAAGAAACAATTAAATACATCTGTGATACATTTATTTGTGCAATTAATGGCAATATAAAACACTTGAACTTGAAATTTCTTTCCTTTTCACAATATGTTATTGTTTTACATCTGTGATAATAATGACAAAGAATCGAAGATACCTAGCAGTGATCATAAAACAATAAGTAAAAGAAAGACAAAACCACTGTCAAACAAAAGACTGGGCAACAAGAAAACAAGCAGATACATCATTAAAAAACAGACAAGCAAAAAAACGATCAAAGCGAATCCTTCTAAAACATTCTGTTAGTGATGGTGCTTTGAAACAGTAAGCAAATTCCGGTCCACGCTAGGAACTCGTCGCATTAATCAAGTTAAAATACGGTAACTACTCATATTTACGTAGCCATAGTTTTGTACGAAGGCGGGATATGTGTTACGTCAAAAGGTACAAATCAATGATCATTTGTGACACAGATATACCGTAACGGTAAAATATTTCAGGTTGCCAACCGTAAAATTAATTCATGACTTAAATCTTGCTTTTGAAGCCACACTGTTTGATCTTATCGTTGCTACCCATGAATGGGAATCGGACACTACAAAGTTAGTCATCACTTTTGTAGAGGAGTCGAGTTTGCATTTTTCTTTTTTAAAAGTAGGTCTAAGTAAGAGGTCGACTTAAATGCATTGGTTGTATATTTAATTTCATTCAACAGGTTATATTGAATGCAAATAGTCACTTAAGATAGAATCGTTCATGGGACAAAGCATCTTCAGTATAACGGAGTGTGAAATTACAGTTCTGGGCTAGTGTCTTTTCCTTCGTCTTTAACAGTATTTCTAGCATAAGACGGACAATGAATTAAACGATAACCTATACGATATACGACATCATACCCGAATGCTATACGCGAGATGCGAGAACGTTATACGGACGTTGTACAAACGATAAACTCGTTATTTAGACGAAAATATCGGTTAGAAGCAAAATTTAACATAAGTGACACAACTTGAATGAAAAGATGGTTCTTCAAACAGTTGCCGAAATGTCCTGTACGTGTAACAATTAGCAAAACAAAGTTTAAAATGTTTGATTATGACAATGATTACAACATTATGTTTGATGATTTCATATATGCAGATGTTCAATTCATATCTTATTTAACACCCAGTCTCTGAGAAACCATGCAATTTCCTTAAAATGAGTTCACAAGGTAGGTAAACAGATTTTAATGAAACATGGTGGAAGAGGTTGAGGGGAGAAAATTATATATATTTTGAAAAAACAGATTGGGTGTTATTTTTATTGTAAAAAAGAGCCACCTGTAAAATACATACAAATGGCGTTGGAATCATGAAAAACAAGCGCTTTTCATAGATTTATTTTTAAAAGGTTAAGCAGAGTTTCAGACAATTCTTTATGGAATTAAGTGGTCCTAAGGTGCTTCTCCTAAAAACAAAAACAATATTTTTTGCCAGTTTTTTGTTTCTTATAAAAAATCTAACTCTAAATGATCAAGAATTGGACAAAAATGAAAAACGGGCTTTTTATGTATAATTAAATGAAATTATCTTTTGAAGTAGTCCTTAAATGACTGTCATATTTCCCCCCATGAATCTTTCTATCTACTGTATGATTTTTTGCTGGGCAATTATTGCATGTTGTCATGGCAACCATTCTAAAATATGATGATTTCCACAAAATGTTTGACATTCTTCATACGAATTCTCTTTATTTTTCCATTGATTAATCTCTATAAGCATAATTAAGGTTCAATATATATTAGTGAATTAATATTCAAATATGACGTGCTTTAAAGGTTTTGAGACGACAACTGTGGTAAAAAAATGATTTATCTATGAGCAACACGCGCTGAAAAGGGCGTGTTTTAAATGGCTGTTCCAATTACAAAACTGTAACTCCCACCGGAAAGCTATTGCATATGACGTATAAATCGACACGCGCTATAACTATCCGTTGCTATATATTGTGTGCTACATTGACGGAACAGCCAGTTTATGGCGGAAATGATGTTTCCTATGGGTACGAAAATATTATAAATGTACTCTAATTGTCTTATTAGAATAGAAATAATTCACGGAGGCTGTGATTTATCATTGTTTTACCACGGGATGACCATTTATATCGTTATTTTATCGCTCGCTATCGCTCGGGATAAAATAATACGACAAAAATGGTCACCCCATGGTAAAACAATGATAAACCACAGCCTCCGTGAATTATTTCTTACATATACAAAAAACCTCCATGTTTATTCATATTATAACATAACATGAAACAAATACAGGTTATTTTCACCATTTTATGATGAAAAATTCCTAATCATTTGTGTGTTTTCCAAAGATTACAACTAAATAAGTTTTGATGGATGTTTCAATTAGATTAGTTATGTGAAAGTTAAACCCTTCTTTATATATTCACTTCTGTAAAAAGCTGTAGAAATAGTAATGGTAACACTATTTGCTTTTTAAATATATATAAATAAAAAACTGCAACCCAAATCAGTGTTTAGCATAACCTCAAATTACCTCCCATTTTTTAAACTTTCCATTTCCCGTAAACCATTAACAAATGAATGGAACTGAATAACCAAGTGAATTATTGTTTTATTGTACAAATGTCCAAGCCTTTACACAACATTATCCCAATGTAAGAAAGACACTGAGTGAAGATCATAGCGCTACTTACAATTACATTGATTGAATTGAAGATGTCAAAAAAGCCAAGGTTGTTACAAAAATTGTGAAGCAATTTCTTTATGAAATAATTTGTGAAGTTGAAAAGATCATGATATGATTAAGTAAGTGACAAGCTTAGAATACAAAGAAACCCAGATGGAACTACATGTACTAGTAGAAAGTTGTGCCAAGTGAATGGCTATCATGCAACCGAAATCCAAATACGCAGTCTCTTTGGCATACTCACTATGAAGAAAGCAAACACGGAATCATCTGCCGAGTAAAAAAAATCGTGGATAACTTAGGTTAAAGTTTCAGATGGTCCTGATCTTCCGAACACCATTGAAATTATGGAATGTTGAGAAAAATAAACATACTGAAAATTGAACTGTCTAGAAAGATAATGGATTGGATGCCATGTGAATCAAATTTTCATTTTTATTCTTAATAAAATTCTTAATAAATTTACAGGTAAATATTGTTTCAATTTTTTATGAGTTTTAGTTCTTCTGGACTTGAGGTCCATGTCAGCTTTTGTCCACACTGCATCCATTATTATATCTAACATTTTCCCCTGAAATCTTCTTCTAATCTGCTGAACGGATTTAATTGAAACTTGACCAGTCACATTAAGTTTGTGTTTGTAAAGTTTGCCGGTGACATATAATTACAGGTCCGAGTCCACCCGGACCCGTAATGTTAACATTTTGGTACCGCTTTCAATCGATTTTTGTCTATTCTGGTACACTGACGATGATATCATCTTCAGCATAAGCGGTCTTTGTATATAATTTAAAAGTGAAGCTTGCGTAAATGAAAAATATTGCACCAGGAGGCCAGGTCATAGGTCGGGGGTGTAAAATGATATCAGTAATTCTACTGTAAACTCCCGTGTTGACTATTTTTTATTAATAGTCCTAGACCCATACATTGTACAGTTTACAGGTACGACTTTCTAAGTTAATTTTAAGCCACTGACCCATCAAATTATCATATCTAATTCAAATTTGTGCATACCCCCGAGCCCTAAAATTAACAGTTTATAGGTCCGCTTATCATATTAATTTATGGCTATAACGAGGACCCATGAAATGTACAGTTGACGGATCTGCCATCAAAAGTCTAGGAAGTTGAACACATATGTAAACAGGCATAACTGCGGAAATGATCAAACTATACGCAGATATAGTTTTAAGAGATAATGATACTTGTTGGACTATAAGATAAGAATACAGACAAAGACTATAAAGTCCATCGATTTTAGACTTGTGCATATCAGGTTCCAGGCATATTCACAAAGATCAATGAGGCAATCACGTTCCTTTCCCATTTCCTTACAAATTATGGTGACACTTTGAGCTTATGTCACTGACAGCGTCCATATTGTAAATAGTGTAATGGATCCTCTGGTCTTCTTGGACTCCTTTCTGAAGTGCAAACAAGATATTAAGTCCCCAAAGGCATCACTTGCGATAGTTTGTTTTCAGTTTTAAGGTCCCCATTCTCTTTCTGAAACAGTGCTTAGGGAACATAAAAGTTTTAGAGTTAAAACTTGTCAGAATTTGCAAACAGGGGTAGAACATAAAATAAAATATATGACTCCAATCAATCAAATGGCTGTCATCGGTAAAAATAGCACATTGTGGTCAAACCTATAGCTGTTTGAAAATATCTCAAAAATGCTACATTTAGCTTATATCTTGGAAGATAAACTTATTCAGAATGATAATATTGACCCGCGTGCAAATTTAAAAAATGATTTTAAAACTAATGTTGGACTTTGTTTGTTGATTTTTCCCAATTCTTTTTAAATCAGTGTTAAAGCCTATTTTTCGGGAAACTGTTTAATGAATTCAATTCCAATTTAGTAGGAATTATCATCTAAGCGCTTCCAATCATGTTTTTGTTTTTGTAAGTGTTAAAAACAAAATAGCAAGATTTGCTTAAAATGTAACATGCTCTTAGACTGTTCGTATTATCTTTGCATATCTTTAAAATCTCTACATTTTTCTAAAACCTGGCAGTCTACATTTGTTTAAAATGGGGTTTTTACAATACATGTATTGGCCTATAACTTAACAACTATTGCAGATAGAGAAAATTGTTAATGATAAAATATTTACATAGTTATGGCCTACAACAGTTAGCTTATAATGTATTAGATAAAAAAAAATTTTTAGAGCTCAGAACATAAAGAATGAAAAACACAGGCAAATGATCTCCCTTTATAAAAAGGCAAAAAACTGTAAATTTATGAATTGTTATGACTTTATGTAATTATAAACTTCACAATATTTTTATTTGTTTATATCTCTCATTAACCATCAGTATAGTGGAGAGAAAATTAGCATTCTCATAAGCTGCAATTTATTTGAAAAAAAAACATTAAAATTGCAGTAATAGTATTATGTAATATCCACAACAGAATATCAGCAAAATATTGAACTCATTTATTGTGCAAAGGTTTGTTTTATAGAGTAAAATTACTTTTTCTACAGTTTAATTAACTCTGACTATAAAAGAATGGTGTAAAATTGTGAAAAAAAATGAAAAAAGGGGCAACTTTGCAGTATGCTCACATATACTTGACATCATTTGCCCAGCAATACCATGCCATCAATTAATAACACTATTATGGTACTATAAGAAAAGACCAGTTAATAAGAATGTGTTCACTAGATCGCATCCTACAGAGATTTTGAAAGTGTGCATATTTGGGCCTTCCAAGATATGGGTTTTAAAGGATTATCTCCCCTTATTTTCTCATTTTGTCCAAAACCTTAATTGTGTTTTTTTAATTGAAAGATAAAACACAATAGTACCTTCTTCAAAACGTTATATGTTTTCTTTGTAATAAGTTGTCTCAGTGGAAAATTTTAGATGTCGAAAATGTGATATTTTCATAAAAAAATGTGTATAAAGCAGGAAAACCGGTTCCCGGTACTTAACAGGCCATTGCAAAAAAACAGTTTGGATACCAGAGGAAATATTTTGTCAAAAAACATCTTTTGTAGTGCCCATTCATCACACAAAAACTTATCAAAATTCGTTGACCCACCTTGTGGACAGTTTTGCATGATTTTCTCAGAGACTGGGTGTTAAAAAGAGAATACATGTATAGCTTGTTCATTTATTCGTTTATACATACAAAAAGTTCGCGTCAAGTTATTGAGTATTTAGTTGTATAGTTATAGTAAAAGAGTAAATTTAAATACATTCTTTAAAACATTTTCAATGTTTATTTTGAAATAAAACCAAATATGTGTTATATTGAAGAGAACTTTTCAGGAATGGTTCACTGAATATCAGTCATTCTGAGTTAAGGTAAAAAGTTACAAGTAGAAGTCATGATCTGAAGCAGTGAAAGCAGTTCTTACCAATTCTAAAAAATACTGTACTTAACTGCCATGAACTGTTTCATTTAAACACAGACACAATCAGTGAAATGATCAAACCTGTTATAACTGACATGAACTGTATGCATTTTGTACAATGATTTACATAATGTGAACAGTAAATTTATAGTAACTATTATTTTCTTTAAGCCAAATGTTAACTGTGTATGGTAATGTCAGTCTTTTTTGGTTCGTAGCAATAGCTGTGGCGATGATAATTTTCAATAAAATTGATTGATATTTTAAGAAAAACATAATATAAAATTAGCATTGGGATTAATTTTCAGCATTTTCCAATACCTCCTGCAGAACATAAATTTATTGGTACTACGTTTTTATATTTTTAGGATCTCTCGCTTTGGTAAATTTTGATGGTATGAATTGGTTACTGTAACTGGGGATTTGTGTGTAAACATTCAACGAATATTTAGAAGACTTTAGTAGGTTACACTATTGTTTAGTACATTCTCGATGTAAAATCACTCAAAACTTCAAATAAAGTCGCTTTTTTAAATTTTGTTATTGATTCTTCGGAGTGTCACCTTGATTGTTTAATTGAACCATAACTTTTCAGTATTCATTTTCATTCGACGTTATTGAAAGTATGCCAAAAGCAGGAAATTTTACTTATAAAATGCAGGCGTGGTTTTTTTCTTATACGGGATACAAAATGTTTTAGATATTTAATTTAAAAACAACTACATAATTGAATATATTATTGATGAAACACTATGTGTTAGGTTTAAAAACAATAGAGTTGTGAAATCCAATATAGCTCATGCGAATGGTGTTTATTTTGGTTGTCATGGTAGTCAGTTACATTAAACCACTGTTTTGATAGTTTCTGTTACGAAGCTAATTAAAGTCCCAGTACTAAATTTTTTAAATGCTCTTTATTCCTCTGTGCTTATTAATATAATTAACACTCTTCAATTCCACCAATTCGGCACTTAATTGTCTCAGCTTCGTGTTTAATGTACCTGCATTTCACGACATGTAATCTGTATTTAAATTTATTAAAATAAGTGTTCACAAGGTGCAGATGGCCCTAGCCGGATTTGGGAACTATACCGGTTAGAACTTTTTATGCTGAAAAGTATGGATTATCTGAATCATTAACGTTTAAAGATATTTTGTGATTTGAGCTCCACAGATCAGTCTTTTTTGGAAAAAATGTGTATCTGTCATAGTAATTTTCTAGCCTTGATATTACAGATATTTTTTAAGTTAGATTGCAGAAAATCAATTCATAATAAAACTAATAATAATAAGTTGTTTTGTTTCTAATAAAAACAAAGGTTAAAGCACTAATTTATTTATGGTAACAAAAAAGCCTTTTTAGACGTTACATATGGTATATACTATATTTTGAATGTCACGAATAAGATATGTATGTGGAATATAAACTTTTCTGAATGTCACGAAATACCAGATTTCTTACGCTTGTCAACAAATGTCGCTCTGAAAGGTCTCATCATTATTGGTTTTTACAAAATATATTTTTAATAAAAGCTATTAAAAGGGGAGGTGTCTTTGTTACACTCTGGTGCATATGTTGTATTTTGATTCCCTTTAGGGATAATCTAATATTTTTCAGTTCTTAATAATGATTCGAAACATTGTTTGGTTTAGTTGTTACAGTAAAAAAGATAAATAGAAAAATATGGCGCTCAATCTGTATTTCTAATGCAGTTGTGGAATTTACATAAGAAAATTAGCTCGTATCCAAATATTAAATGTCGTGCCAAATATTTTTAACAGCCCCTTGCTTCATTAAATTTGTAAAGCAAACTATTAATTTAATTTGAAAACTATCTACTCTTCAAGACAATTGATTTAGCGACCTATTACACAAAACTTTTTATATTCAGCAATGGGTCAGAACATGTTAAAAAGTTTTCAAAATTTCTGCATAAAGGCAAAAAGGTTTACATCGGCGTTAATTTTATATTAAATAACTTGAATTTCAGCATACTCATGTTTTCTCATTTGGATATTTTGCATGTTTTGTTAGCTGATAAGTAACCCCCTCATTATCATACCGTCTGTTTTCATGTAGATCAATGTGTGTTCTAAAAATTATTGTACACATTAATTATTCTGCCAATTCTTTTGAGAAAATAATAGATTTTCAATGTGTTGGTACAAAATTTTTGCAATTTGTGTTGTCAATAATATTGTGTATTTTCACTATGTGTTACTTTAAGAGATTAACATAAGCATTTATTGTTTGTTTCTAAATTAATCCTTTTATATCAAGAATGATGTTATACTGTCCTTTCTCTTTGAATACATATGGACTAACTGTATTAGGTATTTTTGCCATTATACTAGTTTTGTTTGTTTTATTTTGATCATAGTATCACATATGCATACCGTGAATCATAATATAAATCTTTGCAACTTTGAAACACTCAGTTCACTTGGAAAATTACAGCTTCTATTTATTTGTGGCTTAGAAACTTGGAAAATGTAAGACCGCTGTGAACACACAAACAAAAGCTATACTTATGTTGGTGTTTTCCTTCGATTAAAACATTCTTAAAATGTGTTTGTCATGATAAAATTGTTTTTTGTTTGTGAGCGTGGCTGAAAAATACAATACAAAATGAACAAAAACAAGTATGTTTTATTCGACACGGTGAATGCAGAAGACATTACCCATGAGCCAAGCAAATTACTGTGTCATTAATTTCATGTAATTTATATAACTTATTGTATTTGATATAAAATATATTCAGAAGAGATCTATAATACTATAATAATATTATTTATTTACCTTTGCATTTTTAGACCTTTATTATTTAGGGGATATTTCAAATTTTTTTAACAAGTTATACGATATAACATGGTTTAGTTCTGTTTACATCTAGAATTAATGGTGTAAACAGACCGGAGCCATGTTATAGAGCATAACCTCTTCAAAAATTTGAAATATTCCTTATAATTTAATTTTAACTACAAATGTTGAAAATTTTAATGGTAACAACAGTAGATGTCAAAGGACTTTAGATTTCAGCTAACAAGGCAAATTAAATTATATCTTTGTTATTCTGTTATTTGAATATCATTTTTGTTTTCCTTAGTGCAAAATATTACAACCATCGGATTCTTTTTTTGCCACAACAGACGTCCTGTCAAAGTTGATCTTTGCATCACATACGTCAATAAGAGAGATATAATTCTAAGTCAAGTACAAGACGTGGAGTGAGCGATCTCATTCAATACAGACCGTAATAGCAAATTTTAAACTTTCAATTGCTCTGCCCTGTTTCATAGTCTAATATGATGGTTATGCTATATTTAATTATCTAAGGTGTCTGTGAAAACTCGACACTTTATTAATGGGACTCATTTATTCAATTGTTACATTTAACGTCCAGTCAGCGTAATTGAGAGATCTATAGATAACCAAATAAATAAAATAAAGCATTTTGATTCATTTGCTCATTTGTCGTATCTGTATACATCATAAGAATGTGTTGAAACATTTGAATGCAGCATGTAAAAGATTTAATCTCATGGAGAATGCATATTAAAAAATATATCCAATATTATGCGGAAAATTAAATTTGAGCACATCACAGAAATCCGTGTTGTTCCTAATGGAAACAGTGTAAATCAAATGAGATCGTTTAAAATTTTAAATAAATGTTGGAGATGCTTCGATCTAAATCTCCTTCTTTAAATAGTATAAAAACATATGATTTTTCTACGTGGTTCACCACTATTCCTCAAATAAGGTCAAGACTGGGAAAACTGATAAAACATTGTTTCAATAAACATGTTGAAAACTTTGATACACATATCGAGTTGTCGATTATGTTATGATTTTGTCATCAATGCGTCCAATATCTAAAAACAAATGTACGTATGACCATATCAATAATAATATGCAATAATTGATTGTCTGATTGACAACATATTCATTACATTGGTGGACGTGTTAGCTAATATGGCAAGTTCGGACTAATTACGTCGCTGAAACTGATTCCTAAACTTAAGATGTATGCTGATAAAGCAAAAAAATATTTGATTATAACTATGCCTTTGCTCTGTGTTCGTCAAATGACACTATTTGAAAGGTTAGTGTTCTGTTTATTCTTAATTTTTACATGAACATCAAGCTATACTTAAGTTGTTATGTTTCAACAGATTTTAGCAGGAAAATAAACGAAAAAACTTACCTATCCAGTCTCAAAGTAACAAAACGACAAAATATGGTACTTACGCCAAGCAACTGCATTAACTTGGAGCAGAAACATTAAAGCAACACAATATAAAAACTTCCCTTTTACCTCCATTGTACATAGAATGTAAAATGCTCGTTTATTGTCTTTTTATACCGCTTCTTGACAAATACACGGCAACCGTTGTAAGTAAATGAATTAGATACAGATAACATCAAAACTAATATAAATGTCACCATATACCAGATTGTTTACTACCAAATGTCAGTTTTTTTAATCCTATTATCATTTCAATTAATTATACAACACTTGCTGGCAATTGAGTAGACGAAGTTTCATCTTTATATGCTGCTATATATACAGTATTCGAAACGCTTAAAGGGTTATCAATCGTTTTATACTTCTAAAATCAAATTCCAAACAGTGCATCGTGCGCTTGTTAAGGCTAGGAAAATATTTGTTGCTGAATCTGTAACGGTTTTAACTAAAAAAATCATGTAATCTGCCTTGTTACTTTATCATTAACACAAACAATGAGTTAATTTTTTAAATTGGTAATATTTATCATGGTATAGAACCGACTGGAGTAATTTTTGCTACAACATTTTTTTTAATTGCTGACCATTTTATCACATATTCGTACATTGCAAATGTTTCGAAGCACTTATATTCATTCCAGCATTGTCACTAAGTCATTGATGTACGTGTTTGCAATCTACTTTTCATTTTGTTGTATTTGTGTTACAGTATATACGTAAGGATTATAAAGAAAACCTAGTAACTATTTATTTATTAATCCATGAAAAATGACTATTTTAAAATAGATTATACTGAGAAGAAAGTAAAAAACACTAATATAATAATTTAAATAATTCACAATAAACATACACTCTGTATAGTCAGGAATCATCAGTGATTAAATAGAGGATCTATCATGATGGTGCATTTATTGGTACATATATTCAAAAAAGAAACAACCAAAATTTATTGATACTTCAAAAGCTTATTTGTTATTGATATGAAATTAAACTATAAGAATAAAACAACATTTAGTATTTTGAGAAACGACAGCGTTTAATAAAGAAGTGGTAAATATAAATACAAAAATCTTCCAACTATAATCTTATACAGTCCAAAATAATGGGGATGGATGCCGTCAAAACAGAGATTAAAACTGATATCGCCATAGAACATAGGTACATAGCAAACTAATGGCATATTATATTGATCTTGAACCTTTTTACTGTAACTGAACTCTATACATTGCTCCAGGTAGGGCATGGCTGGGGTAATGTAGAAGTTTTAAGTTCAGTTAAAAAGAGAAGATTCAAGATCAGTATTTATGACTTGTTTACGTTATTTATTTACATCAAAGTTCAATGATTAAGACCAGTCGTTGGTCAGTCTGTGTCTAAAATGTTGACAAAAACACCGTCATAGGTATCGTTGCATAACTTTCTAGACTAATAATATATTTGTGTTAATGTTGTACAACTTCATCTAGATACATAATTTAAGCGAAAACAAAGTTCTACACTAAAAAAGCACAAATATTTCGCCTGACTAACAGGCTTCATCAGTGTTTTTAAAAACAAATGACAATAACAGGTAAATAGTTTTGTCATTATACGTATATGATGTATACGATTTCTTCTAATTAACAAAAAAGTTTTTGTTAGTGCTATTACACGTATGTACAGGTGTATAAGTAAGGTATTAATAAGGTTACAATCAATGTAAAAACAAAAAGAGCAATTTTAAAATAAATAAAAGGACACGCAATTCTACATGAATATTCGGAGACCGTAAATGTATCTTGTCTACAATCCTAAAATTTTTCATTTAGTCCCTTCGGAAATGATGTTCCCAATTTTTTTATCCAAAAACTTTCTTTGTCCACCTTTGGTTATGGTCTATTAGGGTCACCTAGAGTTTATTGAAAATTTCAGTTTTAGCAGTGCCATGTGTACGTTAATGCCTATTAAGGGGCAGGTTTACATCTTGTGTCGCTTCTATGCCCATTCATTCATTTGCTGAAACTTTGCCATAAAAGCTGCAATTAATATATTTTATGAGATGGAAAACTAGATGAAATAGAACTAAAATGACTTTAGGTAATTTATGACGATTATAGTGCATTTAATATTCCCTATTATTTGAAAGAAATCTCAATACATGTATTGTATTTTTTACTCAAATTGCTTTTTTGAAACATTATAATTTGTCATGTCTCTAGAAAAAACTAGAGAAATGTACTAAGAGCAGTCTTCTGGGTAAATTCTGCCACGTCTGGTTGTATTAGATAAGTTTAAACACTATTATTTAAAAGATAACACATACAGATGCAAACAGCCATATAAATGTGCATTTCACACAAGTCTGTTGAAGAGTTAAAAGTATAAATACATGTATATAAACAAGTCTAGTAGGTTATGCAACGATACACATGACGGTGTTTTTGTCAAAATTATAGACACATGACTGACCAACGAATGGCCTTAGTCATTGAGTGTCAACAAAAATTAATAACGTAAACAAGTCATAAAATAATGATCTTGAATTTTCTTATTCCAACGGAATTTAACACTTCTATATATTGCCCCAACCCTCCACCACTCGCGGACGAGCTGTTACTTCCCTTTGCGCACATATTCCAACATATTGTTATCAAAATTACCAAGGTGACAAATTCATTACGCAAGACGCGCGTTTCGTCTATTCAGGACTCATCAGTGGCGTTTAACTCTAATTGCTTAGATATTCTTCATTGGGAGTTGGAATAATAGTATTCTTCATTGGGAGATAATATTCAAAATATTATATTAAGGGTCTAAAGAAAGCTACTAACCAGTACACTCATTTAGTATCGGATAGACAAACATGACGATACAGCATACACACAAAATAATATACAAGTCTAAAAGATTATGCAACGATACAAATACGGTATTTTTGTCAAAATTATAGACGCAGACTGACCAACGAATGGCCTAAGTCAATATAAATAAATAACAAGTAATAAAATATTGAAAATTGCTAGCTAAAATGATGATTATTGATTTAAATAGATATTTGTATTGTATTTATACAATCATCATCATGCAAATATTCTATATTTAAATTGCTCTTAATAGAGCTGTTTAATACAAATAACTTATACTTGCAGATCTTTTAAATGTCAATAGTGCTGAATAAGAAAATAATCGGTAATTATCAATTCCTGGTATCAAACATATTGTTCTTCTTTGTTTTGCTAAATTCAACACGCACCGTGTACATGAACATATATTTACGAAAACACAGTAACCTCCCTTAGAGCAAACCCTAATTCTTATAAATTGACGTGGTTTATTTGTAATTGAAAGTAAAATATCACTTCTTGTATACGCCTTAACTTTTCTTTTTTGTTCGACTAGTGCTTAAGCATTAATATTTCATATCGATGTTGTAACCAAAATACACCTTTACAATGTTTTAGTAAAAAACTGCAATCAATGAATCATCCGTAATACTTATAATTTATGCAGACACTGCTTACTCGTCCGGAGCACCTGAGTGCACCCATGATTTTTATTGGGTTCGGGCTACTCTCTTACGGTTTTTGTGTTGCGTTGTGTATGTTTGTCTATATCCGGATGTGTACTGTCCCTTGACTTTGTATCTTGTTGTTCCGTAAGGTTTCTTTGGTATTTTTCTTATAAAATATGTTGCTATTTTTCTCCTGGGTCATTTGGAGCTGCAAGACACAAGCATATGATACATGATATCTTGATGTTGCGTTGCTTACACAAATCACGTCATCGTTTGATTACTAGTGTATCAATGCTGAGGTTGCTAGTTGACTAGTCTTTACCGACCAGTTTTTATTACCACACTAACTCACACATTACAATAGCGGTGAGGAGGTTTGGCAGGTCGTACAACTTAAGTTAACCATCATTTTTTTTAAATGTCTGTAGCAAGTCAGGACCGTTGCTGAAGTTGATGAATTTTTGGTTTTTGGTTCATGGTTTTGTGGACTTTGATTTGTTTTTACGGTTTCCATATATCATCTATACGATATTTATTAACTTCATCTACTTCATAATGAAAGGGTTCGACTCGAAACAAACTATCTGATATAGACTTAAAATGTCTGAATGAAGTGGGAAATTTCATTTAAACACAATATCAAAAGAACTTATGTCACTTATGAATTAAGATCAAATTCAGACAGAAAACAAAGAACTCAACGAGCAAAAACATTTATAACAAATAACAAATAAAACAGCAAGAATCCGTATAAGCAAATAGGCAATATCATATGTTATGAAAGTGTAATAGTATATCTTGCTTACGACCTACTGGTGACTAATCAGGTGAATATCAATGTTTTAAATAACTATTAAATTGATGCAATATGTGTGTTTTCAGGCAGTATTATTAGTATTTAAAATATTTCAACCATACATAATTATTGACTCCGTTAAATATCCACTGCTTATGAAAAACATGTCATTTTATTAGGTGTTACATAAGGACTTGTTATTACCAAGACAATAAGATGTCACGTGTGTTTGTTTGATTGAATGGTGTTTTAACGCCACTTTCAGCAATTTTCCAGCTATTTCATGGCGTCCAGTTTTTAATGGGGGAGGAAGCCGGAGAACCCGGAGAGAACCCCCGACCTGCGGTAGGAAAACTGGCAATCCTTGTCAATTAAGATTGGAGTCGAGTACACCCTGCCTGCAGTGAGAATCGAACCCGCAATCTCAGTGTTGACAGACCACGTGATCAATAGTAAACGAACTACCTTGACCACTCGGCCACCGAGGCCCCCACGTGTGTTTGTATATGTTTGTTTGGGCAGTGTAATCAGTCCGATTGCATTTCTCTCAAAGGTATGTATATTAAAATGAAGTACGAGTTAGTAAGAATGAATGTGCTGTTTTAACTGGAGCTTGTCGAGCACATATCGGTCATTTTATTTGTTACGTAAATACAGTTGTCGCTGTCTACTACTTAGAGTAAATAGTCTACTTCCTGCCTCATGAAAACGTTGTGTTTTGTGTTTTTAGAATTTTGTCGAACATTTTTTCTCGGTTAAAACAATTAAAGGAAAACTTGTATTTATCAAAATACTTTTTAATATAAACACATAGATATCTAGTAACTGTCATCTATCTATCGTCTATTTGAAAGGATATAAATGTTGTCCTTATGGGTGTTGAAACCAATGCTTAGCAGTAGCGAATACTTTTCATCATCCAGGTACGTATGTATATGTACGCCGAATATTAATGTATAACATGTTAATTTAAAGTGTTGTCGACTTACAGAAAAGAATACGTGCTCTTTTTAAGTATGCGCTCTACCTGTTTATTGGTTATATATATATATATATATATATATATATATATATATATATATATATATATATATATATATATATATATATATATATATATATAAAGAGTCTAAAGAAAGCTGCTAAACAAGTACACTTATTTTGTATTGGATCGACAAACTTGACGATACAGCATAAACAAAAAATAATACATGTCTAGAAGATTATGCAACGATACAAATGACGGTGTTTCTTGTCAAATCTAGACACAGACTGACCAAAAAATGACCTTAGTCATTAAATGTCAATATAAATAAATAACGTAAACAATCATAATATATTGATCTTAAACTTTCTCACTCCAACTAAACTCAAAACTTCTATACATAGCACCAACCATCTCCCACCTGGGGACGCGCTGTTACTTGGCTGTGATCACTTTGATCTTTTATGGGCACATACATGTAAAAATAATGCATTAAATAAAGCTGGGTTACATAACTTAAATACGACACTAGTCGTTAATTAAACAAAAATATTACACAGAAAAATAGTCAATGATGCATGAACGCGGTATGATTCTTACTGCTACGAATGGAAAACTATAGTTTAACTATAGTAAACAAAGTAAAATGTAAGACGTCACTAGACGACACTTTATAACAATTGTATTTAATTTTAAAATGTAAATACACCTTTAAGTATTTAGTTCAGCGTGTCTGGTAACTAGGATGTTATTGCCAGTTTTGTTGGCGAATTGAAGAAACCTATAGGATACCACGTTCTGCAAACATCTTCCAGTATCAAGCATATACACTGAACCAATCGTGCTTTGAGCAAATGATAAAAAATGTTGAAAATAGAAACATCTTGCCGCGCATGCCTTTCAAGTTCAGTACTAGTATTTGTATATTTGCATAGAAGATAAACAAAAGAAAAAAACAGTTTAACAACTCTGAAAGTGACATGATATTTTGTGCCTGTATTTCCCGCTCTTACAACTATTTTGGGTTATTCACAATTCAAAATATAAGTTAAGGTCATCTACATCTCGCAGATACAACAAATGCACTATAAGTAGTATTAGAAGAGCTGCAAATTGTTATTATTTTTTGATTTAAAAGGCTCTAATTGCGTTTTTATAAAAAAGAGTCTTCCTAGCAGCTAAAAAGAACGAATAATCGTACCATCGCGATTTTAAGGCGAGGGTACGAATTTAGTCCCATTACTCGTAATGTAGCAGAGCGGGAGTGAATCACTCCTGGCACTTTGTCCAAAAGAAGATACATATATAGTCAATCAAAAAAGAAACTCTGGGAATTTTACTTCATATATTATTTTAACAATTTATCATATAAATAATCGTTACAGAAATGTAAAAATTGGCACACGTCTTGGTCACGAGTTCTTTTACCAAGGAATTTAACATTTTGTCGCATATTGTCAATAATTCACGCAAAAATGTCCGTACTCTTCTTTGGCATTATTCAATTTAACGTCGAGTACAAACACGCAGTATCCTTTGCCACTCATACTGAAATGCTGCTGCAGTGGTTGTCGTTGGCGATCCAGTTCATCCCACAGATGTTTGATTGGGTTACGATCCGGAGATAGTGATGGCCAACGGATCACATTTACATCATGTTGCTCATGAAATTGAAGTATGCAATCAAACTCATTTTTTGACTATTGAAATTTTTAATTTGCACCGTTTTTTATTGCTTTGATTGATTTTTTGATTTGAATGGTGTTTTTAACGCCACTTTCAGCAATTTTCCAGCTATTTCATGGCGTCCAGTTTTTATTGGGGGAGGAAGCCGGAGTACCCGGAGAGAACCCACGACCTGCGGTAGGAAAACTGGCAATCCTTGTCAATTAAGATTGGAGTCGAGTATACCCTGCCTGCAGTGAGAATCGAACCCGCAATCTCAGTGTTGACATACCACATGATCAATAGTAGACGAACTAACTTGACCACTCGGCCACCGAAGCCCCTTTTATTGCTTTGAACATTTTTTCATCAAGCAAGAAGTAAAGTGACTGTAAACATGTTGTTTGTACGTTTCATTTGTCATTATTGTTCAATAAATTGTCATTTCTTTAATAAATATTAAAATATATAAAATCTTAAATGATTCCTTGGAAAATAACATGGTGCTCCTTATCTTATGGCGAAGTTTATATTTTTGAATATTTATAAAGGTTGTCCGCAAAAAAAAATGATTTAAAAAAATGTATCTGATGTGTTGCGTTTCTTTTTTGAGCGAGTATAATTTGTAGCATTTATTTGTGCTTGCTACATTTTGCCTGAAATGTTCAGTTTTTCCATTGGTATTGTGAGGGCCTCGGTTGCCGAGTCGTTAAGGTAGTTAAGTCTATTGATCACGTGGTCTGTCAACACCGATTCTCACTGCAGGCAGGGCGTATTCGACTTGATCTTAATTGACAAGGATTGCCAGTTTTCATACCGCAGGTCGGTGGTTCTCTCCGGGTACTCCGGCTTCATCCAAATAAAAACTTGACGCAACGATATATAGCTGAAAAATTGCTGAAGGCGTTAAAACACCATTCAAACAAACAAAATTCCATTAGTATTGTGAAGGCTTTATTGGTGGTTTAAACGAAGCCTTGTTGACTACAAATAGGGTCCTCAGAGATACAATTGAACATAATGCAAACAGATTTCTCTTCAAGGAGATCAAACAAATGAAATTTTTCGAGTAAAACTTTATTTTCAAGTCCTGGTTATTGTTCTTCTACTTCATCCTTTGGACCCTTCTGGACAGCGGCAAGGAATTCTATGAAAGACAAAAAGGTTGCAATGATTAAGATTAACATTGAAATGTTGTTACGTTCAGTTGTAGACATCAAAACACTTGAAACTATACGTCCAAACGGGGTAGTCTTCTTTACATTAAGAGACCTTGGTGGCCGAGTAGGTAACGGACTCGTTATCTACTATTGATAACGTGCCTGTAAGTCGCAGGTTCGAGCCTTACTGATGAAGATCATGTATTTAACCGATACATAGGCCTTCTCAGCTAGTAAATTTAAACGGACATAATATAGCTGAAGTGGCTTAAAACTCTACTACTGAAGTAAACTTCTTGAAGTCTGGTTTTCTACACTCGCTAATGGTCCCTCGCGACTCGAAACTAGACGCACAAGGATGAATAGTTGAATAAGAATTTACACTAATGTACGGAAATTTGAACTTACCTGTAATGCTTACTTTGCCATCACCGTCGTTGTCTGCAGCAAATATTGCGTCAGCGGAAAGTCTGGGGGAAAATTCAGTAATGCGTGTAATTTCATTTCTGTCGATGAATTCATCGCCATTTCTATCGAGGTATGCAAATCCATCCAGAAAGTCTTTTACAGATCCATCACCTTCAAGCGCTTATAATTTAAAGAAAAATGTAAAACAATTTCATTCGAATGTGCGATTTTGATATGCAATTCGGGCAACCCGGGTGAATTTTGTCCCTCGTGTTTTGCATGAAAAAAAAACAGGAATAGTTGATGTATATGCATGACCAGTTTGTTCAAACCGCAAGATTACGAGGAAAATTGTAGGAGTAAGCTGTAAACCACATAGATAAATAGGAGCAAAATATGTCCAAAATATGTCCACTTTTGAACAGTGGACACAAGTGGTGTTCATTCAACTGCTTCAATAAGAAATTGTCAGCACACCAAAGATACTATTTTAAAGCAGTAAAAATTGCACCAACGTGAATGTGTTGGACCTTACGCATAGAAAACCTTTGACAAACTAAAATTACTTCTGTTAGTTTAATAGAACTTTGTTCCCGCATAATTAAAAAAAAAATATGTACAATGTGTCGACGAGTAGATCCTATAAAATAAGCTTACGGCAAAGGTTTTGTTCCACTTACAATTTACAATACTTGCCTCGTTTTAAAGCCCGATATTTAGCTCCACAGGTAAAATGGAGAATCGGACAAAACCATCCAGAAACATAAGCGGCAACCATGACAATTAGAAATATAACAAGTCTTTGATGCATCTTTGAAGATCTTAAAAAAAAAACCAACACAATAGTCATGTGGTATCGCAGGACGTCAACATTGCTCCGAAACATTTAAATCTAAACTATTGTTATGTGCAGAGTGCTGGCGTTTGATTTGCCAGGAATGATGTAGCATGTACAGCAATAACACGTCGATTACCAATAAAAGTTATGCCATTTAATCTCAACTTGCGTGTCGTTTTTCTCTTGCATAAAAAGACGAGATTAGAGTACGTGAAATGGCTCGTTTGTTTTCAGTCATACCATTGTGTCTGGTTTTTAGAGGAGGAAGCCGGAGTACCCAAAAAAAACCAGATCAATCTCAAAAATTAAGATTTTAGCGTCCAGCAAGCAATATTTCAGCTATATTCTGGACATGTTCTATAAAGAGTAGACATCAATAAACGAACCAGTTAAAAATACTTGTATGCGTTTATGATCGTTTATGTACTTGTAACGTTAGTTTTTGTAGAAGGTTACTCAAAGATCGCTAACGCATATTTTACCATAGTTTACCATTTTCATTTCACGTTACATGGTGATCTACTGCATGGTAACATTTGAGGGCAAGATAAAGTTTAACTTGTTACAAGGTAGTATTCTGTAGGTTTTACCTTTGCACATTTATATTAAAAATAAATTGTTGAAAAACTAGCAGGGGCTTTCTATTGGCAAAGGTCTGGAATTTGTCGGCTCCCCCTCCCCCAAACAAATGACCATGACATTGCTGAAAATATGTCCGCTTCTCGTACTTACATTTGTGAAATGTCTTGGACAGTTTCCTCGGTTTTTAAGTTGTTACTATCACTTCAAAGACAAACCAAACTTTATTTAGATTGTAGTTATGATTATTGCTTTTTAAACTTTTGGTTGTCCTCGGTTTGTTCAAGCACAGTTTCGCGGTTGCAAAAATATGGATCTATTAAAGGAATCGATGTCATAATCTTAAAGAACAAATGTCCGCGAGTACGTAGAACACCGACAATCATGTTGTCAGTGCAAATTCTCAAAGCAAACTCAACAACAAAGGTAGGGGGTAGGAATTGTTTACTTTTGCGTTAGACTCCTTCGCTCATTTCGCTCGCGACAATATTTTTTTTTTCGTTTTCTGGCAATATTTCGACCCAAATGATATGGGGTCAAATTCCTGTGGTTCAAGGTATGATGCTAACACAAATGAATTCGCTAATACAAATGAATTTTGAACGATTCCATTGGGAACAGCCTTTAGATTACAATTGTCAGCGAGAAGTTCCGAAATAAAATGCAAATAAGGAATTTCATTAAATGTGTGTTGTTCTAACAAAATAGTGTCCACAATTATGTTTGTTTGTTTAATGATATTTAACGCCACTTTCGTCCAGTTTTTATTGTGGGAGGCAACCGAAGTACCCGGAGAGAACCCCCGACCCTTCGGTAGGAAAACTATCAATCCTTGTCAATAAAGATTGCAGTCGAGTACACCTTGCCCGCAGTGAGACCCGAACCCGCAACCTCAGTGTTGACAGACCTCGTGATCATCAGTAGACGAACTACACATGTACCTTAACCACTCGGCCACCGAGGCCCCGTCAAAATATTAATAATCTCTTCGAACTCTCTACGCACAAAGATCTCATTAAGCTTTTTTATAAGAATCTGTGGTCTCGTGGGTCACTTCACACCTTACTTATTAAATGATCTCTTACAGGTTTAAAAACAAACTAATGTGTATTTGCCGAAAACCTATAAAATAGTACAAGGTAACTGTATTGCTAACACTAAACTTTGTACTTACCAAAAATCTCACCCTCCTAAGCGCTTTCAGTCACAAAATCGGTCAATAAATCTGCAAGTGTTTGCTTTATATACTACTCATTTGAACCAAAACAAAACGTGCACGAGAAATACGTGACACCGGAAATATCAACATATGTTGAAGAATCGAATCCACCACAGAGTAACTTTTGCTACAGGTCAAAGTTGATGGAGATATCAAAGGTTTTTTTTCAAAAATTGGAACGCAACTTAGTAGACTATTAATTTTAATTACACCAAATATTATAATGCTGGCTTTAGAGTGTATGTTTCGCAATGTCCTGATTTCCGACCGCTTGCATGGAAATTGTGCATCGAGTTTTGCATCATCGGGGTATTTTGCCAAATATTACCCTCAGTGCCATGCTATTTGCTTAAAAATTACCCTCGCTTAAAGTATTCCCACAAAAATTCAGTCGGAAATGTTTGTACTTTTACCTTGCATACATAATATAAATCAATTTTGAAAACCGGAAATATTACAATGGTAAATAAGTAACATGTCTAGTAGAAGACAACACGGCTGCCCGCGGCTGTGATCTAAAAAAACAAGCGGTCTTATATCATCGCTCTTTAAAACCGTGGAATTTAGTGAAATTAAACAGACAAATCATGTATGGGATGAGTATTACTGAAAAATACCCCTCCCACACATGATATATCTGTTCTAAACAACCGTGATATTTTTTTCCATTTTATTCCAGTTCTGATGGGTGCAGCAAGAATACAATCACTTTGATTTTTCGCTACTTAAATTTGTGTTAATATTCATAATTCTTAGGAATTTTTTTAATTTACTGTTTTAATTTAAATTAAAAAAATTAAACTGATTTAGCATCATTTTGTTTAAGTCATGATCTCTCGAAATTAAAAATCTGTTATATTTATATTGAATGAAAATATTGTTAAAAACATTTGTAACTTGATGGGTACGCATAAACTATCGTTAAATGGGGAAACAATGTGCGGAGAACATATAGTTTAATGGATACCTGTACAGAATAAACAACTGCAATGGCGAACGTTTGCGCTGGAGAGGTATTATGAACGATTATACTGCAACAACAAACACACGGTACAATATAACGACTGGATGCAGACGAAGACGACCTTTCCATTAAACCATAGTACAAGCAACCAGGAGCCGGTTTCATAAAACACCCCCAAATTTGAGTATTTTCTCAACTTGAAAATAGACCAATCAAATTGCTTGAAAATTCAAATTTGAGGAAAAACTCAGATATTTGAGGAAAATCTCAGTTTGAGAAGTTTTATGAAACTGAGGCCAGGCAAACAAAGTACGAAGAACAAAAAAAAAATTGATGCAGAACATCAATTTGCCGCAGATTTATTCTGCTTGTGTGTATTTTATGTTGTAATAATAAGTATTGTTTCAGTGGCTTACAATTTTAAGAAAATTCTATTTCGGAAAGGAACCTTTAAAAATATTTCTTGTATGTTTCTACATTAAATTAATTCTTGCGTTAACAGCCGTCTTCAATTTCACATGGGAACAAACAACATAAACTGTGTAGAACACGACATGGTTTTTTTTAACCTAAGTACTGCCGTTGCGGACTTTTTGAATTTCCGTATGGGCATAAACAACATACACATGGTAGAAACCCATCCAATTAATAGTGTTCATAAATTTGGCTTAAATTAATTAAACGTTTTCATATAAAAATCTTTAAAATTGTATGTAATCGTTCACATTTCAATCTATCGTGTCAGAAACAACTGGGCAAGTTGAAATAAAACTTGGTTACTGGCAGTTTGAAAAGTATATCTTTTGTTTTGTAACATCCTTAAAAGTCAGGGTTTCTGTTTTTACATGTGTTCTCGAAACCGTGATTTATTTTAGTAAGGAAATTACAGGGCTGGAGTAACTATTTTGATTGGCGACATTATACGTGAATGTAGCCAATCAAAAACTCGCTTTTTGGGGATGTCCCACTAAGCACTATTTATTTTACCACCAAACACTGTATTCTTTATATAAAAGATATTAAAGTAGAAGAATTTTATTTATTTAATTCAAATAATAAACTTAATAAGTAAATTTAGAATATCTTATTATTAACTGTGAATTTGCAATTTTTTCCATTAGAAGGAAAAAGATGAAATAGTATTGAAATTTGTCAGCATGTCTTTAAGACAGAACTGTACCAGTGGTTGTATATTTAAGTTGCGATGTTTGATAGCTAAACTCTCTTGTACGAGAAATAATATCATCGTACTGCCTTTAAAACGAGGGTGTTATCACATGAAGAAAAAATTATCAAACGATACGAAGTCGAGGGTGAAAATTTTTTCTTCATGTGATAATCTAACCTAACACCTGAGTTCCAAGGCAGTATGGCTTTTATTATACTGAATGCCTGTTATCTAAAGAAACGTGAACTACCGAATAGATATTGTACTGAATTGTATTTTTAATGGAAAATGCTTGTTTGTCTGCTATTTGTTTTTCCAGCTAGTTTTTCATGTGGCTGATTATTTTCCATGTTGGCAATTTTCGTTCTTAGCGGGTGATATTATACTCATACCGCCTTTGAACGAGTGTGTTATGGTAGATCATCACATGAAGAAAAATTTATTACAAGAGACGAAGTCGAGGGTGATAATTTTTTTCTGCATGTGATAATCTATCCTAACACCCAAGTTCAAAGGCAGTATGATTTTTTATTATACTGAATGCCCATTATCTTATGAAGAAATGTAAACTACCATGTAGATAATGTACTGACTCATATTTTGAATGGAAAATGCTTGTTAGTCTGCTATTTGTTTTTCCAAAAAATAATTTGTTGTCTTTGACATGTTTGCGCGGAAAGACACACGACCTGTAAGTAAATTTTAGCTAATGCGGCTGCTCATTTTCCAGATTGGCAAATTTCTTTCTGATAATTTTTTTATATTACTCGTAAACTTCGGCTGAAGCGGGTGATAGTTTTCCAGTTCGGCAATCTCCGGTATGAGCGGGTGTTAATTTTTTTATATCACCCGTTGGGAGGAAATCACGAGGAATTAACATCCGTTGCTAAAATGGGCGGGGCTAAAACGAGAATCAGTAGAAATTAACACATGGTTACTGTCCAATAAAAAGACAGCATTTTTGCATGAAGTATAATATTTTTTTTTATATCACTCGTAAACTTCGGCTGGAGCGGCTTATAATTATCCGGTTCGGCAATCTCCGGTCTGAGCGGATGTTAGTTTTTGTATATCACCCGTTGAGTGGAAAGCACGAGGAATTAACACCCGTTGCTATAATGGGCGGGGCTAAAGTCGGAATTAGTATACAGTTATTTCATATGTGATTTGGGAACAGTCAAACTGTTGGCCCGAGGTGTCGGGGATAGTGTTTTGAACTGTTGCCCAAGGCCGTAGGCCGAGGGCAACAGTTCAAAACACTATCCCTGACACCGAGGGACAACTGTTTGACTGTTCCCAAATCACATATGAAATAACTGTTTTATTACCTCATTAATTACTGTTTTAACAGTTCGTGCAGAAAAAAAAGAAACAAGAAAATAGCTTTGCAAATATGTTAATAATTAAACTTTTCTCACGATTTAACAATCTTTTAACTATGTCACACCGCCAACATTTTATATGTCTGTATGTTTTCGTATTGTTTTTCTCTGTTATTTCGTCCAAAAGAAATTAAGGAAACAGTCAATTTGCTATTTTAAACTGACAAAATGACGTCAGAGCACGCGAGGGAAACAGTCAAAACTATTGACCGGTCAACAGTTCGCGAACATTGACGTTTTTATAATTTCAGAAAACAGTAAAAAATACCAAATTACATTTATATAAGGTATCAGGTAATAATAGAAATTAACACATGGTTAAGACAGCTTTATTTTTGCATGAAGTATAATATCATGTTTCAATTAAACAAAATGTATATCATTGACAATATTGTTTAACACTACAAAAATGAGAACAAAAGGACTAATTAGATAGTCATATTAAATGTCGTAATATGGCTGCAATGAAGTTTTCCGAATCTAAATTATTTTCGTCTTAAAATGTTACCAGCAGTTTCCCAGTTTTGGCAACACTTACCGTTAATCTGATGATCAATGCGAATAAAACAATCATCTAATCAGTTTGGTATGATTTAAAAAAAAAGTATCTACAACCTTGTTAAACAAACAAACAAGACTACATCAATAACTTATATTTAATTCTGATAAATACAGGTTTAAATTATATACAAATATGTTGCGATCAACTCTGAACAAATAGCGTTCTTCGTAATTGTTGATGTGGTTTTAAGGTCAGGGTGATGCAAAATATATCTGAAATAATAATAAAAATATAATTAATTACACATGTGGTTAAGTAATCTTATATTGCAAGTATTTTTAATACAGCTTGTCTGATCTTTAAAGATTTTCCTGTTTGCAATCTCATGTATTATACGGGCATCAACAGCAGATTTGTCGACTATTCAAAGACCATCCAGTGATTACTGCTTGGCACAACTTACAAAAAAGGAAACATTGATTCGCAACACAATGAAATATAATTTACCAGTTACTTAGCAACATCATGGTCACGACATAGGTAAAAACTCACTGAAATTCAGGTGCGTATCCTTCCTTTATAAATCTTTCAAATAACTCATCTTTTGCTACTCAAGAGGGTGTAAGTGCCGATAGGTACCTATGTTGATACGTTCAAGTTAACTTTGTGTTTATTATTTACCCGGTTAATCAAATACAAGACTTAAAATGTTACGTGTTTAACCAAAAAAACCTGCTGACGTCATACATCTAGGATCTTATATTCTCATCCACACTCGAGTTTATTTCTAAAGCTTAAAAATATAATCTGTACTTATATACGGAAACTGTAAAATTAATTTACCTTCATATTGTGTATATCGATCTAGTCATTTTCAAGAGATTGCTCCATTCTCTTTACTTCCATTATTTTTCCTTCTCCCATTTAAATTTCAATAATACTTATTTATTCTTAAAAATCTGTCACAACTCTTTTAACATTGGATTCTTTTTAATTAACTGTGTATTGTTATAAAATTGTTTCTTTTTATATTATAACAGGTGAAATTTAAATAAAATATCATTTTTTGCCCATCCTGCTAACTGCCCACATTTGAAACTTTCTTAAACAGCTTTTGGTAAATCGATGATTCAATAAATCGTGGGTATGAATCCTTTTCCATCAAGGCTTGAATTTTCTGCTGTGCCTTTTCAAATGTGTCTTTTGAAGGATTTTTAAGGTTTGTTGTAGTCACCATTCTTGTGAATGAATCTAAGTTCACCTGAAATCAAAGAAACGCTAACACATAAATCTTTAGAAGTTAGTTCCTAAAGATAACAAATACAATCGGTTGAATGAAATGTAAAGTGCTGAATTTATAATTTGTTTTCTAAAATTCTTTTTGTTTGTATATTTGAATGATGTCTAGCGCCACTTTCAGCAACTTTTCAGCTATATCGTGGCGTCTAGTTTTTATTGGGGAGGAAGCCGTAGTACCCGGATAAAACCCCCGACCTGGCAATCCTTGTCAATTAAGATTGGAGTCAAGTACACTCAGCCCACATTGAGACTCGAACCGGCAACCTCAATGTTGAAAGACCACGTGATTTTAAAATTCTGAACTAGATTACAACGCCAATTTCTGGTGGAATTTATTAGCCTTCTGATTTTTATAAAAATGAAAATAGATTTACTCGTTTAGTAAAATTAAATGAACACATGTGTGGGAAATTATGTCGCCTTTAACTGGATATTGCACCTGAAACCGCTGTGATTTCAAACATTCAATTTATCATTCACTCATTTCTTGTAAATTGTCTGGGATCCTGACTAAATATTCTCAATACCGTAAGCGGACTTCCGGTTCGAATATACAGTCAGGTCATCAGCAATGAATCCGGTCAAAATTTTGACCGGTTTGCAACATTCGGAATGCCTCAAAATTTACGTCATTATTAACAGTAACTGACGTAACTCCGATACAAAGCATTATGACGTAACGTCCGGCGTCCGGGTAAATAAATCAAATAAAAATACAGTTTATCAAAAGAATGCTTTTATAGATTTATGTATCGAATGTGGAAATAACTTACAGAGATTTGTCAGTTTAATTCGAAAGCCGGAAAACAAGAAGCAGGTAGCAACTTGATTTAAATTGTACTCTGACATAAATTTCCAACGGAACGAAACGCGCGAAAAGTTAGCTAAAACATGGCGTTTTAAACAACCAATCAAACCGGGTAGTAAACTGGTGGTGACCTGGGGTTATATTTAAAAGTGAAGCTTGCGTAAATGAAAAATATTGCACCAGGGGACCAGGTTAAGGACATTGATAAATACTAAAATTATAACAAAAAAGGAAACCGGAAATGCATTTAAGGTATCCGACCCACAATTGAAGTTACCTTTTAATTTTATTTTTCGTCCAAGAAATACAGCTTTATTAAATCAATGTATTGCTAATTAATGACAAAAATAAAATATATTATATAACTTGTTCACAATTTTCAGGAAAAAAATTTAGTTAATCAAATTGTATTTCCGATGTTTGCCGAACATTACCGAGGTCTGCTCCATTGAAAAAAATGGACATCCGGGACACCAATTATGATCACGTGGTCAATTATAGTGTGAATGAAGTGTTGATGTGTTTTCCATGCATTTTTATTTTACCTCTTTCGGTCCTTTATAAGCTACGAAGTTGTCATGTATTTTCCTTGCTAGCTCTGGAATTTTCGACTCATCCGCATACCGATACTCCTCACATGCCGTCCAGAAGTCCACATTATCTTCGCTAAATTCTGATTTCAAATACTCTTTGAATAATTCGAGTCCACCTAAAAAGTGATAACTTGCATATACAGTTTAATTTTACTTGCGACATGTTGAACAATATACCAATTGCGTATAATTTTATCAAAACAAAGAAGTTATCACTTTATTATATTTATTATTGGGAACACTAGGTGTTTGATTTGATATAAAAATTACAAAAATAAATCATTGATTGATTGATTGATTGATTAATTGTTGAATGACTTATTGATTGATTGGATGTTCAATTTACATCCAGCGAGCAGTATTGCAGCTATATTAAGGACGAGATCAAGCTAACAAAACACAAATTAAAAAAGGGGGTGGAATAGGACATAGGAAACACAATTTCGCCACGGAAAAAGGATGGATCATTGGGTAGGGGCGCAAAATTTAGCATTCTGTAGCGGTTCACTGAGCATGCACTTTTTCAAAATGTGTAAAAGGGATTTTTATCGTACAAAGAGCGTGGAAATCTTCAAACTACCCTCCCCCCGAACGATAGGGTCTCCCTTATCATCCACCTGGGTAGGCGCTGGGCTAATCTGTGGGTCGAACACTGGGAACCCTCCCAGTCCAAGACATCATTTGCAACCATCTAACTTTGGGGAATACTGTGTTTATAATTTACACGTACAAATGTAGTAAGGTCACGTGGCAGATATCCCGTATTGCTTGATTATAAATTACTCCAACAATCAGAATTAGCGTTATTAACAGTGTGATAAAATCGTTGGTATACGAAGTAATAATACATTAGTTTGCTACTTAAACACACTTTTGTCATGAAGAAGGGATTCGAAAGACTTGCTCCATTGTAAGCACTGATCATAGGTTGGTGCCATCGCTTTGGGGTGTTCCGTGAAAGCCGCAGTGTGACGCCTATTACGAGAAATCTGGAATTTTCTTTTTATTTTGTCAAATGTTCTGAAAAAGAAAAAAAAAACATATATGTCTTTTATGACAAACTATACTCTATTGCATTTTTATTGTATTTAAGACATAATTCCATATTATATTGTCGTTTTAACATAGACGGGTATTGCATTCGTGAATATCTTGCCCTCGAGGGTTAAAAACACTAATATACTGCCCATGGTAAAACTACAATAAAGTATGGTATGCATGAATTATTTTTATTCTGATTTTGACAAATACTGTAATCTGTGTATGTTAGTCTGTTTCAGGTACCCCCTCGTGTCATAATGCATACTGGTGAGAAAAATAAATGGAAGTTTGTACAATCATGCAAATCTTACAGACTAAAAATAACAACTTTATTATCAATAGCGATTATTATGGATAACAAATAACAAAAGTGACTTTTTACAATTAATAATTTATGCATGTGCTTACTAAATTAATTAGAATTTTAACAAGCTGGAAGTCATATTTGAAAGTATTGTATTGTATGCTAACAACTTGAAATAATTTGTGTTAAAAACTTACAGTGCTCTTGTTCTCGTCATTGGCGCTCCTTTAGTGGTAGTCAGGTCTAAACCGTTCATCAAAATAGGAAAATTCGAACACACTTTCCTTTCTCTACTACTTGCGAACACTAGTTCATCGCTTTTACTGCATATTTTAGCCAAATCTTTGGCACGCGATTCAATCTGTAAGTAAAGTAAATGATTAAAATTGTTAAATGCTTTTGTTTTAAAACCGACGTGCATTATAAGCACAGGCACAAGATGGTAGCTGTAATACAGCTGAAACAATCAGTAACAAACTATAGTACATTTATAAATAATTTAATTTGCTTTGTAAGCTGATATCTGATTGGCTAGTTCAAATGGAGCAACCCAAGTTATACACAATAACTTGAATTGCTCACATGGCCGTTTAACTTTAAATGGTGCCATGATGTCATCGCTGCATTAACTTTAAATACTTGATAAGAAATATTTCAAATTTCTGAACAAATTTTATCATTTACTTTTTCTGAGATTTATAATATGTATTAACTTATACGGGTATTTTCCCTTTTTTATGTTTAGCGACAGGTTGAAGGTTCGAGTCTCTCTGGGGGCAGGGTTAGCTATACTCCAATGTTAATTGACAAGGATTGCCAGTTTGTCTACCGAAAGTAAGGAGTTTACTTCGGTTTCCTCAGCCAATAAAAAACTGTCACCACGATATTACTGAAAAATTGCTGAATATATCGTTAAACACATTTAAACAACACTAAACATTAACGACAGCAAATCGTTTCATCAAATCACATTGTTTAACCAAGAAAATACAATGATATAGATGTTCGACATTTTAAATTTAAACCAGTTAAAACCGTATTTTCCAGGGTGTTACCATCTAAAATTTTAAACTAACATGATAACTGTTAACTGTATATTTATAGTCAATAAATTTGTGTTGACACCTTTGAATTAATTTGTGTTAACACTTATGACAAACAGCCCAGTCATGCAAAATACGCAAGCAACAAGTAAAACAAAGCAATGTATTTTCATCTTCATGTTAATTTGGAGAATACATCGTGACAGCGCACAAAATGAGATGCTGCATTGGAACCTTATTTTAAAATACATTATTTTAATTATTCTAGTATTAATATTTCACGTGTTAACATAATAAAAATATACATCTTAATAATAAACATTTATGAGTAGTGAGTTATTCAAAAAAAAAATTGTGTGTCTAAAACAAACTACGAAATTCAACCACAGACCGTAAAATACCGTATATTCAAAACGATTTAAAATGCATTTTGGCGTACGTAGGGCAAACAATCGTAAAATTTAATTTAAGATGTGTTAAACGATAAATTTTTACGACAAAATAGCCTCTTTGTTACATAAAGTAGAGTTGTTCTCCTTTTTTACTCTACTTTATGTAAAAAAAGGCTATTTCGTGGTAAACAGTTAGCGGTTAACAGTAAGAAAAGCTGGAACTAATTTCCTATTTATGTATTTACACAATGATTGACCTAATCTTCAGATCGTGTATAAATTTGTTTTAATCTTCTTACGCCTTAATCAGATCACAATATAATAACTACAGGTAATAAGGCGATTTATTGCGCCAAAAATAAATCTTTTTACAATTAGTATGCAACTTAAATAGACTTTTTGGTTCACGGATACCTAATGCTAAAATTGTATACCAATGAGCACAGTTATACTACAATGCATGACTAGACGGGAATATTTCTTTTTTTTTTTAGTTTTACTTATGGAATATAACACTGGTAGGACTAATTTTATAGAAAAGTTTCAGATAGTTTTTAAAATTTTATTAAACTGACAGCACATTTAATAACAAGTCCGTTTTAATAAACGTTATTGTATCATAACTACTTAGAAGCAAACATCTTGTGCTGAAAAACAACTAGAATTTAAATACTCACTGTGTCAATTTGTCGGTAACTACACGACGAGTTGAGAACCGTAGTCTCCGTAGAGATGGTTTCTTCGTTGCAAGAACTATGACGCCGTGTTGGAAGAGCTAATCTCCAACGGAAAAATCTACCAAGAGAGTCTTTATAATTTCTGGATGGACTGAGTTTGTTTCTATTTATGGATTCTTCAAAAAAAATTTCATCGTTAGCTTTACATTTTTTCGATTTGTCGTCGGAAGGTTGATCTTCGGAGAATTCCGAACACACATTAAGACATGATTCATACTTATTGCTATTTGACCCGGAACAAGAATGCGTACTGTCACATGCTAAGCCGATATCCTCATCTGTCTCACTGTTTACACATACTCTGATATTTGTCTTTTGCTTCTTTTTCTGTGTTCTGGTCTTGAGGCGGTCAATAGGCAATGGCTTGTTCTGTTCTTTCATTTCGGATAATGCATTGTCTTCCGAAGTAACGGGCTTTGAATTCAGTTTTGGAGACGTCAGTTGTTGGACAAAGTCATCCAAGTTCGATTCCTGATGTTGGTGTTGCAGTGACTTCTTTTTATTAGCATGCTATAAAAATCAATGCAAACTATTTAATATATTGTTCATTGTGAAATTTGAAATTAAATTATACTGGATAAGAAGCTATTTGAGTTTCCTTATGTTGCTGTGATCCAGTTTTTTTCACAAAAATAACGCTAATTTGGATAAATAACACTGGTCCATTGAATACACATTTTAAACATTTTCCATATAACACCACCCCCCTTTTTTTCCAATGCATTTCGGAACTACCACTGATATATAATACACACAATCAAAAAGTGTTTTTGAATATTTAAAAAAAAAATTAATCTACTGTACTAAAATGTGTAAGTCAATTCATCAGATCCGTCTTTTAAATTACACATAAAAGCTGCATGGTGACTTACGTTTTTATGTTCTTTGTCGCTTTCCCTTAAACATGATACCAGTAACATTTTCGAATAAAAAACGTTTTGTCAGAATTGAACAAACGTTCAAAGAAGTTGTTATCCTGTTAGCAAGCGCTAGCAAACTGTATTGAATAGGTTTCTTATGGTTTATATACAAATCGGGTGTTAATTTCAAAAGGTCAGTTAACGTCACAGTGAACCTACACGAAACGAAATAAACAACTTTGACTAAAAATAGAATTCTTATGATTTTGACATTGCTGATTCATACATAGATTTATTATTTTTATCTTTCAAAGTGCAAACACACACAAACAATTTAAAATGTTGACCTCGAAATGTGAAACACAATTTTTAAGTCCAATAATATACCGAAAATAGACAATTCAGATGAAAGTAGGTTGCCGAAGTTATTAATCAATCATAAAGAAGCGTGTTTAACTTAAAAAGATATGTATGTAATGCAACATTTAATTTTTTTCAGACGTGTATTTGTGGGTTAAGGTTCGCGATAAGAGAAAAATTAAGTTATCAGAAAACGAGTTATAGAAAGACAAATCCATCTTTAAACAAACGAGAGGACAACAATAAAACTAACAGACACAAAACACAAAAACCAATAACTGCGTAACACGAACTCCACTGAAAACTAAGATGAGTCTAGGTGCACAAGAAGGGTAGGCTACTCCTGCTCCACGCGTGGCACCCATCAAAACAGCCATGTTAAGATGCAAGGGTAGTCATAATCCTTTAGGAAGGAGATGAAGTAGTTGAAACAAAAGGAACAAATCAGCGGTCATTTGAGATACATATATTCCGTTTAAGTCAACAAAATCATGATGGCGAGCGTAAATTTTCTAAGTGATGATTTATTTAAATATTGCCATTGTGAATACCTGGTTAAGTAGATTTTCTGTCGGCAAGAAACCTCTGTCAAGAGAATCTCGATATAACAAAACAAGATTCTGAGTACATGATCAACTGGAAGGCGTATACTCATATTCAAGTGCTGCTGGAATGTTGCCACACACGAAAACGGAAAATTCACAATAGGAAAATTAAAATCATCTCTTTTGTAAATAATTTAAGCACAGTTATTACCGACTGCCGACAGTCTGTTAAAACGCACGTCCACCAAACATTACAATATATTTCATCAATCAGAAAGTCGTGCATTCTGATGATTTCAGTAACAAAACATTTTGTTATAATCAGAGTGGCAATTTACGAAAAAGCACTTGTCCCGAAATAAAACCAGATATACATACTAGGTTTGCCATTATTTTAGTGAACGCCTGAATATAGCTGAAATATTGCTGCTCGGGCGTTAAACACCATTAATCAATCAATCAATCAATCAATTTTAGTGAACGCAATTTGAGTCGATTGTTTTTTTTCAGTTAGCATAGTTTGATAAGTGAATAAAGATAAATCGTTTCAGATGTAGGTCTTACAACGTCCTTAAATATAAAAAGACATCGGACTTCTTTCTGTGGAAACGATACATAAACTATTCAGCTAAATAGAGGTTCTACCAAACCATTCCGTTACCATTTTTTATTCCTGAGATTATGGGAAAATTTTACTATCGAGAATGCATAATGCACTGCTTAACATTTTTCAAATTACTTGGAACTGTACTAATAGATCGTTAGTTTAAACAGTAATTCCGTTGACCAGTTTACTCTGGAGAATTGTTTTTCTTTCCTTTTAGGTATGATTAATAAAAAGTATTTTATCAAGTAAATTGGAATGCCAATTTCTGGTAATTAACTACGTATGTCCACGTTTGTGTGTGTTTTTGTTTGTTTGAATAGGGTTTTTACCCAAATTTCATCAATTTGTCAGCTATATCATGGCGCCCAGTTTTTATTGGGGGAAGACGCCGGAGAAACTGTCGATCTTCGGTAGAAAAACTCGCAATCCTGCACAAAATGAGACGAACTCGCAACGTTAGTGTTAATCAATAGCAGACTACATGTAACTGTCTTAACCACTCGACCACACAACGCGTATTGTAGTATCAATGTTCATCTTGTTTCGCGTTCTGACTTTCAACTATATAATTGTAACTATTGCCGTAACTATGCATGACTCCAGACTTAATTGACAAGGATTAGTTTTCTTATCTTCGGTAAGAAATATCGCAATCCTTGTCGAGTTGAGCATATCCTCCACAAAATGAGACGAACCCGCAACCTCAGTTTTGATCAATAATAGACTAACTACCTTAACCACTCGACCACCCAACGCGTATTGAAGTATAAAGGTCAAAAGTGTTTCGCGTTCTGACTTTTAACCATATACATGTAACTATTGCTAATGCGTACTGTTGTGTGAAGATCTTACTATTGTCTATCAGTCTGTAGTGTCAGAAGTATAAAAGGGGCCCCATGTAACGTATCGAGAAAAGTTGTAAACTAATGGAAATAAGAGTATGAACGTCCGCGCAGTTTATTGAAAAAATAAGTGTATACAGAAATACCATTTATACAGTGTACGTAGAAAATTGTAGATAATAAAACTGCTTGTTACATTTAAAAGCACTTATCTAGTTCATCCAACAAATCCTTTGTCTTAAAATATCACAAGTCCTTTTACGAACTATCTAATATCCGTACGTTTATATTTTAACTTACGGGATGAGTCTTGGTTTTCTGTTAAATTTGTACATGAAGTACAAAGCAAATACAATACAATATTTTGTAAGAGTTACCGAATTTTATTGATATTCGCGTAATTTAGAAAGAAACAAACACTTGCACTGAAAACAAACAAACAAGTGTTAGATATATAAATATTAATTAGGAAACGTAGATAATAAAATTTTAAAAGTCGACACGCGTAATGCAATATTTAACTGTTGTTGAAGAGAAAAATTCCAGAGACAAATTAGTATATAGGATTAACATATATGCCAATAATAATATTCATATCATAATGTCTTCTACGTGAAAAAAATTGTTTAGAAATAAATTTGTTTAGGAAAACTACAACATTAAATATTTTATTTTTTTTTTAAAACAAAGTGAATTATGTTAAAGATACAAGATAGCTAGTTTTTATTTGAATGATATTTACAAAATATGAATTCTAAATACTTGGGAGAAAATTCCATGATACAGTCATGACAGTACAAAAAGCGCCTTGTTTTGTAAACAAAAACGAAGTTATCAACTGCTCCTGTCGTTATTTAAATATCAACGTCCTTGCATAAGGAGAGTTCCAATAATGGAGTTTTGCGCTTTTTTTATCTATTTAATACACATTTTAAACATTTTCCAGAAAACACACCCCCACACCTCTCCCACCTGCATTTCGGAACTACCACTGATCAATCAGATCCGTCGATGCGATCAATGGAAGATACAAAATAGGGTCCCGGAAAAATTGCAGCAAATCATTCACGAAACTAATTGTGTCAACAGAAATAATTTTCGTAAAATTACAAACAACAAACTACATATTTTTACAAAAAACCAATTATTTTATATTATTATTTTAATTTGCAAGCGCTAAAATAGTTGTGCGTTTAAAATTACACATAAAAGCTGCATTGTGACTTACGTTTTTATGTTCTTTGTGGCTTTCCCTTAAACATGATACCAGTAACATTTTCGAATAAAAAACGACGATTTTTTTTGTCAGAATTGAACAGACGTTCAAAGTAGTTGTTATCCTGTTAGCAAGCGCTAACTAACATAACTAACTGTATTGAATATGTTTCTTATGGTTTATATATAAATCGGGTGTTAATTTCAACAGGTCAGTTAACGTCATAGTGGACCTACATGAAACGAAATAAACAACTTGTCCCTATTTGACTCTCAACATTTTTAAGTTCATTTAAAACCAACAAAACTTTATCCTCAAGTTTCCTAGAATATTCAGCTTTCCAAAATATACCACATTTATTCTGGTATCATGTGCGGTTCAAATTCTATATGAACCTCTGGACTGGTTCCCGGTATTTGGTGGTCCTACACCTTAATCAAAATGTGAAATAAAACATTTTCTTGCAGTGGATTCAATCAAAGGATATTGATCTTTGTCTTTGTCTTGTCTGGATAGCATGACACATATGTCTTACAATCATTTTTTAATATACGAAAAAGCAATAACCAATATTTCAGTTAATATTTGCTCAAGGGCAATATAACATTCATATGTATTAAAACTTCTTACAAGGTTCTCTCTCTGATTCAGGCCATTTCGTCGTGGGCACCTGTCCCAAATTATTTTCAAAAGAATAGGTAACTGCAAACACAAATTGTATTATTTGGTAAAAATTAGCATATTTTGTCCATAATTCCTGAAGGAAACATGAGTGCAGCGAAATAACTTTGTAATTGGTTATATGACTGGAGCTACCAGGGAGTCTTTCTCTGAGCACCAAGGTTTTGCCCCTTACCCGCGCTAGGCTATCACAGCTAATGACCACTTGCAAAATCAGTGACCCTCCAGTGAGCAACACAAGATCATGTTTTCTTATTTAGTAGTCATTTACAGCAAGATAGATCGATTGTGGCTAAACTCATTGCATTACCATTATTGTCGTCGCCTTTGTAGTTTATCAGCGGATAATCAGTTATCAATTTTGTGTGATAACACTTTAATTGGAGCACTTTGGCGATATGACAAACGTTACATTATACTTTTGAAATTTTTATTTTTTGTTTTAAAATAGGTACATTAAAGTCGCATATGACCTAGGGAGAAACAAGAAGATGTCAAGATACAAAAAAGCTCTTCGGGAAAAGCCAAACTAGAGAAAAAAATCAAAACCGCAGTCCTCAATATGAAAAAAGATAGTAAAAGTGCAACACATTACTTAGTACCCCATCAGAAACCGGATGTGAACTATGTTCTTCGGAAGTGTAAGCACCTCCTTTTTAACAGGTGGCACCGTCCGTGTCATTAAAAAAAAAGGTAAGAGGCTAAGATGTTTTAAAGTTAGTCAGTTGCTCTTCATCATCGGCACTTCACCTATTTACTTCAATATAACTATGGCTTTGTCAGTGAATTCACAATAATCAGTGGCGTGTCTCAACTAAGGCAATGTGTACGAGCCATAATTAAGCAAGTTATGCTCGATACAAATGTGACGAAATAATGCCAATTTCCTGCCCACAATTAGGGCTGCATATTCGGCTTTCTTCCTCGGTTGGAACAGAAATTCATGATATACCTGAAAAACAAAACGTTAAATTTACAAACAATCTGATGAAACGGCTGCCTATTTATCAGAAAAATGTTGCAAGCGATATTTAAGATTTAGTGCACCTACTGAAATTATTATGATTAATACCTAGGTGTCACAGTTATCTGTTTAAAAAGTCTGTATTATAGTGATTGATTGAATGTTTGTTGTTTAACGTCCAGGAATCAATATTTCAGCTATATTCAGGACGTGTATTATAGTGTGGCGAGCGCGGTTATAAAGTACAAGTCAGAGTAAAAACCAGCGTGTTTTGGTCGGGTTTTTTTTTGCCTGACAAATAAAAACTGCTTACCGCTTCTTGTGTAGATTCAAAATATTTCATCGTTTCGGAATCCAGCGTTTTTTTAATTTTAATAGGGTGAATTCTTCATACTAAATTTTGACCTAAATTATAACAAAAGTGTAACCTCGGTGCAGTAGATTTTGTGTATTCACAATTCTTCAGGCTTTGTCGTTCGCGGTTTGTCCGAATACCATTGTACGAAAGCATACATATATTAAAAACAATATTAGATCCGTTAAGAAACAAAAATAGCTGACTTACAATGTAAATTTCCCGCAGCAAAAGTCAATAACGATTTGTGAGACATGTAAACTACAGAGGCATAGTGTTAAATATAAACAGGTAATGAATTTCATAATAAAATTGTATCATACGAAAATGCAAGCAAAAAAATAATAAAGGTGCTCCGTTGGGATGTGACTTTTATTATAATTTCATAATTGCATTCTTCCTCTCAGCTTTATCACATACTCGAAACTTTTTTAAGCAGCTGTTGGTAAATCTCAGACGAGATAAAGCGTGGGTACGAGTCTATTTCCATTAAGGCTTGGATTTTCTGTTGTGCTTTTTGAAATGTGTCTCTTGATGGATTTTTTAAGTTTGCACTCGTTACCATTCTTGTGAATGAATCTAGGTTCACCTGAAAAGGAAAGAAAAATACCATAAGACATTTAAATCCGATTAAAAAATGTGTTCCGGTATCTGAGATTCAAATAGGGTAATTTCGTCCATAAAAAAACAGACAAGAATCACACGAGATGTATAACAATAGCAGCTAAAATATACTTTCTTTGGAAATCGAAAATGAAATGATGTATTCAGATGTATTGCATTAATGCTAACCTCTTTAGGTGCTTGATACTCCAAGAAGTCGGAATGTATTTTCCTAGCTAAAACTGGCATTTTCGATTCATTTGCAAAACGATATCTTTCACATGCCATCCAGAACTCTAAATTTTCCTCACTGAATTCTGATTTCAAATACTCTTTAAATATGACCAGTCCACCTGAAAGGAAATAAATAATCGTCTATGAAGAAATCGGCCGTTTATGAATAAAAATTTTGGACAAGTTCTCTTCATGAAAAAATTGTTTTTTTCTTATTTATAAATTTAGAATAATTGTTAATGTTTGCCAGCACGCACACGTACATAGAATGACGTTTACATAAAGAATGTTGTTCCAGTCATCACAAATTTAACCCACTGTCCACCAGTTTAATAATGTCATGGAAACTACAATATTCAACTTTATTGCACCATAACGAATAGTCGTTCCCTCAACTTTTTGGCGAGGTGCGAATGTAATCCTGTAACTCGCAATGAAGCAGAGCGGGAGTTAATCACTCACGATACTTTTATGTCGAAAAGCTGTTGCATAAATAAACAGCCATGTACAAACTTGATATCCTTTCATGGTGTCACAATTCTTTTTTTTCGGTTTTGTTTTTAAGAATGTCCGTTATTTTAAATACCGTTGACCGTTGTTTTAATTTAAATTCGGGGGCCGAATGGTTAAAGTAGTTCGTCTACTATTGATCACGTGGTCTGTCAACACTGAGGTTGCGGGTTCGAGTCTCACTGCGGTCATGGTGTACTCGACTCCAATCTTAATTGACAAGGATTGCCAGTTTTCCCAACGAAGGAAATGAAAACTGGACCCCATGATATAGCTGAAAAATTGCTGAAAGTGGCGTTAAACAACATTCAAACAAACAAACAATTGACATTCGTGTCTCTGTTCAGTTAATTTACTAACTAAAAGTCTTGAGAACCCCGAATGGTGCGTTGCATCTTGGGAAGGTGTACTATTTTAATATGGTAATGTTTGATGTAGTATGTCGATTATCACGATTGGTCAAAAATACCCATATTTGGTGAAATGCTTGACGACTCGTTTTAATATGGCGACAATAAACAGTATTTTAGATGACAAAAAAATAATAATTTTTATACAGATCTTATCCAGATATTTAACAATGTCAGAAACTTTAATAATGTAAAATATAGATGTATATCATGTTTGAATTACATATAAAATATCGATGTTAGAATATTTTATTTGCTACAGAAAGAGTAATGGGACTTTTTTCGGCGTTAATATGCGACAAATCACAAAACTAAAATCGATCATTACGGCATTAGAGATTCGGTCTAGTAGTGCACTTACGTTTATCATGAAGTAGGGAGTCAAAGGACATGCTCCACTGCAAACACTGATCATAGGGTGGTGACCATATAAGCAGCAATTTTCTTTTAAAATTTTCGAATGTGCTGGCAAAAAAAAAATAAAGTATTATATTGTATTAATTTAATATAGGTCGCTATCGCGATTTATTAGCCAGAGAAAATGTCAAAATACAAAATTATAAAATATACTGTAAAAAACGTAAGACTAACATTATTGATTTATTTATACTCCTCTCAATATTTGAGAACTAGAATTTCAGGATTATCACTAAATCAATATCAAAATGTAGTATTAACAAAAAATATTATAGGTAACTAGCATAACCACAATTACAAAATGTAAGCAACCTCTGTTTTTCTAATGAAGGAAGATGGTGATTTTTATTCAAGTAATAAAACAATTGCTGTATTTGGTTTACGGCTCGGTGAATATTACATTTTCTCAGCCTGATAAATCCTGATAGTGACCTCTATCAAAGTCATTAATTGTATAATATTATATATTTTTCAGAAAAATGTTTCAAAACTTACAATGTTCTTGTTCTTGGCATAGGCACTTTAGTATTCGTAATCAATTCAATACCGGACATCCAAGTCAAATGGGTACTAGAACACATATTCCAAAATTATCTGTTAAAACAAAATGCCAGAATTAACCAAGTATTTGTCAGCTATTCCCTGTAGTTTCGTTCCCCACAATGGTTCGACTTTGTGAATATTGAGGAAATTAAACAGTATAATTTTTCCACATTGTTCAACGATGTATAAATTCCAATCCGATTTTTTCTACTTATGTGATATACAAAGATAGACAAAAGGTGATTACCTTTCATTTGTATATAATTATCCATTATGAACATCATATTGTTGTATGTTAATCATTCATAATAATGCGACAGATATGCAATTAATTTGTAGTATCATAAAAAGAATTGTCAATCTAAAAATATCGAAACATTAAAATCTAAACAGATTACATGCCAGAAAATAGGAACTACATATAACAAACAGCAAGATAGACATGTACTAAAACAAAAATTGTGTCAAGCTCTAATCTCTTACGATGGTGAAAACGGCCATATAAAATGTTAATTCTAAATGATCTTTAAGCGGCATTTACCATACAGCTGCTTAAGTCTGCAACTATTCTATGAACGAACTGCTCCAGCCCGTAATAGAAATGCTCTTGGGCATTCGTCTGTATTTTAATATCGTATGTAAATATGAAAATTTTCAACAATTGGGAAAACTAAAAACAATAAATAAAAACAAAAATCCTATAAGCTAATAAATAGAAAAGATAGATTAAGGAATAAGAATAGAGTTTACCAAGTCTAAATTAGCTGCTTTGGGATAGAATGTTACATGAACAGCGCAGCCATAAACGTTTTCTAAACTATAAATGTCTTGATGTGAACTGCTTTGGTGAAAATGGTTCTAGTTAAGAGCAGATCTGGTCAGAAATGATAGTAAAGCGGTTAGGGCAGTTGTTTTTTTAACAAATACAATCAAAATTAATAGATTATGTCTGCCCTCACCGCAAACGGAGTATATGTTTACAGGGGCTACACAGCAAACGCTGAAGTAGTTTGCACGTTAAAAACAAATTGCAAATTTTTGACAGTGGACTGTGCGTTAGCATTTGTCAATGGACAGTTTTGCGTTTATGCTACTCTTTGAGAATTCCGGCTACTAAGAATCCATTTTACTAGACTTGTATTAGTTATTTTCCTATAAACAGAAATGAAACTAAGACATACCCTTATTGTTTGTTTGTTTGTTCAAACGGAATAAAACCCCAAATAACAAACAATCACCTATCAGGTGTACCCTTTGAGTTTTTCTTGGTTAACTTTGACTGTCCCTTCTGTGTCTGTGTTGTAATCAGAATGTATTTAAAGCAGTATTGGTTTTAATAAAGCAATGGTGGACATACCATTATCTTGTTATGAAAAACACATAAAAATTTTACAAATATATACTATTGAAATCTGTCTGTGTGTCTCTAATTCTGTCTTTTGTTCCTTTTAAGTCAAGGAAATGGAGGACAAATACGTATGGCTATGATTTTGACAGGAGAGTATTTCCTTTCCGTGTATATGTGTGCCTGCGATTCCTGACATACTAGACTGTTTTAGAAATGGTCATGCTTAATTGTATTTTTTAAGAAACTTTCCTTCAATTTCCAGTGGTAATTATATATGTTTTGTGAAAAAAAATTTAACATCACGGGTAAAATGTTACAAATACTTTTAAAATGCCTATAAAAGAAATTGTGTCAGTTTTACGATTTACTGTTAAATAATTATAGGATAATTAATTGGGCGGAGTGAATATCCAAAATATGATCAGGAGTGCCGCATAACGCATGTGATTAAACGAGTTCGCGGAACTTGTTCCGCGCACGAGCGCGCATGAACGGCGGATTAATATCTGTATAGTACAAAACCAACGGACATTTTTCGCGGGAAAAAACCCGAGAGTGAAAATAAACGATAATTTTCACATGTGATTTACCGTGATTTCTGTCACTCGGAAAATTCAATATTTCATCTCTATCTATATAATAATAAGCGATAAAACAAGACCATTTTCAATCGCCGACTTCAACCTATCTAATGACTATACACGTGTCACCACAAACCAAAGTATCCTGTTATTCAATTTTTCTCTCACTTTAAAAGTATTGATTTATCTTAAATGTTTAATTAACAAAATAACGGTACTATCTTATTTTTTTCTAGACAGCATAGCTGTCGCTTGTTTCAACATACAAGTAATTGACCTTTTGCTCTCCTACTGCATTTATAAATTACATATATTTGACGTAAAGTGTGATGCGCAGTATACGGACATTTTGACGTCATGACCTTCTAAAGATTTATACAGTGTTAGAAGCACATACAAATGATAAATTTCCGTCTTTTGATCGTTTTGCTCGTTTGCGAATGTTGTTAAACGCCACTTTCTGAAATTTTTTCAGCTATAAAGTGCCGTCCACTTTTTATTGGTAGAGTAAGGGAGAAAACCTAGAGAAACCACGTGATCAATAATAAATATACTACCTTTACCTCTGCAACTGAGGCCAGCAAAATTTTATTTTTACATAATGCTACGCCATATTCGCGTTTTGTTTTATCAAAATTATGGCGCTGTAACAAAAATGTCAACTAATTAGACGTTGAATAGTTTTATTAACCAAATCACAAAAGTTATTCCTAATCCAAAAAGGCCATCTACACTTTAAATAGAAAGTTTACCGATTTCAAAATATCTTAGTTATTTTCAGGGCAGGAAATTTCAGCAATAGGTAAGCTTTTGTAAGTCAGCACCGAGTTGTGAAATTATTGATGGTAATACCTTCGTGCTCTATAACCCCTTACGCAGAGGTTTCGATATAATGAAAATCCATAAAATTATTGTACAACATACAATAGATGACTCTAATGTGGATGCCTTTAACAATGGTGCAAACATTTTTAATTTATCTCGTTCAACAATAATTTGCGACTTACCTTAAAGTAAATGTTTTGCACTATCGCTTTCATGCAGTTTGAGTTGCAGATGTTAATGTTATAAACAGCATGCCACGATGCTTTGAGTTGAATTTTTATTAGTCATTGTTTTCATAGATGTGTCAACAACAATAAACAAACATCAGCGTAGAGGTCGGGAATGGAAGAATGCCAAGCTCTCCGAACTCGGCTGTTCATCACTTTTTATTGAGATGACGACAATATACCGAACAGTAATGAACTGTCAAAAAAGACAATACAAACATCAAAGCCCAAGAAACCGCAAAAGGAGAAAACTAACAACAAAAAATATAGCAACTACAGCCATTGTTCCGACATTTTTGACCATAAAATGATAGGTTAAAACAGGATTGATGGAATTCCAAACCTCTCGCTTCCTTTACTGTAGTGTGTGATGAAAATTTAAGGCATTATACACCACTAGTCAGTATAAGGTGTGTCCAAAAATCATCGCAGCACAATCAACGTGTAATTGCGATTGCACAGCTATGTTTCACACTAGTTTGTTCTTTTGATTTATTTTGAAATTGAAAGTTGGGTTGTTCAAAGAAATTACATTTACTTGTTAACAAAACATCGTATCTGTTGTATCTGTTTACGTCCTTAACAATCTTTGTTTCAGTACCCATTTGCCTTTAATTAAGTCATATATACCGTTTTGTTTTTGTTTTAATGGAGTTCAACGCCTCTTTCAGTCCATTTTTATAGTTGGGGGGAAGCCGGAGTACCCGAAGAAAACCCCCACCTGCGGAAGGAAAACTGGCAATCCTTGTCAATACTGGAGTTGAGGACACCTTGTCAGCAGTTAGACTACGAATCCCAATCTTCTGCGTTAATAAACCAAGTGACCAAGTGATCAATAATAGATACCTAAACCACTTGGCTACCGATTTCCTGTATGTCTTGAATACTTACATGTACTACAAACATAATAGAAACAAAAAAGTTTGTTTTCATTTTATAAATCTTTAGTTACATTCAAATATTCAACATAGCCTTGTGACATTTTTTGTGAAAATCTCAAAATATACTCACTCAAAAAATAAACGCAACATAAAAGAAATGGGAATTTTACTTCATATATTATTTTAACAATTTATCATAATTGATAAAGAAATGTAAAAATTGGCACACTTCTTGTTTATGAGTCTTTTACCTTGGAATATTACATTTTGTCGCATATTGTCAATAAATCACGCAAAAAATGTCAGTGTCTGTTGTGCCCACTATTTGCCCCTAACACAGCCCTTACTCGTCTTGGAATGGATTTAAATTGAGTACGAACACGCGGTATCCTTTGCCGCTCATACTGAAGTGCCTGCTCTAATTGTTGTAGATTTTGCGGCGGTAGTTGTCGTTGGCGCACGCGCCGATCCAGTTCATCCCACAGATGTTCAATTGTGTTAAGATCCGGAAAATCTTGATGGAAACGGATCACATTGACATTCTGTTGCTCTAAATAATCTACTGTTACACGTGCTTGCATGTGGTCGGGCATTGTCGTGTTGAAAAATTTCTCTTTGAATGTCAATTACGGGCAGTAAATGCGGCCGTATAATTTCGTCTCTATACCTAACAGCGTTAAGATTGTCTTGGATATGTATCAGCTGTGTGTTCCTGGCGTAAGAGATAGCGGCCTACATAACACTGTCTCCACCAAAATTGTCTCTTTCTACAACACAGTTTTTGCGCAAATCGGTCATTTCGGCGCCGGTACACTCGTATGCTACCATCTCGCTTTTCAAGCTGAAAACGCGACTTATCGCTGAACTTGTTCTGTAAATTCCATTCACGAACGGTAGTACACCACCCCTTGCTCGACGGTGTTGGCGTCTCAGTGTTGCTCAGACTTAAGGTCTTTTTGCCCGCGATCCATAAGAGCGTAACCGATTGCGTACTGTCTGAGGTGATATACGGTGCAACCAGGGAAATTTACTGCTGTTTCTTTTGCAGCAATAATCCTGTGCCGTAGATGGAATAATCTAATGTAACGACCCTGCGCCGGAGTTGTAAAACGCGGACGCCCTGAACGTAGTCGGTCTGTCGTAGTACTAAGCTGATGGTAGCGTCTCCAAAGGCGTGAAATAGTGCTACATGAACATTGTACGTTCTGGCAACAGTATTCTGTGATTCGCCGCGGCCTCAATTCGACCAATAGCGATATTCCGGGTAGCAGCATCTAACTTTGGCATAGCTTCACCTCATCAGAATTTTATTTTACTAATGCAGTCAAGAAAATAAATAGCGGGTTTTATACCGATTGTCTGATTTAAAAAAATACCCATGATTTGCACGTGAAAGTCGACCCTGTTTTTAGCCATGCGTAATACATAGTGTGTGTCAGATTTCGACCACAGTCGTTCACGGGCGGATGAACTTAAATGCTTTCACCTGGAAACCATTAATAAAGGTGTAATTATGATGTTGTGTATATATATTTGAATATTTATTGGTCATTTTCTGCAAAAAAATTATTTGAAAAAATTTATTAGATGTTGCGTTTCTTTTTCGAGTGAGTGTATATATCACATTTATGGTAAGATTAATAATAATTTCTGTCATTAAAACTCTAGTTACCTTAAAATTGAAAGTAGTAATGAAGGTAGTATACCAAAAGTGTTACTATAATTTATACATGGTCGTTCATTATAGAAAAGAAGACAAAATTAACTTTTTCAGCAAAGGGAGGTAATTTTGACAAAAAATGCACATTTTTAGTACTTTTCGACTTGTTATTTCCCAATAGAAAAAAAATTAAGCTCAGAGACCCTTATTTTTCTTTCCGTTACTTAAACAGAAACCAATTGCTAGACATTATATCAGAAATAAGACAAATTTCAATGGACAGAATTTTTTTTATCTATTTTCGCAGTGCTCTTTTTATTCCCTTCTCCGTAGATTATTTCAGCAATTTGGAATTTCAGTGCTAAACGTCTCGAAAATAACTATAAAACCCTTTTTTATTTTGAATAAAGATTACTTGTATAAAAAAGCTAACTATATGGCAAGCTTAAAGAAAATTAATAACATATAATTTTCAATGCAGGTATCCGGAACCGACTTAACTGTTACGGCTTTAACAAATGACAAACGGCCTTAGATCGTATTAATATTAACAATGTAGATATGTGATTCTAATGTAATTTGAATGTATTATAAAATTTCACTGGCTAATGTATTTTTTTTAGTTCACAGCTTAGTTTTTTCATAACTAGGGTTCGACGTTGAACAAGCCGTCAAATTGTTTGTTTGTTTGATGGTGTTTTAGCATCACTTTCAGCAATTTTTCAGCTATATAATGGCGTTTAGTTCTTTTTTGTTTTTGTTTTTTTTTGGGGGGGGGGAAGCCGCAGTACCCGGAGAAAACCCTTGACCTGCGGTGGGAAACCTGACAATCCTTGTCAATTAAGATTGGAGTCGAGTACACCCTGCCTGCAGTGAGAATCGAACCCGCAATCTCAGTGTTGACAAACCACGTGATCAATAGAAGACGAACTACCGTAACCACTCGGCCACCGAGGCCCCGTCAAATTGAATTCTTGATATCTAATGTCAAAAAAGAAAAAAAGAGAGAAATAATAAATATGAAAAATAAGAGAACCACATGTTAAAGCGGGAATTTTTTTAATGACTTTTTTGGCGGTTTTTATGACGTTTTTGTGCTATTCCCACTTATCATCAACCTTTCGCGTAATTTTTGGTGTAGGACCACCAAATACCGGGAACCAGTCCAGAGGTTGTACGTAAAAGTAGTACTAGTCAACAGACAGGTTCACTCTTGCATCATATAGAATTTGAACCGCACATGATACCAGAATAAATTTGGTATTTTTGGAAAGCTGAATATTCTAGGAAACTTGAGGATAAAGTTTTATTGGTTTTAAATGAACATAAAAATGTTGAGAGTCAATTAGGGACAAGCACTATTTTTGGACTGAAATAGAAAGTGAAAGTAGATTTTTAGACCACATGGACTTCAGGTTGAGCGTTTTTTCTTATATGCAATGAAACATATTGTGAAATTTTGACAGAATGTTCGGCCAGTGCATTTTTATAGGGGACAGAAGTGTCACTTAATTTGAAACAAAGGTAAATTTTCTAGGATAAGTCAAAATTATCAAATTTTAATATAGCCGAAGAGTAAAAAATCTATGGTGGTCCTACACCTTATTGAATAGCAACAATGATTTTGTCTTTGTGAGAATAGGAATAACGGTTTAACTGTATTTATAGGTTGCACGTAAGTCTGTGTAATATTGTGATCCATGCATGATTGTCGAAAGACTCCCCTCCCAATATAATATAATTATCCTCTAACCGGATGCGGAAGTCCCTCCCTTATGATATCGAAAAAAATATTATTTTCTTTGAAATTATTGATCACAATTCAAAGTGAAAAGAAGGTAATTGTAATTTTTGACAAACAAATCATATTTAAACTTTCGAAAAATCAAACGGACATTTAGACAGCTCTTTAAAGCTGTTGCTGACCTTTCGACATACTGGAAATGTAGTTAAATGTAGTTTTTAATATTTATACATAGCAAAATATTTAGTAGCATATTTCCATAGAGGAAACTATCTTGGTTGAGGATTGTCTGGTCATTATAAGGGAATCCTGGCACAGAGAACACAACTGATTGCCAGATTTAACCTCTGCCACACGTGATCCCCCGTGTACTGCGGGACTACATTTGTCGTCTGGTCGTGACGTTTGTTAACAAAGAATGATGTCTCTAAAAATCACACACAAGAGATCTTATTTATTTTAATATAGTCGTTTTATACACTTTTGATACAGTTTTACAAAATTAATGCGTTTGTACGCGTAGCCTAATGAGAGACATGTGTGGCAGAGGTGATTGTGATGGACGAAGGATGCCCAGAATTCTTCGCGTGGAGATTGTTACACTGTGTGACGTGTTTGAACGCTGCACCCTTAAAATTCCTTTATAGAAGTCGATAAGAAAAATTATGCTCGTTGTAACGCTACAAGAGCTTAATTTTCCGGCAATTTTCTCTTTTCTTTGTTATGTACAGTCGAAATTGTCCGTCTTTAAGTCCATTAAAGTTCCCGAATTGATTTAGTTTGTCTCTGATACGATTTTAATTATTTTTGCCCGGTTTCTTACACTACTGGCTATCTGACAATAATTTTAACTACGGCAGCGCTTTTATGTCTGTCACAGACATTTTGTCCGTCAAAAATATGTCTGTTACAACGTTTGTCTTTGTTTCCTACAGTTTAACTAGTTGTCAACTTGTTCCCGTCTTTATTCTCGCTGGACAGGAAATATACATCAAATCAGTCAATAAGTTCTTGCGAATTACTCGTTGTGTTATTTCTAGTACAAACTCCATATACTTTACGTTTAGCAATAACGATTTCATTATATTGCGATTCCTATTTCGAGTGCGACAATGTGTGCCGACATCATTGACGAATGATTACCAATTTAACGGCCAAAGTCGCGTTTCTCATCTGAAACTCCGGCTTCTTCCCGCATGTCAAAAATTTAACTGGACGCCATGACATAGATGACAAATTGTTGAAACTGGAACCAAACTATTTAAACCTACCACAATGCTACACAATGTATCCCATAGAGGATCATAGAGGGAATGAATAATACGAGAATGGTAAAAAATTGATTGCCACAAAAAAATTGTATTACATTTGCATCTACTATACAACATTAAAAAGAACAAAATTTGTGTTCAACTGTAAAATAATTGTGCATTACATGTTTATAGTTTATTTCTGTATTGACATTACACGTGAGCATCTTTCTATACTTTGAAATGTCGAAATCAGTGCAAACAGTGAAGCCTAACAGACGTGATAATTTCGTGGTATTAATGCATCATACTGTTTGCAAGAAAAAACGTGATAAAAATTAATAAATGAAATGAACAAGAACGTGACCAGGAACTGGAGGGAATCGGAAAAAAAACCCCAGGCATTTCAACTGATCAAACGTTTGCTTAACGTCAAGCAGGCAATATCTTATATTCACGACAAGAACAAGTTCACATACAATAAATAAACGGGCGGGACATCTGAAAAAGGATAGAACGCAGATTTTATCATTTTTGCAGACGATAAAATGTGTCTAATCTATTTCGAAATCTACACATCAAGAATTTTTCGTGCAAGGAGCGTATCACTCACAGACTAAGTTACTTTCTATGGTCCGCTGTCAGGCTTACAGTATTATATATGCCTAAACGAGAGAATTAGCCTATATCCCACATTGGGAAGCACTGGACATATCTGTGGGTCGAGCACTGGGATCTATTCCAGTATGTTCCCAACATTACAAGAATCAAAGATGAGTTACATAATCCAAATAACAAACTGAAAAAGTTTTTCATGTGGCAACGGTCCTCGCGGTGACGACGTAAGTACTGCAGGTATATCTAGAAAAAAAAAGTTTGCTAATAACAAAAATGGGAAAATAATATGGACCAATAGGCAGGGCATTTAAAAGATATGAAAAATTAGAGCCTTTTTACTCTTGTAGCGGCTACAATGTCTGCATATTACGTGAATAAAAGAACACCGATGAACGTCCCTGAAGGGAATATGGTTCAAACATGTTTCATTGAAGTTTTAGTTCATCTCATCTACGCGTTAAGAATAACACTGCATTGCTGTATAAAACATATGAGTGAGCATTCTAATTTTAAACTATGCAATAATTTGAATCCTCGTGTTTTTGTTATAAACAAAAGCACGTGCCACACCTATATGGTGAGCTTTAACAATGTACGTTTTTCACACCTCTTCCTATTAAAAAAAACCAACTGGGTGTCATGTTGAAATTTGCAAATTGACTCCGGAGTTTCTTCCGAACAAACTACTGGGACGGTTCCCAGTGCTCAATCCACAGAGCAGCCCAGCGCGTCCCCGGGTGCGGATAGGGGAGACCCTCTCGTTGGGGTGTTGTCAGGTCATAATACGGAAAGCTTGGCCGCGGACCATAGTGGGAAACGTGTTTGGTAGAGTGCCACGCTCCTTGCACTATAAAGATCCTTTTTGTAGAATTCGAAAAAGAGTAGGCTCATTGTAGCCGCTACAAAAGGCTAAATTCTCCGACTCTACCATTACTCCGTACTTTCCAGTGGCAGTCAAAATTTTGTTCCCTGTGTCCCATCCCACCCCTTTTTCAATTGATGTATTGTTTTGTTAACTTTTTCCCGTCCTGAATATAGCTGAAATACTGCTCGCTGGACGTAAAGCAAACATCCAAACAATTAAATCAAACCAAACAAACTAATCTAAAAAAAGAGATTACAGTGTTCATTTGTCTGTATTTGATTAAAACAAGACGTGTCTCCGGTTGAAGGTTGCACGATGTTTACAATCAGATTCGGCAAACTTCGGTTTCGTTTTAGCAACAGCAATATAACGAATATAACTGAAATTTATTGACTAGCTAACATCCAGTTTAGTCTCTATCTACCTGAATCATCCGAAAAATATCCTAATTAAAATTCGATATGTCTGTAAAATTGTAAGAAAGTAGTGTTTAGTTCTTTCCCACGTTAACTCACGTGCAATAACACAGTAATTTTTGTTAAACGATTAAACGGATCAATGAAAAGATAGATAAATAGCTTGAATTAAATTCAACAAGTCTATATTATTATTATTATTTAATTAACTTTCATTTGTATTGTTTTTGTTTGTTTGAATGAGATGTTGAACGCTACTTTCATTAATTTTTATGCTATATGGAGTCTAATTTTTATTGGGGTCCGGAGTACCTGGAGAAAACCCTAGACCTGCAGTAGGAAAACTGGCAATCCTTGTGAATTAAGATTGGATTCGAGTACACCCTGTCAGCAATAAGATTCGAACCCACAAACTCAGTTTTGAACATAAGTAGACGAACTATCTTAACCAAGCTGCCACCGATGCCCCTAACTTTCATTGTTAATATGCCCTTCGTATAACACGAAGATATGTAAAACTATACAGTTACTTTGTAAGTTTTAAAATTATCAGCACACATACATGTATAACACACTTTTGTCTGTGGGTTTGTTTGTAGGAAAAGTTGGGTCATGACAAATATGTTTAAAAGATCTTAAATATGACTTGTTAGCCGATATGAAACGCAATCAAAATGAGCTATTAACATGAGTATCTTTAGTCATGCATAATTTTTAAATGATGCTCGTCATCTGATGTAACGCATTGTGTTGACAATGGGAATGGGTAATAAATGCAAGCAACTACTGAACAGGCATTGGGCATATTGTACGGATATAGGAGTTTTCATGACTAGCTAGCTGTCCCAAGTTTTGTACCCATGAGAATGCAGCAAACCCAGTTATAGTAGAGAAATGAAGCAAATAATAACATGTCAGGCAATTTCGTAAAAAAAACATTTGACAGAATGTGTTGATATAAAGTTAAAATGTTCGTAATGAAATACAAGATGGCAATCTTTGTAGTAAATATTTAATATACCACCTTTTATATGAAGATGTTCAAAAAACTTCTTTGCAAAAATAATTTACACATATTAATCATATAGTGAGACAGAAGATTTCAAAAAAATTGATGCTTATTATGAATATTTATGCAAATTAGAAACATGTGTTTTAAACTTCGGAGCAATAATATGTTGGGCACTTTAACCGCTTATAGCAAATCTTAACAGAATAAAATCAAAACAACGCGTCTACTTATACGTATGTCAATTTTTTTAAATATGGGCTCAATTTATTTTCGAAGTGCGGGAAGTCTCACCGTTTTGCGTTATTTGTAGGGTGAAGAGCGAGTCCATTGAGACCTCCCGACCTTAAGAAAACAAACTGGTAGTTAGTCCTTTTCAATTTAAGCTGATGCCAACATATCTGCCGCAGTAACATTTAAAACATACACCCAGTCTATACGTTAAAAGTTACTCTGTGCAATAACGGACTAAGGTCAACAACTCTTGAACAAAATTCAAACGTGTATTGTGATTTTAAAACTAACCGCTTAAAATTGCAGAAATACATGTATCAAATGTTTTTATCCTTTTCTCTGCAACTTATGTATTTGTTACATATAAAATGTCCTTCCTACAATCCAGGGATGAAACAATGCCAAAGGCAAATAAATAACCATACAAACAAACAACAAATGTGTTGACAAACGTCCATTATTTCTGAGGTAACAAAATTAGAACACCGATCGCGAATCGAGAGATGTGAATGAAATACGATTATAGCTCCATTTTAAATCCACAATAAAACCCACCAATCAACTAATCTTTTAATCAATCAAAATTTTCTACCACAAAAACACTGAAGTAAGTTTTTGAAGCATGCTTGCTATGTACATACTGACAAGTCAGGGTTTCTGTGTCCACACGTGTCCAAAAAACCCTGACAAATTTAGTTAGGTCTTTTAGGACTTTTTAGGCTGCAAGTCACTATTTTTAAATTAAGAAGGGAAATAACCGATAAAAATGGCAACGAAAAGATTTGTATAGCACTTCGAAAGTGAAACTTATCATAAAAGGATTTGTATGAAATAAAAAGTCTAAACTAAATGTTGTCTTCAACCATGAGAAATGTCAAATCTATAAATGAAACACTTAAGTTAATGAATATTTTTCAACAGAATATAATTGTTAATATTATACTTTTAAGATTTATTGTTCATTGAATTCTTTTAAAGCTTAAACGGTCCATATAATCGTATATGGACCGGTCGGAGTATATGGACCGACATCGTTTTGACTGAACTGAAATTCCAATTCCGCATTAAACCCGTTTTGGTCAGAATTTATTCTACACTTGTAAAGAAAAATGTCGTCTGCACGGTTTGCATCCTTGCACGAGGATGAACTGAAGGCAATTACGAATGACAAAGATTCTTTAAACACCAAAAAATGCGACAAAATATTCAGTCAAAACTTTCAGGACTTACATAAAAGAGAAGCTCTATTAATTGCCTACTAAGACACAAATTAAGCAGTGCAAAATTATTTAACTGCAGAAAATGTTATGCTTGAGAGTGCATCTATCATTTTAACTTGCAATGGAGTATTTTGTCGTAATTGGGAATAAAAATATATAGCGAAGTTCCTTCCCTCGTCGTTTCAAAACTATACTTTTAAATCTCTCTCTTGTATAACTGGAAATCTTTTTTTATGATTTTCTTTCATCACATTTTGTTGAGTATGACCATCAGTACCGGTCGTGTGATCGGATGATACTGACGTAATTTTGTAGTACGGGAGTGTTGTTAACTTTTTTTCGGGGCTTCGTGGATATGAATGGAACCAGAAACCCTGACTTGGCCGGATGTGCTATGTAGAGTAAATTGTATTTTAAATTTGTTAAACAGAGACTGTATAATGTCATATCGCCTGATGTTAGAACTGTATGTTTCACTGAAAGACTAAAGGGAGGGGAGCATTCTTTATCGCGTGGTCTTGGTGCTTACGGAGACATTTGCTATTGATCACAGGATGTCAACACCGGGGTAATGAGTTCGGGTTTAACTGTTTGCCAGTACTACATGAAATGTCTTCAGATTAGTTACCTAATAGTATTTACACGGTAGTGTTTTTTTTCATCGTATAGTCTGATATAACACTTGCAATGAAGAAAACAAGAACTCGTACAAAACTTAGAAACGAAACCAAGTCAATAACAAACTAGTAAGTGCATTATGTTTTAAAAATTTCGATTACAAAGTTAACGTGCTTACTATACTGTGCAGTCGCTTTGACCCAATCTATGATAACTTTAGAAAGGTGTTATTGTAGAGTTCTACAATCGCGCAATATTTCAAGCAAAAAATATGAAAAGGTACATGTAAGTAAACGAAGAAAACTGTTTATTACGGAACAAATTTTAGTACACTTTGAATCATGCATGTTTGCAAACATATACAATTGATATTTTTTATTGTTTTCTTACTTTATTAGTAAGAAGCCACATTCTTTATATTTTATCCAGTACGGATACAGCTTTGGCGCCGATGCGCGAGAAACACTATTAACTTTTTTAAAATTCTGAAAACTGTGCAATACTATACGAATTGTTACTATGAAACCATCTCTCACAATAACATGTATTTATAAATTTTAATTCACTGAGCTTTTCCTAAAATAATGTCACGAGGACATCGTAAGAATTTGACCGAGAAGACAGAACATTTGAGAGGTACACTTGTCAAAAGTGGCTTCAATTAACGTTAACTATGTGTCAGTTATATTTTAAAGGAAACGAATACATTGAAATAATTGACTTTTAAATCAGCTTATTAAAGCACAATAAATGAATTAAATTTTAAAGAAACGTTCCTAAGCTTAACATAGAGATTTGACCTTAGTAATGTTAGGGAAACCCATCTTGTTGGAAGCCGTGAGTTTAGGGATTAGATTATAATATGAAAGTCTCAACGCAAACAATAGTGTGTATCGTGTTTCAAAAATATATCGATCCTTGCACGATAAAGACCATTTTTTGAATTCGACAAAGTGTATGCTCATAGCAGTCGATACAATGTTCTACTCGACACTCTATTCTTTTTAAGTGTCAGTGATATTAAGTCCCTTTTTGCCATTCAATTTCCGCACTTTACTCTGTTTGTTCACTTGTTCCTGTCCTGTACTGCTATCTGGACGTTAAGTGAGCAGTCAATCAACCTCAACGTTAAATTTACGTTACGTCCATCGGCAATACCGCAAAAAAAGTATGAGAACAAGAAAACGGATAACAAAAAAAAAATAATAAAATAAAAAAGGCAATATTGTAAAATAGCAGATCTAGTTAGTGACAAGACACATTTTGATATACATTTTCGTTTACAGAACATATATATATATATTTTTTTTCTAGCAGTATAGATATATACATTAAATTTAAGTACGCTTTCGGTTATATTTACTTTTTAAAAAATAGTGTAGCATTATAAGTGACATCATTGTTATTAATGGGTATAATTTAAACTAAATTTTAGATTTTTTGATTGGTTGTTTGAATTCTGTTTAATGCCACTTCAAGCAATGTCAGCTATATCTATAATGTCCAGTGTTTCGGTTGTTTCCTTTTTCGGAAGCGGGCGGGGAGGAGGCCACAGTACAATGAGAAAACCCCGACCAACCCGTAGGGAAACTGACAATCTTTGTCAGTTAAGATTGGGGTAGTGTTCAACCTTGCACACAGTGATCACGTGATTAATAGTAGATGACTAACTTCCATAACCACTCGGCCACCGAGGCCTCTAATTTACCTTGAAGAGTGTGATTTGTTACGTACGTTTTTGTTTTGCTACTTGATTCTGTTCTACGATACTTGATGCACTATTTAAACTTAGGAAACTTACACGATATAAGTTTAAGTTAAGTATTGTAAGTGTTTAAAGGTCAAAATATGTCACAACTTCCTGTTCTTCAAGAAATAAAATTTGGTACAAGATGGATGTATTTTTCGTATCTGTTCTTAGTCTTATGATTGGAATTAGTTTTGGAGCTACTGTAGACGATGGAAAATGTCGTCTAAAACTTTCAGACGTTGCAGTACAAAATGATTTTGACATGTCGAAGGTATATTATTATAATAATAACACTTAACTGAGAATATAATTTAAAGATTAATACTGTTTTTAACTGTTAACCCATGAGTAATATATTCAATTTTTCGTTACGTGGGCATACCTTTATTTAATAATGCCTTTACAGACTGAATATCTTTCATAGTTTGTATCCAAAGAATAGCTGACGGTCGTACAAACGGACTACTAGGTTACTGTATACTGAACATCCTTTATAGCAGGTGTGCTATGGCTAACGCTCGTTCAAACAGAGTGCAATGGGGTAAACTTCATTTTATTTCTGACGTAACATTTTGTACCTGAATCAACGTGTATTTTTTAAATGTATAAAATATATATGGACAGATATGGGGATATTAGAGCATGCGGAAAACAATTTCTGGCCACAATGGAGATGTTGTTTTTTCTCAAAAGCCCCTTCAACTTCTCCGCAATGGATGACCCCTTCATCCCTCTTCCATTCTGCGGTTGGTCTACTGTTTACCTGCCCTTCTCCTTAAACTTGCAGATTACTGAAATATTGCCTTTTGCATAGTAAACATTAAGTAATCAACGCACTTTCCGTTCTCTTACATACCGTTTTTCGTTTCCAGTTTGTAGGCCTATGGTACACGCACATGATGACCACGTACGTATTTAAGGATAACACGTGGGATTCATTGACGAATGTGATATATGTACATACAGATGGATCGATAACTGGCGTTACTTCCGGTAGTCAGTAAGTATACATTATAACTGTATTACTGTCCTGCATTCCCTGGACAGGCGAGGTTTTATGGCAGGTACAGGTTAAAACATTGCAGCCGAGCATCACATATTTTTTTACTGTCTCGCACTGTAGTTAAGGTACTATTCTCTACTCGTACTGTTTAGGATACTCGTAGTGGTTTATCTATATCTCTTCTGTCAGGACACGACCTGCTTGGGTAGTCTCTGTTCAGTCGTCCAGAAAAATTGAGTGCACCCATGATGTTTGTTAGATTCGGGTTTCTCACTTTATGTTTTGATTTGGGTTTTAGTTTTGTCTTGTTTGAGTCCGGATGTGGTTTTATCCCTCGTCTTTCGGCGTTTTCTGGTTGTCTGTTGCCTTGCTATTTTTCCTAAAAGCCTTGCATTCATAAAATATTGTCGGGGCATATATTACAAATGACAATGATAAAATATAATCCACATTTACAACTTTAAAACTTTAATGATATTGCTATATATGTTTCACATGTTTCATTTTAGCTACAATAATGTAGCTCCTTTTTTTATTGTAGCTAGTTTCATTTTTGTTTTCAGAAAAAATGAAGATTTCTGCAAGTTAGCAGTTATTTACAGCTCCCGTACAGCAATGGCAGAATATTCAGGACATTTCATGATCTTTAAAAGTAATTAAATTTATTAAATACCTAATTCTCCGTTTGAAACACGAAGATTAAACTTCTTAAAAGTATTTATATTTAGCCCTTCTGATACGTAAATAAAACCAATTATTTCAGTGATCAATTTGGTAACATAAAAACAAACTTATTTTATTAACAAACATCTTGACTTTACAAAATTACGGCCTTTAGTTATTTACAAATGGTATATTCCAGAGAGATTCCCAGACCATCAGAAATAAAACTGACAAGCCTTGTCAATTGGGGTTGGAGTCGAGCAAGACTTTTTATCACAAACCATGTACATACTATATAGATCCAATATAGCTTTTGACTATCCTACTCTTTTAAGCAAGGAGAAATCGGATCGGGCTAAATTTTAAAAATGATTCTTAAAGGAAAACATAAAACTCACTACCCTCTTTGACACTTTACAATGCTTAATGCGCACGATCAAAACATATGTAATTATCCCGTTCTTGCCGGGATACCAGAAATTCTACTGAAAAGAAAAAGCATATCAGCTAAACCTCTAGGAAAGATAAGTAAAACGATCATTTGTTCGTGTGCCCCTTCATGAATCTTCCAATTTATTATCATGTTATATTAGTATTATAGTGGCAAAGTTTAGACAGAACTTTTAACAGTTGTGTGTAAACATAGTAATCCTTGTCAATTACAAACATCGACCAAGGCGGCCGCAAACATGACGCGGGTCTAATCAATACCACTTCACCGATTCTTCATTTACAAAGTACAAATTATGGCGAGGGTATTCACTTTTAAAGGCCTCTGTGGAGGAATTGTTAAGTTCGATACTCATGTCATATAACAGTAATGTTGACTGGTTGATAGTTAATGTGAGTAAGATGGAGTCGATTCCAACATTAATTGACAAGGGCTGCTATACTTAGTTGTTATGACAAAGGCCGGAAATGTCGGCGAGTTCTTCGACTTTCTCACCTAGTAAAAACGTAACGAACTGAAAAATCTTTGAAAGTGACTGTAAACGCATTTTAATAAACAAACAAGCGATTCACTTTATAACTCTATGTCACATAGTAGCAGCTTGTCTTCCCGCAGCATTTGAACGCAATATTATTGGGCACTCTTATTCCACATATTGGAACTAGGTACTTACTAGACCAGTCAACAGGTACCTAAATGTACATGATATTTTCGTCAGCTTCTAGTCATCTTAGATCTATTGTCCGTTGAAACTATTAAATTCAAAATTTTGTATTTTGTCTTTTTATTATCAATATACTTTGGGAAAGTCTTGTTGCTTTGAATGACGAAAATTATAAATTCCTAGCGTAGAACATCGTACCCTTAATCAGGACACTCTGTGGTCGTATAGATGTAGTTTTTTTTTAAATCGTTAGCAGAACAAAATGTACATAGATTAATTATTGAATGTTTAAATACAATTATGACGGCATACTTAAATTTAGTTTTCAGAGTTCTTGCTCATAAAACATATACAAAAGAATCTGTATCATTCTGAGAACAGGGCTTAAACATCTCACCACACGCTTCATCTGAATTTACTCGAGGTGTATTTGTGTGTGTGTGTGTGTGAGGGTGTGTGCGTGTGTGTACGTTCCTAGTTCAATCATACTTTTGTTATCTATTAAACAAATTTATTTGTGAAACATATACAAAAAATGTAAATTTATTTTAGTTACAAAATTTTTTCAGCAATGATGAAAGTTTTATACACCGATTACAAAACTGCCGCCATTTTGTTCTGTTTCCATGTCAACGATGATGGCAATTGTGAGTCAGACAAGCAGCAAATGGAGCTGTGGTCCAGAAAACCTGATGAGATGTTAACTGACGAAATGGACAGCATTACCTCCCACTTGGTGGATATTGAATGTATAGATGTCAAAGATTTGCTTGTAGTACGTCAAGGTAATACGATTGGCGATTTCAATCAACATCAATACAAAACATATAATATGCACGTTGCCTATTATCAAAACAATCTCAATCAAAAATTAGAAAATGCATTTTTTGGTATACATAATAGCTTAAAATTCAAAAATTGTCAAAAATATCTTATTGTTTTAATTAAATTTCGAATCTCACAAATATAAAGATAGATTATGTAATCGCTCTCGTTAAAGGAGGTGAAAATTGTGATGCCGATCATGTGATTTCATACAAATTTAGGGCACTTTTAGTGAAAAACCGCAACATTTGAAACGAAATAGGACGACTGAAAGAAGACGCTGCAAAACGAAACTTATGTTGTGTTGTGCCAGGTTGCAAAGCCCGCTCGACAAAAATTAATGGAAGGGGTCGAGTTTTATGCCGTTTTATACCGTTCTCAGGATGAGATGCGTTGAGGAAAGTGCGTGAAATAAAATCAAGTGATACCATAACGTGATAGAATATATCTAACTACCTATTTTGATAATTGCGTATTTACAAACATTATCGCAATTCATATTTATCAAACAATGATAGTTGGTAAATTACATTATATAGTTAATTCGATAGTGACTAAAATAATGTAAATGTTTCTTAATGCTTCATGTGAAAACCTCTTGTGATACTTCTGTATGTACTTTACCTGTATGTTATTTTTGCTAGTGTATGACGACAATTGATTTTTTTCCAGGACGTTGCGACGCAGCATCTTCAACAGAACCCCCAAGTGATAACGGTGCGTCAACCTCTTTTTTTTTAGATTGATCACATATTAAAACATAAAGATTACAGTTATTATATGTAAATTGTATTTTGCGAGAAATACGTTCTGGATTGGATGTAGAGCCTGATATCGTATTCACAATGACAAGATAATCTTCAGTGATACAAATATAAAAAAGGAAACGCAGCATATGAAAACATAATTACTTTAAAAATTTTCAACATTATCTATGTTAAAGCTTAAACATCTTCAATAGCTAAACTGATTTTTTAATACTTTTATATTGACAAAAGCGTAAAAAATAACGTCTCTTTGATAATTTAGATAGCCCACCTGCCTGTAACTTAGCGGGTAGACATGATTAATCGACAAGTGGTCTTACTGCACCACAGACAAACCAAAGATTTTATAGTTTCACAATATTATGGGAAGTCTAAATTTTATTTACATGTAATAATATTAACATTACGAGGACTTTTAAGTTAAACAATTTCTCCCTTTTATTTATAAAAAATTACATTGACATAATATAATGAAATTTGTCACATATGCCATATGAGCAAGAAAGATAGCAAAACTTATTATGTGATTTGTGATCTTCGATTTTCGTTAGTAAAACATGAAAACCTGTGAGCTGGTAGGAAGTAATGCCAATGAGTCGGAAATCATATGAAATATAGAAAAACAAGTATTTTTTACCAATAATTTTCAGGTGGATGTTTACAGTCACCTTTAGACAAAGTAGGGTCCCTCCAGAAATCACAGGTACATATGTTTGATTGATTAATCTCTGTCACTACATGTTTATATTTAGAACATAGTAAAGTACTTCGGAGTTAACTGCAATCGGGTAGCTTGAATTTGCAGTTAAATACATGAACAATGTTCATTCGTGAAATGATGTTTCCTTTACGTCCAGCGAGCATTATTTCATCTATATTCAGGATAAGAACAAGTTAACGAACAATATTTCAACGGGAAATAGGGATGGGACATAGGGATCAAAATTTTGACCTGAGAGCCAATAGTTTTGTTAATGCATTTTTTTCATATGTCAATGATTTCACAAAGACGTTTTTTGTCGTCGTAAAGTCGCTGTTATATTGTTTCTAAAGTTAGCAGGTTTGAATATCTGTATTATTTGAGCCTATTACGCTAAGCACGTCTTCACGCATGAAATTTTACAAAATGGCTGTCACGTCTTTTCAAAAATTATATATAGTTTTATTTCTTCATGAAGTAACTTGCAATTTCTCAGGCAGCAAGTTTTGATTCTTTAAAAAGTTGTAAAATTAATTTACAGATTTTTGGAGACTGGCAAACGCTCATAGTTGGTGTTCCTGAAGGAGAGGAACCAAAAGCAGTTTCCTACAAGTTTACTCCTTCTGTACAAGGCGATATTTTATACGTTGGAACATCGCATCAAAAGTTAGTTATTAATTTGAAAACTTATATTTAAAAAATTCCCCATAGTACAATAAAACACGAGAAGATATGCTTATCTAGTCTTTAAAAAACTTTTGAGTTTTTGCACGTCTAAGTTCTACCATATAAAGAACAAGGCTTGTGTACTGTGTGCATATGCACTAGTTAAGATCAATAAGGGGTCACCTGAAGAGAGACATAAAAGATCTAACACTGGTGGGAGGGCCAGGCGGGAGACACTCATGTGAACAGATTTCAGGTCTTTAAAGAGGCGCTGCCTCCTATCTCACCGACGGGTTGAGACAACGATATCTGAACCGGTTAAAAATAGGTACGACTCTGTCTCACTATTAAAAAATGCCAACCCATCTAGGAGTTATTTAAGACCCACGATCTCTCATACTTCATGTTAAGGCGTTACCAATAATCACAAGAGTGTGCTTCTTTTGCGTACATAATAAAATGCTGTAATACATATATTTCAATTTTCCTACATTTAGATAGTTGATACTTATTGATAATTTGTTACAATTTTCTTTGATCTGTTCTTTTGCTTTGCTATAGCTTCGCTTTTACAATTGCTAAAGTGGCCTCGTTGGCCGCTTGGTTAAGGTAGTTCGTCTTGTAGGTAAGGTAGTTGATCACGTGGTCTGTCAACACTGTGGTTCCGGGTTCGAGTCTCACTGCGGGCAGGATGTACTCGATTCCAATCTTAAATGACAAGAATTGACAGTTTTCCTACCAAAGGACTGGATTTTTTCGCGCACTCCAGCTTCCTCCCAATAAAAACTGGACGCTGTGATATAGCTGAAAAATTTTCTGAAAGTGGCGTTAAACATCATTCAAACAAACAAACAATTGCTCAATTGCTCTGCATCACTTGAGGAGTACAATTTTAGCATAATACCTTTCAAAATTTATTTTAAAAATATGCTCTAAGGATGAGTGGGGTAGTGACGTCACGTAAGACCGCATTACGCATAACATGTGTACAATAAGTAGTGCCCAAATTCTTGTTGTAAAAGCAAAACTATAAAAAGCAAAAGGAATAAAATATGCCAAAAACACGAAAATAAATTCACAAAGCTGTATTGATATTGGGAAATAACTGATATTTTTTTTGCTCGACAATGATTTTAATGTGCATATCATATTTGCTCTTCTTCATTAATATTTATGGACTTTGTCATTATGAATTATAGTGGCAGCATTTGTTCTCCAATAGAAGTAGAGAAGTATCAGAGATTATCAGAAGCTCATTACCTTCAAGTTGACATGGTACCTAATCCAAGTAAGTTAAATTTTTAAGTGCATCGTAGCGGAAGTACTCGCTTTACACAAATTAATTTTTTATCGCCATATTGGTTTTTGTGTAATGCGTTTACAAGTAATACGTTTTTCATTAAAATCATGTTTACAAATTATTCGAAAGAGTTTATTTTGTCCATTGAATTGTTTTAGTGTAATTTACGGTTTCCATTTTGCTTCGGCTTTACAGAAGATTTACGGAAAGAAAAACTCTAAATAAGATGCACAAGTAAATGGTTAGCTGCATCTATTTAGGTTTCTAGTCGAGAGCACCTGTTTGTGTTAAGTACATAAGCTAAGATCGATCATGAACTTATTCTTTTATAAGTTGCAGTAAAGTATGCTTAGCCAACTAAACTATTTGTTTCCATGTCAAGAAATGAAGAAGCATAATTGCTAACAGCACACGAATTGGTCGGTTATTCAGCGTTATAATGTTTGATTACGACTGCTAACAAGCATTTATTTTATGTCGCTTTTATATGTATATGTACATGACCAGTAAAAACTGATAAAACTTTCAGAGGAATTTTGGACAATAGTATTAAAGTATAGTGTTGAAAACGTGGGGATATTTCTGTGTTATGCAAGAAAGGATGGCAGATGCACAAGAAGCGAGGTACAACGTTTGACGCAACATGTCAGACCCATCAGCTATGAAGTGTTGAAGAAATTTAATGATTATCACGCTTCACATTTATGCCACAAATATAAAAATTATGTTAATCCAAGTGTTGGTAAGTTCAATGCGCATGCTCTGTAGTAGTTTGCTATTATGTGTAGACTTAGCTCAGTTACGTACTGAAAATAATACAATATTCGCACATACAATAATTGTTTGAATGTTTGCAAAACGGCTGGAGAGCAGTATTGCAGCTATATTCAGGACGATCGAGAATAAGTTACACACAATAAGATGGGTCAACGAATCACAAATTTTACTTTTGTTTCAACACCCTTAGTTTTTGTTTTGCCAACACATTGTAAAACGCTTTACTGTAGATAGTTGATTTGTTTGACACGATCTTCGTCTACAGTTGCAGTTTTATTATTAGATGGTATCCGGTGAAAACCCCGACCTTCCTGAGAAAACCTTGCTAATTGGCGTTAGAATCGAGCACACTTTGGACGAGATAAGGCTCAGCATCCCTGTTTTGACCATCGGTTGATCATAGAAATGGCTAGCTTCATAGGCCACTTGGCCACCAATGCACGTCTAACAAAATTTTAACAAATATTACTGGTTGACGTTTTCTGTTGATAAATATAGCAATTATTCCTTTTACCAAAATTTGATGTAAAATAACCTATAAACCAGTCGTTTTATAGGTTATTTTATAGGTATACGTTTTATTGTAGGATTCTGTGAAATACCAGGACTTCTCGGCGGAATAATATCATTTGTCGATATGATGCAATTTTCTCCTTCATGTGAGTAGTAATTTTACAATTTCCAACGTTCTAAAATACTTCATGTATTCTATTAAAAATAAACAGAGCGCAAATGAGTAACAAGTGACTGTACACAAAAACAAATATTATGTATCTTTACAGCTGTATTAGGTACAATTGGTATATTTGTAATGGAAATAGTACAAAAAGTACAAGAAAAAAGCATAAAGACGATATTTGTCCATTTTGAAGCATTTATCTGTATATACGATCATTGTTTATTGCGAAATATTTTTCATCAACACCAAAAGTTGTAATCGATTATTTGTTAACTGTATATATATAAAAGATTTTCTATAAGACACTTAGTGTACAAATTTCAAAAAATGCGACAATTGTCCAGTGTTAGAGAAGCCAAAAATAAAGATTATTTGAAAAATATTATTACACTATAACAAAGTATAATATAACTTAGAAGTAAAACAGTTTAAAAGTTTTTCTCGTTTTTACTCAGCTCTTCCGAGTAAAAGTGAAAACAAGATGCAGACAAGACATTGCAAATTGAGCGAAATTCATGTGCAAGATTCACTTGACGTGTCGCAGGTAAAATATTCTTCAAACACGTTACTTATTTTTCATTCAACGCTTTCAAAACGAAAATACGAAAATAAAGACGAACCATCAATGGGCGAGAATTATGTACAATATACAATAAACATGTTTTGATAATATCAACGCTTTAATTTTTAACGACAATTTATCAAGATGGAACATTTTCTATTTATTAAAACATCCACTTTACGAAGACAGCATTTTTCCTTGATTTTAATGGACTGCAACCAAGAAAACAAGATTCTTTGATCTATATGATTTTATAAATTTAAACAAATATGTGTATGCAGTTGGCAGGATTATGGTACGAGGTAGCCAGACCCAGAAATATAATGAACCCATTGGAATCATCGGTAGCTTACTTTCAGCACAACAGTGACGACAATACTCTGCACAGTTTATACTCGGGGGCAATGTAAGTTTTACAAACAATGTTGATCAATGAACACGAATGCAAAATAATTGCAGACATTAAAAAAGTGACAGCTGAATGGTGTCAGATATTTAAATTTTTGATTTACAACTTTCTTATTTGTTTCATCTGAACAATTAAAAAAATTATTGGCAAGGTGCGAATCCGGCATAACTCCGATATTGTATTTTTATCCGTAAACCTAATCGCCATTTCGGACTAGTAGTGTTGACATATTTCTGGTCCAAACACATCTGTTGCAGTTAAGCACGCACCTTGCGATGCTCACTATTATTTGTCCGACCACATTGATTTTCGTAGAAATACATGTATCGATATTTATTATAGAAAGGGTAAATGTACACCAGCAATTAAAAGTCACACTAAGCCGTTAGAAGACAGTACAGATGGTGCTGAAATGGAAGCAAAACTACATGGGCCACAAAATCTCTTCAACTGGAGTAAGTAAAAGAATGAAACATCGATGAGGAATATTTGTACATGTATTTACATGTATTTATAGACTTTGGTTAAAAGTGAATAGAAATTTAAAAAAAACATTATTTGAATACATGTATCTGAAAGGTTTTTATTTTTTTCACATGATACTTGCTACAATATACGGAAATTATTGATTGATAGCTTCTTACATACGTGTTTGATACAGACTGGATGATATTCCAAGAGTGATACAAATTATTTCTTTTTGAAAAAACGAGTGAAAAGACATATAAATATTTCTATCACGAGTGGAAGATTAGCTTTTCCCAAAAGCGGATGAAAGTATTTTTTCCGTAAATCTAGAACTTTCACAATGCGATATCCTATAGCCTTTCCATTGCTTAGGACTCTATTGTCTCCGACATCTAATCAGAACGCCCGAAACACCAACGGTAAACACAAGAATGTAGTAATAAGAACAATCATGTTTCATGCGTTTTCATTAGATGACGCAACGATTACAGATGCGTGCACTCGTCTGTTCTTGGTCATCTGTATCGGAAATCGGTCACTTCCAGAAGTAAATGAAATCTGATTTAATTCCATTTTTATATTTTAAATGTTTCCAAATGTATTATGAATCATTTAACACGAAATAGCAAAAAGCATTTTACATGTTAGCCTTAGAGATGTTTATCGCAGCTACTAAGGTCTCATAAACATCCAATATATCAGATATATGGCATTATTTAGAATCTCGTGTTTATATCAAGTTATTTAAAACAATGAAATAGTTATAAAACTTCAAAATGTAAAACCACTTTGCGCTTAGGCACAGCAAGTAAGCAGAAACAAAAGATTGTTGTTTTTAAACGTAATATTATGTTAGTAAAACCTTTTTATTGTGACACATGATATTTTATTAGCTTTCTTTTTTTCTGGTCTTTTGCAGTGCCATTCAAGATAGTGTATAACGACGGGATGTATTCTTTGCATTACGGTTGCTTTAGGAAAGACGACAACGGGAATTGTCTCCTGGCAGAAGCCAGCATCTATTCTCGTCATCCCAAAATAGATGAAACAACGAAAGCTAAGCTGTACGGTCTGTTTCCTACTCTTTGTTTATCGTCAGACTATATGCAGGATACTGTTCACAGGGGTAGGTTAAAATTAATTGTTAAAAGACGTATTGGTTTTTTAACGTCTTATTAAAATTATCATATTAGTTTGCCATATACCATACACTGTATTATGTGGTGGGTGTGGGTGCTTATTTATTTCTGCCAAAAAAATTCACCAACTGGCTTTTGTCATCCTACATTTATAACCAATTATCTAATAATAAGTCCTGTCATCTTAACTGATAATACCAGATATATCAGTCTTTAATGCGTGCATATTTTGTTTTAAAATTTAGCCTCTAAATAGTGTACTAAACCTTGCTTCTGCAGTAACTACATGTTTGTGTTGTATATTTGGCGAAAAATTATTTAAAAACAGCTGTTGAAGTACACAAGTACACATTGTCATTATGCACAAGACTGTTTCAAAATTCTTCCTGCGTATATGAATATGTAAGTGACGTATACAGTACTTCTTTAAAAAAAAAATTTTCACGATCTGGCAATGTTTTGTTGGTTTAAAATTAATTAAAATGTTCATTGTTATGCATTTAAGTGTATTCAACCAAGCAACACCTTAAAACAAGATTTAATAATTTTATCATTCACACATTAACACATACGGGGGAGTTACGTAAAAACAACCAAGAAAAAAGAAAATTAGATAATTGTTGTTTTGTCCTATTAGAACTATCTCTATAAAATGGTTTAACATAAAGCCGTGTGTAAATAAATAAAACACCGTACCCCATGAGTTATTTCGTAATTGTCTTCATTTCCAAACTTAATATCAAAATCATTGCTTTTTTTATTTTAATGAGCACATTGTCCTTTACTTATAATAAAATCATAACCTCATAATTAATCTGAAAACATTCTCAGTGGCGAAAAACTTCAACCAAACAAACAAGAAAGAGTCCTCTCCCGTATTATTCGTATGCGCAATCTCTGGTTGGCTCAACACAATTTCATGATTATCATTATACAGAAAGAACTTGTTCAATTATTATGTCTTGTTAATATGGGATGCTAAAATACAGACAGATGCTATAACGATTTTTCCTTATTTATGTCAATCACAACTTGTTGATCTAGTACAACGTATGTATACGTACATGTATATGAAATATGCATGAAAGAAACTTCATGATTGAACCATAAAAACATATTTATTTGCATCATGTATATACTAATATTAATATTTTCAAGTTGATATTTTCGTTCTTTCAGTTGATTGTAGTGAATGGGTTAGACCACTGAAAGGTATTTGTAGTCATTAATTCAGTTCTAACAGTTTGTGAAAGGACAGTTTTGTATCATATGTCTTTTTATGTTCCTTCGATTGAAAAACCTTTACCATTGAAGGAAGGGCATATGTATCATGAAAGTTAGTCAGAAGATACCGACAGAATCTTATATGATATTTAATAATTCGTGGCTAAAAAGAAACCAATATGTATCAAACAAGAAGAAAGTACAATGTTTTGTGAACAGTATTGGAAATTATTTTTATTAGCTTTGTAGTTTTTTGCATTTAATGGGCACGGTAAAGACAAACTTAAAATGTGATTTATTTAAACGAAATATACGTAACCTGCATCAATTTGCCATCTTTGTATGCGTTCGAAACTACAGAAACCACCTACTCTGGTACGCAGGTAGACACAAGTATAATATACATTAAACTCAACAGCTTAGTTAATTGGGTACATGGGAGTCATTAGTTTATTAATAATTTAAGTAAGATTCTCATAAATACTGATAAATGTTTATTCTTTACATAAATCTTAATTTTACAGACACAAACAAGGAACACAATCATTGTCACGTCCAAGAGATACCTTTCCAAAAAAGGGTGTCTTTGGAACAAGTTAGTATCTTAATGGTATAAATGTAAGTCATTTAATATCGTATGATGGGTCACTGGCAAAAGCAGCTTTAATGGCAAAATAAGCTTGATCGATTGCCTTGAAAAATTTTTTTAGCCTGACCAGTTAAGAAATGTATAACTATACTAACTAGTTGAACAGCTCTGCACCTATTTGGGTGTAGTCCTGTGAACCGTCACAAGTACGTAATCTCAATTGATTTGTTTTATCTGTAATAAAGTTCTATATACAAAATAAGGATACATTTATTATCTACGTACAGAAGTTTCCATTTTACAATGAAATTGAAATAAGTTTTTGCATATAATTGATAAGATATGTATTTGTACATCTGGTCTGATACGATTACAATCCCAATAAGTTTTCGTACAATAGTTTTTCTACTGTAGAAAGCAAATCACTTTCATACTTAGTCTCACTTTTAATATGTACATCCTTCACTGAATTTTAAAATTAGTTTCATATATATATATATATATATATATATATATATATATATATATATATATATTATATTTTTGTAGCAGATTTCACTTTACGAGTACGACACGTTCTGTGCTTTAATGATATTTTATTTTAATTTTTAGTTTTCTGGCACTTGGTATGCTATTGCGACAAAAAATGTTGTTGGAAATCGAATTGACATCGAGCGGAGAGGATATTTTTTCACAGCTAAAATATACGGGAAAGTCAATGGGTAAGCTAATTCAAAAACGTAATTACAAGATTTTATAGCTGTAATTTCTTTATCTGCCTGCCAACTGAGGAAAGGGAATATATTTAGTAAATCTATTTACCCAGTTTCAATTATTTCCGTTCAAAAATTGAACCTCAAAATCAATAATTTATGAATATATTTAAATAGATGTGCCCTTCATGTTATTTTTGATAAACATTTAAATTGTATTTTGTAACGGTTAGTTATGTATTTTAAAGATTAATTGCATTAGAGCAGCTTAAATGCGTTGTCTTAATAGTTGCATGTGTTTCACTGTCACTGGCTATGAAACGAGTTTAAGCCACGCCCACTTTAGGAACTACTTTTGTGTATGGCAGTACTGTACTTGTTTGAAATGTAAACAAGTCGGAATGTTGTAATCGCGCAAATAGGTTTTTTTGTTTAAATCCATAAATATATTATTTTTATCTGTGTTGGTCTTTTTTCACTACTAAAACAACCACTACAAACAAGATTAATTCAATGTGTTATGGCGCAACCATGCAAATCGAGACCATGAATGTCAATATGTGCGATCGCCATTAATCATGCCAGAAAAGTTTGTACGCCGAATCGACGATTTTCATAATACAATACAACTTGTGTGATACTGAAAATAATATCGTGTTTTTATTTCTGTTGATAATTATTTTACTAACTTGCGACTTGCATTACTTCACATTGAAAAGCAGAACTGATTCTTGACACATTACTCAATTTATGTCAGTCATGTTGATTACCACAATACTGCGCCCGATGTGTAGAGGCGTATAAAGGATAAAATTTTAAGGTAAATTTTATACAAAATAATATTTTAGGATAGATTGCAGGATAAACATAATATTTTTATGTTGACTTGAAATAAACACAATATAAAGGACTTGGCAGAGCCTCGCCTTTCTAAGCCGTTTCTAAGCCTTGTCCTTATATTGGGTTTATGCGAAGTCAATTCATTAATATTTCCTATAAAGACTAAGCATTGAATTAAAAAAGGCACAAAGTAAAATTGTTTTCTTTCGTTATATTTGTTTTTAGAACGTGTACTACAGTTTCAGTTGGAACAATAAGTCGTAACAGTAAATACGAAGATGGCGATCTTTTAGTTGCTGCAAGACGTGGCAAGATTAAACCGTTCTGTAAGTTAACGTTGACCTTTGCATTGAATTATCTAGCACATGGTGTTCTTTGCACTACAATAAAGATGGCTCGATGTTACATTTTTATAATACTGTGTATTTAGACGAAAACTTGAATATTTACTGAAACATAACAGTTAGGTATATTTTAATGTCCAGATGTGCAGTAAAGATGTATGTTTTGTAAATGATCGACGTTATCACAGAAACAAATTTCATGGTACTCATCCGTTATTTTTCACGAAAGCAACTGAAACAAAATGCATGAAAGAAAGCAGTCCTTCTAGCTAACTATACTACTCTCTTTGTTAATACTCACATCGTAGTTCCTTTACTAATAAAAAACTACTATACAAACACGTTTCGGTATGTTACACATTATAAGTTTCTGTTCATGATTTTTTGTACTTCCATTCCAGTATTTGTTAATCTCTATTTGATGTTGGACAAAACAAATCCTGAGGGGTAATCTTATATTTTTTTGTTGATAGTTTCAGGAAAGATAATATATACTGATTATCAAGTCGGTGTTTTGTATGAATGCGTGGAAGAAGACATCCACGGAAAATGTACCTCAGATGGAACGAAGGTTATTTTACTTAGCAGAACTCGAACACTGGATTCGTTTAGACGAACATTGCTAGAAGCACAGCTTAAATTACCTTGCGGAGACCTGTCTGATGTTAAAACTGTGACAGGTAATCACTTCTATATTTCATTTGTTCAGAATTTCATTAACGTATTTCATTTGTTTATGTTATTTTCCTTCAATATCTACCAACTGTTAATGCGTGTCTTATCATGAAAGACTTGATATAAAAAGTATCACGGAGTTCATTATTGGGCACGCATGACTAATGGATGAAGAATCTAACACGACTAATTACGACCAGTATTTACATAAAAACAACGCGAACGATCAGAATGTTAAAAAAATTAACCATGTAAGACAAAAAAAACGATCGAAATCCCCCACTAATAAAACAAACAATACATCAAATATTATAAATTATAAATAACATTCTCACCCTCATGAAACTTGCAATTGAGTACGTACATCTGCTTGTTTTTTTTTGTTCTAACGTTTGTGACATGCTATAAATTTAAAATAACTTAGCATCAAGTAGTTACCAGAAATGATAACGATATAAAATATTAAATTTAGAAAACAATTAAAATTGAGACTGACAGATCAATGGAAAAATCGGTCAGAAATGTTGTCAACATAAATTTAAAATAATACGGTTTTGCATCAAGGGGTTGGCATTAAAACACTAAATTTTACACCCCAAATGATTATTTAGATTAAAATAAAAGAATCTCATAACCAAGCTGTTTCATTAGTCCACACCAACTTAATTTCTTGTTCTTCGGATTTTTGTCATATTAAAATGGGGCGAGCGAGCGAAATAAAAATTTTTTTTATTATTATTTTGATTTTCAAAAAAGGCGAACAAAAAAAAAAGACAAGCTAGCGATAACATTTTTTTATTTTTATAAATAAGAAAATGTATTTTCATGAATGTATATATTCGCAAACGTCTGTCCATAGTGATGTCCTTTTTGAATTGGGCATACTAGCTTACCTGAAGTCAACAAAGCATGTAAATGAATAAATTAATTGTATTTTTGTAGTTTTGGTTCATCATTCAAAGTGTGTGCAATAAATAGCACCTTTGAAACAATTAGTAGGTCATATCCAAGATACTAGATGTATAACTTTCAAAGTATTGGAGACAGATAGAAGCAAAAGAATGCCTGTCACGTCATCATTTGCAAAAACAATTAAGACCTGATATAAAATGCACAACTGACTACACTGTACATAATTCATTGATAAATCTTTCTAGAGAAATAAATTTTAAAATGTCTAACAGCAGGAAAATCCAAAATTATAGGTACATGGTGGTCTAATGTCCTAAATTTTAGTGAAAAAGTTCAAGTTCCATGCACGCCATTAGAAAGCAGAAATATGAAAAATGTCAAAAAGTCAACAAAAAGTCAAACAGTTATTTACTGACTCTAAATAAAAATTACTTTTACTTTTCCACAAATAACACGGGACAACCAGTACAGTCGTTTCATTTTAGTTGTTTTTTGTTATTGTGGACATGTTACAACCCTTGCAACAATGTCAACAAATTTAATAAGCTACAACATTTTAGATTCTGTAGTCATTTTTTTTATCTCGGTGAAGATAAAAAAAAGGAAAGAGCTACATAATTGTGGCTACAAGTTCACCCTACAACCAAGCATTTCAAAGTATCAGTAGAATTCAGTTTTTATGTCATCTGGCAGTCCTGCTCCAACAGCTTATCTACTATAAATACAAATATTTCTCAAAAACTATTATTTCAAACTTTTGAGTCAAATGTTCCCTATCCTCATTTAGTTCATTATGTCGGCGCTAAAGTGAAAAGCTTTGATTTCGACACACCTTCTGTGCTAACGTGCAATTACTTAAAAAACCGCCTTGATTGGACAACCATGCCTTCTTTTACGACAAATATCTACACTACTAAAACTTCATAGTTGTTTTTTCCCTCTTTTTTTCAAAATACATCGCTATTCTTGTTTGCAGATGCAACAACACGCAGTTATGTTAAGCGCTCACAAGATTACGATGTCTAAGAGTTAAATTTAAAAAAATTCCGGACAACTTTCCGGGTGAGGGAAGCGGAACATTTTTTTAATATTATTTTTTCAATTCCGATTAAATATGTGCGGTCGGGTCCGTAGAACAAAAAATGTATTTGATGTGGCCTTAACGATTGAAAATGGCTTACCTTCCGGAACGTTGGCCTTAAAATGAAGATAACACACCATTTTCAACAAATAGTTCCTTTAAAATTGTTTTGAATAACAGATTGACTTTGAATTTTTTCAAACTTCTGCCAGGGTTTAACACAGATATATTTTTGATTATAAATTACCGATAAAAATAAAGTACAACTAGTTTTTGTGTACACCGTGAGAAAGCCATTACCAAAAACCACTCGCCTTACATTCTGTAATAACCTAGTTTGCATTTACTTTATTAAGTTAACAAAATGCATTTTCGCATTAATAACAATTCACTAACACCATACAAGCAGAAGTTCGCAGAACATTTATCATTTAATAAAACTTATGGACTAACTGCATTTAAATTTCATTGCTTTTGTGTCTTTTTAATTTTAAGCATTTAATAATCTTATGTTTTTATGTTTCGAACATTTTATTATACATGTAGTTATAAAGTGCCTGTTTTTCAGAGCACTGTGAGAAAGAAAGAAGCTGTAAGATTGACGATATACACGCAATTGAACATTTTGATATTAAAAAAGTAAGCCTTTAAAGTACAGGTATCTTGGCGATTTATTGAAAATAAGTCTCAAACATTATTTGAATTATGTGTGCATAATTTCATGGTAATAGAAAGAAGTTGATTAATGTTTAGATAACTAAATTATTGAAGGTAATTGAGTTATCTACCCCTATGATTATTTTGTTATCAATTGTCTTGAATGAATATTTCTCTAATGTTCGCGATATATATTGCAACCGCTCTTAACCTTTTTCACAGGTAAATTTTTTTTTCATATCTGTTTGGTTGGTAGAATTTGTATTTCATTTCGCAAACTGCTGTTTAAAATTAGAGAAACAAAATCTTTTAAAAATTCTCTTGGAAAATCGGAATTCTTCAACCCCGATAGTTATATTGTAGAAATCCGATAATCCACTCGTACCAATGTTAGATCCTATCTATCTCATGAATATAGTAAAGTCCTAAAATAAAAAAAGAAATTTTGTATAACATTTACTTTTAACACAAATGTTCTTTCAAACATTCAAGTGTTCAAACATAAAAAAAACCTTACACGAATCGATTAAATACTTGTAAGTAAAACCAAATCTCTACAAATGAGAGGTTTAGTAAATGTAACATACGCAAACGTGTAAGTGTGCGGCCCGTGTGTAACATTTTGATATAGTTTATTATGCATTAAAATATTTTAGAGTAAAAACTAGATTGCGTGACAATAAATATATTTGGCTAATTATCTTTAAAAATGACGAATACCCGCGTTTCCAGTGTTTTTTAAATGACAGAAAACCTAGGGCAACTTGCTGCATTTGAAAACTAAATTGCTAAATGTGACCACCTCTACACATGTTGATTTTTTAAAGTTCCGTCTTTCACATTCCCTTAAAAATTAAAGCAATATAGCATTGGCAAGAACAGAGGGCATCCGTGCAAATCTATTTAGCATATCATGATCATATCATACATTTATACCGCGAATTACAATCAAACTTCTTATGCGTAATTGTAGTCTTAAGGTGCTGAAAAGTTTTTCTATATGACATTTGAGAATTTGTTTCCCTAGTATAAATGTGAATTAAAATTATACATTTGATTCGTCATTAAGTAGTAAATAAACTTAAAATACACTAGTAGTAGTTAATAATTTAACACATCAAACAATTTACATATTAGTACATTGTAAAATATTGTTTGTTTGTTTGAATGATGTTTTAACATTGTAATATATAGTATTATTATATGTTATTATATAAGATTAAAAAACTTTAAATTATTAATATTTAAACAACTTTACTCCCAGGCAAGTGGTATTTGGTATGATATTTACAGACCGACCATGTATCAAAATTCTGGTGCGGTTGAATTTACCGATGATAAGGATGGGGTTATCCGTGTAAGATTTACAGGTCTAGGGTAAGTGTTTTGTTTGTAATTTCAATCCAATATTTCCAAATTTCAAAATCATACTTGTTTGTTTGAATAGTGTTAATGCTATATCACGGCTTCCAGTTTTTACTGGCAGAGGAAAGCGAAGAACCAGGAAAAAACACCGGCCTTCGGTAGGAAAACTGGCAATCCTTGTCAACTAAAGTTGGAGTGGAGCGCACCGTGCCTGCAGTTAGACTTGAACCCGCAATATAATCTTAGTTTTAACAGACAACGTGGTCACTAGAAGACGAACTACCTCAACTAAACCGCCATCGAGACCCCTCAATAGTACGAGATTTGTATCAAACATGCGAGTGACATGAAGAGGCCCGGTACAAGTAAAGATCATCTAACACTATCGATTATCTTTTCAAAGTCTTCGTTTGTTAGCGTCATCGATGCATTCACTGTTTGTTTGTTGGAATGGATTTTGTGCCCCTCTTCGCTATATATCTATCACGTTATTTGTCTTGTAATAATTTGATAATTCTTGGATTTAGGCAGCATCGGATAAATCAAGCACTTGGAAAATATAAAAAAAGATTACCAGTATATTCTGTATATGTAACTTATTTGGCTAAACTAGTTTGATAATGTCCTGCCTGATATCATGTACTTTTTAATAGGTCGAACGGGGCCTGTAGTAACCCATTTAGTTCAGCGTTTCGTCGTAGACACAAGGAAGGCGATGGCGACTTTTTGGCAATACCATTTGGACAAAAATATGGATTTTGTATGTATTTCTAATTAAGCAGAATTCATAAAAATAAGTAAAGCAATTCAGATTACAGTTAAAAAAGTCAATGTGAGTACTAGTTACGAACAAAGGTCTAAATTCTTTGGAAACATTAAGGTAATAATAAAAACTGAACACTGGCTATAGTTTTAAAACATGTTTCTTTATCAACAAATAATGGAATAAATGTTCAAATGTACAAAATTCGGCTGAATAACTTATTACTAGTCATAATGTAAGTATAAACGAATTAATTTTGTGGAGATATGTAAACTCTACATTGTATGCGTCGTATTTTGTGGCCTACGACACTTTCTGTTCATCATCCACAGTCCTAAGATTTGAAACATTAATGTAATCTGATTTTTTAACTTAAGGAGAAAAGAGATCGCATTTCTGATCTTCAGCTATAAAACAGTCTCTACTGAATTAAACCAGATAAGCACAGACACCACAAACTGTAAATACAAGCTTTTGTGGTCTGTTAAAGTAATTAAAACGTCAATTCAGATCATGTTTTTCGGTGTTGACAGTGTTGTTAAAAATAACTGTCTCCTAATGATTGGATGTTTACATTGTAAAGCGAGTTTATGTCAAAGATATTAATTGATTGCGTCCATAAACCTATGTCGAGAAACTTGCAAGCCGCATGATAAAATAAAGGTTGCTCTCATTTGTCTTCATACGACAGCTTCTGTAATTTGATTAAATATAGTTGATTTTCTTATTTGTATTGCTAACAAATGTTTAAGTATTCTTTTTTCAGTCCCGCTGAAATTTCTGTACACCGATTATGAAAACTTCATGGTTATTTACCTTTGTGGAGATATTCATTTTGATGGCGTATGTGGGGACGGTGGCAATCGCATGCGCATTGTTTCAAGGACCAAACACATAACCCTAGAGCAGAAATTGATCGCTATGACATATGCTGAAGCTGCCTGTGTTCATGAGAATGAGTTGGTTAAATCAACACACGATGGTAATTTTTAAAACCTACACTATAGATTACAACGCAGTTAGTTTTAGGCAAAAATACTTGAATATTTGATTTTTCAGGGCCCACGTACATGATCAAAAGTTAACAAAACGGGAGGAAAAACGCCCATATTTTCTATACTTTTAGGGACTAACACAGGAGCACATGACTTTATCTATAGTTTATTGTTTAAAACATATAGCGAGAAATAATTCAACTGAAAGGACACATAAACACTACATCAAACTAACAAATCAGTGCACGTCTCTAAACATCTACTTGTTTATACTATTTGAAACAATAATTGCACCGAAAACAAACAACACATTCACAGCATAATAAAACAAAATAAAGATTTGCGATAAAAGTTCATCGTAAAGGATTAAAGTATTTGTATTGAATAAAATAGACAAATTATGCAATTATTTATATGTAATTGTTCTTTTTCTTTTCAGTTGACTGTTCGCTTTTATTTAGATAATTTTACTGCGATCTTTGCGCAGATGTCGTTCAGGTGTATAATGACATTATCATGGACATACAAAATTATCAGTGTGTTAAATATGTCGTCATTTAGAAATTAAGTAGATTAGATCAATGCTATCTGTATTTTTGCATTTTTAACATTTATATACATATGATTATGCCCATTAAGCAAACCTAAAGTTCTGGTCAGTTTTTGTTATTGTTTGCATCTAAATATAGGCAATAATAATTTAAATAAAGTACATTGATACATGAACAATGTATTAAGACGTGAAACATACATATTTGTATGAGACTATAAGACAGATAGGAATAGAAGACTCAGTTCAGCATTGCTCGCTTATCTTATTGTTCTGTGTATACATTTGCACGGTATATTTAACGACAATATACCAAAATTGTTTATTCCTGTAAAATAAAAAACGCCTGCTTAAAGATTTGTAAAATGTAAAACCCCTAGGCATCATCCTTGCTAAGAGTGATTTCTGTAGACCAATAGTTTTCAAGACGAATTTATTACAGTGTTTTTGTACGCAATACAAGTTTTAAAAAAGCCATGTTTTGTATACGTTTTCAGATATCTTTCAAACCCTGCTTGAAAAGTGGGAGGACATAGTGTGATGGTGATGTTGCACTTGGCAGTCACGTGGTCTGTCAACAGTAAAGTTGCTGGTTTGAGTCTTATTGCGGACAGGGTGTACTCGACTACAATCTTAATTGACAAGGAATGCTAATATTCTACCGACGGTCGGGGATTTCTCCGAGTACTCCGGCTTCCATCCCCAATATAAACTGGACACCATGATATAGCTGACAAATTTTTGCCTAAAGTGGCGTTAAACATCATTAAAACAAACAAAAAACAAACACTTGCCGGTATTTTTCTATTATATGCTACTGCTTCTATACCACTGCATAGAACTGAAATTAGCATTCACATAAATGTTTCAAAGTGCCGATGTGACGTATATTTTAACTTGGATTACAATGAACAAAACACTTTCTCTGGCATTCTTTGACATAGGGGTACCTATTTCGTATCATTCTACACTACATAATAGAATTTCTTGAACATTCACATAACCTTTATCATAAAATGGTCATGTTGATCTGTTACATTTGCTCAGAATTGAGAAACATTACTTAATAAGCATTGTTCATAGTTATTGTAATTTATTATTCAGAATAGCATCATACATTGGTATGACAAAATTAACTTATGGCAATCAAAGATTATTAAAAATATTTTTGTTTGTTTTTTTTACACAACTCCGCGGACAAGCAAAGCTATTTCTAATATGGGTCAGTATTAATGACGAGTGGTTTTTGGTAGTTTTATCGATCATGTCAATGATTGTGAATTTCGAGCCTTACTTTAACCTTGATTGGCAAGGTTTTCAATTTGCTCCTGATGTCACGGGGTTCTCACATGGTACTATGGCTACCTCCTCCAATCAAACCAGAACGCCATGATAAAACGTGAACATTTCTTAAAGGAGATAAAAACGTTCAAACATACAAAATCATGTTTCTTTTCATACGTATTGAAAAATCAGTATGCGATTTATGTTGTTATGAAACAATTTAAAAACCTTGTCATGTCATAAAATTTGGAACATGGCCATAACAAGACACTATTTAAAAAAAAACTGGAAGATTGGTAGCTAAAAATTATATATTTATTTGAACTTTAAATCAGTTTTACGTCATCAATATGATGAGATAGAGAGGAAGAGAGAGAGAGAGAGAATTATACATAACAAGTGCACAAGTGTTGAAGGTTTCAAATTTCTCTAGAAGAATATTATTCCTGGAAATTGCCCATTTCTGAACTCTGCAAGTAAAATTAAAATATGACAGTATAAATACATAAATATAATGATATGCTATAATAATAACCCTAATAATAATAGCGAGTGATGATAACTTTTAATTTTATAATTTTTTTCATAACATTTGAAGTAAATATTGTTTTTTTCCTCTGTAGTATAGGTTGCAAAACATGAAGCTAAAAAGGACAAAGTTTTCCTTGATCTTGGTTTGGGATATGTGTATCTATCTGTATTTTCATAGTGTAATTTTTGTTGCGGCAAAATACAACACATTTTATGTAATGTAACATTTAATTATCATTATGGTTCAGTAGACAGTTCATAAATTACAGATAAACTATCCACTTTTCGAGCATACCTAGGTGAAGTGTGATGTATATATAAATATTACAACGAATTGTATATTGCAAAAAACACTTAAAAAGTAACAGCATCGCGTAACGAACACATCTCGTATTTAACATGTAAACCAGAACTGAATACTAAATGTCGTTGGAATTTAGGACAAATGTACCGATATAGAATTATTCGTTTAATTTCTGAAAAGCTAGAAAATATAACATATTCTTATACCGTAATTGCTAAAGCAATAACTGAGTGGTAAACTATCAAATAAATGTTTTCTCATACTTTAGCTCATTGAAAAAATAATTCACATACAAATTAGTCGCCCCACTTATAATGCTAGGCATCTATTTTCTACGTGTGACCTTTATAAGGGAAAAATAAATTAAACAAACTAAAGGTAAATAATCCAACACGCACCAAATTAGGAATCAGCAAACGATAAAAACAAAAACACCTGAGCTATTTCACCAGAACTACAAAAAGTCATGTCAAATCCGGATGAAGACATTCACAACACTACAAAAAGGGATTTAATCACAACTGGAGAAGATGAATACTGATCAATGAATTCCTGTTTAATGTAGCCCCTAATTATTGTTAGAGATTATTGGTGGGTTCCGCTTTAAAATCCAAAACGGCACTATAGGATACGAAAGAAATTATCTCTTACAAATAAATTGTTTAAATTATGTACCGAATGCATGAACGCTAAAATAGCATATTTATTTCACTTTATATCATGGCGCCATAAGTCTACAGTGATGCTGTAAACTAACGTTCCATGAGCCGACAATCAAAGAAAGTACAAACAAGTAATTCATATCTTTCTTTTGGTCATTCAATTTCGCTACAATCATGGAATGCTGGCGACCTATTGGGATAAAGATAACTTACTTGTGGGTTCTGAAGTCCCTAAGAACACGCAACATTTGTTATGAAAACTTAAATAAAGTACAGCTGTAGAATTGTTTTCCCATACAACTAACATACATTTAAAATCACTATGTTCTCTTTTACTTACCACTTAATTCTATCTCTGAATTTTTGTTAGTGTCAACTTTTGTCAAAGCCTGTGAAAAAAATGCTCTCCATTGATCATAACTTAACCCATATTGATCAAACAAAACAGTAGAGTAAACACTAGCAAATTCATGGGCGGTTATGTGGCCGTTCTTATCATCGTCAATCCTGTTAAATGCTCTCTCCGTGGAATAATCGGCTGTTTTCATAGTTTCACCTTTTTCCACAATCTAAAATAAAAACAAAACAAAATATATAATTATAGGTACAAAAGATATCATCAATAAAAATAAGATTCATTCCATCAAATAAGTAATTATAAAGACATGGAATGCGATTTTAAAAACATTTTAATTAACTTTTTTATCGTTTTTTTCGTTTACAATTTAAGCTTTCCTTTTTAATTCATTGCCCACAAAACCGAACCGTATTCTTGCTTTTGGAATATGTAATTGACATGTTTTAATAACGTAACAACTTCGACTCAATGGACGATCAACAGTCACTGTGCAACTATTTTAGTTCACTGGCATAACATGTCTAGGTGAGGCATGGAAATCAATTAGGATAATGTGATACTGTTTTGTTATGTTTGCGCCACCAGTAACAAAAATCGCCGCCATAGCGAACAGTTATCTGAATGAAATTGTCATACCGCTTGAGAACCATTATACAAACAAATTCTGATCGGGAAGAAATTACTCAGAATATGATACTTGTAAGAGGACTCTTTTAAGAAGCTTTTGCACTTACGTGACTTATTTTAGAGTTTGTGTATGCTATTTAAACCTCAAATAGGTAAATAGAAACTGAAAACATAAGTCAAACATAGCAATCTTGGCAGTAATCTTCAAACCTGTAAATGATTTATATTTTTATTATATTTATAACATGCAACAATCTTACAATTCTATACACTAGGTATCCCATTAGTAATTTGACACGGAGAATGTAAATCACGATCAAGAAAATATTCTCTGCACACAAAAACAAATAATTCACATGGATGTTCCAGATCTTGGTTTCATTCACTTTTTATCTTGTTTGAATCACTTTCTCGCAAATACGCTAGGTAGAAAATATAACGTTTCTTGGCGGGATTTCCAGTTTTACAAATAGAAACTCTAAATACCAATCGAGCAACCTAGTTTTCTCGGTAAAAAACGTATCCGACTAGAAACATACTATGAAAGATATTTAATAATTTGTTTAATCATAATTTGAGATCCAATACATTTGAATTACTTTAAAAGTAGAATATCTAATATTTTAATAAGACATTGAAACTGATACGTTTTTCTTAAATTCTATTGACTTTATGGTTTGATTCCTAGAATAAAATTCGTAAGACCCTAATTTAAAGAACTTAACCAATCGCACCTAAACTTGTACAAATACAACTTTACAAAGTATTTGTTTTTTTCTGTTTGTGTTTGTCTTTTTAATAGGGTTTAACGCCACTTTAGCAATAATTAGCTACTTGTATATCATGTCATTCAGTATTCGAGGAAAGGGACCGGCAAGAAAACTGGCAATACTTGTTACGTAATGTTGAAGACACATCAGTTTTGATGGACACGTGATTTATAATAGACGACTACCACCGAGACCTTAAATGTCATACGTTGTAGTAGGATAAGGTGACAAGTTTAAATGTTTAGCAAAAAAGCATTTTGTTATTAAAGGTACAAGGGTACAAGAAAGGGAACAAAAAATATTATCTTCAATAAAGTCATAAATAATTTCACAATTATTTTCTTTTATTATTTGTTGTATTTTTCGAGAATTTTCATGAGGACAATTACTTAAGAATAAATTAACAACATCAAAAACATTTACATTTTAAATTTGTATTCTGTCTTATTTTTTTAATGGTTCTTAATATCTGTTTAAAATTAAGGAATTTTCAAAGGATTTCGAACTTCGCTGTAGTACTTGTTTACTTTTTACCTGTTTTTCGTATTTCACAGCTCAGGCGAAGCAAATTCTTTAATTCATATTTGTAATGAAAACACCTTAAAGGGACGCGTTAATTCATTTCACTAAAGGGGTTAACAAAATAAGATCTCTGTTGACCTGTTTTACATCGTCATGGTTCATGCAAATGACACATTTTGTGCGGCATATACCTGTAAAATAATTGAGACGACAATTACATTCGCGTATTTAAAATGATTTATACAACGTTACTGTTTATTGAATTAAAACATTCCCTTTATATAAAAAGATTCAAATATTCAAAACATAAGTGCATTAAATTAAATAAAAAGTCCTGAAAAATAGAGCAAGGTTATACAATTTATGCGCATTCTGTCTGACTCATCATCAAAATGATTAGGATGTTTTAAACGTTAGATTGTATGATGACCGTTTAAGTTATCGGGCGACCTTGGTTGAATATATTCAGTCAAATATAAATCTTGTATGTCTCTCGGGTAAAATATAAATAGAAATTGAACGCAAATTATACTTAAACTAAAATGTCTGTCAAATTCACAACACAGCATACGGTTATATTTATAAACAAACGTAACGTGCAATAAAGATTGTACTATGAAAGCTAATCCAAAATTAAATCTTAAGCTAACCATCTAGAATACGATTCGTACACACACGTATTTAAAATGAGAATATACATGTTTATTTGCATTCTATAGACTGGAAGTATAATTTCTCAATAGACATTAAATGTAAGAGCGATTTCTTAAACTGAATTGTTCTTAAACAAAAATAAGATGTCAAAATGCAGCAAGGACATACCTTTGCTAAGTAATTACGTATTTGTTCTGTAGTTTTTCTGTTGCCACACTGACTGCCGATTCAATAAATTTATAGATTTGGAAAGATTGATCATGAAGGTACACTGAAACTCTGGACCAAACTCCCAGTCTTCATTTCAGAATAAAGTACTCGTCATCCTTACTGATTTTTTGTTTATTTTGAAGACATATTTTTCAACTACGACTTTCTCAAAAGATGATTATATCGACAATTAAAGAAATTTGGCAAAATATGTAACCAAATTAGAAAGAATTACAAGTCTCTTAAAGTAAAATGTTGTAAACAAACCTGATTAGCAGTTCGTTCAGCACCGCTCAGAGTTGATATTTTCCTTTTCATTATACTTGGGCGTGCAAATACCACCGTTGCAACAACAATGTAAGTAAAAAGGAACATGATCTTCATCTTCGGACACTATTTTTGTCGTACTATCTTGTCTAACAAGCATCAATAAGCTTCCTCAAGATTTGTTCCTGATGATTGATCATGTAATAAATACAGTGTAGCTGTCGGCTGATAAAATCCACAATATATTACTGTATGTTTAATTAGTTTAGTTTTTACTTAAATATTAGTTATATAATTATTAAATTGTGTTTAAAATTCCTGGTATTTAATTATCCGTGTTAAAGAACAACCGCTGACGCGTGAAAAATCAAAATAATGATTAATGTACATAATTATGTATCAAATATAATTATTGGTGCGGTTACAAATCAATAAAGAATAAAAATAAGATACTTTATGCATATTTCAATCATTTAATTGATTTTTAAAGTGATGGATTTTTTTTTATATCAAATAACTTTTATGCGTTTTCGTTTATTAAGATATTAAACGAACGAGTATCACCACACAGTAATCACAGTTGACTTGAATACCATTCATAAAGTGTAAAGCGCGTCTGGCGTAGTATATTGTATAACGTTGCTGTCTTTTACGACATTTATATTGATTAAATAGTTTATCGAACATATTTTAAACCTAGCAAAAACAAACTTGTTATATACAATATATAACAAATCTAATTGAACGCTAAAAGTTTCTCTGGTAAAAAAATGCGCCATAAACAAATGTGACGGCGGTCGAGTGCAAATGACTATAAACGGACAGACGGATGCAGTGATGCTGGCTTTAGTCCTCAAAATCACATAAACACTAATTGTACTAATCTACAGTTTATTAAATATATATACATCTCAATTATCTACAGTCAATTTTACAACATAGTAGGAGGAATGCCTTTCACAAAATCAGCACCTAACATTACATTCAGGATATTCTAAATCCTATCGGCCAAACGCACATGAGGTAACAGTTGAATATAATTCAACATAGTGGAATAACTAACAAATAATCCACCACAAAACACGCATAAATCCCATAACACAGAACACAAACTTATCCAAAGTCACAGGTTAACCATTAACCAATAAGTACATCCAAAAACATCTCATGGCTCATATCAAAATAACACCAAAGAATCTACTCTAACATTGCCACAATTGCCTCCCCTAAACAAACAAACAACTTGGTACTTATATACCCAAGCCTTATCACCTGACCTCAATTATCTCCTAAAATTCTCCTAACTTCCTCCTAATTTCCTCCTAATTTTCTCCTAACACTTACATCACCATAATAGTCAACAAACCATAAATCAGTTTAAACATGCATATACAAAACTGATAAAAGATATCATATTACTACTTTCACTACTCCCAGACTAAGTTAATGACTTTAACACAAGGACAAAACATAGATTACATATTTAGACTAAAACAATGTTGCTTATCAATTAGACACAATTATAATTATGACATTCCTTCCCCTGCAAATAATGACAGTCATTGAAATAGTCGAAAGTAAATCAACACATAAAAAGAAGATAAGATGCATCAAAACAATCTATGCAAAAATGTAAACAAAACAAGCAAAATATTCAAGTAAAATTAAACAAAATATTAACACTTACAGATTACTTTAAGACCTTAAAAATATTATATTTAAAGTCACTGTTAAATTTGAAAGAAAGTCAAATTAATTCAATTTAAATTGTCTCTGTGGTACGGACTTCAAATGTTCATTTATATCATCCAGAAGGAATTCAGCTAACTTAGAAAAGTCCACATTTTCCGGTATAACATTTTCGCTGTATTGGATCTTACTGTCTCTGATGGTTTCCTTTACTCCATTCTTATATGTTATGTCCCGACGAGTCATTGTCAATGTAATTGTATGAGTTTCAATATTCACAACTTCAGTCTGAGGGAATTCTTCTCCCAACATGATAACAGAGTCACAATCAGGAAACGGATCCTTAAAATGGTCTTCTTCGGTATTTGTACTTTCTGTCTCGCATGAGTTTTCACTTTTATTTTGGTAAGTTTCTAATGTTTTATCACTTAGTTCTTTGGATATATTTTCAAAGGTGTCTTCTAGTTGGTCAAAGTCAAAGGGTTCGGGTGATGAAATTGGTGAGAGCTGTAGGTCAGATTTAGCAGCTTCTTCCTGTCCTTTGAAAAAGTCGAATATTTCCTCATCATCAGAGATGTCAGAATAATCAGACAGATTAATGGCGACATACTTTGCCTTTTTCCTTCTTCTATCAAACTCCTCTCTAGAGACTCCTTCTACAAAAGTTTTCATTATTTCAATATCGGCTTCATCCTTCTGATATCTGTGGTATTTTTCAAATGGCAGAAGAGGTACTGCTTTCTGGAAAATAGTTTTGTACATCCCTTAACTGGGCATCTCATCACAAATCTACAGTTGGCATGTTGCTCATTCACGTGTCTTTCTAAATTCCATTCAGTTGAAAAAGTTTTGAAACATTCTTCACAATCTAGTCTTCTTTTGGAGCTCATAGTGTTGTTGAATTTTGAAATTAGAATCAAAGAGTGGGACTGAGTACCCAGCACAATGCTTTAAATAGTGCCAAACTCATGTCAAGAATTTTGACAGTATCATAAAATGTCAGCATAGTGGATAAATACATATAGAAATGGTCAAGGGTAAATCTAAAAATACATATTTTATTCCTGCAAAACTGCTATCTTCAAATTTTTGGTCAGCAACAATCCAGAAAAACTATAAATTTTTCAGAGTGTCAACAGTTAGTTTTCTGCATGAATTAGTGTAAAGACAATATTACATAGCAAATCGTAATGTTATATCTCTTGTGACATCAGGAAGGTCATAAACATAAGTGTCATGTGATAAAACAATTAAAATGCAATATTCTCGTTCGACTGTTTTAAACATTAGCAGTTCTTTTGTCGGTATGAGGCACCTCTTCCCTTGTAATTACTTTCAAACTTTTCTAATAAATCACCAGGTATTTGATCTGGGTTGATCCATGATTCTTCCAATCGATCATCCTTATCCTTTTACAAAATACTTTGGTTCCAAACGACCTTTTTCATTTCTTGTATAAAGTTTGTCCAACACCTCATCAATTTCAATATTATCATTAACAGTGTTATCATTTGTCTCTTCATCATTATCAACATTGAATTCCTCTTCTTCCCTTGCAAACATATTACGTGCCTCTGGTGGGTCATCGGGGTCAACAAAATACTTCATTCTATTTGCATGAACTACCTGGTGTTGCTTTTTATTGTCACAACTTTCGATCTGTAGTTTACTGGAGATGTTTGGCAAATAATCCTGTGCGGACCGCTCCAGGGATGTAAAAGTTTGTGAGATAATCCTGGCTTAGATGCTGGTGAAAATATCCACACCTTATCTCCTATATTAAAATCAGGTACACTCGACTTTCTATCAGCGTTTCTATTTTGCTTCTGCTGTGCCAACTCAATGTTACTTTTGACTAATGTAAAGGCCTCTTGTAAACGGTTAAGCATCTGTGATTTGTAATTGTCAACATCAGTATATTGAACGGTTGGGGCAGACAAGTCTACATCTATAGGCAATCTAGCATCACGCCCATAGGTAAGGTAAAACGGGGTCTCCAGAGTACTTTCTTGTACACTTGTCCTGTATGCGAAAAGAAAATAAGGAATATACATATCCCAGTCCTTATGGTTTTCACTAACAAACATCGATATCATATGAGCGAGAACTCCATTGAATCTTTCAACTAATCCATCACATTGTGGATGATACGCCGATGTGAACACTTTCTTGGTGTTCAACAGAGCACAAATCTCTTTCAATAAATTAGATATAAATGTCTGTCCTCGATCAGACAGTAACACTCGCGGAGCAGAGTGTCTGCAAACAACTTCTTCAACAAATAATTTTGAAACAGTAACGGCGTCAGCAGTCCTAATAGGAAAGGCTTCGGTCCATTTTGTCAAATAATCCGTAAACACAACAACATAGCGATTTCCCATAAGACTCGGTGGGAAGGGACCAAGAATATCCACAGCAACACGATCGAATGGTCCTTCTACAGGTATAGGTAAAAGTGGTGCGGGTTTTCTACCCTTAGGAGTTTTCCTTGTTGCACACTTAATACAGGACTTACACCAATAATCAATATCTCTGTACATTCCAATCCAGTAAAATCTTTCCTGAATTTTGTAATACGTTTTATGAAATCCTAAATGTCCTGCTGTAGTAGCATTATGGCACCAGTGTAATACTTCATCAATGAGTGAGCGTGGAACAACTAATTGCTTCTTCACATGCTTGCGTTTTCTAGGTCCTGATGTCCAGAAATGATATAGAACATCATCAAAAATCTCATAATCTGGAGAACATGCAACAATCTTCCTGCAATCCATCGCATTTTCAGGTAAAGTTCCATCCTTTAAATACCGTATAATGGGACGCAAGTTTGGATCTTTCTCTTGCATATCTCTGACGTTGTCCAACTGCAATCCCGCAGGTGAATCTTCAGTAACTCCAGCAACAACATCCTGTCTAAAATCCTGCCTTGACAATCCATCAGCATTCTTATGTGTTTTACCGGCCCTATATTCAATTTGAATATAATATTCCTGAAGCAATAAGGCCCAACGTGCTAATCGGCCACTTGGATTCCTGATAGACATTAACCATCTCAAAGGGTTATGATCAGTAATAACAACAAACTTATGACCATAAAGGTATTGTCTAAAAACCTGAACACCATATATTATTGTCAAAGCTTCCTTTTCTATAACAGAATAATTCATTTCGTGTTTCTTTAATTGCCGGCTGGCATAATCTATTGGATGGTCCACTTTGTCTGAGTCCTCTTTCTGTGCCAAAACAACACCAAGTCCGAGGTCTGAACTATCACAGTAAAGAATAAATGGCTTCTCAAAATTTGGATAGCGTAACACAGGAGAAGTTGTCAGTGCATCTTTCATAGCTTTGAAGGCCATGTCGCACTCTGTTGACCATTCAAATTTGGCATCCTTACGCAACAGTCGTGATAACGGAGCACTCATTTTTGCAAAGTTATTGATAAATTTTCTATAATATGATGCCAATCCAATAAATGACTGCAAAGACTTAACGTTGTGTGGTGTAGGAAAGTTTTGAACAGCTTCAACTTTCTTTGGATCTGCTTTGATTCCCTCTCCTGAAACTATGTGTCCTAGAAATGAAACTTCAGCCTTAATAAAGGAACACTTTTTTTGTTTTAGTTTTAAGTTTGCACTACGAAAACGACTAAACACTTCTCGTAATCTCACCAAATGATCTTCAAAAGTCTTCGAAAAAACAATGACGTCATCAATATAAACAAGTGCCGTTTTCCACTGAATACCGGCAAGTAACATGTCCATAAGTCTTTGAAATGTACTGGGTGCATTGCACAATCCAAACGGCATTTTATTGAATTCATATAACCCTTCGCTTGAAATAAATGCTGTTTTTTCCTTGTCCTTTTCTGATACAGGTACTTGAAAGTATCCCTGAGCAATATCCATTACAGAGAAATACTTGGTATCTCTGAAAGCTTCAATCATATCATCAATTCTTGGTAACGGATACACATCCTTCTTAGTTACAGCATTGACACGCCTGTAGTCTATACAACAACGAGTTGATCCATCTTTCTTTTTAACAAGTACAATAGGAGAGGCCCAAGGACTATGCGAAGGTCTAATGATGTTTCTGTCCAACATCTTCTTAACATGCTCCTGAATTTCCGTCTTCTGTGAAAAGGGTTCCCTATATGGACGCTGTTTAATGGGAGCATGTCCGTTTGTGTCAATGGTATGTTCCACCAAAGTTGTGGCTCCAAGGTCATTGTCATCTTTTGAAAAAATATCAGAGAATTCCGACATAAGAGAACGAAACTTCTGTTGCTCTGCTTCTGACATCAAATTCCATCCAATCTCAATATCTTCGTAATCCTTATCTTGCTTCTTCGTGCTCCCAAAATTTCCTGGTTCTTCAGATATATCAATCACTGCACAATCAGAAATTTCCTCAAAAGTTCCAATTTTTGTATTTTCATACAGTTTCACACTATCTGAGTTGGGATTAAGTACTCGCATAAAAGCTCCATTGGAAGAAATTCTAGTGACTGCTCTAGCAGGATAAATTCCATATTTCTTAATCATTTGCTCCCTTGGCTCGAGAATACCAAATTTTCCTTCATTACCACAAGGTACTTTGACGGCACATAGTACTTCTGATCTCGGAGGTATTTCAACAGATTTTATTAAGTTGACTGAATATACATAGGCTCCTTGTCCATACCTTTGTTTCGGAATAAATTTCACACATTCGCCATTCCAGTAAGCAGACTGTGTTTGAAAATCAATCACTAAACCAATGCTGTTCATAATATCATTTCCAATGATAGCATCATATTTTAAATCATCCATCACATACATAATTTGCTTCGAAATATCAGAATTAACACAAATTTCACATTCGAGCACACCTTTTATCCCAATAGGCTGTCCAGTTGCTGATACCACTTTCTTTGAAGAGTACTTAATATTTGTAATTTCCTTTGAGGTTATAAACTTGGAATCAATTAATGAAACAACAGCACCAGTATCTAGTAGTAAAGTAGCATCATTGTGAAATAGCTTCCCAAGAATTTGAATTCCATGATTTTGATCAGGTACCAACGAGTTAAGTGCTAGAGTTTCAGCACTTTGCAAATTAAAATGTTTAACAGGACTCAGGACTAAAATTGCAATTAAAATCTGAATGTCTATCTGCAGGAAATGTTTTCCTAGGTAAAACGGCTGCCTTCCCCTGCTTAAAGGAAGCCTGTACTAGTTTAAACGCTGATTCGAACTGCTAGACCGACCCTTTTTATCAATCTCCCTTTTATGACAATATCGTTGTACATGTCCTACCTTCCTACAGTAAAAAAAGGTTGGTCTTCACACGTTCCCTTGTTGTGAATTCCCATATCGTCTTCCAGTACGATTATAATTATGCTCCTGAGATTTGCTTGCTAGACTGTCCAGTTTCTTCTCCAAATTTTCAAGCTTGCTGGCTAAACTCTCAACACTCTTGTGCAAAATATTATTATCACTGGCCACAACATTAACGCTGACTGGATTGGACTCCGCCCGAATAAGATTTTCATTACACTCTTCTCTCTTTGCAATTCTAAAGGCCTGCTCAAAACTCTGTGGATCACTCATCATAACAAACCTTTTAATATTAGGTAGAACCCCTTGTAAAAAATGCTCCATTATAAGTCGATTATGCTCATCCATCGAAACTCCACCATGAGTACGCCTGGCTAATTTCAGAATAGCATTTCCATAGTCCTCTACACTTTCAGACGACAGCTGTTTTCTTCCAAATAGCTCAGAATAATACATTCTTTCTAATTCTTTAGGACAAAATCTCTCTTTTAGACTATGCACTGTTTTGTCATATTCTTCTTGAATACTTGAATCCAGATCCTCAAAGAAAATTGCTACTTTCCCTTAAAATTCAGGAAAAATTACTGCTTTCCACTCCATAGTCCTGCGATACGCTTTGCTAATCCCTTCAAATGTCTAAATCCAACTTTAAATGTCTTTGCAAATGTCACCCAAGAATTTATATGGCGTAACATCAGATCACTGTTCCGGAAAAAACGTTAGATATACTACCAATTCTATGCCTATTTGCACGTGGCATGATTACAGAAAAATTCACTTACTTGGAATAACAGAATACAACTCAATCCAATAATTAGAAATTTCACACACAAAATGCTTATTTTAGAATCGGATCCCACTTCTGACACCAAAAATAAATGTGACGGCGGTCGAGTGCAAATGACTATAAACGGACAGACGGATGCAGTGATGATGGCTGTAGTCCTCAAAATCAGATAAACACTAATTGTGCTAATCTACAGTTTATTAAATATATATACATCTCAATTATCTACAGTCAATTTTACAACATAGTAGGAGGAATGCCTTTAATAAAATCAGCACCAAACATTACATTAAGGATATTCTAAATCCTATCGGCCAAACGCACATGAGGTAACAGTTGAATATAATTCAACATAGTGGAATAACTAACAAATAATCCACCACAAAACACGCATAAATCCCATAACACAGAACACAGACTTATCCAAAGTCACAGGTTAACCATTAACCATTAAGTACATCCAAAAACATCTCATGGCTCATATCAAAATAACACCAAAGAATCTACTCTAACATTGCCACAACTGCCTCCCCTAAACAAACAAACAACTTGGTACTTATATACCCAAGCCTTATCACCTGACCTCAATTATCTCCTAAAATTCTCCTAACTTTCTCCTAAAATTCTCCTAACTTCCTCCTAATTTCCTCCCAATTTTCTCGTAACACTTACATCACCATAATAGTCAACAAACCATAAATCAGTTTAAACATGCATATACAAAACTGATAAAAGATATTATATTACTACTTTCACTACTCCCAGACTAAGTTAATGACTTTAACACAAGGACAAAACATAGATTACATTATTAAGACTAAAACAAAGTTGCTTATCAATTAGACACAAATTATAATTATGACACAAATATATATATTAATTATAGTTTTATCAACATTTGATTTATTTCTAATCAACAACAATTCAAGTTCAAAGATTTTACTTGTTTATTTTTTCATCATTATTTTGTATGTCTCTATGTATTTAATATCTATGTATATGTAACAATAGTGTTTTAAAGTATACATTTTGATTTTATGCTGAGTGATATTAAATATAATGAGCGTTGAATCCATGAAATCTGTTTTGTGTAAAATTACGAGTAAATACATATATCCATTCTTACAAATCTACTCCATGAAAATTATCTCTTTAATATTGCTCAAAATGTGAACAAATAGTGTTTTATATCCTAGTATGTATTATCTATTTTGGGCAAACGTCGGTAAATAAGCTTACATAGAAAGCGCATAACTTATATTGGGAAATCAGCTCTAAAGGATGACCAGGTAGCATAATTAAATGGTTTTACATGTAGTCTCGATTTTTTGTATTTTTTTATTGCGTCAGTATTTTAAATATCCAGATTTCATAAAATATTACCATTTATCTCTTTATATTCTCGACTATTAATGCTTGTTTAGTATTGCTTACTAGTGGTGCATGATACCCAACCATTTCACTAAACACCAACTCACACACTATAGTAGCGTAAGCAAAGGAGGTTCGGCATGCAATATACCCTGGTTTAACCCACCATTTCTTTTGAATTACTTGTACCATGTCAACACAATTGCCAATTGCTGTGGTTGCTATATTTCTGCTTGTTGGTTTTCAGGTTTGCAGATTTTTTGGACTATAGATACAATAAAAAGCTGTAGTACAACAGGTAAAATAATTCTGCAAATGTATTAGAGTAATTATTTCACTGTATTCAAACACAAAAGGAATACGTACACGAAAGCTGATAGTTAACGATTTTAATAATTGGATATTTAAAACAAACAGATAATGCATTTTTTCAAGTTTTGGATTGCTCCATTGGGTTTAGGTATTTTTAATGAGAACGTCGAGAATCTGTGTACAACCACAATATAGTTCTAACTGATTATAAACATTCTTTTAATATCTTTGGCAAAATAAAGAATGATTAAAAAAATATCGTCATTAAGAAACGATGGGATAAATTAAGTATGTGCAGTTAGTGCAATGTTGTTCTGACCTTTGCTCGATACTGCCTGTATTTAAATACTGAAGTTCATTGGCTATTTGTCTAAATTGGCAATTAAAATAGCGTTCTAGTCGGCGTTTTCGTTATATTTGCTTCGTATTATAGCGGTTTTATTTAGGCACAAAAATAGAAGAATGTACTGAACACGCGGAACAAATAAACCCATTTGTGCGAGTCTTGTGTCATAATTTGTTGTACCTGTTTTAAGGCTCGTATATGTAACTCCAATCATCGTTCATGCTAAGTATATTTCATATGCAGTCTAATAGTGGCTCGGTAGCCGAGTCGAAAAGGTAGTTCAGAGGTTGCAGGTTCGAGTCTATCTGCTGGCAGGACGATTCCTTTGATATTTGGTAGAATTAACTGTTATGATGGGTATATGTGCATATTATACCGTGCTTTTGATTTGTCACATTTTGTAGGAGTTATAGGACTTTGATCGTTTCAGCAAACTAATACAATGGTAGATATTGTTGACGCAACTCCTCTGATGCCGCTTAATGGATTGCTTTGATATTTGGTAGGGTTAATTGTTATGATGGGTAGATATGCATTCTATACCGTCATTTTGATTCATCAAATTTTGTAGGAGTTATGGGACATTTACCATTTTATCAATATTATACAATAATAGCCCTTGTGTACGCACCTCCTCTGAAACCGCTTGATATATTGCTTTGATATTTGGTAAGATAAATTGTTATGATGGATAGATGTGCATACTGTACCTTCATTTTGATTTGTCAAATTTTGAAAGGGGTTATGAGACTTTGACCCATAACGCAAAATAAAACAATGGAAGATCATGTGGACACTTCTCCTCTGAATCCGCTTGACAGATTGCTTTGATGTTTGGTAGGATTAATTCTTATGATGTATAGATGTGCATAATCTACAACTATTTTGATTTCGTCAAATTTTGTAGGATGTACAATGGTAGATCTTGTAGATGTATCTCTGAACTCGTTGCTTCAATGGGTTGCTTTGTTATTTAATAGGATTAATTGTTATGATGTGTAGATACATACAGTGTACTATACCGTCATTTTGATTTGTCACATTTGTTAGGAGTTATGGGACTTTGACCATTTTAGCAATATTGAAAGCAAATTTTATCAAGCACTCTACTGTAGTTTCACATTCTGATGAAGGTTTTTCATGTAGTTGCTAGCTGCTCACAAATACCTGTCCAAAACAGTTCTAATATTACATTCTTATTATTTTGTCGCAAAACTAAATGTATCACAAAAATTGTTTTTCATTTTATTTTCTCACGCCTCTTAGGCAATTCGATACTGCAGCGGCCGTGGACATTTGGTTATGTGTAGCAACTTGCCGTAGTTTTGCAGAAGCTTCTGCTGCTTCCCCAATAGAACACTATACGCCACGATATAGATGACATGCTGAAAGTGGCGTTAAAACCATTCAAGCAAACAAAGGAATACGTACACGAAAGCTGATAGTTAACGATTTTAATAATTGGATATTTAAAACAAACAGATAATGCATTTTTTCAAGTTTTGGATTGCTCCATTGGGTTTAGGTATTTTTAATGAGAACGTCGAGAATCTGTGTACAACCACAATATAGTTCTAACTGATTATAAACATTCCTTTAATATCTTTGGCAAAATAAAGAATGATTAAAAAAATATCGTCATTAAGAAACGATGGGATAAATTAAGTATGTGCAGTTAGTGCAATGTTGTTCTGACCTTTGCTCGATACTGCCTGTATTTAAATACTGAAGTTCATTGGCTATTTGTCTAAATTGGCAATTAAAATAGCGTTCTAGTCGGCGTTTTCGTTATATTTGCTTCGTATTATAGCGGTTTTATTTAGGCACAAAAATAGAAGAATGTACTGAACACGCGGGACAAATAAGCCCATTTGTGCGAGTCTTGTGTCATAATTTGTTGTACCTGTTTTAAGGCTCGTATATGTAACTCCAATCATCGTTCATGCTAAGTATATTTCATATGCAGTCTAATAGTGGCTCGGTAGCCGAGTCGAAAAGGTAGTTCAGAGGTTGCAGGTTCGAGTCTATCTGCTGGCAGGACGATTCCTTTGATATTTGGTAGAATTAACTGTTATGATGGGTAGATGTGCATATTATACCGTGCTTTTGATTTGTCACATTTTGTAGGAGTTATAGGACTTTGATCGTTTCAGCAAACTAATACAATGGTAGATATTGTTGACGCAACTCCTCTGATGCCGCTTAATGGATTGCTTTGATATTTGGTAGGGTTAATTGTTATGATGGGTAGATATGCATTCTATACCGTCATTTTGATTCATCAAATTTTGTAGGAGTTATGGGACATTTACCATTTTATCAATATTATACAATAATAGCCCTTGTGTACGCACCTCCTCTGAAACCGCTTGATATATTGCTTTGATATTTGGTAAGATAAATTGTTATGATGGATAGATGTGCATACTGTACCTTCATTTTGATTTGTCAAATTTTGAAAGGGGTTATGAGACTTTGACCCATAACGCAAAATAAAACAATGGAAGATCATGTGGACACTTCTCCTCTGAATCCGCTTGACAGATTGCTTTGATGTTTGGTAGGATTAATTCTTATGATGTATAGATGTGCATAATCTACAACTATTTTGATTTCGTCAAATTTTGTAGGATGTACAATGGTAGATCTTGTAGATGTATCTCTGAACTCGTTGCTTCAATGGGTTGCTTTGTTATTTAATAGGATTAATTGTTATGATGTGTTGATACATACAGTGTACTATACCGTCATTTTGATTTGTCACATTTGTTAGGAGTTATGGGACTTTGACCATTTTAGCAATATTGAAAGCAAATTTTATCAAGCACTCTACTGTAGTTTCACATTCTGATGAAGGTTTTTCATGTAGTTGCTAGCTGCTCACAAATACCTGTCCAAAACAGTTCTAATATTACATTCTTATTATTTTGTCGCAAAACTAAATGTATCACAAAAATTGTTTTTCATTTTATTTTCTCACGCCTCTTAGGCAATTCGATACTGCAGCGGCCGTGGACATTTGGTTATGTGTAGCAACTTGCCGTAGTTTTGCAGAAGCTTCTGCTGCTTCCCCAATAGAACACTATACGCCACGATATAGATGACATGCTGAAAGTGGCGTTAAAACCATTCAAGCAAACAAACATATATTGTGTAATAGTTAATAAATGTTATTAAAAGATACATCTCAAAATGATTGTAAAGTGTCACCAATATTATCTGGTTTAGGAAAGACAACTCTCTGTAAGTTTTAACAATTTTGTGTTTGAAGGTGAGATAATAGCTGATCTTCCAAACAACTTATTTTATTGTATAGAATAGTTTCGCAGAAATATCATGTTTTATTTTATTTTGGTGTCACCCTTTAATGTGTTGCTCGTTTTTTATCCTGCATATTTTCATATTGTAATAAAAAATTTTAAAACTATACTGGTATGTTGATGACAATTCTTTGCCATATTTGAGTGAAATATCCTAGTTCGTGACCTTATATTGAGAAATAATTCAAATTCCAAATTCATGATACATGTGGACAATTTATATTATAAAATATATGCGTGCCACCCTATGGAGTGAAAAAAAAGAGAAATGGCCGTAAAAGGATAACTAAGAACAACTGTTGCAAGAATCAATATAAGCTAATAATAATGTTTTCATTTTAACTTGAAGTCAGCTGTACATCATTAATCTGATCTCAAACAGAGAAAAATGTGCATATAATAACACGTATTCAATGATTCAAACTTCTAAACGGATTCCTAAGATTGTTTTCCATTCTAGCGTGGAATTCGCTGTACTCTGCAAAATAAAAATGCATAAATTATTCAAATAATAATAATAATAATAATAATAATAACACAATCAAATACTACTAATAATAATTCCTTTTATTTAAAAATACTAATAATTTAATCACATTTAAATTTCATGTTTATTTTGTTTCATAAGGCAGTGTGGTATTTACTGGCAAATAACTATTTCAGTAAGACTCCAAATACATTATGATTAATCTTACTCACAACATGGAAACATACCTAATTCAAAAACAACCACAACCTAAATGATAACCCCGTCTACTAATCAATGGATTTTTTTTATCTTGAATTCGAAATTGTGCAATTACAATAAGGACATAAAGACATACTCTTACTTAACATTAAATGCTTAAATTGTGTACGAAGGGCATGAATGCATAAAAGGCACATTTATATCGTGCACAAGTTATTTCCTTTCGTCTACAGTGTTTCTTTTGATACCGTTACTGCAAACTTACGCGTTTGTTGTTTTTAATAATAATAATAATAATTGACGACTTTTGGCGAAATAAATAACAACAATAATTAAGTTCTTCGTTCATTTTCAGATACTAAATTAATCAAATGCTGGTGGTCTTTCGGGACCAAGATGTAAAGCTGCTGTTAAATTGTTTTTCGACTCAATTTCCTAATTGAAAAGTTTTCGTTCTTTACATACCATTCAGTTCTACCTCCGAATTTCCGTTATAGTCAAACTTCATCAAAATATGGCCAAACGCTGTTTTCCACTGATTATATGATGTTTACGGAATATTAGTTGAGTAATAGTTCATAGCAAATTCATCTGCAGTTATTCGTCCGTTCTTATCGATATCAATCCTGTTAAATGTATTTTCCGCGGATTCGATAACAATCGACTGAGTCTATTTAATGGTCCTCCTTTTTAACAAACTAAAAATTAAAAGACATTATTATTCATCTTTTTTCTTTTCATTTACCTAAATTGTCAAATATCGGGGTGAATAAAGGGAAACTAATAGTAATATATAAACATCTGGGTGCCGTTTCATAAAGCGATCGTTAGCTTAACGTGCACGTTATCCCATTTAAATTGCATGGAATAACGAGCACGTTAATTAGCGATCGCTTTATGAAACGGCACCCTGATCAAAAATCACCTCGTCAGATATAGAAAGAATGTACTTGTGATTGTTTAAAATGCAATGGTCATATTTAAGTTTGTATCGTTAAATTAAAATAGTTTTCTCATCTAACACTATACTATTTTTAATTTACTTTCTACAAATGTTGAACTGAAATTATTTAACATTTTCAATACAATCACGGGGCCTCGGTAGCCGAGTGGTCAAGGTAGTTCGTCTACCATTGATCACGTGGTCTGTCAACACTGAGATTGCGGGTTCGATTCTCAATGCAGGCAGGGTGTACTCGACTCCAATCTTAATTGACAAGGATTGCCAGTTTTCCTACCGCAGGTCGGGGGTTCTCTCCGGGTACTCCTGCTTCCTCCCCCAATAAAAACTGGACGCCATGAAATAGCTGAAAAATTGCCGAAAGTGGCGTTAAAACACCATTCAAACAAACAAACAATCAATACAATCACTAAAGGCACAGCTCGACTCAATTGCCAGTCATTCGTCACTGGTGTTTAGTTCACTCTCACCACTGGCCATGTTAGCTAGTAGATTGTGATAAATTGTGTGATGTTGGTCTCTAACAATATGTCCGACTGAGCTACTAATACGGGTAAAATGCACGTAATTGTCTAACATCTTTAGAGACTACGCAAAGAAAAAACAACTAAAAGGCAAAAAAGCCAAGAATGTAATGATCCACCTACCATTAATTAAGACCAAACTTATAACATGACACCTTTTTTGAATGCTTATCCTTAAGTGACATTTGTCACGCGGTTTTCTGTTTTTGCTTTTATGAAACAATTGTTAGAAAAAGTGAAAGCTTTTCAATTAAATCAATTATCACCGAAATTGAACCGAATGTGTGTTTGTATAGCCATCGAATAACTTATATGGTGAAGCGGACAAAACATTTAATGTATACATTAACATATTTATAGCAGTAAAAGTGATATAAAACACATCGCCTCCAAACAATCAGCATACAGAGCATCGATCGATCGATCACCGATAAAGGAATCAAACATTTCTATGCAAAAACTTGAATCCAACTTGAAATTTACCACAGTCTCCAGAGAAATTTATTTATCATACTTGAGAACTAAAAGATTATTCTAATTTATTTAAATAACTGCAGCCCAAAAAATAAAATATTTCTTATTTATTTTTTACTTCTTGCGTAGTAAAAATGTATGTTAAGGCGTGTATTTTGGAATTAAGTCACTAGCCAAATTGCTTTGAACAAATCACATGTTTAAATAATTTATTTCGAAACAAATCGCTATACAAAAGGTTAAATCTTCTGCCGTCACACTATTTATAACACAAATTGACCATGACCAGCACATAACAATAAGATGTGCACTATTCGACTATTTAGAAGTTCTGCGGTTTACTGTTAGGTCATTTACTCAGTAACATGATAGGGTTACAGTATTATCTTTGACATATACTAAATCTTCGAATGACTTAGTACCACCTACAACTCTATAAATTGTTCTGCATTCTTCGGAACACTTTTGACGCGATATGTGGCCATTCAATGAAGGTTTTTTTATGAAGTGTTTAATGATTGCCTTTTTACTTAAAAACGGCACAAGATGTACATTGTAAAAAAGCTATTAGCAGCCAGTCGTCCTACAAATCACTTCAGTTGTCGTTTCATGGCAAATCCTTGCAGTAGAAATTACCATTCAATGATGATTTTTAGCTCATCTGGACCGAATGTCCAGGTGAGCTTTTGCCGTCACTTAGCGTCCGTCGACTGTCGTCCGTCGTAAACTTTTTAAAAAATCTTCTCCTCTGAAACCACTGGGCCATTTCTTTCAAACTTGGCCACAATCATCCTTAGGGTTCCTAGTTTCAAGTTTGTACCCAGGGTGTTGATCAACAGACAAAGATGGCCGCTGTTACTAAAAATAGAACATGGGTGTCAACACACGTTTTTGATCATTATCTCAAAAATTATAATAGCTATAGAGAAAACCGTTACTTCAAATTGATCAGCACATTAAGGTCTACAATAGTTGCTATTAGTGTGAAGTTGTGTATTGGCTTCTTGTAGGAGTTATTGCCCTTTGACAAAATTTTTGGTATTTACAATATAACTTGAAAACTATAAGAGGGAGAGTGAAACTGTAAATGGCAAAAATGATCAGCAATAAAAGCCCTACAATTCACTTAATTGGTCTGAAATTGTCAGATGACTCCTTATAGGGTTTATTGCCCTTAATTGACAAATTTTTGTATGAAATTTTTCATTTTTGACCTGTAACTTGAAAACTATAGCAGCTAGACTGAAACTGTAAATTGCACAAATGATCAGCAATAGAAGCCCTACACATGCTTGCTTGCAAGATGACTCTTTATAGGAGTTATTGCCCTTTAATTATGAATTTAAACAAATGAACAGTTTTTGTTTTATAAATTAGTCTATAACACACCTAGAGTAAAACTGTAAATTTCTAAATTACCCTAGAGGACAAGGCCTACAAATCATTTAATTTTCAGAAATTGTCTGATGGCACCTTATAGGAGTTATTGTACTTAACTAAAATTTTTGAAGAAATACTTAGTTTTGGCACAGTAACTTAAAAGCTATAATAACTAGACTGAAACTGTTAATTTCAAAAATTTTAAATATAGTTGAAGTCATTTGGGTTCCAGGTGAGCGATTAAAGGCTCCTGGGAGCCTCTACTTAACAAAAGTTTAGGGTTTTTACTTAGTAGTTAAAAAAATAAATTAAGATGTAAATTCAATGATGTATTTGGAGTTTCCAATATTTTTATGGATGTACTCGATTAACCATTTCCTGTTTGCAACAAGTTGGATATTTCTGTGAAATATTTGTAAACATTCACATATTTTTTAGACACAATATGAACGAACAGGAGATCACAACTACATTTTTACACACTTTACTCGAGGATACAGATTTAACGAGAGACGATTTAATTGCCGTCTACTATCATTCTGGGTACACGATTGCAGAGATAATTGGATTTCTCAGTTTGCGACACAACATGGCTGTTAGTGAACGACAAATACATCGTATCTTAAGAAAAATGGATTGTCACGACGTGGCATGGGGTCTTCTCTAGAAGATATAGTTAAAGCTATTTTGGAAGAGTTAAGTAGACGCAGTCAAAATGTTGGCTATAGACAAATGCGAAGAATTCTGCTAGTTGATTATTGTATTGTAGCTTCATGTGAGTTTATATGTTTGGCAATGACGGTTATAGACCCAGGAGGTGTTGCAGCAAGAAGAAGAAGGTGTCTAATTAGACGTGCTTACGTAAATAAAGGACCAAACTTTGCCGTACACGTTGACGGATGGGATAAACTTAAGCCTTTTGGCATTTCTGTTCATGGTGCTATTGACGGGTTTTCGAGGCGCATTCTATGGCTGAAAGCTTGTGATTCAAATAAAAATCCAGAGTATGTTGCGCGCTTTTATATAGACTACTTAAAAGAAATCAGCGGCGTTCCAATGGTAGTCTATGCTGACAGGGGCACAGAAAATGCAATCATTCGTGACATACAGCGTGCGCTAAGGTGGAATCATCATGATGACTTCCAAGACTTACAAGCTTTATTTATGGATCTTCTAACAGAACCACTAGAATTGAAAGATTCTGGAGAAGCTTGCGACAAGCATGTGGCGATGTATGGATGAATCACTTAAAAAACATGACAGATGTAGGACTCTTGGACACATCAGACCGCATACAATTAGAATGCGTTCGGTATTGTTTTCTAAGAATGATCAACAATGACCTACAGAGAGTTAAAAGACCTATTGACCTATATCGTGATCTCACATTATTTTGCCAGGTGCAGCGGAACGAATAGGTTCTTGAACTTGTTATAACATAGTCGGTTACCTTGTTTCTATGTGCTCCTCTGGTGAATAGACTCGTGTACTTTTACTTTATATACTACTACATCAATTTATTAATAATTTAAATTCAGTGTTTGCTTAAACGATTTCAGTATAAGCGTAAAAAAACTATGGCAAGTCTAAACAAAATTGATAACAAATTCTTTTCAGTGCAGTGCAAGTATTCTAAACTCCCTGAACCATAATTCCTAATGGACTCTCAATAAATATTTATACAAATTCATGTGGGTTTCACTCAAAAAAACTCTTTCTCCTTTCCTTTTTTGTGTTATATGTTGAAACCAAACAATCAAATTTATGATTTAGATGGATAAAGATGCAATAAACATCTAACGTAATTACTAGGTACTGTTGACGGTTCTAACTACTTAAGGCCCAGATTGTCACCAGTTAGCAGCTAAGGATGCCCACTTTGGGGTGTATGGTTATCAGGTTATAACACAGAACGATTGGCCGCATTTGGGTACAAAAGTTGTTAATTTTACATGTACATGCCTTGTTTATACAATCTGTCTGTGAAACTTTAAATTCGCCAGAATGTCACGAACGAATAATTTAGCATATAATACTAGTATGGTGATTTGGGGGCTTTAGTGGCCTACTGGTTAAGGTAATAATCTACTATTGATCACGTGCCTATCAATACGGAGGTTGTGGGTTCGAGTCGTACTGCGGGCAGGGTGTGCTCAACTCCATGCAACCTAAAGTGATAAGGACTGCCAGTTTTCTGAAAAAGGTCCTTTTTTACGGGTACTGCGGCTTCCCCCTCCCCTATCCATAAAAACTGGACGCTATGATACAGCTGCAAAATTGCTGAATTCGAACAATTGTAATTTCTGATGAAGTTTTTTGCATGAACTGATTTATAAGACTGATTACAGACAACACTAAATTTTTAATTGAACAAAAATAATTTAAAGTGAATTGATATGATTCATCATCTTTACAAAAAAATCTGTCGCATCCGGTCTATCGTAGAACAGACTGGTTGAAGATGATGCATTCTGATAATGTTATCGGCAATTACTTCAAATTCAAGTGATACACCACTTGCTGGAGGATTTCGACCCTACTGGTTTTCTATCCCTGTTATATCCAATGGTATGGGCATCTTATAGTCTCTTGTATATATTTCTGGTTGAAAATATAACACATTCGGTTTTCCTCCTGGAAAATTTGCATTCCTGTTCCTTCGTATAGTATGCTGCCAAAGTCTTTTAACTCTCTCTAGGTCATTGTTGATCATTCTTAGAAAACAATACCGAACGCATTCTAATTGTATGCGGTCTGATGTGTCCAAGAGTCCTACATCTGTCATGTTTTTAAGTGATTCATCCATACATCGCCACATGCTTGTCGCAAGCTTCTCCAAAATCTTTCAGTTCTAGTGTTTCTGTTAGAGGATCCATAAATAAAGCTTGTAAGTCCTTGGAAGTCATCATGATGATTCCACCTTAGCGCACGCTGTATGTCACGAATGATTGCATTTTCTGTGCCCCTGTCAGCATAGACTACCATTGGAACGCCGCTGATTTCTTTTTAGTAGTCTATATAAAAGCGCGCAACATACTCTGGATTTTTATTTGAATCACAAGCTTTCAGCCATAGAATGCCCCACGAAAACCCGTCAATAGCACCATGAACAGAAATGCCAAAAGGCTTAAGTTTATCCCATCCGTCAACGTGTACGGCAAAGTTGGGTCCTTTATTTACGTAAGCAGGTCTAATTAGACACCTTCTTCTTCTTGCCGCAACGCCTTCGGAGTCTATAACCGTCATTGCCAGACGAATTAACTCACATGAAGCTACAATACCATAATCAACTAGCAGAATTCTTCGCATTTGTCTATAGCCAACATTTTGACTGCGTCTACTTAACTCTTCCAAAATAGCTTTAACTATATCTTCTAGAAAAGACCCCATGCCACGTCGTGACAAAACCATTTTTCTAAAGATACGATGTCGTTCACTAACAGCCATGTTGTGTCGCAAACTGAGGAATCCAATTATCTCTGCAATCGTGCACCCAGAATGATAGTAGACGGCAATTAATTCGTCTCTCGTTAAATTTGTATCCTCGAGTAAAGTGTGTAAAAATGTAGTTGTGATCTCCTGTTCGTTCATATTGTGTCTAAAAATTAAAAAATATGTGAATGTTTACAAATATTTCACAGAAATATCCATCTTGTTGCAAACAGGAAATGGTTAATCGAGTACATCCATAAAAATATTGGAAACTCCGAATACATCATTGAATTTACATCTTAATTTATTTTTTTTAACTACTAAGTAAAAACCCTAAACTTTTGTTAACTAGAGGCTCCCAGGAGCCTGTTATCGCTCACCTGGAACCCAAATGACTTTAACTGTATTTAAATTTTTTGATATTAACAGTTTCAGTCTAGTTGTTATAGCTTTTAAGTTACTGTGCAAACACTAAGCATTTCTTCAAAAAATTTAGTTAAGTACAATAACTCCTATATTGTGCCATCAGACAATTTATGAAAATTTAATGATTTGTAGGCCTTGTCCTTTAGGGTAATTTAGAAATTTACAGCTTTACTCTAGGTGTGTTATAGACTAATTCTGTTCATTTGTTTAAATTCATAATTAAAGGGCAATAACTCCTATAAAGAGTCATCTTGCAAGCAAGCATGTGTAGGGCTTCTATTGCTGATCATTTGTGCAATTTACAGTTTCAGTCTAGCTGCTATAGTTTTCAAGTTACAGGTCAAAAATGAAAAATTTCATACAAAAATTTGTCATTTAAGGGCAATAACCCCTATAAGGAGTCATCTGACAATTTCAGACCAATTAAGTGAATTGTAGGGCTTTTATTGTTGATCATTTTTACCATTTACAGTTTCACTCTCCCTCTTATAGTTTTCAAGTTATATTGTAAATACCAAAAATTTTGTCAAAGGGCAATAACTCCTACAAGAAGCCAATACACAACTTCACACTAATAGCAACTATTGTAGACCTTAATGTGCTGACCAATTTGAAGTAACGGTTTTCTCTATAGCTATTATAATTTTTGAGATAATGATCAAAAACGTGTGTTGACACCCATGTTCTATTTTTAGTAACAGCGGCCATCTTTGTCTGTTGATCAACACCCTGGGTACAAACTTGAAACTAGGAACCCTAAGGATGATTGTGACCAAGTTTGAAAAAAAATGGCCAAGTGGTTTCAGAGAAGAAGATTTTTGAAAAAGTTTACGACGGACGACAGACGACGGACGGCGGACGCCAAGTGATGGCAAAAGCTCACCTGGACATTCGGTCCAGGTGAGCTAAAAATCATCATTGAATGGTAATTTCTACTGCAAGGATTTGCCACGAAACGACAACTGAAGTGATTTGTAGGACGGCTGGCTTGCTAATAGCTTTTTTACAATGTACATCTTGTGCCGTTTTTAAGTAAAAAGGCAATCATTAAACACTTCATAAAACACCTTCATTGAATGGCCACATATCGCGTTAAAAGTGTTCCGAAGAATGCAGACCAATTTATAGAGTTGTAGGTGGTACTAAGTCATTCGAAGATTTAGTATATGTCGAAGATAATACTGTAACCCTATCATGTTACTGAGTAAATGACCTAACAGTAAACCGCAGAACTTCTAAATAGTCGAATAGTGCACATCTTACTGCTATGTGCTGGTCATGGGCAATTTGTGTTATAAATAGTGTGACCCTATCGTGTATGGTTTTTGTTTTGGTTCTTTTTTTGGGAAGGTTAATACATATATACACTTTTGCTTTTCAAATACATACCTCTAATTATTCTGATGAGCAAAGTTTTCTCGTGCGTCTGAGCAAATATCGCGCAGTCTGCACAGATGCGTCTTCTAAAAAGAATGGTGGATGTTAAAAATCTAAGTCTACTTGTCAGATAAGTAAGTAAACTTGTCAGATAAATTAGTGTACTTGTCAGATAAATAAGTCAACTTGTAAGATAAATAAGTCACTTGTCAGATAAACAAGTAAACTTGTCAGATAAATAAGTCTACTTGTCAGATAAATAAGTCTACTTGTCAGATAAACAAGTCTACTTGTCAGATAAATAAGTCTACTTGTCAGATAAACAAGTCTACTTGTCAGATAAATAAGTCAACTTGTCACATAATAAGTCTACTTGTCAGATAATTAAGTTCACATCCCAGATAAATAAGTCAACTTGTCAGATAATTATGTCAACTTATGTATGGCATGTAAAGGGCAAAAACGCAAAATACGGTTTATTTTTCTTAAAAATATTACAACTTTATTATCTGACAAGTTTACTTAAATATATGACAAGTAGACATAATTAAGTGACAAGTCGACTTATTTCCCAAAGTATGTAGACTTACTTATGTGACAAGTAGGGGCAGATATATGCCACCATACAGTTACATTTATTGAAGTACAATTTAGTAAATTTGTGATTGCTTTAGATACTAAAAACTTAAAGACGGTACAATATCTAAGGTAATGTTAATTGCCAATGGGAAAACCTTACTAAGGCTTTGATAACATGTGTTAGGGCCTCGTACCAATTAAGAAAAGAAGTTTTATTGTTTGCTTCGAATCATGAAGTTCTTTTCCATTTCCGATGGAAATAATTTCTTGACTTTACTTTGATTATATTATACATGTCTATTCCATGTGTTGTGTTTAGACATCTTTCTATTTTAATCAATCTAATTAAAATTAAATCTTTCACTAGCCCCATTTTTGTTATTGTCGCTGTGAAAATCTTACAACATCCCATTACAGGTCATCTCAGATTGAACTTCCATTTCACACAGAATATAAGGTGAATATATATATACTCTGTAGAGAGACAACGAAAACTTAAAGATTTCGGTTAGCCATTCTACCGCTGTTACCAACACGTACTATAGAATATGTTTGGTTACAGAACACAATATGGATACAACTTGTTGCAGGTGGAGTATTTTGCGAGTAAACGTTTTTTTGGAACAGACCTGGAATACATGGTATTGCAAATCTTTTGAAACAATTTTAACTAATGTCAAAATAATTAGGAGGAAATGCGAATAGAAGAAGTATGTCCTTTGTGCAAGTAATTTATCTAATTTTATGTCCGAAATATTTAGATTTTGTGTTTACGTTATCACAACATATCATCTATTTATGATGATGAAGAAAATTACCAAAGGCTCCACTTAAAATTTCTACTGTTTAACCTTAATTATTAAATTACTTAAGGCGAATCTGAAACGCACCACTGAAACAATAATGCTTTAAAATTTATACATTTATATTTTTGATACAAACACCATTAAGGGAAATGTTTTTTTTTCCTGTTTTTCGAGGTGTGACCAATATAAGAATTTTGCTGACCTTTTCTTCGCGGTCACGCTTTAAATTTGTGAATGCCTGTCTGGGAAATTAGACATTTGTTTCAATTTAACCCCTATATAAACTATAAAAAATTAAATGATGGTAAATTCTATTTTGACATTTGAAATTACATTCTTAATGAAACTGATAGCCACGAATTCAGATCACGCGCATCCTTCATGACGTTAACAGTAAACAAACAACGCAGTGAACCCTAAATCAACAAAACTACTTTGTGCACGATTTAATCCGAACCACGGCATTATTTTAATTAATAAAGTATACATTTATGAATTGAATGCTTTCTGTTGCAATACATAGACGTATGAAAGCGTTATTGAAGCCCATTTTCATCATGAAGACATGACTCCAACATTACAACATGCCCTTTCTCTGTAGCGAAGGATAACGGATCTTAGCTGCATTTAAATGCCACATTTTGCTTGGAAAATGACTAAAATAAGACCAATTCACTCACAAACAAAAACAATTTCGAAGGATTGCTTACATTAAAAATAGTTTATTAAACGTCATTTATTCAAAAATAAATTTAGTCAACATCATTTATCATAAAGTTAATTCCCTTGATAACCTCTGCCGTTATCGTTCATTTTTCGATGTACGAATCTGGTGTATGATTACATCTTTCAATAAAATAGTGTGTTCATATAAAAAAATAAAAGGATTTAAATGGAAATTATTTTAAATGGGTGGAATTATAACGAATTAAAAGATTTTTTATTGAATTCATCCATGTATGAACTCGTCAACTCAATCACAAACTTTACATCAGATCTTCTGCACTTCATTTAGTGTGTGAGTGAGTTGATATCGTCTCGTTCATACAACGATGATTTCCTCAAAACAGATTTGATATTTCCATGCAAGAATCGAACGCTGGATACCACAATGATATGCCAACTGGCAGAATACCAAACCATCTTTTTTAGTTCAGCGTTATAATTTTTTTGGTAAAACATTAGGAAGGAAAAAATATCAACTGTTTATAAAAACAGATTTATGAATGCTATTGTATTATTGTTGACGTTACTGAGTGGTTGTGTTGTTTGGACAAGGCAATTGTGTGCTTGCAATACAGTAATCTAATTCTTATATTGTAGATCTGATGTTTCTACAACTTCCAGTTATTGCTGACAAATGAGGTATTTCTCTAAAACCGAGATCATTTCCAGCGCGTTCTATAAAAGTCGAGCACCTCTACCACACAAGCTAAAGATTTCGTAATGGCTGTTGTTAGATGTGCAGCAATATAAAAACTAATTTATAATATCGTACTTATTATTACTTATCGATAATAATACAAATAAATATTCGTCTTTAATGGTATGGTTTCTAACAAAACAAAGGTTAAAAAACTTGCTACTATATTTTGTTGATCAGGCGCAAAATCTATTCCTGACATTATTCTCAAACTTCGGTGGACCAGTGGTTAAGGTAGTTAGTCATCTACTGTTGACCACGAGGTCTTTCAGCAATAAGATTATCAGTGTGAACCCTACTGCGTCCAGGGTGTTCATGACTGCAACCTCTTTTAGTCAAAACAGGACTACTGAAGATACAGGAAGATTGTGTACCAACAAAACTATCAACCTCAAGATTCAGTCAACCATGGGTGAACACAGAGGTCAAACGTATAACCAGAAGAAAAAACCGTAGCTATAGGAAAGCAAAAAATACAGGAAAACAGAAAGATAAACAGAGATACCAACGACTAAAGCAAGAGTCAAAGAAGACCTGCCAGAAAGCATATGATGATTACATCTGTAATATGATTAGCCCTGCGTCAACTAATAATCCTAAACGTTTTTGGAGTTTCATCAAGAGTAAGAAGGCAGATCCGAGTGGCATTGCTTCTCTCAAAGATGGACGTGGCATACTACAGACAGATGGTCCTAAAAAAGCTGACATCCTTAATAACCAGTTCTCATCTGTATTCAACAAGGATGAAAGAACAGACAATATACCATCCAAGGGGAGATCTCCACACTGCACTATGAGAGACATCTTCATCTCAGTAGAAGGAGTACAGAAACTTCTGCGTGGACTCAACCCTCACAAGGCTACTGGTCCTGACGAGATGTCATGCAGACTGCTCAAGGAGTATGCCAATGAGATTGCAGCAACAATACAGCTTCTATACCAAGCATCAATAAATCAGGGCAAGATACCCACTGACTGGAAAACCGCCAATGTGGTGCCTATCTTCATGAAGGGTGACAGATGTAAAGCAGCGAACTACAGACCAGTGTCCCTTACTTCAGTGGTTTGTAAGTTAATGGAACACATCCTTACCAGCAACATCCATGCTCACTTAGAAGAGAAGGCAATACTACATGATGCACAGCATGGTTTCCGCAAACGCCGTTCATGTGAGAGCCAGCTGATTATAACAGTACAAGACCTAGCTAAGACCATCGACAACTCCGGGCAGACAGATGTCATACTTCTCGATTTTTCGAAAGCTTTTGACAAGGTGCCACATGAGCGTCTACTGTACAAGCTAGAATTTTATGGCATCAGAGGAACCACTTTACAATGGATCAGAGACTTCCTTGGTGGACGCACTCAACAAGTCCTGCTGGAAGGTACTAGATCATCAACAGCTCCAGTCCAGTCTGGTGTGCCACAAGGCAGTGTTCTAGGTCCACTGTTATTCCTGCTCTTCATAAATGACCTGCCAGAGTATGTATCAGAGAAGTCTTCAGTACGCCTCTTCGCCGATGACTGTGCACTGTACCGCACCATCAAGGACAAGGAAGATGCAACAGCACTGCAGCAAGAACTTAATGAATTACAAAAATGGGAAAAAGACTGGATGGTGGAGTTTCACCCTGAGAAGTGCCAAATACTACATTTTACCAACAAAAGGAACATCATAGATATCCCTTATACCATTCATGGGCATACACTAGAAGTAGTAGACACAGCAAAGTACCTGGGAATAAACCTGCAGAAAAACTTGAAATGGAACCATCATATTGACTAAGTGACTAAGAAGGCAAATTCCACCATTGCCTTTCTGCGGAGGAACCTTTACCAGTGCCCGCCAGAGACCAAAGCACTATGCTATAAGACCTTAGTCAGACCAGTCATTGAGTATGGAAGCACAATCTGGGACCCCCATACTCAAGATAACATCAACAAACTGGAAATGGTCCAAAGACGTGCAGCTCGGATGGTCTATAGAGACTACAAAACCACCAGTAGTGTCACTCACATGCTACATCAACTCCAGTGGCAACCACTACAGGAGCGCCGAGGCCAAGCCAGAGCTCTTATGATATACCGCATAGCCAACCACCTAATAGACATCCCAGCTACATTACTCATCCCGACTGTGACAACAAGAGGAAACGGCATGACTTTCTTCATCCCATACGCCAGAACGCTGACCTATCAGAAGTCATTCTTCCCAGACAGCATCAGAATATGGAATGCTCTGCCATCAACCATCGTGACATCACTGACCATTGACATCTTCAAACAGAAGATGTCCCAGCACACCGTCCGTCCATGGATTTACCCACCCTGTTTTTAGATGCACTGTAATTAGTTGATTTTAAACACGAATATTGTTATCCCTGCACCATGCGCCGGTACGTTATACCATATTGGTCTGTACCAGAAAGGAAGATAGATAGAATTGCCAGTTTTCGGGTCGGAGATCGTGGTTTTCTCCGGCACTCTGCCTTCCACCCCAATAAAAAACTCCATACAAGCTAAAAACTACACTAAAATCCAAATACGTGGTTTCGAATTTCTGCATGATATGTCTGGCATACTTTGTTCATTTTTATAATAAAAAGTGTTTGGGTCAGCTTTCTTCAGGTCATTGATATTTTATGCAACCCCGAGGTACCCTTAAAGAATTGTGTGTCTGACTTGTCATTAAACGTAATCTCTTTAATAACAACCTTGAGGAAGTGCCAATTAAAAGTATGGTAGAGCTACAGATATTATAAATCCTCTAGGTGGAAATGACTATTTTGATAAAAGCATTTGTCTTTATGACATAAACCTTCAATTGGAAATCTTCTATTCATATATTGCATGTATGATATTCTCCGTATAGTGCAATTCAAACGTGTGCGATTACGTTTTCTTCATGTCAACAAAGACATTTTTTAAGTCGAATATAATACAGAAATAAGTCGTTGTCCTGATAATTTTCTCGTCAGTTTTCCAAATCGAGTACCATTATGCATGAATAAACAAGAATACGGCGATACAAAAGCCCGTGCCATGTTGTGGTTTATTTTTAAGTTGTTATAACGACTTACTTACTCGTTATAACGACTTAGCTTACTTGTTATAACGACTTTGCTTACTTGTTATAACGACTTAGTTTACTGGTTATAACGACTTAGCCTACTCGTTATAACAACTAACCTAACTCGTTATAACGCCTTACTGGAACAAGGCTCTCCCACGTGATACTAGATTTTTATAAAATTTGTATATGATTTCTGCTTGTTTAAAATCTGATTTATGTGTGTATTAAGTTTCATAATGATATCCATAGAAATTAAATTCGACCAGTTGGTTAATCTGATTTGGGACCGACGGACAGACTTACAGACCCGAGCACTGTATGCCCCTCTTCTTTCGAATCTCGTTAAAAGAGACTGTATCTTCTGTTAAGTGTAAATTTGTTGTAATTTTTATTTCAGTATGGTACAATTCAATTTGTGCACTATAAACTATATATTTTTTAAACCAATTGTTAATCATATTAAAAATTTGATTTACTTAAAACTTGATAAAACTTAATTATTGCAAAATTGAAAATAAAATATTTGAAAAGAAGTGTTTTTTTCAAATTTCGACTAAAATAACAGAATTCATGTGCAACCATAGTTGCTAAGGCAGGTTTTTCTTGTATAGTATTTATTGAAAAGACTATTCATCGTTATAATCAAGCATTATAAGGTAGCAATGGTAAAACTTTAGAAAATATACAGGTTTATAGCATTTTTATCACATTTATTTACTGTTAAAATGGATGCTTAGCAACCGATTAAAAGATATTTAGGATAGATAGATTGCTTAATTAAATGATTGATTGATGTTTGTTTAATGTACTGTCGGGGATATTGCAGCAAGGTGAAATTTTAAAATAGAAGGTTAACATCTACTACATTATGTCACAAAGATTTGTAAACATTTCATGAAAATCCATTAAAGCTTAAGGGCGAGATGGGTACCCCTAATCACATAGTCCATGTTTTGCTATGGGAAACCCCAAAAATCAATCAGATAAAATTTTTAAATAGAGAGTGAACCTCAACATTATGTCAAAAAGTTTGTGAGAAAATTTCTTGACAATCCATTGAGGGGTTTAGGAGGAGTAGAGGTGAAGAGATGGGTACCCTAAGGTGTAACGGAAGGACGGACACCCGTATCACTATATACCCCCACTTTTCAAGCGTGGATATAATAAAAAAAAATTCAGTAGTAATTTTTACTAACCGTTGTTTTGAAAATAAACTAAGAGAATATATGCTATCGAATTAAAAAATAATCAGACTCTATTGCAACATTTATCTTAAGTTTGTATTAGCTGCACTAAAACAAGTCAAGTGCCTTGATGGTGACCTATTCAAAGTTAATATTATTGCCGACTCTTCTTGCCGATGTGGCTTCATAAAACGTTTTCACATTCTTTTTCAGCAATTATGTTTCTCTTTTGTTTTGTTATTTATAATTGTAACTTGCACTCATTCTCACAATGTATACTCATTGTATTGTTAAACTATGTTATGGAGAGTACTTTATAAGTATGTTTTACTTGTGTCCAATCCAATTTGTATATTTTGACAAAGAAAATATGTTTAAACTCAAATACTAATTTTGGGATAAAATTTTATTAAAACGTGTATAACACGACGGTTGCCATGGTAACCAAATTATGTTTGTTTACCTAAATTATCAAACTTTATAATCTCCCAAGAACAATACAAAAGGTATAACATGTATTATATAACGAGATACTAAGTCGTTTTAACAAGTAAGCTAAGTCATTTTAAGTAAGCTAAGCCGTTATAACGAGTAAGTTATAACGAGTAAGTAAGTCGTTAAGACGAGTAATCTAAGTCGTTATGACGAGTAATCTAAGTCGTTATAACGAGTAAGCCTTTTTTCTAAGCTTACTCAAGCGTGAAATATTTGGCATAATCCTACAGAATTGAAGAGATCTTATCATGCTGTAACTGTGTAAAAAAAGCTTTCACGCAAAGATAAACCTGAGGTGGGACGGCCGAACAAACGAATGGAGAGAATATTTGTAAAAAAAAAGATGACTTTTTGTACATGCTGATTTAAAGGAAACTTAATATACTTTGTTTTTATGCCTTTAAAATGCTATGCATCAACAATTTAGAAGTCAACCAGTCGCTCCATTAACACTGACCGTTTAAGGTTTAAATCTTGTGTGATCAGATAAATAAGACGCACTGTCTGGTTGTTCTTCACAGGTGAAATTACAACATATTATAACTACAGCGTAAATTATCTGTTGTTCGAAATGTACCTTTCTGTTTTTTTCTTGATTGTTATAGTATCGTCTTTGACTGCCGAGCCAGCTTTCTTGAGAAAACTACAAGGTAAGAGTTTAATTCGATTTTCTTCGGATAAAATATTTCAATTCTATTTCTATTACTGCAAGTATAATTTGTGACTTTTGTGTTTGTGCTCTGCTAAAAACGTTGGCTAGTACTTTACATGTAAGGGTGAAAAATTTGGAAAATAATTATGAAATTCTACGCGAACCGTTTGAGTTTTTTCTTTACAGTAGCCGTATTACGGCTTAAAAGGGACATGGAAAATAAAATGATTTTTTTGAATTCGTTATCTCGATAAAACAAAATTGTTATATCGAGATCTCGATAAAACAGTCTATCGTTATCTCGAGAAAACGATACTGTTATATCGCGATCTCAATATAAAGATATCGTTACCTCGAGAAAACGAAATTGTATATATCGAGATCTCGATAAAACAATGTATCGTTATCTCGAGAAAACGATATTGTTTTGTCGTCATCTCGATATAAAGATATCGTTATCTCGAGAAAACGATACTGTTATCTCGAGAAAACGATATTGTGATATCGTGATCTCGATACAGTCCCTGGAACGTATAAGTTAACGATTTTATCGTTCGTACATCGTGCGTTTATCGTTCGTACAACGTCCGTACATCGTTCGTAAATCGTGCGTATATCGTTCGTATATGGTACCGTATAACGTATAGTATATCGTGCATCGTTTTCACCAGCGTGCATCGTATGGTGGATCGTTTGTTCTATCGTTCATCGCATGGTTTTCCGTTTATGTTAGCGTATATCGTATGGTTTATCGTACATCGTATGGTTTATCGTTTGCGTTATCGTTCGCCATATTGTTGTTCTGTCAAATTAGCGTATATTGTATAATGCTTGGGTAATTTGATTTTACATGTACATCGTTATTTACATTTAGTAAACTGCAACATTAAATAACATATTTCTGCTCTAAGGATAATAACTGTGCATTAATAGTTTTTAAATAACTTTGAATCATTGGTGTAAAAAAGTTTATTGCATTAAACACTATCTGAATTTTCTTTTTTACATAATATAAACTGTAATTGAGTTGTCTTAAATAAATAAATAAATAAATAAATAAATAAATAAATAAATAAATAAATAAATAAATAAATAAATAAATAAATAATTAATTAATTAATTAATTAATTAATTAATATTCTTTAAGTCGATACGAATACATCAGAACATACAACAAAGTTTTATATAAAGTCAATATGGTTTATAAAATAAGAACACCAGCTATCTCATGAGCTGTTTAACCGACATTGTCCTAGGGTACCTGACCATTTATGTGTAGTTTATATATGCACTTAAATGATACACGTAATAAACAGGTACACTGAACAGGCGATATGATACCGATTTTTTAAATTAAATAAATTCATTGATAAATTATGAATAAAATATTTATAGTAGATGCTACACATAGCAGTAACCGTTACACTTGTGTACAATAGCTACAGTATTGTAGCTCCGCCGACATAAAACAATGTTCAAAGGAGTTAATTAATGTTAGCTTTTGTGCGTAATTGCATGTATGAGACACTCCTATTTCAAAATGATTTAATACCTTTTTTATATTTTTTCTATATTTAATTTTGAGCTGTCTTGTGGATGAGTATTTGTACATATATGTAGGAGCCTGGTTTTGCAACAAGGGGGACGAGTATATTATGTTTGTTAAAATATAAGGATTTTTCATAAGAACCTATGTTAGTTTGTAATTAAACGAAAACTTGATGTATTTGTTCGAACTTTGAATATGACCGCTTGCATCCAAATTGATTTAAAATTATAACATTAATCCACAATATTTACTCGTATGTCTAAAACATTCTATCAAAACGATGAAATATAAATATCGACAATGAAGAGTTTTTTTCTTTGTCTTCCCTAACAGATAGTTTACGAGATATCTAAAATAAATACACGTATCTCCACCTTTCCATCAACTAAATATGATGTCGACCGTATGACATCGTTACTTCGAAATTAGAGTGCTTATCAAAAGATAATCAAGTTGCTATATAAATTACACTGTTACAAAATCACTTCAAAGGGACACGTTATCCTCTATTACCTGTAGAGGTTGCAATTAACATATTAACAATTAACGTATCTTACTTGTGCACCTTTGCACCCCAGGTAGATACACGTAAATGACACGTATACATTAAATAAATAACACATTTTATACATAGCAAAAATCATTACAATAAAATTACGTTTTCGAATTTTCAACTAACTTTATAGTGCATGACGAATCACGCGTCTCGTGCATATTTTTAAAATTTTATTTTATAAATTGAAATTTATTTAAAAAAAAACGTATGTTTGGAACACGAAATGCATCTATGGTCTTGTATTATTAAAGTGCTGTGAAGAAATATTCAAATACTGTGCAACTAAAAACTAACTAAAAAGTGTTTTCGACTTCATCCCTCTTTCCTTGCCGAAAAGTTAAGGGCTTCCACCAGGTTCTCGCTATTCCCGCTATTCCTTCTCCATTAAAAATCCGAGCCGACCCCCCACCCCCCCAACCCCATGCTGAAAAGTGCTGAAAGTGGCTTATAACTTCGAACAAGAAATCAAATTATTTTTCAGGTAATCATAAACCTAAACTCATGGTAAACTTTAGTGCAAATATTTTGAGCTTTAAAGTGTATTAACAACGCATTAAACTGTTAAAGACATTGTGGCGATTGGAATTGTTTGGAAATACGTCTTGGGTTTTGTTGATTCAGAGCTAATTACAATCTTTAAAATTTTCTCACTTAAATCACAGTACATTACTGTTATTTTTTTTAAGGTTGATTGATTAGCTCAGATGTTATCTAACTGAATTCTCTATGTTATAAATGCATACGTATTGTTTCGTGCGTGACATTGTACGGTGAAAACAAACGGTGCACTCGATTTGAATTAATGTTTGTCAGGTACTTGTCCAGGGTCGGTGATTCTCTCTGTCGTCCTATGTAAAGATTTAAAGTGTTCGATTTTAAAGCTAGTTTGGTATACTTTCGACAATAAAGAAGAATTAACCTTCACAACGCTACATACAGTTTAACGATTTTTACAGCAGGGACGAAAAAACGTCTTGTTAAAAGACACTTCTTTTAAATTCATAACTGCAAATGGATGAATTACATTATTAAGTATGAATCTGAATCGTTGTCTTGGATGATCGCGCAAAATTACCTGTCATAAAATATACAAATGTGTCATTCTTTACGATTGGTAAGTTACCGAGGCGACGCACACTTATTTACCACCCAAGACATATAAACAAACACTTAGTACTACTGTACAAAAAAACGCGTCTGTGAATATAGTTAACGATCTTTTTAAATTTTAGAAAGAGGTGTTAGTAATATTAATGAATAAAAATATAGTTTAAAGAATAAACAATTATAGCTGAATATATGAATATTTGATTGATTGATTGATGGATTGCTTGACTTCCAGCAAGCAATATTTTAGCTTATTTTCGAGAATTATAAATATTTGAATGACCATATAAACAAAGTACATATTCAATGATAGGGATCTAAGATTTATGTTGAATCGATTTACCCTCAGCACAAAAGGAAATTTTCAGGTACACATACGGCAACAGAAAAAGTTTAATATTTGTTTAAACCGCAACTGTTACAATTTGTAAATGACTGGCACATTTAGTAAGGTAGGAACTTAATGAAAGGTACGTGTATAGGAGTTACTGCTCTTAAAACATATAGACAGAATTGTTTAACTTTGTCGGCCTTTTCAATTGAATGAATGTAAACGCTTTTATTAAAAAATGTAGATAAGGTTTAAGTTTTTTTTTTTTTAAATTTATTTAAAACAAAGGTCACTGTTATGTTATTGATCAACGAAGATCCCTAACAAAATACATAGCGTTATACATGGATGCTAAATTTTACACACATGATTGTGCTCCGTTATCAATTAAGTACCTTTTAAATTATTATGTATCTAGTAAAACTAGTAAATGCCTTCAATACTGAAGAAAATACTGAAAAATAAACCATTTATTCCAAGAACAATCATTCAACCGTGCAATGATGATATAAGAAACGATGCACCATACGATAAACCATGCGATAAACGAAACGTTGCACGAAGCGATATACCATACGATAGACGAAACGATCTATTAAAACGATAAACGCCGTCTCACCGTTTATATCGTATATCGTATCGTATATCGTTTCGTCCATCGTACGTACATCGTTCGTATATCGTGCGTACATCGTCCGTATATCGTCCGTTCATCGTTCGTACATCGTTCGTGCATCGTGCGTTGTGTTAACTTATACGTTCCAGGACTGTAAAACAAGTGTATCGTTATCTCGAGGAAACGATATTGTTATATCGTGATCTCGATATAAAGATATTATCTCGAGAAAAAGATACACTTATTAAATCGAGATCACGATGTAACAAGCCCCCCCCCCCCCCCAAACTAAAGAGCATCACCTATCCGCCACCTGGGGGCGCGCACATCTCTGTGGGTAGACCACTTTAAATGGTCCCAGCATTTTTACATTTTACATAAAAGCTTTTTATAAAATTCAGTGCTAAATCTCATAAAAGAGAATCAGCATAATTAAGACAAAAGAGAAAAGGTGTGCATTTATTACATGTAGCAGTTAACCGTTGTCTGCAGATATTTTTTATTTATAAACAAAGATGCGTCATTTATAATTTTTCGTTCACGACTTACAATAATACGTATGAATGCTTACGATTTTAGACTTCTTAAGTTTATTTCCAAACATTCTTCTTTTCATTCGATATTGATTAAAACATGAGGCTTTGTCAGTTTAAAGCGTATCCTCAACGAGTTTAATTTGTACAAAATTTAATATTGCTAAGTACATGTACCTTTGAATACATTGCACTTGCACAAGTTAAAGTGATGTGATAAATGTTTATACTACTTCCATTAGTGGATGATTTCTATTTCAAGTGCCGCAGAAAGGGATAGTTAATTCACTCGATATTTCAATAATGTAGAAAAAAGATAAAGTGATGAGATAGTGTTATTAAGATTTTATTTTAACAGGGCAATCAAAACATTTAATTGTTGTTGAATCATAAGTAGTACTTGTGGTTTTCTTGACCCCACGTAATTTAGTATTTCTCGAATATCAGCGTATATCATAAAATTTACAATAACTGAAATATTACTGAATGCGTCATAGAACCTAAATCAGATTTATTTGTCATTGAATGTGTCATAACAACCATGATTTCTTGCTTCATTTTCGAAATAAACAAATGAACACTATGGTTCCAACTTTCCAATTGCCAACTACCCAATTATCCCATACTGGTATCCCAATTTTAATAGAACCGATGTATGACGTTTACATTTCAAATGTTATGCGATTGGTAATTTCATATCCTATGTCGGCAACTGCTGTCGACAATATCCTACTCGAACCTTTGAATCTTTGTATTATGTATACTAATTGCAATAGTACAAACTGTATCATGATTCACTTCTCTCACAGAGTACTCAGTATAGTGATGAATTACCTTGCTTAAAATTAACTTACACATGGGTTCACAAAAGTTGCATATTGTCCCTATAATTATAGTACAGATGTAGTATAAATGAGTATTCTGTGACTGGACTGAAATATGATTACTATTATTATTGTTGCCTGTAAAATATTTATTATCTGCGATTTAATTACATTCCATCTTGAAATTGTTGGGATAGGATTTATATAGGCTATGCCTGTTATCCAATACCCTTTGATTTATATCAATAAAATGTTTGAAATGAAATATCCTACTCGAACAAATGTTTAATGTTTAATATTACATATGGTTTATGATTCTTACATTTTCATTGGATTATTTAGTCACGTGGTCCCCCAAAATATTCTGTGTATATATTCTATTTCTAAATCATATTTAAGGCTTGTTACTATTTTTAAAGCATATTTAAGGCATGTTACTATTTATAAAGCATATTTAAGGCTTGTTTCTAAAAATAGATCCGGATATGTTACTATTAATAAAACATATTTAAGGCTTGTTTCTAAAAATAGATCCGGATATACTCTTTCGACTTTTATTAATCTAAATTTAAATAAATAGAGAAAAATTCATATGTAATATAACAATTAAGGACTTTTTACTCTGTCAATACGTAGTTATATGGACCTGTAGAAAAATATTGACTTCGGACTTCGTCCTCGGTCAATATTTTCCTCCACGGTCCATATAACTACGTATTGACCTCGTAAAAAGTCCATATTTGATAAATGTATGTTTTTGTTATGGACGTCACCATGACTAATTAATTAATCTCCAAAATGTGATCAAACAGTTTTCTGAGCCTAAGATAGTCTTATCCTCTTACTGGATATGACTTTTCCTAGACTTGACAATGAACATCATATAAGTGCGTTAATCCAAGGCACTGCTTATTCGCCCGACGCACTCGAGTGGACAATATGTTTGACTTTTTCTTTGTGCCGTATATTTTTTCTATCCGAATTTCGTCTTTATAACTTGTAACTTTTCGATCCTGTTAACAGGTAGGTTTCTTACTATTTACTCATTTATAGATTCACATTTCAATCTGTTTAGATAATTTGTCAAGTGAAAATGGATTCGTGTAATCAGAATCAAATACACAACTCAAGCGTTAGTACGCCGTTGATCATTAGTATATGGCTAATAACCACTGTAACCACCCAACAACCACGGTCCCTGTTAATCATACATGTATTTAAATCAAACTTGCAACTTTTTAGACAGATGTAATATCCATAACATACAAGTAGTGGAAGACTTTGACATTGAAAAGGTAAGATTATTTTTATCTTCACAAAATCTCCTCGAATAAAGAATCGTGGTTAGTTTAAACATATTTTATTTGCTAAAATATGCAAGTCTTCAAAAGAATGATGGAAGAGAAGAAGAAAGATTCCACCCTTTATTCATAGCAAATACATATTGTGTGGCACGATTGTTGCAAATACTTTCACATTGCAATATTGAGTGTTTAGAACTTTTGCACGTAGTATTAAGCTCAAACTCTCAGCTCTGGATTTCAAAAAAGTCCCAAGTGTAAAATATATCGTAAATGTTGACATCACAATGCATTTTTCTTTGATCTTCAGATACTATCTTCCGATACTTAGGGTAGATTTGACACTTCCTCTTATTCTGGTGACGACATCAAAGCCTTTTAAAGAAAGAAAACTGAAATGCCGGGTACTGTTAAGAATACTCGAAACATAAAATGTGATATGCTCGTATTTAGGCCGCGCCTATATTCATAAAAATAATAGTAGACATTAAATGAGCGTAGAACCAGAATAAATGCTATTTACATGTATATAAACATTGTCGTTGTAATGTTGTTTTGAATTTGAAAAAAGTTGTCGTTCTATATGTGTTTTGTTTTTAATAATGCGCTTCGTTAGCCTGTTTTAGTCTGGAATTAAATCTTGCATATTACTCCGTGTTTCAACTATGCCCCGTTTGCGCAAGAAAAAAGCCACCCAAATTACATTTTTCGTTTCATCATTAGAGATACTTAGATTTCACAAATCGTGAGAATTGTATATCGCCTGATATTATCACTTAATTTCAACCAAATATCAAACTTGCCACAGGGTCGTTTCAGTTTTTGTTGTTGTTGAAATTACATAACTCGAGATAATATAAAGCGATATACAATAGTCACTCATTGTGAAACCTATAATTACATGTGAGCATTAGCGCGGAAGATATTTCAGTAGTATATAAATAATTTAAATCAAGACTGTTCAGGTATATGTTTTAGCATATTACCTATCTTTATACCAACAATCACATGAAGAGCTCATCTATGTATAATATATTGTAGACATTTAATAATCGATAATTCAAACGAGACCCCATTGCAGGACTTCACATATTAATAAAAGGGGAAATTCTCAAACGCCTTCTTTTAAGTTGTTAGAAATAGTAAATGCTCATGTTTATTAAATAGTCTTTTACAAAGAATGCGTTTTTTTTTATTTCGATTGAAAATTCGAGATGCTTGCTAACGCAGGACTTAAGTTTGTTACCTAAAAATCTAAAGAGAAAGAAATTTCTTTTTTAATAATTGTCGGGTCTTGTAAGATTGGCATGTAATAAATGTCTTTTTTATGGCAATCGTAAATTAAAAAGACAATTTTTATGATATTTTAACCAGTCTAACCCACTCTTATAGCTGCTATACTGTCCAGATATTCTCTATTTTGCATTGAAGAAAATGCAAACACTTTTTCAAGTTTCAAACCGTATTATATATAAGTACAAGTGATACCACGATGTCTTAAAGAATAACAAACGCTTACATACTACACATATGTATGAACTGAACGAAATATTGACTATAGATTCTGTTGACGCATTTCAATAGTTTATACTTTTAAAATATATAATAACCTTTTTGACATAGATATTAACATGCTTTAAAATGGGTCCTGTAGTGGTATTATAACATATCAGACTTGAACATGCAGAATACAGAATAAGTCCGCAGCGAATCGATGCTCTACGCAAAAGTATGTCTTGTTACACTTTTTACAAATTCTACGTAATGGCCTTTCCCGTCAAGGGCCCGGGAGACAGAAATATTGGATAATTCATTGAAGCCATCTTTTACGATACATCCTTACATTAAAATGCGCTGAATAATAAAAAAATGTAGTTATTTGACAAAATTCTATATTTGTAATGCAAAAAGGATCATAACGAATTGTGTCGATCTTTATGTAACATTTATAGGCAAGTGGAATTTGGTATGTTGTATATAGATCGTCGAATCTTAAAAATGGCGGAGTGTTTGAGTTCAGTGACGCTGGTGGTGGAGATATGAATGTGCATTTTTTAGGCCAATCGTGAGTTGATTTTGCTTTTATTTTTATTTCACTTTTTTCCGTAATCATGGTATAAAATATTCGCTATATACGCTTTGTTTGTTTGTAACATGGCGTCTCATGACGTGTTCTGCTGCGTTTTCTAGGTTGTCAGTTTAGCGTAAAAAACAGTCTGCTATTATTCTAGATATTTGTCTTCTGTATATTTAAAATGCAATTTTTTGTAGTAGATAAAAAAGTCATTTTGTGTTAAAAGATTTATTCTATCACATTTTATTTCACATTATATATTTTTAAAAAATCTCCTGTTGACTCCAAGATGTAAAATATTTAGATCCTTAAAGTCCCAGTATAAGGGTAGACAATGTTTGCTCCCGAACGAAGTACGTGCAGCTCGCATTATCGTCTATGTGCAGCCTTTTGCATGAGCTTTAAATACAAGCATTTAATTTCTATTAGGCCGGACTGGACATGCAGTAGCAAGTTTAATACTGTAATGAGGCACGGTCAGAAGATTGGAGATGGAGACTTTCTTACCAGACCATGGGGACAAACAACTGGGTTCGGTATGTAATTAGAATTTAAGCAAACTTTATAATTAACAATATATAAAGTATTTCATCTATAAATATGGCTAATCAAAATAAACAGTTGCTAAACGTACAGAAAAGGTGTTCTGTTTTTAATTGGTAAGAAGACATTTGCAGTTACTAGTGATCCGCCTTAAGTAGACATTCTCAACGTGAAGAAAGTCACTAAAAGCTGCACAAGAAACATTATGTTCGGCTCGGTTGTACTTTCTTCTATGAGATCAGTATAATTTTATCTTAGACTTAATGGAAATGTAATTTTAATTTTAACAGTACTTAAATGATCTTGACTTGTCTAGAAAATCAGAAATAGCTACCAGTAGCGAAATTTTTTTTTAAAGTCTAAGAAAATCTACAGCTCGCGTCGACAGGCTGATTCGACAAAAACAAAAACGTTTGTATTATAAAAATTACTGCTTGTGTATGAAATATAATCATGACTTACTGCTGACGTCATTTGGACACTCTGACTTCCTGCTGACGTCAGTTAGGCACTCTGTAAATTAATCGAAGGAAGATTACAGAACTGTAAGCAATCTCGTAAAACAACACGGAGCTGAAATTATGACAGTGTCACATGAAATGTACACGGTGACTGTAAAGCCAGTTGTTTTGGATGTTTGAATATCACGTTTTGATCAGCAATAATAAATCTATCTTCGCCTAGTTGTGTGTTGTATGCAACACATCAAGCAATCAATAAATCAATTTTTTTTTTAAATTATATAGAGTGATGTCCTTTTTGAGTAGGTATTTTGTCTCAATGTATACAAGTGAAGTCAGAGGCCGAGTGGTTAAGGTAGTTAGTCATTTACAATATAAATTCATCACAATACAAACATATACTTCAATACCTGTTTTCGGTTTTCAGTCCCGCTTAAATTCCTGTATGCCGATTATGACAACATAATGGTTATATACGTATGTGTAGAGCTGCTAGAGAATGAAGATTGCAGTAGGGATGGCGAACACGTGACAATAGTTTCAAGAACTAAATCACTCACTCCAGAGCAGACAATGGATGCGATGATTTATGCTGAAAATGCTTGTGTAGATACAGATGATCTGGTTCCTGTCATACAACTGAGTATGCACTAGACACATTAAATCGATTGTTACGAAGGCAGTTTGATTGCTAACAGAAACGTCCCATCCTGTGAACCTGCACCCATTTGCACCAAATGTCGTACGACTTGCGATCATTCGGAAGTTTTATGCTTAAAATATTACGACTTTTTGTGAAACGAGGGGGGGGGGGGCAGCTCGAAGCAACGTGTAAACGTATAAGATTATATTGTTTTAGACTGTATAAGCCCACTATGCATTTTAAAGTCCTACTTATACATGTAAAATGTTATTATCTTATAACAAGGAGGTGAATTTTATGCACAGCGCGTCACGGAAAGGGAAAAAGAAAAGAGCTGCCCATGGGGCTGTCAGATTAAAGAAAGCCTGCCAAATATGGTAACGCGTTTCGAGTGTCATACTTGCGATTAAAGAGCATTTGGCAAATGTTGAAAATTACTAGATACATTAAAGCAGCCCAAGCTTCGAAAGTCGCTGCCCTCAACTTATTTTAACTGCCCTTTGGTCAATAACATTTCCCTAATTGATTATTTTTCAGTTAATGACTGCTCCCTTGGCAATAATCAGCCATTCTATAAATCGTTTACAAATAATACAAATAATATGCTATAAACTAATATTTACATTTTTCGATATCTTCCTGATGTTTTGAATAAAGATTTCGAGTTTCAGCAAGACCACATGAAGTACTATGCTTAAGAATTTACATAAAAATTGCTCAGTTTAGTCACAAGATGCGTTTTATGCTATTTACACAGTGCATCAGCGTGAAACAGCGTCAAACAAATTTAGGGTGAACTGCACTCGTGAAACGCATCAATATGGCTACATACAAGTAACTTCTGGGAAAAATATATCAGCACGCGTCTGCCTAATAAGAATAATACAGTAAAACGACTGACAGCTTTAGTACAGTGACCTCGGCGGCCATGTTATCTAGGTAGTTGGTCATACCATTGATCAGCGGCGTGTCAATGTGGTTTTGAGTCCGAGCCTGCCTTTTGACAAGGCGAGATCGACTCCTACCATAATAGACAAGGATTGCAGGTTTCATGTCGAAAGATTAAATTTCTGAACAGGTAAAAACCTGTAGACCGTGAATCTCGCTGCAAAAATGCAGAAAGTAACGCAATCATTGAAACATTGTTAAAAAACTATATTCAGAGTCGTGTTGTTTTATGTATCGTGTTTTGTTTTCTTTTTCAGTTGACTGCGCAAGTGTATTAACACGATCTTTGCGTCACTGAGAACTTCACATGACAGTCGACTACAAAGATGACGTTATGATTGCTTTTCTGTATATGCTTACGAAGCTGACTTTTAATATATTAAAAATGTCTTGCTTTTAAGCTATAAATGAAATATTATTGTGCCTTGTGCAATGATCAATTTATTGATAAAAACGGGAAGCTCTCTTCGAAACAGCGAAAATTAGTACATTGAAACTATACATCACTGATCAAATTAATTCATCTTTTTTCCTTCAACTAATCGAGCATGAAACTCTTTGAACGTAAGCTTCAAGAACATTCACACTTAAAAGTTTTTAGAGATAAATTTACTATAAATTGCTTGTTCCGTGATTTTACATAATATGTTGGTTTGTTATAATAGTTTTTAACTCCACTTTCAGCAATTTTTCAGTTATATCATGACGTGCAGCTTTTATAACAGACAGGAAGCGGAGTACCCGGCAAAACCCCCCACCTTCGGTAGAAAAACTGGCGGTAACAGGATATAAAATGTCATTCATACTTCATCTAAGTTTAAGTAGTTTTTACAGATTGAACATAAGAAACAATCCTGGCTGCACCTGTGGCAAGGCAACCGAAAACATAGAAATATTTTGTTTCAGACATGCATATTGTGTTTGCCGCTCATCATAGGTATTGGCTTATTATTTGTCGTTGATATGATTTTTGGTGAATGTCTTCCAGTCTGGCACTCCTCGAATTTTATAACTCTTCTAGGTAGAATTCACTGGTAAAGTTGATAAAAGTCAATGATAAAACACAACAGGAATAATTCCCAAATAGCAACTATTTTTCAAACTAAGAAGGGGCCTCGGTGGCCGAGTGGTTAAGGTAGTTCGTTTACTATTGATCACGTGGTCTGTCAACACTTAGATTGCGGGTTCGAATCTCAATGCAGGCAGGATGAACTCGACTCCAATCTTAATTGACAAGGATTGCTAGTTTTCCTACCGCAGGTCGGGGGTTTTCTCCGTGTACTCCACGATATAGCTGAAAAATTGCTGAAAGTGTGCATTAAACACCATTTAAACAAACAAAACAATCAAACTAAGAAAACTGGCACCAACGAAATTCAATATAAAGACTTGGTGTCAGGATCATTTGCCGACTGTAACCTGTATGACAGCATGGTTATAACATATTGGACAAGCAAATAAATAGTGTACTCTGAGACATAAGACATTTAATAAGACATTTAATTTGTGATATTGATGGTTGAGTTAATTAAACTATATATGAGAACCATCATTCATAAAGGGTCCTATAAAACGTTACGGTCAAACTGAAGTCAAACAAAACGTTGAAAATAGTTATCGAACGTAAAATATAATATTTTACATGTTTTATAATGTATAAACAAAGTTGAGTACATATCATTCGAAATCTATTTTCATCGAAATTGCATAATTCCTGTGTTCTTTGTTAAGAAATGCTAATTAAAATACAATATTTCAATTTGGTATGACCACACAGAACTCAACATAACAGGCGTCAAGTTGTACTCACTAAGGAGATGAATAAGAAGAACATGTAACATGTCACCTTAAAGGACTCGTTTTCTAATGGCAAATTTTCACGTTAGCCTTGTCAAATTATACATAGATTATATCACTTTACGCGGAATTGGTTACTTTTAGAACCCATTGAAAAGGCGATAATATATGTCATTAATGCAGTACATTTGCAAACCTTTACATAAATTATAAAATGAATAAATTGCTGCATATTTTACAGGTAATAATATATAGGATTACGATCTAGGTTACCCTAGACAGGAAAAAGAAAACTCACATTTAATATATTTTTATATAATGGTTATGATCTACTTCAAATAGTTACTCAAACGTCAAAAGCTTTCGCTTTATGCAATATGATTATTCAAATGTATACAAAAACTATGAAGAGTAAATTTGAATAGCTGAATATTATTAAAGAATTACACTCGACTGCAGAGTAACAGTGTTTAAAGGTTATTTCTTCGGCAATATTCTTCGATTTGGATACTTTTAGTAATGTTGCAGTTTAGCTTTGCACTTTATCGTGCAAGGAGCGTGGCACTCTCCAAACACGTTACCCACTACGGTCCGCGGTCATGCTTTCCGTATGATCAGGTCTATAAAGTCCTCAAAAACATTAGTTGGGACTGTATACACTGTGGATTACCGACCTTTGCCTCATCCATATTCGACATTATATTATTTGGGACTACCAATCAGTTTGAATCACTGGCATGCATCACAAGCAGACAAAAGTACAACGATAAACGCTTTGGTTCACCTCAAGCTACTTCATCGCCTAATAGAGGAATAACCATCAAAAGCACAAAACAGGCCCAGTATCATCATTAAGCTCTATACAGAACTCAAACTTATATGCAAGGATAGGTGACGATAAATTGCATCACCCAAACATGACCTGATGATTCAAAAGAGTAGGCATCAACGAGATGACATGCCAATTAAAGTAACCGATAATCGTCCACAGCTAGAACACATGCTAGAACAAACAAATATCAAGGACCGAGTCCTGGCTTAAAGACCACCACCTGTCAACAGCTATCTTTCCGAAGGATTTCAATGTTTTCCCAATGATAGGAAAACCCAACAAGGAAGAGGGGTCTTTATTCTTGTATCAGAAAATGTGGATGCATTGAACAAAAAGAACTGAAATCTGACATGTATCAGATAAATTTGAATGCATTGAACAAGAAGAACTGAAATCTGACAACTAATATGGATAAAGGTCAAGTTAATCGGCACAAACCACCTGTATGTTGGTTTGTTCTACCAACCACCAGATGCTGATTATATGACACACCTAGATACCAGCCTGGCATGACTACCACTGGGATCACATGTATTGCTTGGAGGCGACTTTAACTTAGGCGACATCAACTAGGAAGAAGAAAATGTGAAACAGAATGCAACCAAACCACGTCAATTACAACAACCGCTAGACTTCAGTAAAGAGCACTTAGTTTGGCCAACGGGAATCACAGAAACATCTGAGAATACACGATATATATTTTTCCAACAACAGCAGAATTCCACCAAGAAAAGTATATTCCTACAAACAGGGAGACTATGAAAAACTAAATACAGAGCTAACAAGTATGGAGGGCGACAGGCTCAAGCTTCAAGACCAAAACCAGGATGTCGACACAAAGTGGACATTCTTCAAAAACCAACTTATTCAGCTAATAGACAAATACATCCTGAAACGTACTATTAAGGGCAACAAGACACGAAAACCATGGGTTGACAAGAAAGTCATAGCAAGACTCAAACGGAAAAGCAAGCTATACATGATAATGAGGAAATCCAAGAACCCAAAATACATCAGAAAATATAAGGAATGCAAACCCAATGTACAGAAAGCCGAACGAAAAGCCTATTGGACTTGCATCAACAACATCATAGAAGTATGAGATGACAAACATGATCCCCCAAGCAAACAGGAACGATTCTGGAGTACATCAAGTCCACCAAGAAAACAGTAGGCTATTTAACAGTGCAAAAGACCAACATACTGAATAGACAATACTAATCCGTATTTACTAAGGAAGATGACCAAGAGGTGCCTATACCATCAGGACAACCCAACCTATCCATTCCTGAGATCACTATCACCAATGAGGGAATTCACTATAATTGCAGAAGAGTAACTAAAGAAAGCCTCTTGGCCATGTGCAATATCAGATCGGAATTCTCAAGGAATGTGCAGATGAACTTGCCCCCCCCCCTGCTATGTAGCCTATTTAATGACAGCCTCAAGTCCGGAAAAGTACCAAACGACTGGAAACAAGCAAATGTAACAGCGATTTTTAAGAAAGGAAGTAGATATTATTCCAGCAATTATCGACCAGTTTTCCTGACCTGTCTGTGTTATAAATTTATTTAACACGTCATAGTAAGCTGCACCTTAAAACACATTAACCACCACCACATCTTAACCAATTGTCGGCATAGTTTAAGAGCAAGAGGCAGCTGTGAAACACAACTAATACCACTTGCACATGAACTAGCAATAGCTCTAGACACGGGTCAACAAATTGACATAATAATTCTAGACTGTGTCCTTCATAAGCGCCTACACAACAAGATTCATCACTAGGTAGTACGAGGGCAGACACACAAATGGGAAGAATCCTTCCTGTCAGAGAGGTCTCAACTAGTAATAGTAGAAGAGAAAACATCAAGAGTCCCAGTGGTAAGCGGTGTGCCGCAGGACACTGTTCTCGGCCCGCTACATTTCCTACTATTCATTAATAACTTACGAGACAATTTATAATCAGGTGTAAGACTCTTTGCAGATGACTGCATAGTATATCGGACCATCACATCAGCCGCCGATAATGATAACCTCCAAGAAGAACTACACAAGCTAGCTACTTGGGAAAGGACTTGGGGAATATTCTTTCTCCCGCAGAAGTGTAGCGTACTCATAGGCACCAAAGTGTGATCACTAACCATCCACCTTAACACTGAAGGGGCAGATACTGGAAACATCTAAGAGCACGAAGTACCTCGACATAGACATCCAGAGTGACCTATCATGAATACATCATAGCGTAACGAAAAAGGCATGTTAGGATTTCTCAGACAAAACCTTAGAACATCCAACTCCGAAATTAAGACAAATGCCATACATAGCCATGGTAAGATCCAATCTTGATAACTGTGCAAAAGCCTGGAATCCACACCAGAAAGATCAAATCAGTAAGATTGAGATGGTCCAGCGATCGACGTGCTGCCTGTTACACCACCTTTCCGCTATAGGAACACCAGTAGCTTTGGGAGCATGTTGGAAGAGCTAGGCTGGAACACTTTAGAACAACGGAGGAAGAAACAGCAGCTTACCATGTTCTACAAAGTACTCAATGACCATATGCATATACCGTGCAAGGAGTATCTTACACCAACGAACTCCAGAACCAGATCAGCCCACGGAAAGAAGTTCCGTCAGTACTTAACAAAGACCAACACCCAGAAGTACAGCTTTTTCCCTAGAACCATCCCAGCGTGGAATCTCTTGCCAGCATCAGTTGCTGAGGCTCCCTCTTTGGTATCTTTCAAGAGGAAGCTAACTACAGTCTCTTATTAATTCTGCTTCTTCTCATTTGTCTAGTAGGTCAAGTGATGGACTAGAGCTATGTCGGTGGGGTCCTTAACCCTGGTACCGCCACGGAATCCGAACAGGTCTATACCAAGTGATTGAAGAGCAAATGGGCATCTCTCTTTTTATTTTTATTTTTCTTATTTCTCTCTCTCTATCTCTATTTTATTTTTGTTAAATTTATCTATTTTCTGATTTATTTTTGGTCATTTCTTCAATATTTTGTTTTATAAACCGGAAGCGTTGAGTGATTTTCAACATACCATGTAGATTTAAATGTTGAAGCAGAAAATCAAAGTACTACAGTACTCATAGTCAATGTCTACTAACTAAACATCTAATTAATCATATACATAACAATAACACTATATATTAGAAATAACACTATGTTACATTACAACATTATTAGAATTATACTTCCATAATGTTTCTAATTCCTTTATTTTACTCTATTCATTTTACTTATATATAACTTTATATTTAAACCATTATTAATGTGATATGATAGGATTAGCATTATTAGGTAAGAATCATTGAATCTAGGTTTAAATGTTCTTAGAGTAACAAATGTCGCGCAATAAAACAATAATTCCCGTCAATAATTTTACGTTTTAAAATCGTCCCCCTTGTGTTACAAACTATTGTCAAGTTATCAATATATGTAAGAAATATGTCAGAAGTTATATGGAGAGTTATAGTTAAAAAGCCGTGAAGCAAGCGTTAAAGTAATAACAACCGATAATGTAAAAAACTTTTTAAAAATATATTATAATGAATTGTAATACACTTAGTAGATCGTTCAAACAAACCTGGTTGTAAAAATACACCATAAGTTTATCTTGGGATACACAAAAAATGTGTTTCAATGATTCCTAATCATGTTCAAAATTAGATGCACGCCTAAATTCTGCTAGTGTAGATCTTGACACAAAATATATACGCATTAGAGTTTGGCTTAGAAAAATACTTGACTAAATTACCTGAGCAAAACAGAGTTTGGATCTGTAAATTACGGACTCCAAATACCTATTGAAACTGGTAGATGGTTCAATATACCAAAAGAAGTCAAAATATGTACATTATGTAAAAATGACATTGGAGATGGGTTTCATCTACTATTTACTTTCAAAAACATGAAAATAGTTGAATTTCGAAATAAGTATATGCCTGTTTACAAATACAAATAATCCCAACTACATAAAAATTGCCGGTTTATTAGCATTAGCATTATGTAATGTTTAACTGTACAAGCGACTATCTGTTTTTGTAAAAAGTAATCAGTTGTTTAGTATAAAAAAAGACTGAAATGGCTATATATATATAGATATATGTGATATAAATTTATTATAAAAACAAGAATGTAATGATTATATATGTTCATGTGATATGACGTAAAAACAATATAATGATTATATATGTTCATGTGAAATGACACGTCGTATCTGTTCATTTCGTCAATTATTTATTTGTGTTGTATGTATGGCCTAATCTTACACATTATTGTGTCTGAGCGTTGATGAATAAAGTTACAGTTACAAGGATTTTGGTGGTCCAATTCACAGCAGTCGGCCGATCTTGTTCCCTCGCACGCTCGAGTGCATTGTCAAAGTTGTCAACAATTTGACTAATCAAACTGTGTTTTGTAAGATTGTTTTCGGCTTAATTTTTATCATAACGTATACACAGCAACAGTTTCATGACATGAATTTGATGTGTACTCTCCGTCTTAAATACAACATAAAAGAAGTATTACACCACGTGACAATTATTACTGTATACAACAGCGTAACTTTTTGTAAAACCTTAACAATAAACCTCTAACCGTCGTTTATAAATGCACGGGGAGACCAAATAGCTTAAGTATCGGATACATGTATATATGATAGACCTATCAAGTAGCTAGCTAAGGTGCAAATGTATCAAAAGTTATGCAACATGCCGTCAAATAAATAAATGCAGGCCTATCGAAAGTTATACGAGAAGTCTGTCAAATATTTCGTTTCAGTGCAGACTGCAAAAATTATAGGTGCAGCTGTCAAATAGAAAACTACAACACCGGACTGGCGTAATGTACACGTATAAACGAGAGCCTCTTAAATAGCTGTAGTGCTGGACCTTATTGAAAGTTACACAATAAACAGTCCAAAGCTATTTACACTATTATGCGAAGTGCAACGCTTGCTAGCGAGGAAGGACTTAAGGATTGCTGGATGCTGAGGGCGGCTGTGAACTGGCCAGGACTGCCAATTTGATGAACAACAGTCAGATGTACAATGAAATTAATGTAATTCACTCGTCTAGAAACAAGAGTTTAACTGTATTTAATAACAATAAATCAGAGAGGAAATTCCATTGGGGCATAATATTGACTGCTGCATACACAGAATTAAACATTAATCAAAATTAATTTACTCTGTTTTAAAATATAAAAATAGTCTCTAGTGTGAGAGGGAACGTGGCAGTCTTCAAACACGTTACCCACTATGGTCCGCTGCCAGGCATTACGTAGTATCACATAACAACTAGAGGGCATCCACTATCCGCCCGTGGGGAAAGTTAAGCACTTGGATCCTCCCAGTATGGTTTCAGTGCAGCTATATACGTCAACAAGCCATTGTAGACACGGTGATTAGTAATTGTATGCATTCAAGAACACTTATAGTAAGTACAAATGGTTCAGAATATCTTTGCCCGTACCTTCGGATATGGAAAATCACGCACGCATATTTCATAAACTAATGAAATTATATAAATTGATATTAAGTTCGTCATCAGTGAGCTGATAAAAATGATAAATCTTGACATGTGACCAAAGGATACACAAACAAGATATATGTATAAATATCACACGTTGGCAAATATTATTTGTATATAACTTTTATTAAGTTTCAATCTCATACAAGATCTGGCTAAACTTTCACCATGAAGGCGAGTTATGTTTTGTTTATATTTTTTACATTTTGGATAAACGTGTATGCAAAGAAGTCAGGTGAAAACTATTATGATTTATTTTTAAATGTCAAAAATCGATCTCAAGTTGTAGAACTCATTCAAAGATCCCCGAACATTTATGCCAAAATTGTTGATTTAATCTCGAAAAGCACAGACTTGCGAACATTATCTTTAAGTAAAAACTTAAATAACTTACCGTTCCGGGAAAACATTTTCCTCGACAACGTAACGGATGTGCCGGTACTAGAAACCACAACGTCAACTACAGAAATTCCACAAACATCGACAGAGACACCGAAAGTGTCGGATCTTTGTCAAAAACACATAGATGGACTTGTACAAGGGATAAATGAACAAAAACCATGGGCTTTGAAAAGTAAGTTACACATATACTTGGCCCAATGTAAACAAGTACTCACTGCACTGCTTATCCTCTGTTTTTGCGTTGTATAATGAAAACCTACTGCGTCTGTATTTACCTTTTTATAAAAAAGGTCTTTTCAGATAGAGCAGTGTTAAGTATCTTTTCGGAGAAATGTTAGAAGTTTAAACGGCACTCGGTGACGAATAACGACGAAAATTGCATGTCGGGAATCCTGTTTCATTACAAATCCAAATGGTTAACCTGGTTCCCTGCAATATCAGAAACAAAAGATGTCAATATTAAGTGTTTATATTGATAAATATTAATTTTGATTAGATACTGGAAATTTTAAGTTATGGTTTTCCAAAATCAAGCAGAATGATTTTCACGGTAATATTGTTTGTTTGTTTGTTTGAATATTGTTAAACGCAATTTTTAGCAATTTTTCAGCTATATGATGGCGTCCAGTTTTTATTTGGAGAGGAAGCTGGGGTATCCGGAGAAAACCCCGACCTTATGTACATGTAGGAAACCTGGCAATCCTTGTCAATTGAGATTGGTGTCGAGTGTATTTAGTCCGCTGTGAGATTCGAACCTGCAATCTCAGTGTTGATAGACAACGTGATCAATAGAAGACGAACTACCTTAACCAGTTGACCACCGATGCCCCTTTCGTGGTAATAAACCATACATGCGTTTTTAACATGTGTTGTATGTTAAATTCGACCCGAATTCACAATTCCCGTCCAAATTAAGAAAATGAATGGTTTTCTAAATGACAATTATAACCCCAGTTTTTAAAACTATAAAATGTTTAACATTCGTGTTTTCTGTCTGATCTTTAATTACATTTATTAGGTATATTTAATAGGTCATTAAACTATTTTTTTATTCTTAGAGAATGTACTTCAGACTGTCCTGTAAAGAAATATCTTGTTTATTATTTAGTTCGAATGTAACATGTAAAAAAAAATCAATAACACAAACAAACCAAAAAGTAACATTTTTACTATCAATAAAATAAATAAAAATGCACAAGTTTGGTACACGGATTAAAGCCGAAATAATTTGTAATAGACATCAGTTGTTTACAGCGAAACTGCAAGATATTGAAAAGTGCATCTGTACACGGATGTTGGTGTAAATGATTATGATGTCGACTTAATTTAATATAAAATCATGTTGTATACTTAGATAAGAAGACGCTGTAAAACGGCATGGCTTTCTGTGCTTGTTTGCTTATAGTCCTTGTATGTTTTTTGCTGTCTGACTGTCTGTTCGTTTTAATTTTTTTACATATACACCAACGTCAATACAAAGAACGTCCATTAACAAAATCTCCGAACCTTAATTATTCACTAATTTACGATGTTGCAATCATGTACACAGTTTAAGTTCATTCCATATTTTGAACCTATGCAAAAATGTAAACAAGGAGATATCACGCGCTCCTCTACGTGAATGAGTCAATAGAAGTGATATCGCCCTTTATAGGCATATCATAGTCAATGTATAGTTATATCAGACAATATGTACTATCTTTAATCTTAGTTGCCAAAAAGGTTATTACTTTGTGTTTACGTCATCTTCAAACATTTGTCAGCTATATCATGTCTAGTTTTAAATTAGGGATTGTATGGCACGCGGAGTGTTTGTGGACACAGAGTAGCAGTCAAAAACCCAAATTTTCTGCATTAAACTAGATGGCAATCATTGTTAAATATAGTTTAGAATCTAGGACACAATTCCTTCAAATTTTCTTTATTTTTAACTGATTTTTTCCCTCCATTTGAGTGCTTTATTTTGTTGTCATAAATATGTTTTTTTTTACCTTATATAATTTTCAACCAAAAACATCAAATTGGATCACAGGGTATAACAATAAGATTTGTGGGGTTGACCCACGAACAACTCTCAACCCTTGTGTTGACAGGCCGGTGATAAAATAACGTATTAGGCAAACTACCCAGATCACATGGAAACCATGCAAGGGCGTCCTAGTTAATAAGGATTCTAGGGTAGAAAAAGAAGATAGTCGAGCCTATAAATTGTAGACGACTTGTTTCGCAGCTTATTAGCCAAAGAAGGGTCAAACTAAAGCTAGCGATATGTTAAAATATGTATATGGTTACCATGTATTGGATGGAGGGAACCTTTCAAAGTTGGTTAGCGAATGGTGAAATTGATTGTCAATTTGCCAGCTGTCGTACAAATCTGGCAAACGCTCGACTTTAACATGTTTTATACTTGCAATACCTGGCCAGTGCTCTATAGGATTAACCATATGCCAGCTATGCCTCATTTATGGGATTATATTATGAGTTTGACAACATGATCTGAATTATAGCTGCAACTTTGCTTACAAAAATATGTAGTCTCCCTTTGTTTGCAACTGCTATTTCATATATTTGATCTATTTATTGTTCTTGTATTTTATAGTGGTTGATGCAACAGGAAAACCATCCTCAAATATTCTGGGAGGGGGACTTCGATGGGTAGGAGATTACGAGGAATGCCTTGAAGTACAAGCTACAGTGAATGAACAGAACAAAACTTACAGTTTTGACGGGCAATACTGTATGTTATCAGTCATAAACCTACAGCCAATACCACCAATATTCATCGGGGTAAGTGCAAGTTATGTTCAGCGCAGTTTCTCCTGGTAAGTACAACTACCCCGATGTCTAAGTAGTATGGAAGTATTGCTGGTATCTGAAGTCAACACGTATATAAACGCTAAATATTCTTGAGGTAAATATACCTGTCTATTACACTCAAACCGAACTTTTGGCGCTCTGTTACCAGTCACTGTCGGAAGACAAGTCCAAATATTTTAATGGGTATATTAAGTGTTAATAATGTCATAACAAAACTTACTTAAGGGGAAAAATATATCTGACTTGGTCGTAAATACGAGGACAATACTTTCAATACACGTTCTTCAGAAATATTACCCTTTATCTTACATTATGCATGTTTTTCTGAAATAAATATAATTACTACATAACCTTTTGTCCACCTACAAGCACTGATGTATCACGTGGCATAAACTAGTATGTATGTTGTAGTCACGTGCCAAATGCATATTCTAGGATTATGACATAAACTAGTATGTTGTTGTCACGTTACAAACACATCAGATGCATAATCTAGGATTATGATCATTAATGTAATTAAATCGATTCGAACGTTAATAAATGAAATCACAGATGCAATATTTTTAATATATTCATTAATTCATATTTTTGAATGATAATCATAAATCCTTCTCGTTTAATCTATAGTAAGCAAGCAATTCATTTTCACTAGTCATAATTCGTTGGCATCTGCTATTCTATGGATAGCTGGTCACAATTTATTGATAAAATGTGGCTTTCGCGTGCCATACATTTATCCAAGTATTGGGAGTTATAATTTAAGTTTAAGACCCTAAGATTTTAGCCAGCTACTCATTGAATAATCCATGTATTATTATGACTCGTGAACATGAATTCATAAATATCGTTATCTAAAACAAAAGTAAGTAACCAAGATCTTCGAGACATTTGGAGTTCAAATTTTGAGAAGTAGTATTTAAAGTATTACCAACTCAAATTTTGTGTATTTCAGCCTACACCAATAAATATTGGAATGTGTTTACCAGACAGTTGTTCAGAGGATGATGCACTTCTCGTCGTGAACAAAGGTAAAAACTTGCCGTAGCGACCATGCCCTCTCTTTAGCAATAATTTTTAAAAATGTGTCAAATTGACATTGAATCTAATCGGACAATATAAAATGGTGATATTGAACCAGTTATAACGTAAATACGGATGCCTGCCAAAAATATGCCAAAAATCAATAAATAAATTGCAACTACAAGAACAACGACTATGTCTGTTATGTTAGTTTACATGTTTTACTCAGGTATCATCAATTTTTCAGCTATATTATGGCGTTCTGCTTTGTTATAGACACCTGCGAGAATTCCCGACCTAGAGCAATTAAACTTGCAATCCTTGTCAATGAATGTGGAGTCGAAAACAGTCCTCATTTTATACTAAATTACACACAACCAAAGCTTTCATCCACTTATCATATTTTAATATCCAGTCGTATATATTTTTAGCACTAATGAATGTTACTCAGTTCAGATTCCTTGCATATGAAGCCGATTGTCAGGAACCAGACAAGCCGTTTGATACCAGAGCTGTTATTGTGCTGTAAGAACTTTTTTCTTTCATTTTGTGTTTGATGGAAATGGGGGTACAATGTCATTCAATGATTAAAAAGACTTGATTTTAAAACATTTATCTGATGACTAGCATTATATGAGCGCCGTCATTCATAAAGGGACCTTAGCGGTATATAAAAAGTTACGTTAAAACCGACGTCAAACAACACGTTGAAAATAGTTATCGAACGCAAAATAAAACAATATATCTTATAGTTGAGAACATTTCATTTGAAATGTATTTTCAACGAAATTACATAATTTCGTAGTCCTTTTATTTGTGCTAATCTGAAAAAAATATTCGAAATAAAACACACTGAACACTAACATGTGGAAGAAATGTTGCCAAAGATTTACTTTTACCAAAAATGTTAATTTACCATCGGGATGCAATATGAAACAATATCTTTTATTTCATCCGTTTGCCAGCATAACAGCTTTTCTACACCTGAGCATAGACTGAAATAATCGCTGTACTCGAGCGCAAGGAATTCTTTGCCATTCAACATGAAGTGCATGCTGTAATTCCTGCAGTGTTTGAGGCGACTGTCTAGTTCATCCCACAGATGCTCAATCGGGCTTAGATCTGGTGACCGTGAAGGCCAACGCATAACATGTACGTTTTGCGTGACATCACAACGCACTCGTAACTACTCGGACATTCTCGCGAAAAATATCGAGAATGACCGAGTAGTCCCGATAGCTCCCTAATAAAGATCAATAAAGATCCTTGTAGTATGCGTTTTGGGTTGACATTATCATGTTAAAAACCCTCCCTATGGGCATCGAATGCGGGCAATAAGTGAGGCTGTAGAATCTCGTAACGATAGCGAACTGCATTCAAGTTGCTTGGAATGTGAACCAAGGGTGTTTTTTTCTGGCGAAAAAGATGCCAGATTACATCACGCTGCCTCCTTTGAAATGCTTGACTTCAACGACAGAATTGTGTGCGAATCATTCGTTTCGTCATATGTAGACCCGAATTCGGTTCTCTCTCGTTTCTAGCAAAAAGTGAGATTCGTCGCTGAACCACACCCTTCTCCAATTCCGCAGATCCCATCTTCGAACAATTTAACATCATCGTACCTTTGCTTGGGGTTGTTGGAGTCTCAATGTGGTTCCAATGTATGGTCGTCTGGCGCGCAATCCGTTGTTTCATAATCAATTACGGATTGTCTTGGCAGAAATTATCCGCATGCCAGTGATGTTTTTAGCAGAAATTGGTACAGAAACGGTCCTGTGGCGTAAATGGAACAGCCCGATGTACCGATCCTGGTCATTAGTAGTGATGCTTGGACGCCCTGTGCGAATTCTGTCTTCTGTAGTGTCAAGCTGCTGGCACCGCTCCCACAGGCGACAAATCGTGATGGGGTGAACATTGAAGTGTCTTGCAACCTTAGTCACTGATTCACAGGCCTGGAGTCGACCGATAGTGATGTTCCAGGTAGCAGCATCAAACCTCAGCATAGTCAGATGTCAATTAGACTACTGCGTTAGAAAAGAAGTAACCGAGTTTGTACAACAGCAGTACCCGCTAACAAATTGCCCATGAATTGCACGTGCAAACAAACTGATTTTTTGTCAAGTTTCTAGAATTTTTCTACATGAGTTCCAGTACAAGCTTGATTTAATTAAATGCAGTCCTCGGTAAGATGTCATAAATGGTTTAAATGTAAACACCAACAATTATTTTCTCAGTTAGCCAAATTATACTTAAAAAAATCATTTTTAAAATTAAAAATTTGTTTGCGTTTCTTTTTTGGGAGAGTATATATAGATTCTAGCACTACACGCCGAATTGCTTACGATATATATCTATTTTAGACTGTATCATGGTCAAATTTTATAATTGCAGAACATTTTACTGTTAAAATAAATACAATAATCAATCGGGGTAAAGTGGTAGAATGTTGTTTGATGGAAAATGACTATCGCAAGTTTTCCTAATGAATAAAACGTGATATTTTAATATATGAGTTTTCGGACTTTTCAGAACAAGTTAAATGAGTTTTAGAGAGATTGGAGACCCTAATTTACGGAAATGAGAAAACACGAATAATTTCTTGTTATATGTTTGCAGCATAAGTTTTTGTCTATAAGTTGTCAGGTCATGGTGCGGCGGGCATGGCCGCGGACCGTAGTGGGTGGCGTGTTTGGAAAGTGTCACGCTACTTGCACGATGGTGACCCCTTTTGCAGATTTCCAGAAGGAGTGGCTCGTTGTGGCCGCTGCAGGGACTGAGTTGTCCGCCCCTTTCCGTTCTCCATACTTTTTCAGGGGAAGTGTGTTTCCTATTTCCCATTTCTTTTCCCGTTGATTCATTGTTTGTTAATTTGTTCTTGTACTGAATATAGCTGAAATACTGCTCGCGGGACGTAGAGGCAACCAATTAATTAATGAAATCATTAATCCAAAGGTTAGCTAGATTTTCATGGAAGTTAAACATAATACGAAAGCGGAATAAAGTTTACTTTTGAAAAATAATCATGCATATTTTATTAATCTGGATTGCTAATACTAAATTATGTTTCCGTCTGAATGAGCTTTCAAACCATATTGATATATTCTTTGTGACCTACTAAATACATGTACATGAAAGTTCTTTTTGTGTAAATTTTTGTTGATTTCTTATCTTTCGTTGAGTTATTATTAAATAAAGAAAATATGTTTGATCAAGTTTTAAAAAGTTACTCAGTCGTAGTAAACTTTCATCTTATGCAGTACATTTGCAAACATTAACATAAATTATAAACTGCGAATAAATTGCTGCATATTTTCACAGATAATGACATTTACGAATACGGCCCAGATTAGCTTTTGAAAATCATTAGACAGGAAAAAGAAGACAACCATTTGAATTTTGTATAAAATGTTTATGATCTACTTAAAATAGTCACTCAAACGTCAAAAGCTTTCATCTTATGCAATATACTTTTGCATACGTATACAAACATTATGAACTGTGAAATATAAATACCTGAATATTTTTTACAGATAATGATATTTATTGATAGTATCTAGTTTGAATTAACAAAGAACCACAAGGATTGGGGTTTTTCCACCACTAGTAGTTTATGTCATATACAAATTGTATGTTTTAAATTAAAGTTGTACACATTTGAATTTCGTTGAAATTTGCTTACTCAAATTTCGAGAAATCTCCAATATGATACTTCTTTGTAAATCTTAAGGACAAAGTCATACGTAGATTTCAATATTTTTTATTTAGTCATTACAAAACTAGACGCCGTGATCTAGCTGAAAAATTACTTAAACTGACCTTAACCCTCTTTCAAACAAACTGACAAAAATTCAAACTGTGTCGGAAAGCTTTTGAAAAGTCGTAAACGGAAACAAATTAATAGTATGTTTTAAATAGAGTTGTATATTTCAATTAATTTATATACAATTCAGTTGTTCAGTAAAATTCATCCTCATATTAATAGAAACAATTTGTTTTACCTAAATATTTGTGCATTATTTACAAAGTATTCAAACACGACGCTTTCCGAACACAAGTAAATTACGAGATAGAACAAGTTGATGATCAACATAACATTGTACAATGAGTTGCAAACGAACATTGCCGAATTGAGTAATACAGATAATCTTGAGTAAAACTTAAATTATAAGTTTTGGTAAAATAAATGATAACAGATGCAAATTTAATTTATTAAAGTCCTATGATTACTGCAAGAACTGATAACAGTCATTCCTTTAAACGACGTCTACGTCGTTTATGATGAAAAGCCGGAAAATTGATCAACGTCAGACAGAAGTGAGTTCAGATTTCATATACTTTACAGATTTCAACTTTGAAAATGTAACTGTAGATTTGTTTATTTCGATATATAAGGATCATAATTTTGCAAAAATCTCTTATTTCGAAATTTTTAGACTAAGGTCCCTTTATGAATGACGCCGCACATATAATACATACACGAAACAAAAAATTTATAACGAGTGGTCAGAAAAATACGTAGAAATCCTAAATATAAAAAAAACAAATGAAAAAAAAACCAAAGCAAAATAAAACAAAAAAATATTTAGAATTTTCACTATAAATGGTGATAGAAAGTTTTTAATTTTTTAATTTTGTGGAATCCATTCCTAATCGAGTCGAATTAAACAATGTATGTTTTTTCAATGTTACATTAACTACGTATCCTTAATATTTTGAGAATAACTAACATACTATGCAAAACGTTTACCTTTAGACTGTATTATGCCCATTTAGAAAAAGGAACGATTTAATAACTTTTCCGAAATGCAAGAGACGTGAAAACTATTTTTATTTGTTAACAAGCGGTTTACTAAAATATGGCAGTAGATATAAATTCGTTGCACTTATATTACACTGAAACGCTAGTGTCTGAAACATGTTTAGCATGGACGGATTTAGGCGAGCTGCGCATTGCGTACATCCTCCATCTAAATTTTGCCTGTTTCTCAATCTGAATTCAGTAAAATAACTTTCGTAACTAGCCTCCATACCAGGGCTATGCCCTAGACCAGCATCGCTGAAATATTGCGCCTCCAAGCCTGACATTCGCTTTAAGTTTTTCTCTGTTGAAACCTTATTTTCTTTAATCATTTCGTTTAATTTCAGTGTGTTAATAGCGTGTTTTATAACAATGATGGTAACGGGCACAGGATATGATGTTCTCTTGATTCAGTGGCCAAAATGGAAGACAGAAAAAATTCATTCCGAACTAAGGGACGAAACTGTCGTCGAGGCAAATGAAAAGTCACCTCTAATTGGTCAAAAAAATTGTGACGTAAATTATGAACCCGGTAAATCCTTAAAGTATTTTATGTTTGATAATGGTACACATTCTAACTGAATTTTCTTATTCTTGTTTCTGTGTTGTTCGTTTTTTTTTGTACAATAAATGCCGAGAAAAAGCTGGAATAAGGAAGACTATTTAAATTTCGAAATAAGATGCGAAACAACACAAACAAATAATCGCAGTTGTACTAAAGTTATGCAAGTACAGGATAATTGAACATACACTCGTAGAAATGAGGTTTATTTGTTTTTATTTAATTTGATATATTCAATTTAAAACCACATACTCCATAAAAATAAATAACTCAGTGTTTTTATTTATTTTGTAGGTATTTTCGGAAATATTTTATTGTCATTTTCCATTTATACTAATGGAGCAAAACTATTAAACACAGACCAGGCCAGAGGGACTTTGACAGCCGTTAACGGAATCCGATTTATTTCGATGACATGGGTGATTCTTGGACACGCCTATGTTTTTGTTATAAACGAAGCTGGTAAGCAGGAAGTAAATTCCGTTAAAAATCGAAACGTGTAATTGACAAAAAACCAGGTGTTTGCAATAAATTGTTATCTTGAATTTTTTGTTAAAACGGAAACAAGTTTCATTCTTTATTAGCTAAATGTATAGGTCTACAAATTAAGCCCATCACTTTTAGAATTAGATTTTTAAAATTGTCATTTTTTTTTGCTTTCCCTCAGCGGATTTAGAACTGACACCGTTGAAACACTGTGGCACCCAATCCTCTGCTCTATATCTAGCGCTTTAGGCTAAACAGCCAAATCCGCTATATACATATAAAACATACTAGAAAGATAGATTTTTTTAACCCGTGGTATTGATTCTGATGGTTACTTTTATGATACCAATATAACGAACACAACTGTAAGTTATTATGACACTGCAGGGATGGGTTGCTTTGCATAAATTTGGGGTGTTGTCTTTTTAAACGAGCATCACAAAACACATAGAAATAATAATAATCGACTTTATCGACATCAACATTAAATATTTTTAATGTGCAACATCAACTGCATGTAACCTTATACACATTGAAGTACGAACTACAGCTATAGACTTCCGTCACCTGAAGCAAGCGAACAGTTCTTGTTAAAATTCAGCCGGCTCACTTCAAGAAAACGATTGGAATCGAAGGGATTTTCACTAGACATGTCTGGTAGGTCCTAGTACTTTTTTTTTCATTGTGATCAGGACTACTATGACATTAAAAACGAAGTGAAGTTAAGCTTTCACTGATTACAATTTTACCTCGTAATAAATGCATTCTTGTTGCGTTCGTTTATTTTGTGCCCCTCACGGGTTTTCCTTGAACAGGAAATATATTTTTAAATGTAATGAAGAACCGTATCCGGTACAAATTTGCGGACGTAATTAATCGTTAATTGCTTATTATTTAGAGCAATAATCGACATAAAAATTAAATATTTTGCATATGCAACATTAACTGCATGTAACCTTATATGGGTTAATACTGCGCAATTTCTCTGTGTTTTGTGATGAAAAAAGGGGTCAATAATTTTAGTAGTATAGATACCTTTAAACAAGGTGAATCTGGTGATAGACATAGAATGTGACGTAGAAATTTTCGTAACTAATAATTATTAATCTGACAGTAATCTTAACACATCATTTTTGTATATATTATAAGAGATGACAATGTTACTTGTCATACACAGTAAGTAAATTATATACAGACGTCTAAGTATTGTGACAACCATAAAATAAATCGATCCAGCGGATTTCTGAAGAGTTAATACCATAATTTTATAAACGTCTAGAAATTAACATCCTCCCAAGTCAGGGGTTCTGAGTCCACGTTCACTCGACGGTGGAGCGAACGCGGACTCAGAACCCCTGACTTGGTAGGATGAAAATTAATAAAGCCCAATACTGATTTACGTTTGTAATTATATTTTAATGCTTTCCATTTTTGCTTACACTCAGTGGGATTCAAACTCACACCGTTGTGACACTGTGACACCCATCATGTCCAGCGCTCTACACCACTCAACCAAATACGCTATATAAAATATAGCTTCATTAACCGAGGAGAATCTAAAAAGACAGACATATTGTACCTTGGGAACTGTTAGCCATTTTACTCAATGTTATTCATTAATTCACTGTTTACACTGCATATTATTGTTTTCGTTTAATAAAATTATACTTTTACTAAAGGGAAACATAAAATATTAACAGAAGCTGTATGTATATTAGGATTCATTGACAGTTGACCCTGAAAGACACCAACCTTTACAGGGACAGTCAAAACACTGTCCCGGACCTTAACAAAGATTATTTAACAAATTAAACAAGAACTATTGAGTTGTTTGAAGACATGATTTTTATTAATTAAACTTTATGATTTTTCGTGCATGACTGACATGACTGATCTATTATTTGATAGACTTCTTGAAATAAAACTAGAGCTGGAGAAAATATTAGCAGTATACCACCAAACATATCCATATTTTGACCATTAGGCAATTAAATTTATCGTTTTAGTAACAAGATTTTGATTTTAATTTTGTTATGTAAATTAATATGAATATTTACACTGAAAGCAATTGGAAGAAACTTGTTCTCATGGAAAAATTTAATATAAAGATTATATGGTACACGAAAAGACTATATTGTTTATAGCTCATATATTGTGATTTTTGTCTTGACGCTGCTATCAGTGAATTAAATTAAATAATATTTTGTAGACAATTTTGCATCGTTTCTTCCTCGAATGTTGAAAAGATGGATTTTCCATGCAGTGAGCAACGCTTTAGTATCAGTGGACACATTCTTTACATTGAGGTAAGTATATCAATGTTTTTCAAAAATTTATATATATATAACTTACAAACAAACAACAAACAAAAAGTAATACAAAAACAAAAAACAACAAAAAACCAAAAAAAAAAAAACAGAAAACAAAACAAAATACAAAAAACAACAAAAGAAAATAAAAAAAGTAATAAATAATTTAAAAAATAATAAAATAAATCACGACTCACAAGAATGTATTTCCTACACTTTCTGCTTAACATAAATTTTAAATTACTGTATATGTTATTTAAACCAGACGAAGTAATAATATCTAGTACTTATTTTTTAGTGGAACATTATTGGCATATCTTACAATGAAAGAACTACAGAAGAAAGGAACGAAACTAAATTGGGGAATGTATTATTTCCATCGATTTTGGAGGTAAGAGACCCTAAAATAAATACGACATCGACTTTAATTGCGCCTTGTACTGACAGTGTAGCACACTTTTTTGGTCATCTAACAATAAAAACTCGACGCCATGATATTACTTAAAAATTAATAACAATGGCGTTAAACCCCATTCACACAAAAACTTATTCTGGCTGTGAGCAAAACATTTGTATATATAATCCCAAAATGTTGCATAAAACAGTTCCTATTTGAGATGGTAGTACGAGACTTGTTCCGCGGCTCGAGATTAGGATTATGTGTTTGAGTATATAATGACATGTCTTATTGCTGCCTGTCACTCAAGATATCATCTTAGATGAACCACTCAAACGGCTGTTGCTGGATATAACCGTATTTTTTAGATCCATATCTTATCAATATGCCTAGCATAGATAACAGAACAAGTGTATCTTCATTATTGTTTAGATTGACACCTCCGTATATGCTGGTTCTTATGGTTTACGTATCACTATTTCCATTCACGGGCAGTGGTCCAGTCTGGAAACAAGATGGAGTTGAATACAATTACTGCGAAAAAGCTTGGTACTATAACCTGTTGTATATAAATAACTTTTTTGACAAGCCAGAGGATTCGGTAAGTTGTAGACCTCGTGATATCCACAAGCTGTAGAGACAAGACAAACATTTTCAGTATAGAAATCATCATTTCAAAAGCAAAAGATCACATTACGCATGCTCCTGACATGTAGCCCGGAAGTAATTAAATGCAAGACAGACTTGTGTCACCTAATACTTTAACCTTGTTTTTCGTTTTATTCTTGTTGCATATATTTATTTCTTCCACTTTATAATAATTTAATAATAGGCTTTGATGCACGGACACTATTGTTTTACTGTTAGAAAATTGCTTTAATCAACAAAGATGCACGCATTATGCAGAAATCCGTAATAACAGACGCATAAGTCTATAGATGTTAGTTAAAATCAGTAAACGGCTATAGCTTACCGAGAAGCGCTTAATGCAATTACAATAAGAAACCGATTCATTTTGTGTACACAAAAATGTGTTCTGAATAATAAAATATAGCCCCGTATAACTCTCAAAGCAGGTCAACATAGTGAACGAGTAATAGAAAATGCTTACAATGACAACTTAAAATATCTGACAGACCGGAAGCAGTAGGTAATGTTCTTGATTATTTCGTATTTTTGCAGTGTATGGTATGGTCGTGGTATCTGGCAAATGATATGCAGTTCTTTATACTTAGTCCTTTGATTATCGTCCCTTTGTTTTTGTAAGTATTTTTACTGTTCAGTGTGTTACTGATACAAACGCTTACTATACCTGTCATATATAGACAAAGAAGATAAATTCTTGTCATTTTCGGTGTGCATTAAATTTTAGAATTTAAAAACCAACAGTTAATATTTTAATCGATAAATCTATGAGCTGTCAAACACAATTAAAATATGCCAAGAAAAACAGCATATAAGTGCTACTTAGTTCTTGGGTCGGATTCAGGTACCTACCGAAAATGGGTAAGGGTACAACAAAAATGCTGAAATCGGCCAATATTAAAGAACCGACAGATGCATACAATGAAACAGGAATTGGGAAAAAATGCAATCGACGATAAAAATAACACAATATAAAATTAAATATAACAACTATCAATGTTTCAAAATTTGATGTGATTAAAAACTCTGGAATTGGCCGAGAACTACCCACTTGTTTGTTTTAAAGTTCATATGATCAGCATGTTTATTGTATACAAGAATTAAATTGGTTAAAAGTTAAATTACTAGAATCATTTGTTGTTTAAGAACATTTAATTGAGTGCGTATAAAAGTTGGTGCGAATTATACGCAACCAAATTACGGTACGCCTGATTTTTTGATAGAAATATTAGTTAAGTATATGTGTATTGTCCATTTATTTATTTCTTGCTTTTTTGTCATGTTCCATGTGTTTTATGTAACAAATACCAGTTAATACATTTATAAATTTATTTCAGCTTCCCTATTGTTGGATTCGGTGTCATTTTGGCATTTCTGATTGGAACATGGGTTGCTACTGGTGTTATGGCAACGAAATGGGACGTCGCCATGTCTATGTTTGACGGGTAATTATTCACAACAAACAATAAAGATACAATATTACATACATGAGTAAGAATAATATTGGCACTGACAACAATCAAGAAACAATATTTTCGAAATAATTCATAGCTGCCCCAATTTTATGGATTATTTAAATATGGGTAAGCATTATATTCATGTATAGGTAAAATAATATGAATATAATGCCTACCCATATTAAATAATCCATAAGTTGGAGGAGCCATGAGTTATTTCGATTCTGATATGAAAATATTGAAATTTTTACATTTCACGCCTACATAGGTTTATTTTTCCTGTTCAAATTTTCGAGATCCTCCCTTGTTACAAAATTATTAATTTCTCGTGTAAAATTTGAAAGGAAGAAATGTAAAATATAAAAAAGCTAATATTTTTTATTAACATTTACAGTATAATTTAACAAAGAGCGACAAAATTGAATACTTCGTTACATCAGTCATCGTGTCTGTGACTGTTTTGCTGTTTTTGTGTGACAAACGAAAACTGCTTACCACATTTGGTCGAGCTTATGCTCCTGCTGTAGATCCAAAATGGTGCAATTTTAAATCAACAATTATTTTCGACAGTTAATCTGCATTTTGAAACTCGGGTGTGTTTTCATTTTAAATTTTGACCTAAATAAGAATGAAATTTTAAATATGAAGCAGGCGATTGTCGTCTGTCCGAAAGTTTTCGGGTTACGTCGTTTGCGATGGAGGCTTGAAAAGTCCGAATACCATTAAACGTCACAAAAGCAGACGAACTGTTGTAGATGACACAAGGTACCTTGAGAACACAACGTAGGAAAAGTCAAAGACGATTTGTGACATATAAATAATAAAGGCATCGTATAAAATATGGACGTGATTCGTGGAAACATTTTTTCTATTGTATTAGTTCGTAAGACAAAGGTACATTATGGAATAATAAAAAAGACAAGCAAAAAACTGCATGAGCACACAGGGGTGTGGTTTTTGAAATGGCTGGAACGGCCATATTTTATTGAATTTTTAAATTGAGGTTGTGTTTCCAAAGGGTTTGAAGGACATATTAGAATACGAAAATATAAGTTTCCAAAACGAAACTCTAACAACCATTAGGCAGTGAGATACTGACCCTACAAAAATGGCAACGTACAATTGCTGAGCGGCTCAGAGTGGGTGAACATATTTTGTTCGTCTCTCCGTCCGTCCGTCCGTTACACTTTTTCTTGTGCGCAACTCCTCCTACATTACTGAATGGAATTTGATGAGACTTACACAAATTCTTTGTCACAGGGTGCCATTGTCCACCTGATATTTCACATTTCATCGGAATAATATTTGGGGTTTCCCATAGAAAAACATGGACTTCTTCATTAACATAAGGTAATCCGGGTATCAATTGGTTTGAATTGCTCACAGTTTTTATAGTTTAAATTAAAGACATTGACATGGGATCTAAATAAAACACGAACGAATTTTGAGATGAAATTTAATTAAACATTTTTTGACAACATGTAGGTATATACATTTTATAATTTACGAAACACGTGATTATCTCAAAATACAAAATATATTTAATATCGTTACAGAGGAAAAATGGATCACTGGGGGAAAATGTACTTCAGATCGTACTTTAGAATGGGACCATATTTGGTTGGACTTGTGGTGGGATATTTATTATATAAAACGGATTTTAAATTCCGAATGAACAAGGTAAGACTAGTAATATAAGACTAATTGTATCTGTGAAGTCTTGAGAAATTGCACTCTTCTAAATGTGGCAATGTACGAATATGATATCTAATAAAAAGTCTTCATACGATGTCTTTTTTTCATCGTATAATCACGCAGCAATCGGCATTAGAATGACTGATAAGGTACTTGATGAATAAGGCAAAAAAATAATTAAGAAAATACATAGGCTTTATCGCAAGACCAAAAAACTAAGTAATAAATTACAAAGCCATTGTTGAAAGAAAACTGAGGAAACAACAAGCAACAAACACCCAGAATATTCAACAAACAAATAAACAACTGTACAGTTTCCTTGGGACTACATAACAGTTAAATTTCTATTCTTTAAGGCTTTACTGTCAAATTGCTAACAAATTTTTTCCGTAGCTTGCGAAAAATGCTGCGAAATTTGACTACGTTTCGACTCTCGCACTCTTTTATTACCTGGCGAAAGTAGACAGCATTCGACTCCTCACTAGCTGGGCAGCAAGCCACATCTTGAAACATTATTTTACATACATTGACAGTGCAGAAAATTTACCACATGATAATTTAAAAATATGCTTTTCAAAACGACTATGCAGCTCATGTATATTATGCTTTATTTACCCATCCACACCGGAAGTGAACTCATGTTGGGGATAAACTAGCTTGTCTACTATGTCTATCATTTGGAGTCGACTGGTTGTGTGCTTTTTTCATAAAACTTGCAAACATATTGCATTGAAAATATGGAAATAAGGATTTCAGTTAAATGGTTGAATAAACTAAGAGGTCAAAGTAGAAATTATACCGGAAGTGGACACGTGGAAAAACAAAATCCACGCCATCTTCAGTGTAGTTATCCTTAATTCAAATGATTAAGTATCGGTACTTTTATATTGCAGTTTCTCAATATATTAGGATGGTTAGTTGCCGCAGTTTTAGCTTGTCTGGTTTTGTATGGTCAATATGATGACATTAATAATGGCCGACTCTCACGAGATGTGTCATCACTTTATACTACCGTACATAGAACCGTTTGGGGAGCAGCTGTTGCCTGGGTGATTTTTGCATGCGCCAATGGTTATGGTGGTAAGGACGACTTTGAAATTCCTTATAGAATATGGTTAAATTCTACTTTATTACAAATATTATATATATATATTTTTTTTTCATATCACTGTAAATGTACTTCTTGATTTAATATGTTTTACAAAAGTCTGTTACTTTTACAAAGAAAGGCCCTAAACAGACTATTTTATATAATGTTTATATAGATGTGAATGTAAACATATAACAATACAGAACTATGGCACAAAATGATTTGGAAACAAGCTGAAAAGCTTATACAAATCCGTCTCCTAAATAATTACAAGAAAATATTACAACATATAGAACAGTGTGCTTGCTTGTGATATCAATACATCATTTGCATAAAATTAGTATAAAATAATTTTAAATTGTAATGATGAAGAAAAACACAGAAAAAAGAAATGAAATCAATCAAGAAAAACTAAAAAAAGTGCTGTCTTGTTTTTGTTGTTTGCAGACGTCAGGGGTTGGTTTAATTTGTGTTATTGTTTGTTGTTTGTTTATTATAGGGTACGTCAACACTATACTGTCATGGAAGGGGTTCATACCACTGAGTAGACTTACTTACTGTGCCTATCTAGTCCATCCTATAGTTATTTATTACTACATGTATACTAGACAAAGACCAATCCACTTCACAGATATTGAAATTGTAAGTACTACTGACGTTCGGTTAACACAATTAAATTCTTCCATGATGTTAATAACTAGGTTTAAATAATCGCGGCAGCTCGGTTCGTCGAAAACAATAGCAAACCCGACTCGTGCATAATGATTTGAGCAAATATACAAAATTCATGCATGCATATTCTTACACAAATACAATTTTATTGTAAAACTAGTTAAGTCTTATGGGTAAAACGATAACATTTGCAGTTGAAATGAATTTCGTAATATTTGGGACGATTTTTGCGAAAATAATAAGATATACAACTGTAATGAAATATAGAATTTTGAACAACATTAAAATCTCAATAAATTATTTTTGTACGAGAGATAAAGGAAAGTAGGTGTAATGAAGCTAATAAATAAAAACTGAACACCGAGGTCTATAAAAAAGACAAATCACAAATATAAGTCCGAGATAACAGCGAACTTCAGAACCAACAACAAAAATATAGTAACTACAACAATCGACTTAATATCCTGGTATAGGCATTTCAAAAAGTGTTGGGTTAAACCATGTTCCCTTATTAGACACGAATCTTTCACACATAGTAACATCATTTACCTTTTTGAACATGAATACATGCGAGTTGCTACTCAGCAATAGGTGTATCCAATAACCATCCTATAGCACACTCACTGTACACTGAATTCAAAAATTGGGAAAACTGTCTGCACCCATATTAAGAAAAGATGATAGCTAATTTCTCAAAAAGTACTTTTTTAAAATTAATTTGTTGGGCTATTTGTTTGTATGTCAGTTGTTTACTTTTTTTATTTTGCGATTATTACATTTTAATCCTTGTCTTGGTAATTTTCAGATTTACCAGTTCCTTGGGCATCTAGGACTCTCATACGCTGTAGCTTTTGTTGTATCTCTGGCTTTTGAATCACCAATGATGGGATTAGAGAAAGTTATATTTAAACGCGAATCAAGAACAAAATAACAACACACCATTATTTTATGTAATTACAGCACTGAAAATGCTAACGTCGAAACTGGATATTTTCTCTGTGTAAATCGACTGTATGTACATGTATTTGTGTGGATTTTTTTAAAAATCCTTTTAATCAAAATTTTATTTCATCAGAAATTTACAAAATACTCAAATTTTCTACCGCAAATATTTTTTCAAAAGTCCAAACGTATTTAGTAAGAGAGAAATTACCAAGAGGTTGTAGCTTAGACTGATGATTTCTGCTTTGTCGAGATTGTTTTTTCTCTTTTGGTTTGGTTCATTTCGAAGTCGGACCCAATTCTATCAACCAAAATATTGCCTTTACGCGAGAATTTATGTAGTTTTGAACGTGGTCATGTTTAGCTAAAAGCTACTGTATGTTTTTTTTGCAACATTGCGCAAACACATTTACCAGTGTACTATAGTTAAAGATGACTCTAGCAATTGACACAAAATTAAACATTATTTCTGAACCTATTGAACCTCTGCCATTTTGCCAGCATAATTATATGCGTGAATCTTAAATACGAATGGATTCCACACTACGCATCGTTGTCACTGCATTTCCAAGAAGTGCTGAAAACATGACTAAGGTATTGTTTGTAGGCATAATGAGGATGTGCATGTGACACAAGTATTCTGTTTTGTTAAGCTTTTGATCAAATACTTAATTTTGAATCAATATATTGAGTATAATTGTCGTCTTAAGCATTTATTTGCAACTTTAGACCCTGTGCTTTTTTATTTTTTTTGTAACATCTCGCTAATTTTACAATATTTTCATTAGTGTTTTTCAAAGTATATTAGCTTGCAGTAAAATATATGCACTATGTAAATTATACCAAAAGAAAATTTTGATTAATCCATCTCTAAACCATATAAAAACTGAAGTAAACGTCAGGACCCCCAATAGCGTCTTTCAACCATCAACTACATGTACCTTACAGTATATTGTTTAGAGGTAATTACCTGAGAATACTCGCTACTAATAAATGTTTATTATATTATGCTGAAATAAAATAGGTTGAATTTCATCAAATGTGCTAATGAATCAGTCCCAATTAGTTTTGAAAAGGCAACGTGGTGGACTCGTTAAATGGGATATTAAATTATGATTGGTATGGTTCCTTACAGCGACAGTATTTCAGGTGTGTTCACAATAAGAGTAATCTAGCCAAAATAAATGTTTATTTAATGATGATATCAATGGAAAATTGAAAGATATGCAAAAAATTTTGAATGCTCTGGATAGAGTTTGGCAAGGACGGATGTAGACTACAATTAGCCTGTTTTTTATCAGCAGTAGAGGTCTTTAACGTGCAATGCGCGTGGTGTTCTCCACAAAAAATAACCACTAATGGTCCGAGACCTGGCTTTCTATCAGGTATTTTAACAAACTCCCAAATTTGGGCAGTCTCTATAACCCAAATGCATTTTCCTGAGATCTGTCACCAGTACCAATAGAGTGATATAGATTTTTCTCAGTCTCTGACCTGATCAGTTTTCTGTACACAAAGTTTGCATTCGTCATGTTAAAATGTCAAAAAAGTATTCCAAGAGTTATTGGATTAACTACAATACAAAATCATCAATTTAAAAGTGTACACAGACAAAAATGTGAAATTTAAATGCATGTTTATTAAAGCTTGTAGATAAGCTGGTTGGTATAAGACCGTCCATTTATCAAACAAATATGGAAATATATTTAAAGTCTATGTATTTAAGAACTGCCATTATTAACTTTTGAACGCTGCCTCTTGCCATTATCGCTGGATATATGTTTAATCCAACGTTAAAATCAACACAGAGTCAAATATAGTATAACATTTTTATACAGAAATGAAATTAGTTAATAGGCATAAAATGACATTTAATTATTTTTGTTTTCAACTATCTTAATATGAAAAAACTTTAAACAACAATGATAACGTTTGTCAATGTCTAGAAAAACAGAGAAACGATTGTTTTATTAAAGACTTAGTCCTTGTGAATGTTCCTTAGGCGTTGATATTCTCTTAGCCTGAAAAAAATCAAACGGAGACCATTTAATTTGATATACTGAACTCAATGTTAGATACAACAAGTATTAGCTTTTCTAAAAAGCTAGCCGTCTCTAAGTTTTATTTTTCTTTGTAGACAAAAATACGTACAGTTTTTAATGTTAAATGGCAATATGTATTGTTATTATTTACATCACTTCATTATAAGTACACAATGCTTAGATAGTCAAATCAGGCAACCACAAAATTTAGGTCAGAGGCAGCAATTGAAGCATGCGCTGTGCTAAGCACCTCTAGATGCATCATACGTGGTACGATAATTGATGTGAACCTCGTCAATAAGCAGTAAAAGAATTAAAACTTTTCTCCTTACCGGAGTTATTTGTCCATAAAATAAAGATCAGAAGCAGTATCCAAGAATGCACTGGGGTTAGTTCCTTGATGCATCATATGCACCAATATAGTTGATGTAGATATGTTCGCGAAAATGTTACGCTTCGGAAATTTCTGGCAATTTCCTTCCGTGTTTCTCGGTTATGTTTCATGATACACATTTATGATAAACATACACAAATCAATGCCACTTTCCTTTTAAAATAGTTTTATTTCCATTATCTTGCATATCTTTTCCCTTTTTACATCGTTATGACTACGAACGGCTGTCGGCCTATTATGGTTGCTACCGCCCCGTAATTATGCAGGGTTTCACCCCTAACTAAGCTCTGCTTACATGTATTTGTTAGCCAATCGGCAACTATCTCTCAATTTAGAAGCCCAAGACACAAAATTGTTTTATCTGTTATCCTTTGAGGTACGACTGGTTTCCGCAGTTTAGCTTTTGATTATTTATCCCGTCGTGCATGCGAGACGGGAATAACACTAAATAAAGACTAAGCAAAATTATATACATTTCGAGTCCTGAATATAGCTGATATAGCTGAGATATTACTCGCTGGACATTTAATCAACCTATGGAAACTTGCGGGGTACAAGTAAAAAGACAAGTACACGAAATAGACCATGGCTTCGACCAGTTGTCTTTGTTGTTTGATTTTTAGAATGAAAGCTAGTTTACTGATAACAAAGTCAGCCTAGATATAAATGTTTATTACATGAATAGAATTTTGCGTGGTTTTGATTTGTCAAAAAACAACTTTCGGGTCACGATAAATCGCAACAGTACTAAAATTACATAAAATGTTTGTACGCTGCACGATTCCGCTGCATAGTAGTCAAGCGGAATCCGATATCGACCTGGTTTTTATGTTTTAGCCTATCAGAATAGCCGTCTTAATAAATTCAGTCGTCCAATCAAATCGATTGTATTAATTGTACACAATTCAATGACGTCAGCTTTACATACATCGTGCGTGTAAACAACACGTCGGTTCTGCGATATATTCCTTCAATTATACTCTTCTCAATATTTGAAACTGGAATTTCAGGATTATCAGCAAATTGATATCAAAATGCAGTATTAAATAAAACATATTAAGGGTAACTAACATTACAACAATTACAAATGTAAGCAGGCGCTCCAATAGAATATACATCCTCAGTTTTTCTGATCAATGGAAATGGTGGTTTTATTCATGTAATAAAACAATTAATGACTTTGATATACGGTCCCTATCAGGATTTATCAGCCCTCAAAATGTATATTCACCTCGCCTAGCGGCTCGGTGATTATTACATTTCTCTGGCTGATAAATCCTGATAGTGACCTATATCAAAGTCATTAATTGTATAATATTCCACGTTGGCGAAATTCCAGCTCCCTTAAATACAACGAAAAAATAGTTTTTACTAAATTGTTTTCTTACCAATTTGACATGATACACATTCGTGTATTTTGAGTTTAGGATTTTCAGAAAAAGTTCTATTTGTATAATACCAAGAAGATAGCCAATGAACCAAAGTCTATGACTAAAATGAGCAAAACAGGCCAGAGCGGAACATATACCACAGCCTACTATTTAGGTACTAGCCCTGAGATCATGTGTCATTATAAGCTGTCATGTATAGCCCACAATTTTGTCCTTGCTCTGTTGACAGTTATATATAACTGAAATACTGAATTATGTTTTTATAAACTATATAATTCCATATGATCATACCTTAGGGCATTGACTTTTATGAATCCACCCGCATCTGTTGGCTCGTAGTCTCCTTGTACATTCATACTGAAATTAAAAACAAAGTGTCTATGTAGAGTACCCAGACCAAATAGAAAATTGTTTTTTTCTGTTATTCACTAGATTTCGTGTGCATAAATGCCCAGTTAGAGTCATTTTCGACAGCATTAACACAATTATAAAAGTCGCATCTTTATTTTGTTTGAATATAGTTTTGCGCCGCTGCAAAATAATGACGCCGATTTCCTACCGGTAGAGAAAGCGAATGAAAACACACGACCCTCGACTGTAAAGGAAAGCTTGCAATACTTGTCTATTACGTTGGCGCGATCACGCCTTGCTAAATGTAGGGCTCCTCAAACTCACAACTTCAGCGTAGAAACGCCAGTACTATAGTTATCAATTGTAGATGAATAACTAACTTAAGGTATTCGACCCATAATTGAAGTTACCGTTAAATTTTATTTTTGACCAAGAAATACGGCTTTATTAAATCAATGTATTGCTAATTAATGATACAAATTAATATATTGTTTTAATTTGAGTCATTGTTTACAGTTTTAAGCAAAAAAAAAGTTAGTTACTCAAATAGTATTTCCGATGTTTGCCGAACATTACCGAGGTCTGCTCCATTGAAAAACAATAGACATCCGGGACAGCAAATATGATCACGTGGTCAATTATGGTCCGGATACCTTAACCACTTGGTTACCGATGCCAATTGAAACCATAGCAAATAGTCCAATAGTAAATATTGTATTATGTAATTGTTTTGTTGTCACTTTCAAACTATTTAAGAAACAGTTTATTCGCGAAAAAAAAATCGAAGAACCAGCTTTCCTGCGAAATATTTCAACAAATGCTTAATATTTAATGTGCTTTAAAAATAAAAAAAAATTAAACCACAATTAAAAACTCACCTGACGAGTTCTTCGTTATATAATGACGTAGGCGAGGATCTTCCCAAAATATAAACACCGCCTTTGTATATTTTTACTGTAACCGTTCCTGTCACACAATCTTGACTCTTTTGAATACAAGCACGTGTATATTCACATTCAGGGCTGAACCAAAAACCTAAAAAATTCGACTTTCGTCATGTTCTAATATATCCACCATTTTTGCGCTTTCATACATTACTACATGGTTATACATGCATTATATACTAGCATTGTATATCATATATTTTTCTAGAATTATACCTTTTAAGTAATTTAGTTTATTGTAACTTGATTATATTCCGCTTGATAAAGAAATAACTCAAGGAGGGAGTGGTTTAATTTATCATTGTTTTACAAACAACGATAAATCACAGCCTCTGCGATTATTTCTATTCTAATAAGATAATTACGGTACATGTATGATATTTACGTACCTATATAAAACATCATATCCGCCATAAACTGGCTGTTCCGTCAATATGACAAACAATATATTGCAACGGATAAGTATAGCGCGTGTCACTATTACAAGATTAAGTAGCTTTCCGGTGGGAGTTAGTTTTGTAAGGCCTTCAAAACATGACCACCTCGTCGCGTATTGCTCATACATAAATCATTTTTACCACAGTTTGGGTCTCAAAGCCTTTAAAGTACATCATATTATACTATCTATTTTACAAATGTTAAGTTTATTCCATCTGGTGCAATATATATGCCAGTAGATATCAGTTTGTTTTCAGAACTGGCGATATACCTCCCTTATGCGTGTTTATCTAAAACGGTAACTCCACTAGGTAGTAAGAAGGGTTTCCAGGGCTTGACTTACAAAGCTGCTAAGCATGTTTCCAGGTGGCGAACATGGGAGGCCATCAATGATTATCATGTTATTATACGGAAAGCCTCATCGGGGACTATAACGGGTAACGTGTATGCAAAGTGTTATGCTCCTAGCAAGTAAAACGTTAATGTCAATAAAGGTTAGAGTCAAGCACATATGGCGCGAAATCAGGCTCGAACTCTCAACCCTATTGATTACCTGTTGGTGATCGACAGTAAATAGTTAACTACTACCTGCCCAAAACATCACTGAGCTCCCTTCTCAAAGAATTCAACCTACAGCTAGGCGAAGAAAATATCTTTAGTCTCACAAATCTGGTTAGGAAAAAAATGAGAGTATTACAAACCCGAAAGTAGAAACTTACCTCGGTAAACCTGTTCTGAAAATTTTACATCTAATTCTCGTTTAATTCTCCGTACTTCCTTGAAAAGAAATAAATCATATAAATAATGGTCAATTGTAAAAAAGAATTCCTATTGTTTTATGCAATACAGACAAGGGAACCAATATTGTTTAATCCTGCGGCTTCCATAATATAACTCCGGATATACTGCTTATTCGAATTAACTTCAACTGTACTCTTCAACTTTATGTATTTTTTTTATTATGTAATACAAAACGGATGTTCACACCTGGCACCGCTGTCCAACCCTATATAGTAAACTTCGCATTACTAGTAGGTCTGATCGGTCTAACGACCACTCGCGTGTTAAATATATTTTCTGGATACTGTTAGTATGTCAAGGAACAAACAGAAAGTTATTGAACAGCTAACAAGAATATTATTTCTAACAGATGCGGTATTAGACATGTTTGAGTGGAAATACTGTACTGCAGAATTCTATTTTGTTTAAGTGTTCCTAGCCTGCGTCCGCATAAATTGTGGATTAATGGATGCAAAACAGATATGGATATCGCATTATGGTCAGGACAAAGACCAATGAAGTTATTTACTTTATTGCTTATCCTTCAAACAAATCAAAGACAATGTTGCTAAATTTAATACTCACTCTATCCATAGTAAATACTTCAATATCAATGTGAGCAGCCAGCAGTATAGCTCCACCTGGTGTTTCATATACGCCTGCAAATTATTACAATGTAATATTTGATTTTAGTTTTCCAGGAATTGTTGTATATTTATAAACACCTTAAATAAGAATGTGAAATAAATTAAACAATCGTTAAAGAACAGTTTAACCATTAACATCGTCAGTTCCAGATTTTATTGGGCTATTCTGTACGTCAATATAATGTTGGTGCAGTGTTTAGCACGAGCACGAGTCGATTTCATACAAGTAATTAGGGACCGACCATTTATCTTGCAGGGAGCGGGCCTTGGTTTTTTTCTAAAAAAATATTTTGAAAATGATTTTTGATGAAAACAATATTTTGGAAGCAGAGGGTAAGAAACAAAAATATTCTGAAGAAGGATTTCTGCAATATATAAAAAAAAACATTCTGTCGCGACGCCTTCAAAAAATAAATATTTTCTGACCAAAACAAAAAACCAAGGCCCCCCTTTCAAGTTAAATGGTCTGTCCCTTAGGGCAAAACATATTCGATTTATCCACTGTTTTACACACGAATGTAATGGTTTAAATAGTTCGAAAAATTACATAAAATATGCACAAGTAAATATCTTATTCTATAAAATTCCTGTGATTCATTTTAAAAAATGATCGGATTTTAAGAAAGAAATATAGCATGAAGTAAATACTAGTATATATAGCTTATTTTCCTTGGAAAAATATTTAAAGGCCGCAAACAAAAATTCGTGGAATTTGTGAAAACCTACATTTTTTAAACAAACTATAACACACTTTGATACTATTTTTTCAGTGAAAGACAAAGTTTAAGACTTTGTATAGCAATGTATGGGCGTTGGTCAGGGGTCTGGTCAAATATTTCATTCTTTTTTCATGTTGAATTTTAAAACAAAGGGATGTGTTTATACAAATCCACGAATCTTACCCCTGGACTTCATCCCAATAAATCTGTTCTCCACAATGTCGATTCTCCCCACTCCATGTTTGCCTCTGAAACAATTTTTAAAAAGATATCTCTTAATACGTGACATTCACTATAGAGTTATCTATACAATTGGTCTTGATACACATGACTATTCTGATTGGACTATTTCCAACAGAAAATGAGAGGTTACAAACCTTGCATGTTAAAAACCTTTTATGTTAAAACATTTTTTTTTTCAAAATGGGTGACAACTTCCCATATTATCCGATTAGATTAAAGGATAAGACAGTATTGGGACAAATCACTAACTTATCTGGGAATAGAAAAATAGTGAAAAAGGACATACCAGGTCAGACCCCGTCCAAATCTCATGCATTATTATATTACAATTATATATAAAAGACTCGGCAGGTACACTGCAATTTACTGTTATCAGTTTTAGTCTTGTTATCTTATCTGTTTAGACTAAACCCACACCAAAGGAGAAATTGATCAAGACAAGAAAAAAGTTTTATTTAAAGTCGGTACAATTACAAACAACTTACATAAGCTCTTAGAGCTTTTTAAGCAATCTTTCCCTTTGCTATTTTAGAATATGACCTCGAAATTCTCCTTTTATTTCAACCGTTTAATATAAAAATTTCTGATAGACAAAGATTGAAACAACATTTCATTTTCACCAGGATAATGACTTCGTACTTTGCAAGTGACATGAGCACCAACGGGTTCCAAAGTGCATTGTACTGATGATGTGATTTTCCGAAATACAAGCAAATGCACTATATATTACCTTAATTTAAAAAAAAAAACAACATACCCAATTTCGTTCAGATACACAAACAACTCTAAGGTATCAGTAACTGATTCTTTGGTTTTCGTGTTCGTCACCTGTACCGGGATTCCTACAATTCAAATAGGATTGCGGTGTACTTTATTTCCAATAATAACTCACATATATTACGTACATATCTTTGCCATGTAGTTGTTAATTTAATTATTATTGTGTTTTGAAAATACTGTGAATTCATCATTTTTGGTTAACTCTAAATGTTGTGGTACCAAGGTTCTGTGTACTAAACGACTACACCTGTTTAATTCGAATACCAGAACCTGTGTACACAACATAGTTCAAGTTGTTCAAACAGCAACTTTTTCCCAAAGTCACAAACAATGGTGACCACGGAAATTCAAAATCATAGACGACGACAGCATAAGAAGAGGTTAAAACACCACATTCAACAATGAGCAAGCAGTTACAATATTTACCATATTAAGCTTGGAGTAATGTACACCGTTTGAAATTGCTAATGTACAAAGGAACCATCTATTTATCAAGTGTTTGAATACACATGTAAATGATTTCACATTACAGTGGTGTACTAGATCAACATCCTAAAACGATTTGAGCATGCCGGATGTTCTGCAGTCGCCATAATGAATTGTTGATCTCTAAAAGATATATCACAGCTAGTTTTCTCTTTTGTCCTTCTTACTTTTACAAATAATAATACGAAACGGCACAGCAAAAATGTTTTAGATAAAATGCGTACTACAAAACTATATCTTTGATTATTTACCATTCTTAAAATCCAGCACAAGAACATCTGGTTCATCCGGGGCCTTTTCTGGATCCGTAGTCATTTGAAACATGTCTTGTGGTGCCTCAGTACTTGGATCCTCCAAAATACCTGACTCATAACTGTAAAAAAACAATGAACATGATCAGTCTGTAGAATGCATTTATTTACAAAATCAACTTTTTTAATCAAAAATATTTAGAATCGCAAATATTATTAAAATTCTTGAATGCCTTATCTCTTGATTTCCGAAACTGCAGACAAGCCCTTCTCAAGCTCCAAGAAATGGATTCGTGTAACGTAATTACTATACCTGATATGCATAAGATTTGCATCCATACTCCACGGTGACTTCGGGGTAACTGGGACAGGGATGTTATGTAGCTAAAAATGAAAAGAGATCGAAGTATTAAAGCAATAACAGGTAAACAGGTAGTTTTGTTTAGTTCTTTTCTTTTTGGCAAAAGATGATAATAAAATGTTATTTAATGTACCCTTCGTGAAATTATATCTTGTATTGTCAGGCTTCTGACTAAAATTGGTACTCATATTCAACAGAAAACTTTTTTTTTGTTTATTATGTATACGTTTTTATAAACAAACACAGTATAATAATGAGGACAGCCCTTTTTGTAATTAAAAGTAGACACAGTCTGTCATGTACTGACTGAACCTAATGCAGTGGCGGATCAAGGAATTTAGAAGGAAGGGACATCCGATTTTCTCACCAAAACGCGAGGGTAATAGTATTCGTTCTAATATGTGTGATCTAGATTATCAGCTGTTTACTTTTTCTCAAAACTTTCAGCGTCACTGCGTAATAAGACATATAATGTCTGCAATGAATGATGGTTCCTTTAATGACATTTACTTACTCTTGCATATTCAAATAAATCTTTTCTGCCTTGGAACCTTGTATAAAACTCCGGCATTCGCCAAGGGGAAATAACCTATCAAAAAAACTTTAACATGGATTCAGTCAGATTAACACGTGATCATTGTGGCATATCACATGTGCATGGCCCATTAATGCTATCGTAAACAATTATATGGGGAAAATAAAAAAAATCGAGACGTGATTTGTAACAAACGTACACAATATTAAGACGAAATTACAAAGCATATTACTTACAAAAAAACCCAAACGCAATAAGCAACAAACAGGCCGAAATACAACAAATAATTAACACGAACTCTCTTATTAACATTGGCTGATACCATATTGTCCCTTGTATCAGCCCTCGACCCATATCAGCCCTCGAGCGACGATCTCGGGCTGGATATGAGAGTCTCGGGCTGATACTCGGGCCTATATGGAAATTTAGGCATATATATCAAAATTAAAAGGCTGTTAATTAATTGACGCCTTTATGATCTTTTTTCTTCTTTACCTGACACTTAGTTTGACCTATGATATTATTAGGTGATGATTTCTGTATTGGCCTAGTTATTGGTCCAAGGCTTGCTGTATTGGCCTGAGGCGCAGCCGAAGGACAATACAGCTGGCCAAGGACCAATAACTAGGCCAATACAGAAATCATCACGTAATGATATCTTTATTTATTAACTAGTCCAAATCTATCAGGCCAATACAGGACAAACGAGGCCAATACAGGGCGAATCAGGCCACTATCGATATTGGACTAGTTAATTCCGTATTGGACAGGTTCATCAAAATATATCAAATTGGCAGTTTAACTGTTATTTAAGCGAATATTATAGTAGTTAATTAATTATTGTGATCCAAGATAATGCTTGCCATTCCGAAACATTTTTATCTGGTATCAGCCTATGTTTCGTCCACATCGCTGCTAAATATGTGATAATAACTTGTTAAACCTTAAACAAAATCGCAAATTTTAAGTAGCTAATCAGAATCATCGACCATCAAATCTGAATTATGTTCTCCAAGAATTCTATTCATGCTGTAATTTATTACTATTAGTGCGTTGATTGGATAAAACACTTAAATTACGTCATTTCAGACAATTTATAAATCAATATCTCCTCTGAAAGGACTGCTTTCATTATCCAATGTAAATAAGAAGGCGTCCTCCCAGGGCATCGTAAGGGAGAGGGGACAGTGTTTTGTCTTCCGCAATTATTTCTACTTAAAATCGAATGATATTTCAAATAAAACATTATATACATAAAAAATAGGGTTTAGTTTTGTTCTTTGTTTCTATTGGTAACTACAGAACAGAGATTCCTTTGGTACTATGTTTTGCATATTCTGACGCTTTCCGGTCTTGGTTGATTTAGAGGTCTATATGGGTTTCCGTAACGATCTTGCAGCTTAAAAAATCGCAACAATTATTTCTAAGAATTATAAGAATTAAACGTTGTGTTTTAGAAAATTATCAATGTGTAAACTCCGATGACTCCCTCACGAACTTGACATAAATTTAGTTTGTGAGTGAGTGGCTGGATTTACACATTGATAATTTCCGGTAAAAAAAAACAGCGTTTAATCCTATATTAAATCCTATCGCCATACAGGATTGACGGTACATCGAAGACACGATTGCACTAAATTATAAATAGTATACACACACTTTTTGTTCAGTAGTTCGTTTGCATATCTTGTGCGATAGAACAAACCTTTACAATAAAGTGGCTAATGCAAGTATCAACTACCTTAATTGTCGGATGTAAGGCATAGGCGGCCAGTTCAAATCTAACTTGGTCATTTCCTTTTCCAGTTGCACCATGGGAAACATAGCGTGCGCCTTCAGCTACAGCCACCTTCATCATTGCTCTGCAGTAAAGTATAAATTTTATGAAATATTTATAAAAGTCTATTTTCAATTGTAGATTCATTTAACTTATATGATCCATTTTGTCGTTCGAGAAAACTGTGCTGTTTCGATAATATAATTTCGTGGTTTTATCTTTGAAACGTTGCATTTCGTATGGATATTGTTGTTTTCATCTGCCCAGAAGAAACCCACGGACATTAATATCATACAAATGATAACATTAAGCATTATTGCTGTTAATTCATCCCATCTAATTCAAAATAAGCTTTTTCTTTGCACTCATGTCGAGAGAAAAACTTCTCTTTATTGTCAACTCATAAGAACAAAGGAGTTCGTAGAGATCTATTAAACGATTCTACAGACTGTGGCCCTGTTCTAGGGCAGGATATGTATGCATCTTAATTGTTTTAACTTTTTGCATCGTGTGGTTTGTAGCAGTTTTGAGATCTAATGACCAATTCAATCTAGTCTTAAAAATTTGTAAATGAATGCAGCCCACCAAGCTTAGATTATACCCCCAATAAAATAATGTTTTATTTTATTTCTAGCTATACATGTATGTGTACCTTGCAATGCATGGTCTTGCCAATGCTGTCCCAAGTAAATATCTATCTTCGTATGTCACGTTTGCTTGTATGCCCGGCCAAATAAATTCAGAGACAAATTCTTTCCTAACATCAGAAATTACCATCTGTAATAAAAAATTTTTAAGATAATGCACTCGTGTGAGGTATTTTACTCTTCTGTTAACATATCGAACACATACTTAGATATAAGAGACTAAAATGAAGCTAGCCGGCGATACGAGACGTCAATACTGCTAGCCGTCAATAAGATTATCCTGCAATAATTCAGCCCGCGATAATATTGATTCCGCGAGTTCTAGTAATGCATTGAAAGTGATTTACTGCAGTTATCTCTTTTTTTCAGTCTCGACACTTAAATTAAAACGAGACTTAACGGTGACTTTATTTATTTCCTTATTTAGTCAAATTTTGACATAAGTAGTGCCAACTGCATTTTCCAAAGTCAGTGGTTCTTAGTCCTCGTTCGCTCCCATCATCATGAATTTTTTCTTAAGTCAGGAATTATATCAATGTTTTTTTTTGTTTGTTTGTTTTTTGGTTTTGCTTTTTACATGTATATCTTAAAGAAATGATTGTTCTATTTTTTAAACAACTAAAATCGAAAAGAGACCTCGGTGGCCGAGTGGTTAAGGTAGTTCGTGGGGAGTCGAGTGCACCGTTTAAGTGTAAACACGTGTTTTGTTTGTCTCCGAGTTCATAGCTTATATTTCTGTTTTAAATAGGATTATAGAGGAATTTATAGACTTTGAGCACCGATGTAAAACTGTATTTTACCCCCCCCCCCCTCCGTCCTATTTTTAGCCATGGTGGCTTTTGATGCAGATGAAGGCATGTCCCTTTGATTTTCCTGTATCTGTTACACTTTTTTAAATATAAGCCAAAAACTGTATTTTATCCCCCTCCGTCCTATTTTTAGCCATGGTGGCCATGTTGGTTAATCTGCAGCCATGGTTGGTACAAACTTGGTTGAGGACATTTGACGGATGATGTGTACAAAGTTTCAAAGCAGTACTTTCAGTTGTTTCAGAGGAAAAGATTTTAAAAAATCAATTAAAACCGATTAAAAAATCAGTTCAAGGGGAATAACTCTTAAACGGTTAATATTTGTTTGTTTGTTTGAATTGTGTTTTAACGCCACTTTCAGCAATTTTTCAGCTATTTCATGGCGTCCAGTTTTTATTGGGGGAGGAAGCCGGAGTACCCGGAGAGAACCCCCGACCTGCGGTAGGAAAACTGGCAATCCTTGTCATTTAAGATTGGAGTCGAGTACACCCTGCCTGCAGTGAGAATCGAACCCGCAATCCCAGTGTTGACAGACCACGTGATCAATAATAGACTCTTAACTCTTAAACGGTTAATAAGACAATCTTGACCCTTAAGTCATTTTTGTAGCCCTCATAGAGCAAAACAATAAAGTAATGCTATTTTTTTCTCTAGTTCTAACAATTTTTAAGATTTTGAGGCAAAAATGGCAAAAATCATCAATTTTGACAATTAAAGGGCAATAACTCCTACAAGGAGTCATCATACAACTTTGACCCAATGGAGTGTTTTGTAGAGCTTTAGATGCTGAAGAAGGAAAATCTGTTCGGTATTTTGACCCCCCCTGTTCTATTTTTAGCCATGGCGGCCATGTTGGTTGGTCTGAGGCCATGATTTGGGCAAATTTGGTAGAGGACATTTTACTGATGATGTGTGCAAAGTTTCAAAGCAATCCCTTCAGTGGTTTTGGAGAAGATTTTTGAAGAAAAGTTAACGACGACGAGGACGAGGACGACGACGGACGCCAAGTGATTGCAATAGCTCACATGACCGTTGGGTCAGGTGAGCTAAAAATTAGTTAAAACGATTGAATATGTTAATGGACAAATATATGCCAAATAATTTTTTACTACACTATATTTGATACAGTGAGTTTTAAACGTAGCGATTTGGAAAAAGTCATCTGTATACCTATAGGTCTTAACTTGTTTATATCTTTTTTCATCGTGTCATACTTCTTCTCACCAAAATGATATAAGTCGGTTGATCGGTGTGTTTATAAAGTAGGGAGATTTTAGTACAATGTTTACCTTAATATAATTGTTCACTGACCAATTCATTGAATGAAATAGAAGTCAATATGAGGAACGTTATATTACTACACTAAAATATTGATTAAAACTCCGATTCGACCTAAGAATATATCGAAATACAGTACACATACTAGCGCGATCCTGACGTAAACAAATGAAATGAGAAAAATATTTATAGATTTAGTTAACCACCAAATCAAGTAACAGAGAGCCATTTACTCCGAAGACTGATCGTCATTTGACTATGTATATCGTCTCCCTTGGGAGACGGTAATAATCTCTTAAAACTCTAAAATTGTATTATTTTTTATGATGATTCTTGTTAAATAATAAACTTTATTAATTGTATGTTGCATTCGATGCATTTAAAAATTTTTTTTGAGAATTGGCACTACTAATCTAAAAATTTGACCAAATAAGAAAAGAAATAGTCACCGTTAAGTCCCGATAGATTCAGGTGTAAAAGAGAGATAACTCAATTGAATATTATTACTTTTCATGCTTAACTCGAACTAGCCCGAAGGAATATTATCGCAACGTGAATTATTGACGGATATCGTTATTGACGGCTAGCGGTATTGACGGCTCGTATTGCCGGCTAGCTTCATTCTAGCGATACATGTATAAGAGCTATTTATATGTAGTAAAATGACGAGTCGATTGCAAAATCAATATGGCTACCGTTATATTATTTATAGATATGTCCTTGACAAAAATGAGAAGAAACACATTTGAAGTCAGAACAATATGTTCCTTAAAAGATGTTTAGGATGTCCAGCATGTGTGTACACCAACGCTACATCTTGTAGTCTTAAAGCGATGTTTTGTTTAATGAATGTTTTATTTTGTTTGATTGTTGTTATTATGTTTGCTTTACCTGTATTGGGTATAATATCCAAATAAATGATAATAATTATCAAATTAAATTAAAGCTTTTTCTTAGTAAATTACACGGTCATGTTAATTTGTTTGTATAAATTTACCTTTACAGCACCAAGTTTATCTGCTTTTTTCTTGGCCGCTTCGAAATCTTCTTTCTGTCCCACATCAGCCTATTTAGAAAAATACAAAATCACATAACAACTGACTAAAGATGAGAGATACCATTATACAGAGTCATTAATATGATTGATTTTTGATTGATTGATTGATTGATTGATTGATTGATTGATTGATTGATTGATTGATTGATTGATTGATTGATTGATTGATCAGACTTCAATATTACTAAAATTAGTGCAGTTACTGAAATAAATTGTGTGACCGGGGCCCAGCGCCATAAAACCTACTTGAGTAAAAAATGTTTGCTCAGCATGAGAATTTACTCAACTACCATGACAACAAGGGAAAAGGATTGATTTGATTGGATGAAATTGAGAATAAAAAAGTTCTCAGCAAAGAAAATGTTTATGGCGCTGGGTCCGGATTAGTGAACTGTCGACGTTTACCACACTATATCATGATTAATAAGTTACGCTAAAATATATGACGTATCCGAAAATACCTACACAGAAAGCAATGACCCCAATCTGTATTCGATAGGTCACACTAAAATATTTTGTCAGCAAGTACATTATGTATTTCAATTATACTTACACAGAAAGCTATGACTTCATAACCTTGCTCGATCAGCCACACTAAAATACATGACGTATCTAATCCACCACTATACGCCAAAACGACACGTTTACTATCACTGCTCATGGCGTCTTACATGGAAAAGAAGTTAAAATAATTAAGAGGTCAACGTGACACAATGGAAACAGAAAGTGAGAAAATAGTATATTTGATGTTTTTTATTTACTGTTTTACGCAAGTTTCAGCAATTTGAAACTACGTCATGGCGGGCAGAATTTATTTGGGGCTGGTAAGGGAGAGGCTAGTAGCAGACCGTAATATGTGACATGTTTGTAAGTGCCATGCTCCGTGCATTTAAATTACCAAGTTTGTGGATTCAAAAAAGTTAAAGCTCATTACTATTCTCTACAGAAATCTAAATTCTTCATCTGTATCACCAGCTTCATACTTTTCCAGTGGCAGGTACAATTAAGTTCCGTGTATCCATCCTTTTTTCTTTGATTTTTTCTTTTGTGTTTTCTCGTACTGAAAATAGCTGGACATTCTGCACACAATTAAAAAATCAATAATCAATCGAATGTCAACCTACTTATTATGTTTCACCAGAAAAGTGTCATTGAACACACATTCTTTTGCACTACTGAGCATGACGATGGCGATTGCGCAATAAGTTCGTAGACATTTGAATTGTCTCTTTTCCATATTAATTGGTACTAGATCTGTTCATGGAGTGTATGAAATGTTTCCAAAATATCCAAGATAAGAATATAACCTTGCACAAATGAAGATATTACTTTTATATTAATTTTTTACACTTACATTAATTCTTTAACATTTCGAAGCTTCCATGTGCCATTTATTGCGTCGAAAGCAATATATACCCACACAATAATTACTTTGTAATTCGAATATCTTCATACAGACATTTCACAGAGTATTTGACGTGATAATTAGTCAACGATGTCAATACGCAATGAAATAAATATAAAATGGTAGCTAATATCCTTTTGGGAAATAAGCTGCTTAATTGTATATGTCCAAATCAAATTAGCAGGAAGAATCTTAATCCGAATTCTCACACTTAACATGAAAATATAAGTTAAAACTGTAATGGTCTAATAATACATGCTCTTTAACATACAGTTTAACTTGATATGAAATTTACAAAAAAGGGTCTAAAATAAGTGATCATATAAAGAAAGCTAGATGTCGCTGTATACTTTTGGGCGATTCCGTAGTTTTGACTGCATTTTTCTTTCAAATATTGGGAGGATGCAATGCAGACGGAAAACGGAAGGTTGTAGATCAGAATTATATCAAAATAACATTTTCCTGCCATTCTTTACTTACATTTGAATACGTACTGAAATCCTAAGGGAGACAGTCAAACACTAAAATAGTTATATTCATTATTGTATGAAATGGATACAATGACTGTGAATGTACATTATTTCATTGTTTATTTCAATGAAATACAACACGGTATGTATATTTTGTGACTTGTGTTGCATTGATGAGCAGTTATGTACTACGAATCATAAACCTTGACAGATAAATGATTAACAATATTAATAAAATAAATGAATTTGATTTCATCCTGTCAAAATATATTCCGTAAATTAGTACAGAGGGTGGAATGTCATTTCCGCTTTGACAGTTGAGAAACACAAACCTATCGCCTAGATTGAAGCAATTTTAACATGTTGCTATATTTCACATAAACCGAGTAGTTACTTCTTTTGATCACGTGTCTGTCTGACTATAACCCTAATTGACAAGGACTTCCAGTTTTCCTGCCGACGTTTGCGGGTTTTCCATGATCTCTTCTCTAAACTAAAAGCCAAGATATAGCTCAATAATTGCTGAAATTGATGGTAAACTCCAAACAAACGAAAAACATTGTAAATACACAATAATATACATGTAAATTAACAGCTATGTGAGCTGTTTTCTGTACTCAGTACGAGTCCTGAATATAGCTGAAATATTGCTTGCTGGACGTTAAACATCAATCAATCAATCTGTACTCAGTGACAATTATATTAATATGTGTTCTTTCATGTTCTATCAGTAAAATGTGTTCCTTTTTTAATTCATTGACAACAATTGCAAAATATTTTTGACATTTTCATAAATACCGAGAAAAAGTACGCGGTTAAAGAACCTCAGATATTAAAATTAACAGTTCCTGTCAGTTAGGGTTGAAGTCGATGACACCAATCCACAATTCTGAAAGAAATGTAATCATTTCCACTTTAAATATTCAAGATACCAATAAAAAAAACCATAAAATCGGTAGTCTGTAATCCAAGTTCTGCATTGACCATACGTGAAGTTCTTAATACGTGATTGTCGTAATAAAGTTGATTGATTGAAGCGGGAGCTGTGTAGTCTTGAAGCAGCTATTGAAGACGTTTATATTTTCACCAGTCTTTTTCGTTCACGGGAAAACTAATAACATTGTAGCCATATCTATATTGAAATTAAATTGTCATGGCAACGCTTTGTATAAACCGGATTTTCTTGTATGCCATATCTTTTAAAAACTTAATTTAACCAATTACAAAATATACAATCCCTTTTCCTCAATTTATTCTGTTGGTGACGATGACGGATATAAAATGGGTCTGGCAGTTGACAAATTTTATCTTTCTCTGTTTTCACAATCCATTTTTTTTCGGATAGGAGGTATTATGACGTGTTCTGTTCTGACTCTAAAACGAATAATCGTACCCTCGCTTTTTTAGCGTTAAGCCGACAAATCACAAAACTATCATCGGATTATAACGGCAGTAAAATTCGACTTATTCTGACCCCCTTCAGGATGGATAGGGTCGGGCAATTCAGCCTCCTGTAGCGGGATCGAAATCCCTACTCATAGCGAATACTACAGCAGCGTTATTTAACGTTCGAGGAACGTGGCATTTTTCCCAACACGGTGCACTAATATGGTTTGCGGTCAGGTTTTCCGTATTATGGCCTGACAACCCCAGCTTGCCACGGGTACCCCATTCAACCACCTGGGGCACACATCCCAGTCGGTCTTTAGGCAAACCGACCTGACACGCCGGTCAGGGTACTGGGCGCTATTTAGTCGCCTTTTACGACAAGCTAGCGCGACTGCGGTCTATTCTTTTGGCCATCCGGATCCCGAACGGGGTAATAGAAGGGGTTATCAGAGACGATATATTTACAAATATTAACGATTTTTATTTTGTAACAAATGGTTTGGACTTTCAACCTCAATAACCACAAAGGCACACACTGTATGAGTCACTGTCATTTTTAAAAGTTAAATTATTTTTATTAAAAAAATCATTTGAATGGTTAAAATCCAACATTTATTGACAATCATATCGTTTGAATTAACTTTAAATATAACGACTGTTTTGTAAAATGTTAATATGAAATTTCAATGTTATGAATTTTGAATCGAACAAAGGACTTAAAACTGTATAAATTGCCGCATTGTATTGTCATACATGTACATGTACACAGATGTACGTTCGAAAATCAATAAGATATTGCGGTATTTAGTCAGATAACAGTGTGACATTATACCAGTTCGTTAAGTAAACATGTATGCAGGTACATCCTGTATAAAATAATGAATATGTATATACATGTATAATTACAAGTAACCCATTGCAAGGTAAAGAAAAAGGGGTACCGTTTTGGGGTACGTCATTTTACAGTCACACCTGCTCAACAGATCATCTATAAATAAATAAATAAATAACTTTTATTTAGAGTCGGCATATATTACACAACATGTAGATTATCTACATGTATCTATTCACTAGAAACCTCAAGAGAGTTTCTAATTAGATTATTAAAGGACCACGTGCTTTAAAGACCGCTATGGTTTGACTTCTTTTCAGTATTAATCAATACTAAGCTAATTTAAGTAACAAATGCTCTTAAAAATTTTAAGTTTGGCTGGAAAAACCTGTTTGAAATATTGCTACAAGGGTACTATAAGTTAATCCGGATGAATGGATGTGTATTTATGAAATTAATTCAAGGGAATAAAATTAATTCAATAAAAATACAACATCTTACCTTATATGAATACCAATGATGTGTTCCCTTTAAATATCACAGTGACTTCTGTTACAAATCAATGTCCGTCTCGTCTCACTTCGAGTGAGATATCAGTCAAGAGTTTTATTATGCAACTGCCAATGACTAAATAAGGTTTCTCCAGATATTTACACGCGCGACTGTCGATGTTTACACAGCAGATGTCAAAATAATATACAGGTATAGATTTATTCCATGTATGATTGATATTTCAGTGTATTGTGTATTAAAAAGTGATTTAAAATATTTAAATATAATTTTAGAGAAAATTTGAATAATGTTGTTAAAGAGGGATATATATTTAAAATATGTAAATTTTAAATATCGTTAATTGTATATTTTTTATGATTTCTGCAAATTATTATATAAACTCCTGATAACAATTTTATCATTTATACAAACAGAAATTAAAAATGTATTTTCAAGAATTTTGATACAAGTTATATTTTAAGTCCAGCGTCTCTTTTTGAAATACTTAAGTGTCAAAACCTTCGATTTAACCACATTCTATATTATGATACCCCAGCATATAACTAGGTTTAATGTCAAAAGGTGGCTTTAGTTAAGAGAAATATTTAAAAAGATATGTAAAGTAATTGATTTAACAGGAACTCCAACGGTCTTTTTCGGATTATATATACATATATATACATGTATATTTTACGATGTAGAAGAACAGGAATTGCATGTAATCTTTAGCAAAATGCATATCTATAATTAGCTTACCAGCATCGTATTACTTTATTACATATAAAGCAATGGGATGGCCAGTTTGATAATACACACACGTAATACATGTATTTTAGTTAATAATGTAAATACGAGGGAAAATTTAGGAATTGTGAATTGAAGGGCTAGGGAATTTACTAATGTAAGTCTGCTGCCCGGCTGATGTGTTGTAATATATCATACTGTTATTACGTCATAATTATAATTCTAATTAAACTATGGGCTTTCCTTTGAATAATTTATTTCTCTTAATTGTAATATGTTTTTGTACAAGTGTTGCAAACGTCACACGCGTCTATTTTGATATACGTGTTTGTCTCTATATGACTACACGTATATCATTTATGACAAAAGAAAACCTCAATTTTTGTATATAAAATATATTAAATATTTAATGTAAATTGTTACTGTATGCGCTTTTATCGGATTTATATTTTTGTGCGTGTTCTGCTACTATACTTATTACATATTTTAAAAGCTCAATTGTTTATTTTGTTTACTGAACATGTTTTAAAATATCCATTTTATCAGATCTTATAGGTGACGTTAATCCGTTTTCTAAATATCTCCTTTCAATAATCTCAACTGCCAATTTTATGTAAGTATTGTTTGATAAACTTAACCGTAAAGATCATGCAGACATTATCCATCTTTATAATTTGTTTGCCGCTAAGTTTAGACTTCAGTCGGAATCAGCCTTTCAAACTTGCAACTGTACGTCCGTCCATCCATCCGTCTGACTGTCCACCCAAGAACAAAATAAAGAGGATATACATATATACAGCAATATTATGTGGATTCTACTTGTATCTGGATTTTCTGACTGCAAATTTCTCACGCGGTTTTTAGTGCGTTCCGTGTTGCATATCTTTGGGTTTTTTTCGGTGCTGTTCCCGATCCTTGTTTTTCAGCCCATGCATTTGTCTGTCCATGTTTTATCGCGACTTATAGAGCCTTGTGATATCTTGACTCAACCTCTACGAGCAATAAACAGTGACGTAAACATGTATTCGTCAATCACCGTTCATTAATGGTATTTAATTATTAACTTCCTTGTTTAAAAAATAATAATTAAAACACACTTCGTGTAATGCATTGCAAATAAAAAATAGTAAGATTATCAATAGTGTTATGTAGTAAAGAGAAAGTTGTATGTGCCGGTTAAAACAAATCTCGTTGACCAAATCACTTATTATTGATTTCAGCTTTTTCATTTTATTTACATCTGACATAACAAATACAATTTAAACAATAAATATCAGATGATTGGATTTTCAATGCGTCGTTTTCTTCAGAATTGCAGTTATTACTTCAACGTTGTTGACATATTACTCTGCAAAATTAGAAACTTCTTATCGACCGAAAGAATTCTTAAGTACGTCGATGTTAATTTGAGTGGGATTTTGCGATGTAAAATATTTCACGTATGGATTTTGCTTTCAGTTACATGGAGAAATTTCTATAGTTTCTATCCGCATATTTTTATTCATGCAGACAGTTTTAATTTCGGATGTGATAATGACTCAAATGAGACAGTCAAATAGTATATTGTTCATATTTAAGGTCGTTTTCCACGAATGGAATTAATGTATATTTTTCAGATTATTATTGTTCCGCCTTTATTTTAATACAAACATCGTTTTTAAAAGTAAGCGAAAGTTCAAAATTCGTATCTATTAATGAATTCTTATCGACTATTTGAAAAACATCCTGTTACAGCAAGTCTCGATCATCCAAACGCTTAATTGCATTTTATTAATTAATTAATTCGTCTGGATTCATCTCTATATTGAACTCGTAGTCTCGATCACCCAGACGCATATATAATAGCGTCTGGGATCACCTTATTTTAATTTCGCTACCAATAGGTGGAGACAAACAATGATTCTATTTTTAGAGCCCTATTTTTAAACCAGGAAAACCATGCAAACATATATATACTTATAATATGACGTCACAGTAAGATTCACTCTTGATTATGCATAACAATAATATTTGTTTAATTAATTGATAAAGTAATATTTTATAAAAATATTCAAATTTAAACTTTGGTACAATTTGTTGTACACTTCTTGATATGAACGGAAGTAATTTTTTAGACTATAAAAATATCATCCAATCAAAAATTACGCCCAGTTTTGGGCGTAATGGTAACGAGTTTAATATAGAGCTGAATCCAGACGCACAAATGTAATTAAGCGTCTGGATGATCGAGACTATTGAACTCGTTATCATTACGCCGAAACTGGGCGTAATTTGATTGGATGATATTTTTATTGTTTAAAAAATTACTTCCGTTCATATCATTGAGTGTATAAAAAATTGTACCAAAGTTTACTTTTAAATGTTTTTTTTTATATAAAATATCACTTTATCAATTAATTAAACAAATATTATTGTTATGCACAATCAAGAGAGAATCTTACTGTGACGTCATTTTATAGGTATAGACATGTTTACATGGTTTTCCTGGTCTAAAAATAGGGCCCTTAAAATAGAATCATTGTTTGACTTCACCTATTGGTAGCGAAATTTCCACAAGGTGACCCCAGACGCTATTATATATGCGTCTGGGTGATTGAGACTATGTTTCAGCTGGAAACCTTTTTCCCTACTGGTTTTAGTCTCGATCACCCAGACGCATATATATAAGCGTCTGGGATCACATTGTTTTAACTTCGCTACCAATAGATGGAGACAAAACAATTATTCTATATTTAGGGCCTATTTTTAGACGAGGAAAAACATGCAAACATGTTTATACTTATAAAATGACGTCACAGTCAGATTCTCTCTTGATTGTACATAGCAATAATATTTGTTTAATTAATTGGTAAAGTAATATATTATAAAAATATTCAAGTTTAAACTTTGGAACAATTTTTTATACACATTTGCTATGAACGGAAGTAATTTTTTAAACGATAAAAATATCATCCAATCAAAAATTACGCCCAGTTTTGGGCGTAATGATAACGAGTTCAATACAGAGATGAATCCAGACGCACAAATGCAATTAAGCGTCTGAATGTTCGAGACTATACTGATGTATCTCGCAGAATAAAGACAACCGTATTATCGCGTAAAAGATACTGAAAACCTAACAACTGGGAAATGTAAAGTAATATCATTTTATTATGTATTGGCTAAAGTAAATTTTAAGAAAATCGAAACATTTTATGCAAATGTCTACCCATTTTTTTAAAACCAATGATATTAGTTATATTGACACACTATGTTGTTTTGTTCCACTGAAGCATGGATTTTTAACAATAGTGCTACAAAAAACATGCGATTTTGTGTAAAAATTGTCTTTCCAAATTGGGGTAACTTGTTGTTACCATAGCAACTACTTACAAAAAGTTATTGTTTTGTTTTGTCAATGCAATGTTTAGATATTAGTCTATACTATGTTACTGTACCATTAAAACATACAATTTTGTTATCATTTATCCTATGTAAAGATCTTTTGAAGAGGGGTAAATTACTATTTTCATGTATTGTTGCCATTGCAACCAGTTTTCGACTTCTAATAAATGATTTATATTCTCAACATTGTGTTTTGTTTCCTCCTAAAGATAATTTTTAGCCAATAAGAAGTTATTTTGCCCTATTTTTCTACAATTTCATTTTTTTCACTTTCCACCCAAAGCTCAACGCTCATTGGCATAGCCTCTTAACAACAAACTTCCTGTACAACCGAAAGTGCATAGCAACTATGTATTTGTGTTTTTAATACAACATTACCTTTAGCCTATTTACTAGAAAAGGTCGCTTCCAGTTGACGAATTGTTTACATATTATTAGGTCAGGACATAACGAGGTGTTAAAATACTTTTGGGTTCAAAAGGTCATTTCCGGTTACAAACACACTATCCGATATAACGCCAAGCTCCAGAGAAAAATCATAGACAAGCTGAACATATTCTAATACATGTAGTAAGTTCGATCCGAAAATGCGCAGTCTCAGACAAGGTTCTGATCAACCTATTTTCTAAATTTGTCAATTAGCAGATCATGTTCTAATTCGCATAGAGCCCGCTCGCATTGTTTAAACTATTCAGATGAAGTGATTTGCGATTGGTGCATATAGGTGTAATATTTATGGACAAAGCGGCACAACTCTAGAACTTTATTAGACAGGTCTGTTGAGGCAATTTTATATAACCAAAAATTGCATCAACAGTGAAATTTAAATCTATATATGTCACTCACAAGTTTTTTAATCTTTGTGATGGTTAATAATTATAAAGATTTACACTGAAAATAAGAACCAATTGTTTCAATGAACTATTAAGAAATCGTCATGTTTGAAGTTTGCTTATAACATGCTATGGGTAATATGCTCGAATATTTTAATCTTTATTGTAAAACCAAGTTGTTAACCTTTAGTAGTTCAGCTTAATATGAATTATTTTTCGTTAATTCACGTTAACAATCAACATCCGTTACCGTATAGCGTCAGCTGGCCCATAGTTAGCTGGCCGTAATCGTATATTAATGAAAAATGTGCGACTTTAACGCGACATCGTAACTTTCGTTTACAAATCGACCCTTGGTCAGAATAACTTTAAACAGTCAAAATATACTGTTAACTCTAACAACTTTAAATGTGAAAACTTTTGACCACAAAACTAAAAAAATACAGATATATCAATATTGATTTTTTTTCATGTTATTAGTTTTATAATAATTATATTATTACTCAAACAGTTGAAATATTATTTTTGTCCCAAGGTGCTACAAAAAGTTGAGCAACATAGAGGAAATGTTTAAAAATAAACTTGATGATTGTTAAATTTTTTTGTCGGATACCACAGTGTCAAGTTAATGTATGTCTAAGACAGGTGGTGTAGTCAAGCAGAGAGAAAGACAGAAACATAGAGAGAAGACCGAATAACGTTCCTACTTCAGGGAAGCGTAGGTTCTCGTCTTAAAAACATATGCTAACTATCAACTGATCTAATTGTAGTTTACACATTTAAAAAAGCAATACACAATTGTCTGTTTCGTTGTATAAAATCAACTTGGTTACAAAACATTTCAAAACAATTTTAGTGGCACACAGTACAACGTTAGACGTCAACCAAACGAGAAACCTGCCCAACAAATCACTTTTATTAGACAAAAACTTGTATGTATATATAAGTCAATTACTTTGACAAACACCTGCCGAAATTTTTTTACTGATCTTGGATTTGAAAGGTTTTTAGGCTCTCCCTTAAATGACATGTTCAACATGGTTGACTGTATATGAAAGTACTGCTCCCCTAATTTTATGATCTTCGCTAAACTGTAATTTTTTGACAAATCATTTATTACACCAACTGTTATGGTGTTCAATATGTTTGAATTTTAAAAACATCATAACTTTGTATTTTTAAATCACGCAGTTTGTAGAATAAGAATAAGAATAAGAATAAGAATATTTATTTAACCAATCATGGACCCTTGCGGGTAGAAAATTTACAATACAGTTATTACAATGATTATAAAATGACAATGAGAATGACTAGGAAAATAGTATGTAGTTAATAATATACTACAATAGTGAAATAAAGGGAGATAATTATTGAAATAATTGGATAGTTTCCCTATGTACCTTTTCTAAAACTTCTTGTATTAACTTTATGACAATAAGAGGAAAGTTAAATATAATGCAGTCTATTATTACCATTTTGAATATAAATATATAGATATAGGTGTCTATTGAAATAATGTATTAAACATATATTTACATTTATATAAAAGATAAAGTAACAGACCTACAAATATGCATGGAAATATACAAAGTACATGTAAACATACATGTACCCTGCACATTTAGATATAATTATCAATATAAATAAATCATTAATGAGAGCAGTTATCCCTACTGGTTATCAGTATTTAATCTTAGCTTGAAGCTCTCTAGAAGGAAATTTCCTAATTTTTCAAGTATAAACAAATTTTCATTCGTCATTAGCCAATAAAATTTAAAATTTTCCTCTAAATGAACCAAATTTTGGCAGCAACCAGTAATATAAGTAAATAACTCATTCCGTAAATTTTGATAAATGGGGCATTTTATTAAAAAATGACTCTCATTTTCTATATCATTTATGCAAAATCTGCATGTTCTAAGTGTTCTCTCTATGGGTTTTGGTTTTTGCCTCTCTGTCTCAATTCTTAATTGATGAGAGCTTATACGAAGCTTACATATTATTTGTCTTATCTCAAAATTTTTTATATCTAAATATTTTTCTCGTATTTTTAAGAATCGGGCACGCTTATTGTAAAGGTGATTCGTGGTAGCAAAAACCAATAACTTTGATGCAGATTGACAATTGAAAAAAAAAAGACAATTGCAGAATTGTTTGTGCATATTATTTTGGTCACGTGAGATATTTATTGTAAAAGAACAGTAACGTATAGTGCAGATTAATATGTTAGTTTTCCTACTGCCAGAAATTCGAGTCATGCACTTAATAAAAAATACATATCTGTTGACCTATTAAGTAACAAATATGGTAATAAAATTTCCGTATACACTTAATGTCTCTTAAACTTGGGATTGTTTTATTTACAAATGCTTCATTTTAAAAAAAACATGTATTTAGATTTTTGTGTATGTAGAAATTCGGCTCCCTTCTGAATCATATGTTACTAAAAACTGACAAATAGCAACACAAAATTTTTTGAGTATTTTCAAGATTAACGTAGGTTTTCTATAACGTCTTGATTCGTTTCATCACTTTTTCTTGTCTTGTTTCCTAAAAATAACTTTTTCTAATCCCATCATCGGAGATTCAAACGCTAAAGATGCTACAAATGCTACACCGTACGATATCACTACAACTGCCAGAAACTGGTATATCTGAAATAAAAATTATATACTCTATGCATAATGTCAGTTGATATTTCACTACTAATACAGTCTGCACTCCATAAAATATATCTGAGAATCTCATTGCAGACATGGTGTGCTCGATTAAAGTCTTAATTGACCAATCGGAAGGTCAATGGTTTTCACTGGGTATTCCGGCTTCCCCCCATTAAAACTGGACGCTACGATATAGTTAAAAAATTGTTGAAATATACAAACAAATTATTATCAAATATATGTGAAAAGAAATAAAGAGCAGAAACCGAGTTCACCGTAGTGTGAGGTTCGTATTTTGATCTTTAAGGTTTTCTTTCGCTTGTTCCTGATAAATGTTACTTGTATTTGTCATTTCATTTTGATTTTCTGCATTGTGTTTGTCGTTCCATATTCCTTTTTGGTTTTTCCAAACAACAATTACCGCAAACGTTTTCATTCATGTGAATGGGGCGAACATATATAACCGATTTTAACAAACTAATACACGAAAATGGTCCTTTATTGTAAAAGTATCACAAAAATCACCTGTAAATTTACGTAAAAATATTCTAATTATTAATATAAAACAAAACTGACCATAAATAGCATATTCTTTACTACTTTATTAACTAAGGAAGTTTGTTCATTCACTGAAACACAAATATTTATTAAAATCTTATAGGAAACAAATGTAATACGTTCAACATATTTACTAAAAAACGACTTACAACATCTATGTCAGTATAATGAACTAATCGTTGTCTCGTAAACATATAGTGGTATATAACGACTGGATGAACTAAGTAAGCACAGTACGTCAGACGACTTAATGGTAAAAGTCCCTTCCATGATAAAATGGTATTTATGAAGCCTAAAATAAAAACAAATATAAAATTTTTTATCAATTTGTATTAGGACCAAAAATGAGTTTTTCTCTATCTTAATAAAAAATACTCATATTACGAAAGTATGGTGGCCGGATCCGGCAATTTGGCGTTTCTACATTTTCGCTTAAAAATATCCAAGATGGAATCGCAATAATGCAAAAAAGATAGACTGGAAACGCTAACGGTGTTCGTTTTTCCTGTTTTTCTTTCCGTTTCTACCACTATATTAAAATTGAAAAAAAGCATAACAGCAAAACCGCATTCATGCAGCCGTAGTTTCACTTTTAATTCAGTTGGCCTTTTCGTCTCTGCGTTTTTATGGTCTTTTAACAAGGGTTTATAGTTTATAACTATTGTGAGTATTTCTCTCCAATTGCATTTCTCGATAGTTCTATTGCAAATAAAATGAACAATTGAAAAAGGCATATCCAGACTTCCAAAAAATGGCGGGAGTCGCCGAGTATTGCTAAAATATGCGGGCTTAAAATAAAAGTCCAATACTAAGCTACAACTTAGAGTAAATAAAAAACTAAATTAAAGGAATGATCGGGCATTCGGATCCGTCGCTTACATGGCAAAGGATTCCAAAATGTCGTTGAATACATGTATTGTCTTTCTGTAATACAATGTAACATAATTTTTCATTTTCTATTGATGATCATGTCACTTATGAATGTAGCATCTGCTCAGTCCAATTAAATGCACTAAAAATATCGCGCATTATGTAGCATTAGGAAACAGTAAATTAATTTATCTTGAGGTTTATGTCAGCCCTAACTGATTTGTAGACGAGACGCAGTTTTTTGTTTTTGTTTTATTTTTGTAGCAGTTATACATTAACCTTTATAATTAACTATGTTGCTTGAAATGTAATGCATGCTTGAAGCCAAGACGGAAAACTGGTATTTTACTTCTTATATTGTATTGTGACATATTTTTTTCCTATTTGTTAAAAAATATTATAAGCATTACGATGTATAATGGGAAAACTAACCTCCATAGCCATTAGCACAAGAGAAGACAACCCAGGACACACAAGCTCCCCACATTGTTCTGTGGACGGTGTTGTATAGTGACGCGACCTCTGTGGACACACGACTATAATTAATGTCATCATATTGACCATACAGTACTAGACAGGCTACGACAGAAGCTACTACCCATCCGAGTAAATTCAGAAACTGAAAGGAAAACCAAACAATTAATAATTTATTCTTGTACAATTTCTTCAACACGCACTGCAAGTATGTTAACATGAGTGTTACAAGATCTTGCTAGGCGTACCCGACTTTATCATTATATGCCCTCCATTTTTCTGTTGAAGTTTAGAATTTCGCACCGGTTACTGCAGATTCTTTTAGAAGAAAGACGTCATGATTTACTTGAAAAATGACAGAAAGCAAGATAAAACTTTATGAAACAAATTTTATTTATTGATGATGGCCTTGACCTGGGTCAATCAATCAATCAATCAATCAATCAATCGCATTTTGGCGCATCCACATTGCGTTCTTTAACAGTGCAATCTAGCCAGTCATTATTTAATATAATACAATTTTCTCCTATTCAAGGACTTATTTATTAATTAATTAAAACAACTATTCATGTAAATAAGGCGCTCCTTGTCGTTTTGTTTTGACTTTTCAAAGTAATCCAAATATGTAAAATGCACAAGTTTGCACCATTATTAAAGGTAATAAAAAAATTACACCATAATACACGCATGCATATGATAAAAAATTCAACAAACACAACAAAAAAGAAAGTCTTCATGTAACATAAATACTAAGGTCTTTGACAATGAACTTTTAATCTGTTATCAACTAACATAAAACAAGCTATACATTGGAAGGGTAGTTTGAGGTAATATATGACATGATCGCATTCTACAAGCTTTCAACATACTTTATTTAATCTGTACTTTTTTCTGTATAACAAATAGCCTGTATACATTCCCACTAAGTATGGACCCATTCTGAAGTATGGTCTAGTGTATAACTTCATATAATTATTACTACAAAAAATAAAAGATGTTAAGTTGTTAATCAAAGAATATGATATGTCAATGTTATATTGTGTTTGTTAGTTTGTTTGAATGTTGTTAAACGCCACTTTCGGCAATTTTTCAGCTTTATCGTGGAGTCCAGTTTTTGTTGGGGGAGGAAGCCGGAGGACCCGGAGAAAACGCCCGACCTTCGGTAGGAAAACTGGCAATCCTTGTCATGTTATATTGTGTATTTCGTCGTTACCTGTAACTAGTATAACTTGGTACCTATAAATAGTATGGCAACTTACAAGACTTATCTTAAATCCTAAAGTCTGCTTGTCTGGTTATTTGTTTATGCTTTTTATTACTGGGAGGGCTGGGATTCGTTTTATGCGTTGCTATTCAAGATTGTAGTGCATTGACTAAAGTATTCATTATTCGTGTTTTTAAAACAGGTTTTAATATATTCATCAAAATAACATGTTGTTGTACATTTTAAATGCCAAAATATGTTTAAATCTAAGAACGCAAATTACACGACCCGAAGCAAGTTTGACCATTATGCTACTAACTGTCGCAAAAATGTAGGCATATACATTCAGAACTCAATTTGAATGTTATATCTTTGATTGTCTGTTTAGTTTTTATCCGCTGTCTATTATATATGCTTTGAAGATATAAAATTGATTGACAACAAAAAATAATGAATTTAGTAAACATTTTATTTTGAAAATAATATTAAAGACAAAAATCTCTCTGACCTGTCAAAGGAGAAAAACGAGTAAGTCAACCGTTTGACTCTAACAACGTATATATATTACCACGACATTTATTCATTATAAAATATGTTTCTATAATATTACAACAATGCTAATAAAAATGTTAAGATACCAATTAAGGTTATAAAATTTAATATAAAGCCACCGTCGGTAAACCACCGTATATTCAAATGCATTTCTATCAACCGTGGGTTAATCCAAATCGAAATCGGCTTATTCAATATTTCACTGTCTGATGCAATTTCGCTAACCCACATTTAAAATTTTTTTATACTGATGCAAGACTTAGCGGCAAAACTACGGAGGCGTAAGGGGACATGAAAAATAAGAATAATTTTTTTTATTTGTTATTGCGATAAAACGAAATTGTTATATCGAGATCTCGTTAAAACAATCTATCGTGATCTCGAGAAAATAAAATTGTTATATCGTGATCTAAACATAAGATATATCGTTATCTGGAGAAAACGAAATTGTTATATCGAGATCTCGATAAAACAATCTATCGTGATCTCGAGAAAACGAAATTGTTATATCGTGATCTCAATATAAAATACATCGTTTTCTCGAGAAAACGATATTATTATATTAAGATCTCGATAAAAAATAGATCGTATCTCGAGACAACGATATTATTATATTAAGATCTCGACAAAAAATAGATCGTTATCGAGAAACCGATATGGTTATTGTTTTCTTGAGATCACAATATAACAATAACAATTTAACAATATCGTTTTCTCGAGATAACAATACCGTTTTCTCGAAATAACGATAACGATAGACTGTTTTATCGAGATCTCGATATATCAATTTCGTTTCTAGAGATCTCAAATAAGTTTTTTTTCTTACGATATATATATTTTTTATCAAGTTCTCGATATAACAATATCGTTTTATCGTGATCTCGAATTAAATTTTTTTTTCTTATTTTTCATGTCCCCTTACTGCTTCCGAACAAACGGGGGACACATAAATAACGTACGTAACCAGCTGTTACCGATTATGAACTGAAGCAAAACAAAGCCGGTTATATGGGTTAATATAAGAATCAATGGTAAATCATCTAAGTTTTTTAGTCCATTATTTATTACATTTATATTGTTGCTTCAAAAAATTGGAATTAGTAGTAAAATTACCCATCCATTATTGACATAGGAATGTCCCACTTTGTTGCCATAACTCCCGTTGCTATCCATGTACCCAACAAGAAGGCTAACAGTATCCCGACACCAAACGCATGAAAACTGTAAAAAAGAAGGCTTGTCTAAACAGGTTGCTATAACAAGCAATTTAAGTAACAAGTGATTTTTAAATGTGTATCTGCCTTATTTAGTAAGGCAAACCGATCAAACAGGATTTCATGTCTTACAGGTACGAATCTGTTAATAAATAACCCGTATCAGCTGGCACTCTCTCTGTATTTTTACGGTGCACACAAGAGCACACAATAAATAGCACATTATACTAAACTTTACCGTGTCAATATGACGGGTTTTTGCTTGACAAAACGGAAAACTGCTACCGCGTTTGGTCGAGTTTATGGTCCTTTAGTAGATCTTATATTACACTTTTTGAAAGTAAAAATTATTTTCCACAGTTAATCGGCTTTTTGAAATGCGGTCGTTTTTCATTTTGCTAGATCGATTTTCCATACTAAATTTTGACCTTGTTTTGAACGGAAGTGTACGTTAAGAAAATTCCATTGTTGTCTATTCGAAATCCTTCGTGTAATGTCGTCTGCAGTTGAGGCGGGAAAAGTCTCGCGGTTTGTCCGAATACCATTGTACGTTACGAAAGCAGACGAACGTTTGTAAACAACATTAGACCACTTTAGAAACAAAAATGGCTGACTTCCTATGGTAATTCGATCTACCAAAATGAAAATTCAGCAGCATTTCACAACGCCGTTTAGCTGTGGAAAATAATTGTTGATTTCAAAAAGTGTAATTTAAGATGTACAAAAGGACCATAAACTTGACCAAACGCGGTAGCAGTTTTCCATTTTGTCAAGCAAAAACCCGTCGTATTGACACGGTAAAGTTTAGTATAGTTGGGAATGCTTAACACATGCTATTGCAGGTAATTCAGCATGTTTTTTAATTTTTCTTACAATTTTATTCAAATTTATTAAAGAAAATACAGGTATGTGTTTTCTACTTTAAAACTCTTGTCATGTTAACGATGGGGCCATACTGTGAGCGTTAACAGTGGTCAACCCACAGAGCTCAAAGAGCTGCCTAGCGCTTTCACGGGTGGTGGATAGAAGAAACCCTCTCTGGGGGGGTGTTTCAGGTCATAATACGGAAAGCCTGACCGCGGATAAAAGTGGGCAACCTGCTTGAAGAAAGCCACTCGATCTATAAAAAAAACCGGAAAAGACCTCTTTTGTAGAGTAGGCTCGTAGCCGCTACAAAAGGCTAAATAGCTGAAGTGCTGCTCGCTGGACGTAAAGTAATCATCCAATCAATCAGTCAATCATTGTAACGTTTATTTTAGGCAAGAGATTATAAGTATACATTAGACAAACTATGTTATAGTGCTAAAATGTTAATACACATTTATACATCTAGAATACAAATAACAGTAACTTAATGTTTGCTGTGTTCAAATACGATATGAAGGGCCAACAGTATTGATATTGCAAAGAATCTTCGCAAAGTCCTCTTGTATTAATCCCGATACTGTATATATTTAAGAGAAATTCTCAGGGCCTCTGTGGCCGAATGATAAACTTGGCTGATAATTCGGGTTTCTTTGCTGTTGCCAAGGGATATTTCTACTAATTGTTATCTTTAAATCTTACTATATTTTAGAATCCAGGAGCATGTGCGTTTATTTAAACTAAAAGATTGACGTGCGTTTATTAAAGTATATATCTTTATTGTAAAAAGATATAACTTTTAACATGCCGCTCGAATTAGCCGTTGATATCTTACAACTATCATATACCTATAAATACTTACTAGAATAGCGGCAGTATTATTAATGGACTCAGTACAAAAAACTGCATGTCATTTGCAAGATACCATGCCCATCCAAAACACTGGAATATTTAGGACAAAAAATTATAATCATATTAGTACATATTACAAACCATCGGAATTCAATGCATTTAGAACAATAACATATATTTTATTGAAGTTAATATTAAACAACTGTTAAAAAATGTACAAATGGTTCATAATTTTTCATTTATAGTTTTTTACTTTTTCAAGTGCTTAATTCAGAGACCTTTGTATGAATATATCATTTAAAGACAATTTTATTTTACGTACCGAATCTTCTTGCTTGTCAACAAAGTTGTTTATATATAAGAAGTTGTAGTACCAAGAATTTTTACAGTAATTTGATTCAACACCGTCTTTAACCCACATCGGACCACTTCCGATGTAAGGAAATAAAGACACATATACCATTAGCACAAGCATATATGGAGGAGTGAGTCTGAAATTAATACAAACTTTATGAGTGGAGTCGATCTGAAATTAACACAATCATACAGAGTATGAGCAATCTGAAATAAATCTATACAGTCACTTGATTTCATAAAAATTTAGGGCACTTTTAGTGGTAAGCGGCAACATGAAGTGGCTGTTTTGTACCGGGGATTAAAGCCCACACTAAACATAAATTTATGGAAGGTGGTCCGAGTTTAATGCCGTTGACGCGATGTAAAAGAAGTGCTTTGAAGACGCTGCCCTAAATAAAAATCACGTGATACCATAAATCACAAATATATAATGTGGGATCGATCTGAAATTAATGCTGTCATATAGTTTACGGTCAGCCTAAAATTAATATAGGAGGGTCACTAGTATCTAAAATTGTCCGGAAACTTAAAAAAGGTGTTTTTTTCTTGACAATTTTGATAATTTTATTTTGCATTAACGCATAAAACATGAATACTGTCATAACTTCTTGTTTAGTGCCTCCTTATTATACCAACGATTGAAAAGTGGAGGTATATAGGGGTGTCGGTCCGTGCGTCCGTCCGTTTTACTTGGGATAACCCAACTGTTATCCAATATTACAAGATTTATAGATAGTTTTAGTAAAACTTTCACAGAATCGTTGTATTGTCATAAAGTGGCATCGGTACGATATTTTAGATTTCCCAGCATAGACTTTGCGGGAATCTACACGTCGAATACTTAATGGTATTTGACGAAACTCTTTACTGAATCATTTTCATATAGTGCCATTGTGCGTCTGCTTATTTGAAATTTTTTTGGGCGTGAAATTGGTAAGTGGAATTATACATTATTGAAAATTGCTCACATTTGAAAATAGTATCGATAACTGACCTCCAAAATCGATGAAAATAAAACATTCCCCAATTCAGTTTGCCTTCATTCTTTTTAAGTTCTTTCATAACAAGATAAGTAAGTAAAATACCACTGAAAAAGACGAAAAATAATTAGCTTAAGTTACTTAATTAGTATATTTTGTATGTAATCTTGTCCACTGTTTGATTATAATTCAATTAATTAATCTTCAAACTCCAAACGCGAAATACTTTAACAGAAACGGAAAGTCAACTTAAATGAATTTTATTCATCAAGTTTATTTTTTCATGTAAAACTGAATAAACCAAGACAAAATCAAAGTTCAACTATAAACAATATTTGAAACAAAAAGTAACTGGCTTGGCCTGGTGACTGATGAAACCTTTTCAGCAATTTCGGCTAATTTAGGGCTATTACAATACATGTATCTTCATAATAAATCAGGTTGAAAATACTGCGTATTAAGTACACGTCTACATTATTCGTATGTTGAATTTGCTAGGTATATTAAACATACACAGAGACTGTATATTTATATCAACATAGAGAACAATGTTTTATAACAAATAATTTGAATTCCTTTTACTGTCCTGTAGAGCATCGACAGCATATAGCTGATCATTAAATAATGTGTTTGATCTGTATACTCGTATGTAGCGAGGTGCGTGTGACATTCATCCGTAATTTCTAGTTATTTACGTACCTCAGCGTAAAGAACGTGTCGACAGAGACGAGAGCATTACTGATGGCGCCAAATGATATTCTCTTGAGCATTCGAGGATAGAATGTCATCAAATTATCTGTCAATGTAAAATAGCAATAATATGGAATATAATAATTATAGACTTCTACTGTTCTCAAGGCTTTACCTACAAATCTACCCAGGGTGTCCGCTAGTGGCAGGTTCTACAGGAGTTTGTCAGCTAATAATAAGAAAAACCTTAATACGGACCATACAAAAAAGTGCCATGCACTGATGGCTTATTTAGGTCGCCATAGAAGCAAAAGTCTCTGTTGTTCCCGTTTATTAACATTTTTAGTCCTACTCAAAATTTACTTTCCTAATGTTTTTGTTGTTTGTTAACTTCCTGTTAACCCACAGTCGTTCTTAATCAATCAATCAATCTCAATCAATCAACCAATCAATCACAGTCAATGTTATAAACTATCTTGTTTAAAAAACAACACGATTAAAATTGAAAGTAAGCGATTTTGAGAATACGCGTATATATATTACATATTTTGTTTTTCTTTCACTTTTCACACATCCCTTTCCCTCTTAAATTTAACTTGAAATTATTCTTAACCACTTTCGCCTTACTCTCTCTCTCTCTTCATATTGTTCTCATGTGTTAACATTTATTTTTTGCATTTGATAATGAATTGATTTATTTGTTTCACCTTCGAGTTATGCTATGATAATTTAATTTGGTATCCAGGAGACGGATTAACATAAGACTTGAAGTCTTGTTTCCGAATCCTATTAATTAATTGTATTATTGATGATTGAAACTGTAAATTGTATATACATGTATTTAATGATTAGTTAATAAAATATGTTTACACTACAATACTTAGTTGTCTGGAAGTTAACTTGAAGTTGCAAATATGAAATATTGTGTAAATTTATTGTGCGTATCAAACATGCAAAAAGTCATTTTTATGTTTATTTGACTCACCGCTATAAGGAGCCACAAATGCTATCGAGTGACCTAAAATTACCCAGGTCATTGATAGAAATCGTATTCCATTAATAGCTGTTAATGATCCGGTTGTTTGACGAGTGCTCAGAATTTTAGCTCCATTAGTATACACAGAAAACGATTGCAAAAATTTTCCAATTACCCCTAAAAACAAAAAAAAATTATATTATATAACTTTAGTCATTTCTCATCATTAATACAATGAAACGACAACATCTATGTGAAAAAATCGCGTTAAAAAAATTGTGAATGAAAGAGTATTCGATTAACGGATACAATGGTGGTGTGCACTTGTTCCTAAAATTATGAAAAATGTTTGGATACAACTGCGCAAATTTTCAATATCCTAGATTCTAGTTGCTAGCTTTTTAGGAAGAAAGTGAACGGCACGAAAATAGCAAATAACGAAAATAACTCAGTAACTCAATTAAGTTGAATTATTTGAAGTAGTGCAATTTGTATGCACGGGGAATGATCTCAGCTAACACAATGTCTTACATAATTTAGGTAATTATTTAATTTCAAGTTAAAAGAGATATGGTCAAGCAGTAGATGATTAAAGCCTAGAGGATCATGTACTGAAAGAGAATCAATTATGGTTGAGACTCAAAACGTTCACGTAGAAGAAAGACGAAAATTTATTTCCAGCATACAATTGTCAACGGAACATATAAACTAGTTCCAAGATTGTTTTGATTTATTTTATATTTTGTTAAGTTGTTTGTCAAAATCCTGATTGTATAAAAAGACTAAATCTTCTCAATTTAGGAATCTTTCTACTTGTTACTCAGAAATACAAGCTAAGCCTACGTTCGCGTTTCTTACGTCAAGTCGTTGCAGGACAAGATCCACTGAAATCTGCGGAACTACTACAAAGCAATGTCACAGAGAACACACTAGGGAACACTACGCTTGTTATACAAATGCAGTACAACCGGAAATACAAAGCCATGTTGTCGTAGCAGTTCATATATAAACTTGTTGAAAAAAATCCGCGCTATATAAAAATCATTGAATACTCTTTTTATCAACATACAAAAAATATTGAATACTCTTTTTACTATTACTTACCTGGTTCATATTCTCCTTGATTAATATTCTTTGACTTTATTAAAGGAGCTTTTTCATTGGCTTCAACAACTAAGTCGCCATTCATCTCCGATTCATTATTTACCCTCTGCCATTTTGGCAATTGAATAAATAAAACATCATAAGCCGTTCCCAATGTCATTACAAAAGCGAACAATGAAACGACTACCCTGTAATTAATTAAAAAAAATGGGATACTTTCTATCCAGATTCAACTTTGTTTGCTCATATTTGTGTCTATATAGATTTTATTTTTTGAGTCATTGGTATGTTTTGTAGATTTTTGTTTACCTAAAATGTCTTTGATTGCACTATTCCAGTACTTGCAATAAGACGGTACATCAAATATTTTTAACAGCATTTCTGTTTCTTATTTTGTTTGTCTGAAATGCGCATGCGCAGGATTTAGACGCGCTCTATAGTAGTAACTATACAAGTTTAGAGATTAAAAATGATGTGCAGCATAAAGTTAACTAATGGAAGATTTTATAATCCAGAAACAATATATTTGTTGTCCAATAAAAGTGTGCTTTTTTAGGTTAATAAAAAATACTATCCTCACTTCAAAAATATTTCAGTATTATATTTATTGTTGATGACATGCAAATACGTTTTTAGCGTCATGTTATCATTAGATTACGCGCCATTATTGTCAACAAAAAAAATTGCCAGAAATGATCTTTTTGAAATTTGTAATGGGTATATTATTTATGTTCATAGGAAATGCTACTCACAGGACAATAATTGCTCTGGTATCGAATTGTTTGTCTGGTTCCTGGCATATCGCTGATTCTACCATTAGTGAATTGTTTGACGCATAGGAAAGCACTAAAATATTGAGTTAAATATATTGGTATTAAGTAAAGATAGAAGGTATTTTAGATCAAATCAAATTCGTCATTGATTCAGATAAAAAAAAATAAGCGTTGAGAAACATATCGTCACGTTACAATATAAAATTATCTGTCGAGTGATGCTGGTTTCGTTTAAAACAAACGGGTAATTTACAATGAGAAATTATCAATGGTTACTTGGAACACATCGTCACTTAAAAATAGGAAACATGATATTCTTTATAAAATAAATCTTTACACCTAAGTATTCAAGTATTCCAAAAAGTCACCAACCACAGAAAAGCCGAGGGAAAGGGTATTTTATTAACAAAAATTGCGCCATAACTTACTCCCAGATCACAAAATAATTATCAATTATTGAAATAAATACTTACCAGAACTCACTAAATTCTGCGTGTCAGAAGTTGAACAACTATCAGGAACACATAATCCTATGCTTATTGCAGGGTTCTAAAACAAAAATAAACATGTATATTTGTGAGAAACTTACTGGATTTTAAAAGTTATCAGTTTGCAATTCGAACTTTTTTACTTTAAATGTATCATTGCGATAACAAAATTGTGATATTAAGAAATACAAAAAATTGAAACACCTAGAGTTACATGTTGAAGGAAAATTTACTGTGATTTTTTTGACGAACATTTTAATACAATGATCGACTAATCGTTGGCTTTAAGTCAACTCTGCAATAAAGTCGCATGTGATCACCAGCAATTCTGCTTTGTAATGCTGTGGCGATTCCCATCTACACGAGAGGGCGTTGTGTACTTGACTTCAACCTTAATTGACAAAGATTTACGTGCTAAATGTCAGTGACTTTGACCTTTGTTTGCCGTTTTCTTTCCAAATAAAAACTTTTGCATTTAAAATAGATGCCTTAGTTGGTCTGATGGCTAAATCTCTTAACTACAATATTTTCAGTCAAAACAGGTACTTGTTTTAACTTTTAATTAGATATTTTTATAATTTACCGGAACAAACAGTGATGCAGCACCGCCTATTGGGACATTGATTACACAATATTGTCCGCTAAACAGGTAGGATATATCGTTAACAGTGGCTTTGACAGAAGACAAAGATAAACATTCTTCATAATCTCCTAACCATATCAGATTTCCTCCTAAAATGTCTGCAGGTGGCTTTCCTGCAGCATCTATCACTGAAAGAAAAATATTGTGCAAAATTTGTATATGCGGTGCATTTTGTCTTCGCGCTACCAATCCGTAGAGCGCAGATACGTTAAATTAATATTGTTACGAGTGCTCAACATTTTAATTAGCTACCAAGAACAAGAAAGCATATGAATATAAGAAGTTAGACACCATTGATATTCCTGTTAATACTGGTAATATCTTTTATGAACGGGGAGGTGGCGATTTCTACATGATGTAATAAACAATTAAATATTTGGCATTGTAGCAATAGCGTTTCGACAAATAAGGAAAGTTTTATACATATTTAAATCAATCGAAATACAAATTTATTGTTTTTATAGATTTAAAATGTAAATTAAAAAAAGTTAAATTCCAAGTTAAATTCCAAGTTAAATTCCACGAAACAATGACTAATATTAAACTCACTTTTTATTGCCCATTGTTGTTTTTTAACCAATCCTTGTATTACCCCTTCAATATGTTTTAGACATATTTCTGATACAGGAAACAAAGGAGGGGGACTATAGGTTGTCTGTACTGTTGAGAATACATCATTTGTTGATCCAGTACTTGTTTTTGTGGTTACGCTGGGTGTTGATAGGTCCGTTAGGTCTGTACTGCTATAAATTGGCGTTTCTGTGGTACTATTTGTTACGTTCACAAAGCTAATGTCAAAGCCAGTAATTCCCAATAACATTTTATTGCCGTTATAAATATTTCGTAGGTTAACACTCCTTTCTACACATTCGGCAATTCTTGAGTATGTGTTAGGTGAATTTTGAATCAATTTAAGAAAATGAGGTAAGTTTTGCAAATTTTGAATTATTCCATTGTAACCTTTACTGTGGTCAAACGAATCAGTTGATTTGAAGACACACAAGAAAATGTAAACACAAATTGTCCTGTACATTCCTACGACGCTCCGTTAAATTACCTGTACAGTGCAAATCTAAACATTAAATGTACTTGAACATTATGTGATATATACTCCGATAAATATCAAATTGTTTGAACAACGTGATGATGACATTCGAAATTTATCAACTATGAATGAAACACTTTATTTGTATTGAGTCTACTTTTATCGATGAAACATTACGTGCAAACAAAGGTCAAGAAAGTATGACCTCACTGTTATTGCACAATGTTACAACATGTAAAGAAGAGTTAACGATACACGAACTGCACAATTAAATCAATTAAAGATAGAACTAGAAATCTCTAGAAATTGACAAAAGCTTAAAACAGAAAGGATAAAGGTAAAGTCATACTGGTTTAGAACAGGCACATTAACATGTGGCGGGTTTAAACGGTTAAAGGGATCATTGGTTTTACATTTGTCTTGAATAATGTAACTTTAATATTGTGGCAAAAAATTGCGACTAATGTGTTATTTTGACGCAAAATTACTTTCAAGCTACATTGTAAATGTTAATAAATCTAAAATTGTTGTCATGGTAATGAATATTGCTTTCAGAATTAACATTTACAACTGATGTAATATGATCTCATTAGTGTTAACAAAGAAACAAAACCTCAATTATAAACAAATGAATCGTACAAAATAACAAAATTGGTTCTTCTCTTAAAAAGTGCAAACTGAATACAATACTTTTCATAATCAAAATTTTGAAATGCTTTATTATTACATTTGGTATGATACATTACATTAATTTTCATCTAAAGCATATTAAGTTAAGCGTAAAAATGAAAAAAAAAATGAAAACCAATTCAGATACTGATACATGACATTAACTCATTCTGAATTATAACACCTTATACATTACAAATTGAAATATAATTAACATAACACATTCTTTTACATGTTGTACAAGGGAAATATGGTGATAAAGAAAGTAATGAAAAAATAAGAATATTTTAATTAACTTTCAGATTTTCTTAATCATCCAAATTTATAAGCAATTTTTAACTGGCACTGACACTGTTTTTAATTGATTTAGAAAAAGATGTTTTTTTAATTGATAAATCATTTTGTGATTTTTGGATAAAAGTTTCCATTCAGTGCGATTAAAGACACTAAAACTGTTTCAAGTGTGCTTCGAAATCGGACTGATACACATAGATTGGAATGTGAGATGAGTTGAGCTCTAAATAAGACGAAGTCAATTAATATTCAATGACATGACATATATTTGTCACCTTCTGGTATAACTGTTGTTAAATAATCAGTAAATAGTCACAATTATTGTGGACAATGAACATTTAATGTTCACTTTAAGCAAATAAATACATGTTTTTTTTTCTCACTATTAAACCTCGGGCCTCTGTAACCGAGTGTTAAATTCCATGTAGCTGGTTATATACAATTAGTCATTAACTTGACATCATAGACATATCTGGTTCGAGTGTCACTGAGCAAATGGTGTGCTCGACTCTATCCTTAATTAACAAGGATTGTCTGATTTCCTGCAGAAGGTCAGGATTGTTGCCGGTTACTCCGGCTTCTTAAAAAAAAACTGGACTGTGAAAAATTGCGTTTAACACCATTCAAACAAAAAACGATTAAACGAGATAAGTACAATTAGATCTGTATTATTTCCCGCCGTATAGCATTAGAAGGTAAAGTTGCATGTCTTTGTCCGTCCGTCCGTCCATCCGCAACACTTTGTAAACGCATCACCTCTAAAAACGCTCGACAGATTGCTTTGATATTTGTTTAGAATTAAATTGTCAGCATACTGTTCCGCAATTTTGATTTGTCAATTGTGTAGTATTTATTAGTCGTATACAGTCTCACGCCATTCCATCAATAATATAAATGCTAGATACTGTGGAAACATCTCCTCTGAAACCGCTTAACCGATTGCTGTGATATTTAATAGAACTAATTAACATTAGGTGCAGACGTGCTTGATCTCCCACTATTTTGATTCATCAAATTGTGTAGAAGTTATGTGACCTTTGACAATCTCAGCAATATAATACAACGGTAGATCTTGTGAACGCATTTGCGCTGAAACCACTTGACGGATTGCGTCGATATTTAGTAGGATAAATTGGTATGATGTGTATAGGGGTCATTATCCTATTCATGGAATGAATTTCCGGTGCATGTCAAAACATGGCAGGATGAAAAAATAGTCCCAATTTTCTCTTTTGTTTCTGCTTTTGCTAATAACTGCTATTGCTTAAGAGTTGGATATTTTGAAAAGTATGGTATAACTGTAGACCAAGAATATATTTTTTCCAGTCAATGTCTTTAGAGTGGAAGCACTTCCTAAAGTGTGTAATGTGGTACAATGTGACCACAACATTGAAATGAAAGTATAAAAAACCATTATTAAACTTGAAGGTAAAATTCCCGCATAAAGTCCGTGGACACGTATACTTTTTTCTCCATTTTTATGTAATTTAGCATTATATGTGTAATGCCCGATATATGAAATTTTAAGTGAAAGAAAGATTTTTTTAATAAAAAAGTGTTGATGTCTCGCCCGTCTGGTTACTTTTTGCACAGGCCATCCAAGTGGATAATGACCTCTATATGTGCTGACTCTACCGCCATATTGATCTTAAAGTGACGTAGGAGGTATGTCACTTTCATCGTTTCATCAATAAAATACAATGGTAGATCTTGTAGACTCATCTCATATGAAACAGCATGACGGATTTCTTTGATATTTTGTATGATTCATTGTCATTGTATGTAAATGTGCATACTATTCCGTCGTTTTTGAATTGTGAAGTTAAATAGTATTTTATCAAGCACTGTACAAACGTTTTAGTTGTATTAAGTTTTATTTTATAAATTGCTCTGCTCTTTTTCATCTACCATTTCAAATAATATTTATATTGAATGCTTACTATTATTTCCAATAACCAAAGATATAAAAAATATAAATTTCCCATTAGCGGTTCTCACATCATCAATGCAATTGGATCCTGCGGGGTAAATTTGGATACGCGTAGCAAACTTGTCCCGGTTGGTAATATGCCAACTGTATCACGAACAGAAAGTTTATACGCAGTTAGAATGCTTCAATTTTGTTCAAGCGCGCTACAAATAATAAGCAAGATAGAAGAATATTTTATAACAAACTTGATATATTTGTAAATTTTTTAGATGTGCTAGTTTAGTTAAGCATATGGAGAAAGTTTGAATAACAACCCACTTCAGTGGAACGTAGGCTTCATTATAGGAAGCGATGTACTTGTCTACCCATAGACAAAAACATTTATTTAACGAATCTTTGTTTTTAAAAACAACTAATAATGGTGCAACAGTATTTAATTTTCTATTTGGTAGTATAAAATTTACAATCTAAAAAGCAGACAAAACAATTGTAACAACTTTAATAGTAAAAAAGTGACAAGATAAAACAAAACAAAAAAATCAACATTTTAATTTGCAAAAACGTAAATTCAAATGATGAAAAAATGGATTTCGTTGAATAAATATATACACAATATGATTAATACAACCCTAACAGAAAGCCGGTGCATTAATAAATCTAGCAAATACACCGATCATAATTTATTTATCGATGATCATCGGTAAGCATTGTTTTTGACAAATATAGTTACACTAAACACCCATATCATGTGGTCTAACTTCAGGCCCCAGTTTCATCACACATCTCAAATTTGAAAATGCATGAAACGGGGCCAGAATATCTCTCAATTACCCGACATCAATGAAAAATCTAATTGAATAAATATGTATTTCCCTGATTATACAAACACTAATTTATAATTGTTGATAAGCAATGAAGTACAAGTATTCTTCAGAAAACCTAAAATTTATGAAAACACAAATATTATTTTGACATTTTTTTTGCAAACTTTCTTGTTTGTGCGAAGTATTTTTTCTAAAAATAGCAGTAAACTATATTTTTTAAATCTTGACCTTGCACAAAAAGTTTCTTTTACTTGATTAGAAACCCTTAATGCACGAGCAGTTTGGCCGGATAAAGCGAGTGGTCGCTGGCGAAGGGATAGTATAAGATGGGACTAATGTACTGTTATCGTGCAATCAACTCTTCAATTTTTTGACAAAAAACCCAAACTTTCTAACATATTGTAAACGATTCGCCGTTTAATAAAGCACTTGCTTTGCAAAACCGCTAGTTCAGCGTTACTCGATTTTTTGTTTATATTTCTCAGTTTGTATCATGAATTGTCGTTGTATTCCGTTACTAGCAAACGCTTTTCTGCACTATACTCTTTTGGAAGTTATCATGCGAGTAAGCAAAGTTCTCCGATCTTTCGGATGCATTGGCTGTAAATCAAGAAATGGATCGGATATTTTTTTGTACGGAAATTGCACCACATTTCTCGGTTTTCATTTTATTAAAAAAAGATAAAATCGGAAATGCGGCGAGGTGAAAGCTAATGCGCACTGGCCTAAGAAACGTAAATCTAATTTTATATGGCATTATTATATTATCTTTCTTTTCAAACAGTATTTTAGAAGTTCCGTTTATCAAACTTGTATCTCCAAATACTCTATCAGTAAGAAAACGACCGTTAATTTTAATTTGACAAATACTTTATTAAAACTCTCCGTTTTGTATTTCTTATAAATAAATCCCTGACTGAAATTTGCGAAAAACATGTACTTATATTAATGTTTTTGGCTGCCTATGTATGACAAATTTCGGAGTGTGACCTCACCCTACCGAATCATATAATCATTCCATAATCTAAAAACAAAAGTTGTGAGGAACAAGTCATTTGATTTTTCAGGATAACAGCTTTTTCTTTATGTGTTGATTAGTTTCATCACTTCTTCTTTTCTTGTTTCCTAAAAATAACTTTTTCTAATCCCATCATCGGAGATTCAAATGCTAAGGACGCTACAAAAGCTATTCCGTATGATATCACCAAGATTGGCAAAAACTGGTAAATCTGAAATAAACATGAAATATGTTATAATATACTATACTCTATTTTTAATTAAGTAATATCAGCTGACTTTTCTATACTAGTACATGTTGTACACTTGAACTGATTACACTTCTGAACTTCAGAACTGATTCCTCACCTAGGCTTTTGCGTGGTTTACTTTAATGGTAACTTACTAGTTACTTTTAGTTCTGTATTTTATTTTCTGGCAACGTTTTTGTCTTTGAATATTAACTTACAACTTTGTGATCACGTCTTAGCATTTAAAACGGAGGGACTTGTTTAGCTGAAAACTGCATTCAAAACACGCAAACAACATGTACAATTTGATAATGTTACTCTTTCCTTTAGTATAAGCATGTACTTTTTGCTTTAGATTTTTATTTATTCTATAAATATTAATAACGGAGCAACAGTTGGCAATTTATTTGTAATTATATTTAGACATTTTCCTGGAATTGCCATACATAAATACGACTCCAATACATGGCAATGTGTAAATTAATTTAAAAAAGATAACTTACAACATCTATGTCAGTATAATGAACTAATCGTTGTCTTGTAAACATATAGTGGTATATAACGATTGGATGAACTAAGTAAGCACAATACGTCAGACGACTTAATGGTATAAGTCCCTTCCACGATAAAATGGTATTTATGAAGCCTGAAATACACAATATATATAAATAGACAATATATATATTATAGGATTAAACACAGGGTTTAAGGAAATTTTCAATGTGTAAACTCCGGCGACTCACTCACAAACTAAATAAAGTCCGAAGGACTTTATGTCAAGTTTGTGAGGGAGTCGCCGGAGTTTACACATTGATAATTTCCTAAAACACAGTGTTTAATCCTTATAATTCTGTGAAATAATCGTTGCGATTTTTAAAACAACAAAACAGTTACAGATACCTCAAAACGTTACTGGACCGGAAAGTGTAGGGATATGGAAAACGTAGTACCAAAGGAATCGCGGTTCTGTAGATATTGATTGGAAAAAAACAAAACGCAACACTAAATTGTATTTTTATTATATTTAATCTGAAATCTCAATTGATTTTATTGGAAATCATTGGGACAGAGAAAACATTCTCCCCTCTCCCTGACGATAAACTAGGAGGACGAAATCTTGTTTACTTTGGAAACTGAAAGTAGTCCGCTCAGAGGATATATCGATATATAAATTATCTGAGAAGACGCCATTTAATTGTTTTTATCCAATCAAGGCACTTAATATAAATAAACTACAGCATGAATAGAATTATAAATTTTTATTACTTGTTGTCTGTTACACTATGGTATGTGTATCATTTGTTTAATCTAAATGCAAATGTAGTAGTACTTAAACTGTTATATCTGTTATTGTTGTTGTTTCATAGAATGTCGATAAAGCCGTTGAAGGTCGTTAAGAATCAATATCAATAATTAGACTGGATTTATAAACAAGCCGCCCATCGCTTTTTAACTATATGTAGCAGTTCTACACAACATATTATCGCAAGCAAAATTCTTTGAAATGTTTACATACATAACGCTAGGACTGACTGCTTGGTATAGACGTGGCTCGTATTGTGAATGAAGTACTACATATTGTTGTCCAAACCTATTACGAACGAAATAACGAAAGATTTTGCTACAAACCTCCATAGCCATTGGCACAAGAGAAGACAACCCAGGACACGCAAGCTCCCCAAACTGTTCTGTGGACAGCGTTGTATAGTGACGCGACGTCTGTGGACACACGACTATAATTAATGTCATCATATTGACCATACAGTATTAGACAGGCTACAACAGAAGCTACTGCCCATCCAAGTAAATTTATAAACTGAAATGAAAACCAGACATTCTTTAATAAACGATTCTTTCCAAATTTCTTCAAGATATCACTGAATTAATTGTAACACAGATTTTGTTTATTTTAGCCATGTTTTATCAGGTGCTAAAATTGATTAACAAGGACTGCCTATTTTTCAGTAGAAGCGTTTCAAACGAAATCGTCATGATATACAAGTAACTGAATACTACTGAAATAATCTACCAAACAAATTCATTGCATGAAAAACCAGAATAAAACTTAGATAATAGCCTTGATCGTAATCTTTCTTAAAACATGCTATCATACTTTCTAAATAATTGCATTCATTATAAAAATGTCCAGTCCTGGCAGTACTTTACGGCATAATATGAAAGCAGGATACGCCATTTAAAAATGTTTCTTTTTAATGTATACATAACTAAGGGTCTACCTATCTGACTATTTAAAAAACCTTGACGTATGACATGAACTTATATTCTTCCTTATGTAAAATTCCTGTTTTCTTGGGGAAGATCAGTTTTAATAGGTATTTCAGCTTCTACTCAATAAAGAACAGCGACGAGATATTGCAGACAATTAGCGAATGTTTAAGAAATAATTCATGGATACCATATTTTATTGTCGTTTTAACATGGGTGGGCATTATATTCTTGAATATTTTGCCCCGAGCGATAGCGATTATGACAAATACGGTAGTCTATACAGTGAAGCGGCATATAAATGTGCGCTAGTGAATGGCTGTTCCACGTACCTCCCGTGTGTCATAATGTAGAGTGGTGGAAACATAATTTAATGGCTGAATGTTGAATCCTGCAAATCGCAGAATTCAGACTTAAAATAACAACTTTTTTAACAGTAACGATGATTATGGTTTAAAAAATTGAGTTTTTTAAATAGAATTTAAACGACTGCAACCAAAATTAACTTGCTCATGTGCGAACTAAATTTATTGGAATTTAACACGGCTTTGTTTACATAGCGAAAGCAGGACGTCATATTAGAATGACCATTTAAACACAATAGAACGATACGTTAGCAAAAGGGAGCGGCTTAACTGTTCTTCAACAATACATCCGTTATTGATCAACATTTAAAGTTTGAAGCCTTTTTAAAATGGGTAGCTATAAGTGATGTTTTACGTTTGTAACGTTCAACTTACTTTGTTTATTTTGTACCTTTTTCTGTATAACAGATACCCTGTGTACATTCCCACCAAGTATGGACCCATTCTAAAGTATGGTCTTGTGTATAGTTTTCCATAATTATTCCTGTAAAAAGATCGGTGATATAAAATTGTGATTAACATGTTTCTAATATAATGACCGATTCTTATTATGCTTTAAACCCAGTAAATAGTTTATCAGTTTACAGTATTGCCTCAAACAAGACTTATATTGTTGGTGCCTTGTCCACGTTTAGTCCTGATTTCTGACACACACACTATCAGAAAGTATTTTTCTAATACAAAAGTTCTTTTGAATTTTAAAGTAAAATAGGCCGACATGTCGCCTTTAAACGACTATAATAGTAGAGAAAATACCCATCAATCGCCGACATCGGAATGTCCCACTTAGTTCCCATCACTCCTGTTGCTATCCATGTACCTAGCAAGAACGCAAGTAATACTCCGACACCAGCCACATGAAAGCTGTTAAAACATTAAAAATCGTTTTAACATACTCTTTAATCTATTTTTCGGTACAATTGTTGATTATTAGCCATGTAAGCTGTCCTTTTAATTTTTTTTTCAAGATGGATATAATCGCGCACAACAAACAACACAATTCGAAATGCTAATCTAAGTTAATTTTAACGTTCTAAAAATGGTAAAATAGACGGGTAACATGTTTCTAGTATTTTTTATAAATATTTGTACTAGCAATATTTTTTGGAATACAGGTATGCGTTATACTACTTAAAACTCTGGTCATTTAAAAATAAATATAATGTTATATTATATAAGAGATTATAGATACACGACGATAAAGTAATTAATTAATAGAGTCCGGTTCAAGAGAATGTTGGTTTATACGCCTATAATATACATATCAAGTAACTCAAGTATTCTTTGTTCAAATATAATGCAAATGGTTACATAATTGCAGAATTGGCAGTACTTGGTTGCGACTGAGTTTTGCATAATTCTTCTACTGTATCTCTTTTCGTATCGCATACAATACATATCTATTCGTAGATATATGATGTTCCTACTTTCGAATTAACCGGCCTCGGTGGCCGACCAGTGGTTAAGGTAGTTCGATTTCAATCCTAATTGACGAAGATTGCCAGTTATCCTACCGAAATTTCGTGGGTGTTCAATAGGTAGCTTGGCTTCCTGCTCCAATGAAAATTGGCGCTATGATATGGCTCAAACATTGCTTAAAGTGGCGTTAAACACAATTAAAAATAAAACAAACGTTTGGATTAGCAATTATCAGCCAGAATATACTTAAATACTTACTAGAAAAGCGGAAATATAATTAACGGACTCAATACAAAAAACTGCATGTCATTTGCCAGATACCATGCCCATCCAAAACACTGAAATATATTGACAAAACGAACTTCAATACCTTGTCATATCAGTGCATAATACAACAAGCAGGGATCGTATATCGAAAAAAACGATAAGCTTTATTTAAGTCAAGTTTGGATATAGAGTTAGGAACAAATAGGTGAAACAGTGAAGACTTTATTATTAATAATTTAACATAGACTGATTCAGCCTTTAGATCAGAGGAATTTATACTGATATTTTATTAAAAACATGAACTTTTAAAAAACTATAATTTTATTGTTTTACGTACCGTATCTTCTTGTTTGTCAACAAAATTGTTTATATAAAGGAAGTTGTAGTACCAGGAATTTTTACAGTAATTTGGTTCCACACCATCTTTAACCCACATCGGACCACTTCCAATGTAAGGGAATAAAGACACATATACCATTAACACAAGCATATATGGGGGAGTGAGTCTGAAACAAATAAAAAAAAATAGATTGAGGAATAAGTTAGGAATTAACACAAGCATATACGGTGGAGTCAATCTAAAGCTGGCACAGGCAAAAACAAAGGCGAAAGTCTGCAATTTTACAAGCATGTATGGTGTAGTTAACATGCACATACAGCGTAGAGGAAATATGAAATCAACACTAGCACATAGAGTGAAGGCATTCTGTGTTACATTCCTTATGTCTGTTATTTTTCTTTGTTTGTTAATCTAGCACGAAAAAGTCATGTACTAGTATATGAATTACGTTTTGTTCAAAATAACTACGTAAAACACACTACAGTTGATATAAAATATTCCTTTGCTGTTATTGTGGGTCAACTTTTGTCCAGTTTCCTGTGATTTATTTTGTAAAGGCGAAAAAAACAAGACCATAAAGATTATCTGGCGCCTAGCAAAATAATATAACATATAATGGTCCATCCTTTGTATTATGTTAGAAACATTTAAGTGATTCTTATAAAACCAAACTGGGCCCCGTGCGGGATCCGGGTGGCTAAAAGAATAGACCGCAGTCGCGCTAGCTTGTCGTAAAAGGCGACTAAATAGCGCCCAGTACCCTGACCGGCGTGTCAGGTCGGTTTGCCTAACGAACGACTGGGATGTGTGCCCCAGGTGGTTGAATGGGGTACCCCTGGCAAGCTGGGGTTGTCAGGCCATAATACGGAAAACCTGACCGCAAACCATATTAGTGCACCGTGTTGGGAAAAATGCCACGTTCCTCGCACGTTAAAGAACGCTGCTGTAGTATTCGCTATGAGTAGGGATTTCAATCCCGCTACAGGAGGCTAAATTGCCCGACCCTATCCATCCTCCCATTTGCCAGTGGCAATCTAAAATCCGTTACCCCTATTTTTCCTTGTGTCCCATCCCATTTTCATTCATCATCATTTCATGTTCATTTTATCATCCATTTCATGTTCATCGCCTGAATATAGCTGAAATATTGCTGCTCGGGCGTTAAACACCATTAATCAATCAATCAATTAAAACCAAACTGGTGTAAGTGTCATCAATGTCATATTATGTTACGTTTTAAAAAGTGTTGCTAACCTACCTCCAAAATCGATGAAAATAAAACATTCCCCAGTTCAGTTTACCTTCCTTCTTCTTAAGTTCTTTCATAATAAGATAGGTCAGTAAAATACCACTGAAAACATTAAAAAAATATTATTTAATGTTAATTAGTCTGTATAAATTTCGTGTGTATGTTTGTTGTCTACAAAATACAAGTCCTGAATCATGCATACAAATCACTTTATCATCTCATTTCGCAATATACCAGAAACATGTTGCAAGTGTATACTCCAGCATAAACTTAGAACAACTCCAGGACATTAGTAGTGCCTAGAAGCAAAACCACTACGTTTGGGAACAAGACATTCAGTTATGTTGCCCCATGCTGACGGAATGGCTTGCCATTTAAAAATGCACTTTTAAAAATTTTACTATGCATAGATTACATAGATCATTAGACATTATAACTGTTTAATATGCTACAAGTATGTTATGTTTTTATTGACTCTAAACTTTAACTTTCTTATCAGAATGTAGATATTTGATTGTAAACGTGTTTAAATATTTATTTAGTAGTCAGCGTTTATTACTTGACTTTGTAAGTTATTTGTATGAAAAGTATATAAAAGGAATATTTTTCAGACCTCTGAACGTATTTTAAATATTAATAACAGTGCTTTATAAACGTGGTTAATTGACAAGGATTGCCAGTTTTCCTTACCGCAGGTCGGGGGTTTTCTCCGGGTACTACGGCTTCCTCCCCCAATAAAAACTGTACGCCATGAAATAGCTGAAAAATTGCTGAAAGTGGCGTTAAAACATTATTCAAACAAACAAAATATAAACATGCTATTTCTGAATATTCTTTACCAGAATTTCATTTATCTTCTGAGTTCATTCGTACTTACGTAGTTGTAAGTATTCAAGTGGAAAATACTATATTGCCGTGAATACATTTGTGAGTAGATCAGTTTCTGCTAGAAATACTGAACCGACAAACTGTTTAAATACTGAAGTTCAGTTTTGAGGCACAACTTTAAATACAAATATCAAACACGAAGTTTCATTGTTCTGCATGTAACCAACAGCATATAACGGGGAAGTAACTATTGTACTACGAGATTTATGCTACATGTAATAGGTAGCGGAAGTGCATGTGGTTTGTACTTGGAACCTGTAAAATTTTCTTACCTCAGCGTAAAGAAAGTATCGACAGAAACAAGAGCATTACTGATTGCACCAAATGATATTCGCTTGAGCATTCGTGGGTAAAATGTCATCAAATTGTCTGAAAATAAAATAGTAAAAATTACATAGTACTATCTAATGTAAATGAATGTTTACGGATAATGTAACAGATTTTTGAAACACAGTTTAAACGTTTGTTAATAACAGTATTATTTCGTTTCGTTCAAACTACTCGTGCAAAACACCTATTTAATCCGTATAACACATGATAAAGTGCTATACTATTTCTTTCAAGGATTTATCTATCACACGCAATGTTCCTAAGATTTCTGGGTACAACGTAAGTTATAATGCGATAAATGTATTAATTCACGCTAAAGGAACACAATTTTATAAGGTCTCATGTTACTATTCTTGGGCTGGAACCATACTGGGAGGGTTCCCAGTGCTCGACCCACAGAGGAGTCCAGCGCGTCCCCGGGTGGCGGACAGGGGAGACCCTCTCGTTGGGCGGGTTGTCAGGTCATAATACGGAAAGCCTGACCTCGGACCGTAGTGGGTAACGTGGTTGGACAGTGCCACGCTCCTTGCACGATAAAGACCCCTTTTGTAGACTTCGAAAAAGAGTAGGCTTATTGTAGCCGCTACAAAATGCTAAATTTTCCGCCCCTACCCAAAACTCCATACTTTTCCAGTAGCAGTCAAAATTGTGTTCCTTGTGACCTATCCCACCCCCATTTTCCGTTGATTTATTGTTTGTTAACTTGTTCCCGTCCTGAATATGGCTGAAATACTTCTCGCTGGACGTAAAGCAGACATCCAATCAATCAATTATTCTTGGGGCCTTTAATTAATGATTTTCAATCATTCATGCAATACTACACACGGTTGAGAATTGTACTGGGACGGTTCGCGGAGCTAGCCCGACAATTCTGCTCAGTGCGTCTCTTTGTTGAGGATATGGGATACCATTCTCGATTTACGAGTGGCGGTGGTCAGATAATATTACGTAGAGCCTTGACATAGGCCACAATGGACAAAATGTTTGCCAAACTCCTTAAGAACCATCTTGAAATTGTGCACTAAAGTTGCTTTTAAAACAGAAATTGTCTAATTAGATATACGAATAAACGAATACGTTTATAGTTTGACTCACCACTGAAAGTAGTCACAAATGATATCGAATGACCAAGTATTACCCAGGTCATCGAAATAAATCGTATTCCGTTTACAGCTGTTAATGATCCTGCTGATTGATCAGTGCTCAATATTTTAGCCCCATTAGTATACAAAGAAAACGAAAGCAAAACTTTTCCAAATCCTCCTGAAAAATAGATAGCGAAAGCTATATTACCAGTAAATGACCTGTGTAGCTTGTATGAAATAAAATAAACATGGTAAGAATATTTAAAATAGCTTTAAACAAAATATTGAATGAAGACGTGAATACATGCTCCATTTATAGATCTGCTGTTAAGTGGTTGACTCGAGAAATAAAAAAATATAATAATATATAATATATATAATCTGTAGAAGTTGGATAATACAATTCACTATTTATAACACATAAGTAATACAATAAACGCTGATATCACAATGCATTGTAATTTGTAGGATTCAGGAACCACTGAACTCTGCCAATAGCGGAACAAAGACAAATGTACGGTCACAAAAGTACAGCAGGAGACATACAGGACGACGCGACAGGAATGCAAAACAACAGGAGAAATAAAGTCAGGCAGTTCTCACTTTTTAAAAATATCTACACAATATAAACAAACATTCATAAACATAATATGTTTATCTTTTTTTAAATCTATTGTACCTGGTTCATATGATCCGTGATCGACAACCTTGGACCGAATAAGAGGAGATTTTTCATTGGCTTCAACAACTAAGTCGCCGTTCAATTCAGATTCGTTATTTAGCGTCTGCCATTTCGGCCATTGAATAAATATAACATCATAACCGGTTCCCAATGCCATTGCAGCAGCAAACAATCCAACGACTACCCTATAATAAAGCAAAAATAGATAAGAAACACCAAAATCATGTTGGTTTGCGCAGAGTGTGTTTTTGCTTGGATTTATAAGAATTCATTCTTCATAACATAAGTCATCATATGTGATTCCTTGATTTTTGTCTACCTCATCATTTGTACTAGTTGATTATACCAACAATGTCATCAAAGATACTAAGGTTATCTTATTTACTTCGCCAGACACCCGTTTCGTCTAATCAAGACTCATAATTGGAGCGCAATTCTAAAACGATTTAAAATCTGAATAAATAAGATGGTGTAGAGATTTCTTACCAAAATTCTAAAACGTTATACCAAATCTAGCTATGGTCAATAACACCTTGTGAATAGAAACAACCTTAGAATTTAAATCATTTTCAAAATGTTAGTGACAAATCCAATGTTATTCTTGTTAGCACCGTAGTGTGACTGCTGAGCAGGTGATACACTCGGGGACAGTCCGCCTGCAAAGGCATCGACCCGATGGTTGCCTAGTACACGGACCAATTAAAAGAGCTTTCAAAAATACGACCCAGTACAGAGGGTTTATCATTAGCCTTCTTGACTTGGGATATATTTCGGCTTATAACGTACGGATAATGAATATCATGTGTATTTTTACTCTAAATATCTTCTGCGATTTTAGTACTATAGGAATGGATTATATTTGATCGGCAGATTATATTCTATATCAAACGAATACATTTTTTTAAGTAGTGAGAAATACTTAGATGATCCCTTTTAACTCATTACCATATTTTAATGATATCTCCTTCTGTCGCACAATATTTGTCCACAATCGTTTTCTGCCAGAAGGTTAATATGAAGATGTTATTTATTTTTCGTAGAACCACGTTTGTAGACAATCCTAACATGTAACTTTCTTTCAAAAGGTATCAGAAAGAAAAGCATAATATTATACATTTTGTGGATAGCTTCTACATATTTTGTTATGAAATAGAACATTTACTTACAGGACTATAGTTGCTCTGGTATCGAATGGTTTGTCTGGTTCCTGGCATATGGCTGATTCTACCACTAATGAATTGTTTGAGACATAAGAAAGCACTGAAAATAGTATTTGGTTCTAATTATTATTAATCTGATGTTGGATGTTATTATAGATCCATATATTTATGAACACCATTCCAAAGAGAGTTTTGTCACTGTAACATACATGTATCACACTCCTGCATCATATTATGAATTTGTCAGCTGAAATATTGCTCCTTAAAGCCTTACAATCAATAAAACCAATAGTGTCAGCAATGCGATTTACCTTCAAGCAGATCTGGTTTGATTGACATGTTGATGTTGATACATTCTGATGAGGTGTACACTTACCAGAACCCACTAAATTCTGTGTGTCAGATGGTGAACAACTATCCGGAACACATAATCCCACACTTATTTCAGGGTTCTGGAATAAAAAATATATTTCTGATAAAATTTGCAGTTTCAAACATTTGCTCCATTTGAAGCTTTGAATAATTTGTTGCTCTATAAACAATTTTGGATAAAAAATTCACAAACATAAAAAAATAGAAACAATAATGTGGGTTTTATATTTATAAAATACTATTATGAACTTATTTTTTTATAAACAGTGATAAATTGAACGTAGTAGAACGTAATATGACTCGCTGGTGAAAACTTGTATTTGTGACATCTGCGAGTCTGCATTTTCCGACTAACTCAAATAATAGAATGTGTACAAAATGTCAACTTAAATTAACAAGGGTTATCAGTTGCAATGTGTTATCAGGTTTCATAAGAAAAGCAAGAAATATAACATAAACGTCATATGTTGTCATGTGTGCAATTTCATAGCTATCATATTTTATCAGAAATCGTATACGGTTTTTTACTTGTGGAGTGATTTCAAAACTTACCGAAATAAATAGTGATGCAGCGCCGCCTATTGGGACATTAATTAAACAATATTGTCCGCTTAACAGGTAGGATGTATCGTTGACAGTTGCTTTGATAGATGACAAGGATAAACATTCTTCATAATCTCCTAACCATATTAGATTTCCTCCTAAAATGTCCGCCGGTGGCTTTCCTGAGGAATCGATCACTGAAAAAAAGTTACAATTATTGCAAAATTTGTATTTGCAGTGCAGTTTTGTACGTTAAGTTATTCTAATAGATAATGAAACGAAATAGCAACGAGTTCTACATATAGCAATTTAACTTCAATAATTACACGAACAAGAAGGAAAAAGACGTTTAAATTGGACATGTGAAAGCATATACTAACTGTATCAATTATTATTCTCGCCCTTCTTACTTTTTTCACCATCTAAGCACGATAAAGAAGAAATTCTAACAAGTAATATGTAGGTTACCAGTTTGGAGGTTACAATAAAATTAATTAACGTTTCTCAGATATTAATTAAACATTTATTTGAATATACACCAGTAATGATTTTCTATATAAATAAAATAAAATTTCACTACTTTTACATTTTCAAGTGTTCATCTGTTGACCTGTCAATAGTTTTCAAACTGTTTGCTCTTGGTGAGACTGTCTGACCCATTCAATTTATTACATGGAATTGCAATAGCTGTGACGGACTTGTGAAATTCATCAGGAATTTCCGAAACACGTTGTAATTTTAAAGGACGATTCCTTACTCATTCGAAGACACAAAACCATCACACAGGTGGGACATTTTTTTTCAGCAGGTATACTAGTTATTGTCTGTTGAGTTTCCTTTAAGTTATTACACATTCTGACTGGATATTCGTTGAGTTCTTTGTTACTTTCCCCCATCACCCACAGTCAATAAAAATTTACCGCGGAGTTAATGGTGAGAAAGGTTGTCAGGACACTTTTTTTTCATGTTCTATTCCACAATTAGGAGCATATTGAGCCAAACTATATTGATAACTTTAGATCGTAAACCTATTTTCATCACTAAAAATATCGTTATTTAAACTATGTCGATCTAGCGATCACTGATACCCCCGTTTATTTTGTTGACCCCACTTGATATGTATTTCATGTATATATACTAAAGTTTCATTGAAATCAAATGCAAACTTTTGGAGCTATTGTCCGGAAACATTTTTTTTTTACAAATATCTAACGTTTTTTGTAAACTGCGACCTTGAAATTTGACGGGGGTATAAATAGTAATTCAAATTTATCGCAGAGTAAAATTAATTGTTTTGCACATTTTGAATATAAAATGCAGAAAACTAAATTCAATTTTACAGTTGCTCAAAAAAGAGAAAACAAACTCACTTTTTATTGCCCATTGTTGTTTTTGAAGCAGTCCCTGAATTACTCCTTCAATTTGTTGCAAACATATTTCTGATACAGGAAACAAAGGCGGGGGAGTGTAGGTTGTCTGTATAGTGGATAATGCATCATTTGTTGATCCAGTATTTGTTATGCTGGTTCCGACTGATGTTGAAATGTCCGTTATTTTGGTACTGTCGTAAATTGGAATATCCGTGGTTGCATTAGTCACAAACCCAACAGTTTGCGTGTACTTTTTATTGAAGGTAATTATATTTTGTAGATTAACACTCTTTGTTACAGATTCGGCAATTCTTGAGTATTTATTTGGTGAATTTTGAATAAATTTACGAACACGTGGTATATTTTGCAAATTTTGAATTATTCCATTGTAACTTTTACTGTGGTCGAACGAATCAGTTTGTTTCAAGACAAACAAGAGAATGTAAACACAAATTGCACAGTTCATTCCTATGTCGCTCCGTGAAATCAATTAAACGGTATAACTTACCTTTTAATTTTTGATATATACCCCTGATGTATATCAGTTGTTTGAACAACATGACGATGACATTTAAGATTTATCAGCTAAGAATGAGATACCTTATTTGGATGAGTCTATTTTTACCAATGAATCATTTCGATGCTCTTTACGTGCAAACAAAGGTTCATATATTAGGACATAAATGGTATTGCGCAATATGATAATATTATTTAAAGTTTATATAGACCAAAAACAAACATCAATTAACCAAGGGGGGCCTCGGTGGCCGAGTGGTTAAGGTATTTCGTATACTATTGATCACGTGGTCTGTCAACACTGAGATTGCGGGTTCAATTCTCAGTGTAGGCAGGGTGTATTCGACTCCTATCATAATTGACAAGAATTGCCAGTTTTCCTACCGCAGGTCGGGGCTTTTCTCCGGATACTACGGCTTCCTCTCCCAATAAATACTGAACGCCATGATATAGCTGAAAAATTCAAAACAAAACAAAATAGAACTATGTGTGGCGGTGCTTAAGTTGTAAAATGGATCCAAAGCCCAAATAACGCTTTTATATTTGTATTTCTCTGCATTTCATCTTTATACAAAATACCTGTGCATTGTTATTTTAACATGTCGCATGTTAAAAGTGATGTGCTTGTATTGTTTTAAATAAAGATGTTTTTCATACTAAATTCATATGAATATAGGCGCGTCGTAAGTGCAAACAGTCTACTATTGATCACGTGGTCTGTCAACACTGAGATTGCGGGTTCGATTCTCACTGCATGCAGGGTGTACTCGACTCCAATCTTAATTAACAAGGATTGCCAGTTTTCATACCGCAGGTCGGGGGTTTTCTCCGGGTACTCCGGCTTCCTCCCCCAATAAAAACTGGACGCCATGATATAGCTGAAAAATTGCTGAAAGTGGCGTTAAACAAAATCAAACAAACAAACAAACATAAGTGCAAACATCGCACATTTCATCACGTTTCTTCCAGGCACGCTAACAGTCTTTCTCTTATAGTGACGTCACGGGAATGTCGCATGTTTTATAAAGGGCGGAGGGAGGATGCAAAGTAGTGTGTGTTTATAGACGAAGAAACATTTAGTGCATTATTTCAAAATGGCGCCCATTTCGTCTAAGATTAAAAATAAATAAATGTTGCCGAGATTATTTATCTGGCAAATGTTGCTTAAACAAATTAATTATATTTATTCCGAGAATAATCTGCCGTCCAACGCCTTTTTTTATGCGAGGGACGCAAAAAAAGCGTTGGACGGCAGAGGATTCTCGGACTAAATTATATTGTGTTATAAATTGAATGACGAAAATGTTTTAACATACAAAACCAAGCTTCTTAATCAACTGCAAAAGTAGTGCCTAAAATTGAATATACACATCTGTACAAGAAACTACCATGCTTACATCTTTTTTATAAACAATTATTTTAAGATTCATCTTTAACAAATTGTACTTTATTGAACCTGAACCTGTATTAAAAGACCACATTTCATATACAGCCGCTTTTTTCTCTACCTTAATTAGTTTCCTGAACATAGATGACTGTGTATTTAATTAATGCTTCCGTTATTATTAGATCGGTGGTGAACATTTATCTGTACAAATAATGTTAAAAATTTGTTTACACGAAAACCTTTTTGTTATTTGTTATTTATTTTATAGTTCGATCCTGGCCAAAGTTTAATACATCTCAGATTGGAGGATTTATTTCACTTACCCTCAACTCAAGATTTTCGGAAAATTATATTTCGATGGAAACTCAAAGATTTTAGGATAATTTCAGATGGAATAGTTTTAGTTTTGATTGTGTGAATGTTTGCTTAACGTTGAGCATTTTTCAGGACGAGAACAAATTAATAATAAAATTTTGATTGCCACTGAAAGTGTATGAAGTAGCTGAAAGTGACTGAGAAATTAAAAGTTTTTAGTGACTACAACTAGCCTACTCTTTTGCGAAATTCACAAAGGCGTCTTTATCGTGCATGAAATGTGACACTCCACAAACACGTAACCCCCATTCAGTATGCGGTCAGGTTTTCCGTATTATGAAGTTGTCACAAGTCTCAGATTTCCACCATTAAGGCAAGCCCTAGTCAGTTCTGTGGTTCGAGCACTATGAACCCTCCCAGTATGGTCTGAGGAAGTTTAATAAAAATGGGTACCAAAATATATTTTTACTGTAGAAATTTTGTGAAGGTTTGTAATAACAAAATTCATTGTCTCCAACATATACAGTGTGCAGTTTGTTGGTAAATACAGGTATTTGTTATTGTCAGTCACACTTACACAGTCGACAACGAAAAATTATGATGCAGTTTTGATATTAAAGAGAAATAAAAACACACACAATTGCAGGATTGTTTGTGCATACTTTCTTGGTCGCATAAATCTTGTCTAAAAATACCAGTAAATTGTATTGAAGATGAATGAGTTATGTCCCATTTTTACACTTATTGTAGTTCATTTGGTCAAACTAATAGTTTAGTTTAAACATATTTTATTTGCTCAAATATGCAAATAGGATAAGACACAAGTTAAACAAACTTATGAAGTCTTCTCCAAATAAACAATATACTACAATAAGAACGTTCGTGGAGCATGCATACAATTAAATAAAATTTATAGTATATCATATGTGTAAAGTAAAATATGTACAAGGAGAAAGAGAGAAGGTATAAGGAAAGAAAAAAAATATTACAGATATTAGAAAAAATAACGAATAAGGATGATGTGATGATATGTGCGATTCAAAAACCTTGTGTTTAATGCATTAAACAATATGGAATCTTTCTGACCCTTTGATATATTCATATACATGTTTAAACACTTGTTCGTTCTGTTCGGTGGACAATAACGGGTTGCCAGATGTTAAAAGTTCTAGATTTACTGGACAGTAATTTGGTAGCCAGGCAAGGTTATCAAATAATCTGTCTCTAATATTAGTTTATTTAGAACATGTTAAGAAATAATGATACGAATCTTCACGGTTAGACCCACAACGACAGGATGGATCAGAAATAATATTAACTTTGTACAGATCATAGTTTAAAAATGAAGCAAAGCATCTAAGGTGTGTTAGGACAATATTGAATTTGCGCTGTGCATATGCATAATGCTTCGGGACTTTTCGATATGGGTTCAGGTTTTTTAATTCGGATTTAAATTTAAAGATAGATTCGACATTACGGATTGACATATCTAAGCTGTTCCACTGTCGAATAGTTGACGGTATGAAAGATTCGTTAGTCAGGGACAATCTACAATAAGGGGTCATTAGGTTTTTACCGTTACGCAAGGGATACACGGACGTGCTTTGTATAGTTGGTGGTATTAAATTACAAAGATATGCTGGTGCAGAACTATGTTGTATATTATAAAACATTTGTAGTTTCCTACGTTTTCTACGCTCAGCCAAAGGCTCCCACCCCGTTTCGGTATAAATGTTAATTAAATTGGTAAAATTTGATAGGCCTGTGACGATTCGAGCCGCATATAGCTGCAATTGCTCAAGTTTATTGCAGTAACCCACACCAACTTTATCCCAAACTTCACAGGCATACTCAAAAAGTGGTCTTATGAAGACCAAATATAGTTTTTCTAGATTTTTTCTTTTTAATTTATATTTAAGTTTCCTGAGTACGTTCAGGTGCCTAGAAACACTACATATTATATTTTCTACATGTATGTTCCACTTAGCATCACTGCTAAAAGTGACTCCTAGATGTTTATGAAATGTAGTTACTGGAATATCTGTGTCGTTTAGTGTAAATCTTATATCTAGTGGTAATATATTTGAGAATAACATAATTTAAGTTTTGTCAGGGTTAAACGACATTAATCATTTTTGTGACCAATCGTTCAGCTCTCTCAAATCGTGATCAATCACAGATTGTATCTGTGAAACATCACGGCTAGCATAGCTGAACGACGTGTCGTCAGCACAAAGTCTGCAAAGAGAAACAAGATTTTCAGCTATATCGTTAATATATATAATAAATAATAATGGTCCTAGTACTGATCCTTGAGGAACACCAGCATATACATTGCAAAGCTCCGACGACGATTGCTTGATAACTACTCTCTGTTGCCTATTATTTAAATAGCTTTTAAACCATTCTAATAAATTTTCGTCAACACCATAGGATTTTAATTTATATAATAATCCTTTATGCCAAACTTTGTCGAATGCTTTGGAAAAGTCACAGAAAACAAAACAGTTTATTTCTTTCTTCTCGAGTGAATTTAAAATACAATTATATATTTCTAACAATTGATGGACAGTGGAACAGTTAGGAAGAAAGCCAGACTGATATTTATATAGTAGATTATTTTTTTGCATGTGATTATAAACATATTTATAAATAACCCGTTCCATTATCTTCCCTACGCAGCTATTGAGGGATATTGGTCTATAATTAGATGGTATTGAGCTGTCGCCCTTTTTGAATATTGCAATAACATTTGCAATTTTCCAACTGGATTGATATTTGCATTGCTACAGTGATTTATTAAAAATTAATTGAAGTGGTATTGCTATTTTTTCAGGACACAATTTTAACATTTTGTGGCTTATTATGTCTGGCCCTGAAGCTTTATTAGGTTCTAAAATTGTTATTATGTCAACAATTTCTTCTGTACTAATTACAATATTATTTAAATTTATATTTGTTCGAAGTTTAAAATCCGGGGGAGTGACATTTTCATCCTCTAATGAGGAAATTTTGCTAAAATACTTATTCAATAAATTACATTTCTCGTCGTCCCCATAGACTACATCTCCTAAACTATGATCTTGAATAATATTTTGAAGTGGGGGGTATATTAGAACATCCTTTATTTGATTTGATAAGCATTTTCATAATTTTCCAGTATGTTTTAGAGTTTGTAGCATTATCTAGTATAATGTTATCAAGATTCTTTTCAAAATTTTCCTTTGCAGCTTTTTTCAAGTTATTAACGTTATTTCTTTGTTTTTTATACTTTATTAGATCTGCTGGTTTTTTAGACTTAAATGCTGTTTTTCTAAATCGATCTCTTCTACGAATTTCTCTCCTAAGTTCATTATTGAACCATGGCTTATCATTATTTCGTATGGTAACTATTTTAGATGGAATACTTTCCCTAGCGATGTCAAGAAACGTGTTGGTAAATATACTGCAAATTTCGTCGATGTCATCGACATCAGAAAGAAGTCCAATCCAATTTGTCGAGCCCATTTTTTTGGAAAATTTTTCAATTTCTGTTTTGTCATATAACCATATTTCACGTTGAAATGAATTTGATATATATCTAGGACAATCTTAAAAAAATTATTGTTGCATCATGATCACTTACATCAGGAGGTACTTTAAAAACGTCCGAAAATATATAATTGATTGAGTCACTTATAATAATTGGATCAAGCAGTGTACTGCTATGATCCGTCACGCGAGTGGGCTTATCGATTACATTCGTTAAATTGAATAAGTTCATTGTTTCAATTAATTTATTATTGTGAGCATTAAATAAATCAGAATTAAAATCACCTGTAATCACAATGTTTTCATTACTCTCAAAGCCTAATCCTATTGCATGATTAAGTCGTGTCCAGTACTCATTGTCCGTCCATTCGGGTCGATAAGTACAACAAATTAAAAAAAAATTACCTTTACCTTTAATTTCTACCCAAAGCGATTCATCGGTTTGGTTTTCGAGTGCACCTTTCCGAGTAATTGAAAAATCATCCTTTACATAGATTAGCAAGCCACCGCCAGATTTGTTGCGATCCTTACGGATTATAGTTTTTGAAAATGAATCAAGATGCAAGTCTTCGTTACTTATAGCTGAATCTAGATGGGTTTCCGTTATAGTAACTATATCAAACTCCTCCGTGAAGTTTTCGAGAAAGGGGAGTTTGTTTCTTATACTACGAATATTCAAATTACATATTGAGATTGGATTATCTGAGATATTGGATATAGGATTAGTAATATTATTTACTGTAGGGCCAGGATTTTTTTCAATATTTACAATGACAAGAATAAAATGTAAAACAAACAATAGAAAAACAGCATTTATATTTGGATTTAAACTTGGAAGTAGGGAGAGGGAAACGACGAGTAATGAACACTTTAAATTGGTGAGTAGAATATCTTTGTATGAATTTACATGATAATTGACATTGACATTTTTGTGGGTGCAGTGTATACATATGTACATTTCAATGCAATTATCCATTGGTTTTCAGCATAATAATGGTGTTTAACAGGCAGCCTACCAGGAAGCACAAAGTCGAATCACACAAATCATCACTTAATGGAAGAAAGAAGAAGGAGTAAGAACAAAATATAAATAAAATAATTAGATATGAGCAGAGCATGAGAAAGATGTCACATTCAATTTTGGGAAAGGGATATTTACAATTATTTGGCATGCACAAAACTGCAAGGTCTATACACTAATACATTAAAAGTTCACCAAAAGATGGTCTACATGGACTGTGGCTTCATAGACATATATACATCAATGACATGAACATTATCAAACAAAAACAATTAAAATAGACAGGTAAACGAAAAATATATCAGTCAATAGAATGTATACAATGACTAGACAAACATACATTTATAGCATTTTACGTAAAAAAAGAAAAAAAAATCATCAACTCAAAGCACACATAAAGATGGGCACATTTGTTTATATGTTACACAATATAGATATATCAGAGGCATATTAATGATACACCGCTACATGTGAGGTTCATGGGGAATACGAATATTGTTTGAGGTTTGTTTAAGACAGCTGCAGAATTTTTACTGAACATTGCGCATTGTATAAAAGGGGTATTATATTCAGGAATTGAAAGCAAATCTCATATCCCTAATAAATGTTTATTACTACGGTACTAGTAAATAAGTTTAAATCGGTGTACGAAACACGTGATACGTTTTCATTACAAAGATCTTTATCTAGTTTTTAGCGTATATAGACAAAAATAAGATTGTTTAGATACTTTACTTATATTCGTACTTATAAACAAGTGCGAGACATACTGAAGTTATCGGATGAACCAACGATATAGCAATGTAATATTTGAGAATGATACAGGCATATTGCGCAATGTTTTGTTTTCAAACACGAAATCTTTTCCTGTTGTAAATTGAAAGTATTTAAAGAAAAATCTAACGGCTAAGTAAGCAGATAAAAATCATGGGTGTTATTTTCAAATGTTTGACTGTAAGTCCAAAACGACTCTTTCAACGGTGATTAGACGGGAATGGGTAGGTTTGTTATTAAAAAAGCTACATTCATGTTAGTGTAAAGTTTTGTTGTACGTGTTTGTGTCAACAGTTAAGTACTGCTTAATTAATGCGTTTGTTGTTATATACAGAATACATAAGATCAATTAAACCAATAAAACAAGCAAACATACACATTTTGGATGCAAAAAGCATATTATTTTAATTATTCGTTGATTTGCTGCGAGTTACGATTTGGAGAGCGATTATGATCCGAGACAGACTGTGTTGGACTACAGTTGCGATTTACACTGCGTTCAATGTCTAATATGTCGTCATAATTGTTAATTATTTTCTTCCTGCTATCCTGAGTTGTTTTAACGTAAATGCGGCCGTTGGATGTCCAATAAGCATGAATCAGATTGTTACGCTTTAGCTGGGACAATCTCTTTGTCAGACCTGTTCTAAATGACGTCAGATTTTCGGTAATGAAAATACTGTCGTCATTGTCCCTTAACGCCTTTTTGTTGGAAAATACACTGTTTCTTGTCCGATGACTTGAGACTTTCCTTGTTTAACTTTACCGATCACATGACTTCTCCCAATATCATTAATGGATAAGTTAAGACCAAGACGAGTGTTGCATACATCTAGGATTAAATCATCGGTGTTTACTGGGTGGATAACACGACCACGTTCATCGACTGGCACTTTAATATTATGAAACCGTAGGCTAGTTCGACGAGAGTACTGTTCTTGGCTTTCTAAGCGAGTTTCCAAGTCAGCTATTCTTTTATACAATAAATCGAGTTCCGCGTCATACTCTTTTAATGAACTTGCTTGACTTTTAGCTTGAGTTTCGACAGACTGTATCCAAGTGGACTGTTTACACATTTGTTCTTTATTATCATCTATTAGTTTAGTCTGATTAACAACTATGTCTTTAAGGGGGTTGATATAGACATCTACACATTTTTTAATTTCATCTTCAATGAGAATAGTAACAGTTTCACATATTTTTTTCGGCCAACACGGGTATTATTTTATTAAGTATATCAGGGCTTGTTAATGCCTCTAGGATTTTTTCCGTAATGTTTTTACGTGATACCGTGGGTTTCTTATCAATGTCCCGCAGGTCACCAACGGAGTGACGCCTAATCTGTCGTGTTGTTTGTTTTTGACTAGCAGGGAGATTGTCTGGGCTCTCCAGGTTGCGCCTTTTATTCGTTATAGGAGTTTGTAATGTTCTTTTTGGTTGTGAATTTGAAATCGGAATGTCTGAGTCGAGTTCACTGTTTACACCTATGGAAGCGGCCATATTGTCCGTATTGTCCACAAAGACCTTTGTGTACAAAAGTGACCAATTCGAAATAAATCAATCATCATAAAATGTATAACGTCAAATGTTCAGTATTACCATATCTGATACACTTATCAAGCAGAGTGGCACGTTTTTAGTAAATACTGTATATGTTATCCAGCATTCTTTCCCATTTTATCAGGAGCAATATCTACACGTCCATAACCGTTGGCCCCGGTTGATAAGTCAAACTAATATCACTAATGACCCCACGTAGTAACAACAAAAGTAGTAAATTTTCTGCAAAACTTTTAATTAAAAACACACATTAATAAAAAATTGTTTTTTTTTAAAATTAATTATGAACCAGTCAGGACCAAGTTTCGCACATCTAAAATGTGAGGATTTCCTTTACTTATATTCAACCCAATACTGACCAATAAGATTGATTGATTGATTGAAAAATTAGGTTTGAGGAAAAACAAATGGATTTGAGGAAAATCTAAATTTAATAAGGCTTATGAAACTGGAGATAGTTCTTGAACATAAATTTAATCTACTTATTTGGTCATATTTAATTCCATTCTAACCATCTGTTATTCCACTGATTGTAGCACACAAATCATCTGAGTATTTTCAGGATAGCCGTTTCCTTATATGTTTTGATTAATTCCATTACTTCTTCGTTTCTTGTTTCCTAAAAATAACTTTTTCCAATGCCATCATCGGAGATTCAAATGATAAAGACGCTACAAACGCTACCCCGTAAGATATCGCTAAGATTGCCAAAAACTGATAAATCTGAAAGAAAGATAATATACTATATAATTCATCATTCTTAATAATTAAATCAGTTTATGTCATTTGTACGGAGGCGTATTAGGGCCACATTTATTTTTTTTATTTATTTTATCAAAAATATGTTTTTTAATTCATTGAAGGAGCAATAGATTCATTTTTTTAGTTTGTAAATGTATTTTATTTGACATATTAAATTTATAAACAAGTTAGGGATGTCTAATTTGTATGTTTGTAATACACATTTGTTGATACAATCGCACATATTTAAAAAGTTTTCATTGGACGTATCTTTAATTCATTCATTTTGGTTTCGACTGATAATAAAATAATAAACATGCGAATCCACGAAATCTTGTTTTATTTCAATTTCAAGTGTATAAACTTCCAGTTTATAGTGTAAATCAATCACATTTAATACAAATATGCGCCATGCAAACTGCCTTGACGATAGCTTACATTTTAAAGATCTCAACAACAAAGTCTCATAATACTTCCCAGTACTAATTTGGATGTTGGGCAAAGATCAAGGAACAAGACATACGTCCAAATTATACTGAAAATTATATGGTGGAAACAATGTGACCATTAACGCCTTCTGAAGATGAGATTCTTTAGACTCTTGCATCTGTATTTAATCGGTACTTCGTTTGAAGAATATATAATACATGTAACTATGCTTATTTCATATAATATTAATAATCCTCATTATTTTCTTACGTTTAGCATGAATAATTTATGTTTAGTCTATCAATGTTAAACAAAACTATCAGTTTATATTACTGTAAAAAGAGAATGCGTTTTGACTAAATTAATTAGTAAATAAATAAATAAATAAATAAATAAATAAATAAATTCGTACGACATTGAAAATATCCGTTGACATTACATTACATTATCTGTGAATGACGTTTTAAATTCCGATTAATCCGTCCATTTCACTGAATGTAAGACAGCATGACCGATTAGAGCATTCAGTCAAAATAATTCGATTGTTCCATATCAGTTCATTGTCTTATCAGACTGACTAATGACTGATTGATGATGAATTTATTAGTGATCAGTGACCGCTACACCATCGCTTAAATACACCAAGTAAGCGTTTTCAATATCAAGCTCTGTAGCAGATACAAATTTTTTTTTACCAAATATAATATTGATATTTTAAGCGACGCAAGTTAGTCTTATTTCTGTGTTATTTTATTCAGGACTTATATGCCAAAAAGAAAACAACTTACAACATCAATGTCAGTATAATGAATTAATCTTTGCCTTGTATACTGATAGTGATATATAACGATTGGATGAACCAAGTAAGCACAATACGTCAGTCGACTTAATGGTACAAATCCCTTCCAAGATAAAACGGTATCGATGAAGCCTAAAATAAACAGTAAATATATAAATATCAAAAGCGAAAGTGTGAAAAGTAGAAATCCAGAAATGATTTTTGCGTGTTCGTGTCTTAGCGCTTTCAAAGGCGAAAAGGCGCACACAAAACCATTAGAAATAAATTTCTTAAAGACAACTAGATTCGCAATTGAATACAACATTTCTTTTTATTCATTTTTACCTCTGTTTTAACTGTTAAACAATAGTCCTACCGCTCGATATTAAACTTGTTATGAACTTAAGATGATGCAAGGTAAGATATTCATTTGACGCAAAAATATTTTGGATAACTGAAAAAAAAAGTTTCTACAAAGTTTATGTCATGACTGACATGCAATTGCATTGGATTTTTTTTTTTTGGGGGGGGGGGGAAGGGTCATTTGTTGGTAAAACATTCCTCTGTTTGAACAGGTTTTGAAGTTACTTACTACGGCGCGATACTTTCTACGATTCCTTTTTATGCTTTTTTCATTTTTCGTCCGAAATAAAAATGAAAAATTTACGTTGAAATGTAAACATCAAGCATCAGAGATATGTTTCCTCATATCCAGAACTTCCTCAAAATATAGTTGGGAATCCTACATGTAGTACATAAATTGTGCTGCGAAGATCTATTGGACCGAAAATAAAATGAGCTTGAATCTTTATAAATTAAAATAAAATTAGAATACGTAGGTGAAGGGGCCCCTGGTATTTATACGACTAAGACATTGTGTCGTATACTGTATGTGCCAGTCATTATGTGTTGTGATCTTTATTGAATATAATTTGCTAAGTGTTACATCTGCTCAATATAAATAAAATTACTAAAATGCGATTCCTCTTGCTAGTTGTTGAGTTGTCCGACACGCTCTTGAAGGTCCCATATAAAGTCAATATACATTTTTGTCTGTTAGACTGGAGTTTTTTAAAAGAATTTTTTTATTTTGTAGTTGTTCTACATTCCTCTTATCTTGAGCTAAACTTATAAAAAGGTTTGCATGTATAATGCTTACTGGTTGATTTATAAGTGGTCTGTGTTGTATCTTTATGTCGCCACATATTGGTAACTAAATATCAAAAGCAATACAATGTCAAATGTGCAGACTTACCCCCATAGCCATTGGCACAAGAAAAAACAACCCAGGACACACAAGCTCCCCATACTGTTCTGTGGACAGCGTTGTATAGTGACGCGACCTCTGTGGACACACGATTATAATTAATGTCATCATATTGGCCATATAGTACTAGACAGGCTACAACAGAAGCTACTGCCCATCCGCCTAAATTTAGAAACTGAATAAAAATGAAAGTCATTTAGTAAATAATTCTTGCGTAAGATGTCAATCCACGAACTTTTACACTGATATTGATAGTCTGAGCCGTGTTTTAGTGCAAGTTGTGCGTACATTTTTTTTTGGCGAGGATTGCCTGTTTTAATTGATACCTCTTAGCGTAAACGTCATTGATAAAATTACTGAATTCAGCGTAAAATCATTCATCAAAATAAATTAATTGCAAGAACCGGAATAATACTTAAATGATTGTAACATTGATCTTAGTATGTCCAAAATCCATCTTTCATTCTTCCTTTCTCAGAACAGTGGTAATATGCATTGATCAAGATAAAACATTTGATTGTTAGCTAAAAGTGATGTTATATTCTTATTAAATTTTACAAGCTTTCATCTTACTTTATTTAATCTGTACTTTTTTCTGTATAACAAATAGCCTGTATACATTCCCACTAAGTATGGACCCATTCTGAAGTACGGTCTTTTATATAATTTTAAATAGGTACCCCTGTAAAAAGATTGCGATCTAGATGTACAATTGTTACTGAAGTGATATTTAATATTGTGTACTCAGTAAACATTTCTTACTAGGGTACTGGGGACTAGCCATTTTGTCTATTATCAGATCTGTTTGTTTAGTCTGTTTAAAGTCCATATACCGCTTTACATTGTATAAATTGTCTTCTAGACATGTGGAACATGTCCGTCCGTATTATAGATCCAAGACATCTACCCTATCCGTAGTCACGCAGTCACTTTCCATTCCAAATGATTGGATATTGCTTGATGAAAGCTCACACATGACGTCGGCATAAATTCAATTTTACACAGGCCAATTGTCTCCCCTGAATAGTAATGGCGGAAAAAATTTCTCCAGAAGAAAAATAGGGGATTATATTAGTTCCTGTGGTGAAATTAACATTATAAAATGCCAAATAAGAGCAAAAACACTTATTATAGCGTCGCTAGAGGTTTAAAGACTGTTATTTTCACTGGAGCCAGTGGATGGAACAATTGTCATGAAGCGATACACAAATTCCCAAATGCTGTTTACAAAAGTTTTGGCAAAATAGAGGAAGCTATAGCATTTCTATTAGCAGGTAGAACTTATAACTCTTGTCAAATACCAGTATATGATGATACACTAATAGTTAAATTCCCTGAAGACTATGCACATCAATGTGAAGGGGGTCCATGCTCACGAGATAAAATTGATCTATCAATATTAGACGAAACTGAACCACATGTCTTGCAAGATTTAGAAAAAGATGAAGATGAAACATTGCTCAAGACTACACCCAATGAGGTTAATAATACTTCCCCTGAAAATTATATCGAACTGCATGCTCATGAAAATAAGTGAACAGGAAGTAGCAAGTCTAAAACTGAAAGAAACAGTACAACCAAGGAAATGCACACAATATATAACTTGCATGGATCAGTCAAATAACAACATGATTTTGTGTAGTAATTGTCAACAGTGGACCCACTATGAGTGTACAAGGCTCCAATTATACCAACTTTTTATGCTTATTCATAGCTCAAGAAAATTCACTTGTGAACTATGTGTAAGTATCACACATGAATTCGAAAGAAAATGGGCTTCAATTCTATCTTCAAGTAAGACACAAACTAAGAACAATGAAACCGAACCCCTGACAAATGCCAACAAGATTGACCCCCAAACACTAGAAATAGTTACACGTATAGAGAACAGTGTGATAGAGGCAATCACTGATACCCACAAAAAGAACCAATATGAACAAATCAAAAAACTTTTTGCGGAACTAGAAGAGGGAAAGGAAAACCGCTCCCAGATATCAGAAATCAATACAAAGCTTTCTGACTTGATAAAGACTAACACTTACTTGAACGAGAAATTCTCCCAGCAAAATGAAAACAACCTTTCGGAACAAATTGACAATCTATCTAAAAGGTTAGCTAAAATATCAGAGACAAGCAAAGATCTTATTGACAATCTTGTCATAATGAAGGGACAAACGACAGTCTTGACCAAAGCACTTAGTGATTCGTGCTCTACTATGTCACACAATGTAACAGCAAATGAAGGATTAACCAAAAACCTAAGGACTGTAACTGACAATCTAATCCGCAACACAGAAACCGTACAAAAACTCCTACAACAAAAGCATGAATCGAATGGAGATGTCAGAGATGTTCGTAAAAAACAAAACGTAAATGAAGTACAAAACAACACACAGTCTAAAAGTGATAGGGAGGTCAGATTTAGTATCGAAACTTCAAATCCGTTTTCTCCACTTACAGTTATTGAAGAAAACAAGGCAGAAAAGAAAGTCTTGATTATGGGTAATTCACACATGAAAAATATCCGATTAAATGACTACTTTCTACAAAACTGTTTAGTACACAAATATGTAGCCTATGAGTTCAATAAAGTCATTGATAATGTATCAGATATTGATTCTGATTATGATGTTATATTTTTGCATTTGTTTACAAATGAAGTTAGAAGTAGTTCTCCTGAAAAGTGTGTAGAAAACTGTATTAAGTTTATTAAGAAATTAAGCAATCATTGTCAATTTGCTAAAATTATACTATCTATGCCCTTTTTTACTGTCAAAGATAGTGACTTAAACAGAAAAATCAATGAGTGCAAAATTTTGTTGCACTACAGGTTTCTTGGTAATAGTCATGTAGAGGTCTGTGAAACATCAGCCTTGTGTATAAGAGATCAAGCTGTAAAGAAATTTTTTGTTAGCGATGGGGTTCATCTGACAAATCAAGGGCTAAATATATTCATAGCAAATATGAAATATTGCATAAGAAAGATATTAGGGCTAGAATTACAGAAAAAACAGCAGATAGATTTAGCACATCTGGGCATAGAGGTAGCAAAGAAATGCTTGGTTCAAGATTTGGTATAGATAAGTCTGGTTTTAGCTTTGGTACAGACAGACTTGGTCCTAGATTTGGTACAGAAAACTATGGTCCAGGATATAGTTCAGGACAGTACAATTCAGACTTTGAGTCAAACTCAAGCAGATATGGTCCTGATGCCGGTACAGAAAGGTATTATGATCATAGAAGGTCCTATAATAGCCCATACAAGCAGAACTATGAAACACAAGAACAAACATATTCTCGGTATCATGCATTTAATCACAATGATTTTTCACCTATGAAACATAGGTATTAACTTTATAGAGACATGTATTTTTATATACATGTTTTCAGTTCAGCTATTATTACAGGTCAGTTGTGTAAATATTTCACATGTAGGTTTACAGTGTGATAAAGTTTTAAAGTTGGTTGTATTAACTACACAGTACATGTGGTGTAAATCTGTTTATTTGTTTGTTCATTTATTGTACCAAATATTAAGCATTATATTAATAAAACACTGGGATTTAAACTTAAGGATTTACATGTATTTGCATATACATGTACGACATGTGTTATGTGTTATTTGATGAACAGTTAAACTATAATTACAGTTGTGTGAATATATTTCACAGTTTGTTGTTTACTTTTAATATAATGCAATCATTGTACCAAATATTAAGCTAAGCATTATTATGTATTACATGTGCATTATATATCTTATATTGTCATGGCCTAATATCTGAATATGGAGTTATAAGAAAATCAAAATTAAAAAAATTTTGATAGTTACATTATATGAGATCAACTACTTAAATTAATTATATTATTTTGTTGTTGAAGTAAAACCAATTCATTGAGGCATATATACATATTTATAATTAGATTTAGGAGTCTACCATTCGTTTCTCTTTTTATTTTTTTGCCACAGGAACTACATGTAACTCTTCACTTTAAAAATTTTTTCTCTTCTTTATTCTCAATACTAGTAAATGGCACATAAAAGATCACTCCATATTGCTTCATGGAATATAAATGGGTATAAATGCAAAGGGTTTAACAAGTACAGTGATCATAGTTTTTTGGAAGAGATTATACATAAGGATATTATATGTCTGATCCTTATGTATTCCTGTTTTTAATTCTGTTCATTTAATCAGACCTAAGTTAAAAAATACTAATAAGAGGTCAGGTGGAATCTCTATATTTGTCAAAGAAAATATCAGACAGGGTATTAACTTTTTAGATCATAGAAATAATGATTGTATGTGGTTAAAACTAAGAAAAGATTTTTTAAATACATATCAAGATATTTACTTGTGCTTTTTATATAATCCTCCTTCAAATACAAAGTATACACAATCATTCGAGGAAGATATGTTTACTCTCATAGAAACTGATATTATAAAATACTCTGAACTAAGTTATTTTAGGGGGAGACTTTAATGCTAGGACGGGTATTTCAGAAAACACTTGCTTCTGACAGTTTTCAAGACCAAATAAATAAATTTAACAATACAAATTACAGCAGTGATATTGATACTATGCTTTCTAAACTTAATCTAATTATCCATCAAGCAGCTGATTTGTGTCTTAAGAAAAAGAGACAAACCGCTGATAATAAAAAAAGAAAGCCTGTTGAAAACGAGAAACCCAAATGGTATGACCTTAACCTTATTAAGCTGAAAAGACAACTAGATGAAAAAGAAAAACTTCTCCAAAAATATAAAAGGGATCCTTCAGTGAGAAACTCTTTTTTTAGTCATCTTAAATTATACCGTAAAGTGCGAAAACATAATATTAAAGAATATCATAAAAATATAGTTGACCAATTAGATGATATGAAAGATACTGATCCAAAAAAATATTTGTCACTCTTAAGTGAATTGTCACATTCTAAAAATGCAAATATATCAGAATTATCTAATGCAGAGTGGTTTAATTACTTTAAGAAACTAAATGAAAATTCTGATACATCCAAAACTATTTTAGATATGCTAAAAAATAACGAAAAGGAAAAGATCTTTAATGAACTAGAATATATAATTACAGATAAGGAAATAAGAGATGCTATTTGCTCTCTAAAAATAATAAGAGCAGTGGGTTTGATTCCATTATTAATGAGATGCTTAAACAAAGTCAAACCTATCTAGTAAAGTATTTTAATAAATTGTTTAATCATATTATGTCAACTGGAAATTTTCCCAAACTCTGGGCTTCAGGTTATGTAGTTCCCATTTGCAAAAGTGGTTCTAAGGATGATCCTCTTAACTATAGAGGTATAACTATTGGTTGCAGTGTTGGTAAATTATTTACAAAAATACTGAACAGTCGCTTAGAAAAATTCTTTTTTAATAGAAAGATTATAAAATGGGAACAAATTGGATTTTGTAAGACTAAAAGAACTAGTGACCACCTATTTGTATTAAAAACATTAATCGATAAATACACCCAGCAAGGAAATAAAACGTTGTATACATGTATATTAGACTTTAAGAAAGCCTTTGATATGGTTGGCCACAATGAATTATTTTTAAAAATGAGGCTAAATGGTATTAGTGACCACTTTTATATTCTAAAAGACATGTATGCTAAAACAGAACTGTGTGTCAAACTAGACTCTATTCATGCTACAAACTTTTTCCCCTCGAATGTAGGTGTCAGGCAAGTCCTAACCTGTTCAAATTATTTATAAATGATCTGCCAGAACAATTTGATAATAGTTGCTATCCAGTTAAACTAAATAATTTAAAACTTAATTGCCTAATGTATGCAGATGTCCTTTTAATATCTGAAAATGCACAGGGACTGCAGAATGCTTTAAATAAACTTCAACTATATTGCGAATACTGGGGTTTAGATGTTAATGTTAAAAAAACCAAATCATTAGTTTTTATTAATACAGGAAAGTTAACAACTCATAAGTTTACATTCAAAGGAAACATCATTGAACAAGTTAGAAAGTATACATATTTGGGTATTACTTTCTCAGTTAATGGTAGTTTTACTAATGTTGCAATAGATGTTTATAATAAAGGATTAAAAGCTTATTTTAAATTCCGCAAATGTTTAGAAGGAAACAAACCCAATATAAAAACTTTAATACACGTGTTTGATCATTCTGTCAAACCAGTACTTCTCTATGGGAGTGAAATTTGGGGTCTTTTCTCTGGTAAAAAACTGTTAGCAAAGACCGATTCCTTTTTTGATAAACTTTGTAAAAATCTTAAGATTGAAAATATTCACAGACAGTTTTGTAAATATGTGTTATAAGTACCAAAGCGTGCATCTAATTCTGCTGTTATGGGAGAACGTGTGAGGTATCCATTATATATAGATATTGTTATTAATATGATAAACTATTTTATAAGACTACATAATTGTAAGGATAATGAGGAACTACTGCCAAATGCTCATTCATTATCCAAAGAACTATTTGAAAATGGAAAACACTCATGGTATAGTAGCATTGATGCACTTCTTTCATACCTTGACATTAACATTAAAACATTATTTCAACCTAAACTTAATATTAAGAAATTTATTTTTAACAAATTGAAAATTAAATATGAATTTATTGGGCATCAGGAACTATTTAGAGACAACCCGACAGAGGGCAAGGGAAACAAACTTCGTACATATAGACTATTTAAAAACATCTTTAAATTTGAAAACTATATAATAATTGGAAACTATGATCAAAGAAAATCATTAACAAAATTTCGCATTAGTGCACATGATTTAGAAATTGAAAGAGGTAGATATACTGGAATCCAACAGCAAAATAGAATATGTAAAATTTGTCAAAATAATGTTGAAGATGAGTGTCACTTTCTATTGAAATGTGAACCTCTTGAAAATGAAAGAAAAGAAATTTTGGAAATAATATCCAATAAATATAAAAATTTTAGTTCATTAAATATTGATAACAAATTTGTTTGGTTATTGTCATCTGAGGATAAATTTGTAATAACTAATCTATATAAATTAATTAAAAATTTAAATAACAAAAAGGAGGCTGTACTGAGTGAAAATAACTAGAAAAACTCGGTTGTATATGGTTCATATTGTCATTGTGGGCCATGTCTCTTGCTGTAGTTACTGTAAAGTGGTCACTGTGCTTGTTGAACCTTTACTAACACTAAATTATACTTGACTTTATTTTGTGTAAGTTTATTTTATTTTCAATATTATTCAATCATTGTACAATCACCTATAATCATTGTATGAATTTAATGTTAATTGTTCAGCCTGAAAGGGCGATTTAATTATCAATAAACATATCTTATTTATCTTGCACAGGAATACTTGAGGATTGACCGATTTATTAAAACTCGAATCAAATAGATTTCATTTGTTTTTTCTTGTAATAATCTTTTTTAATATTTATGTGATTAGATACAAATTTTGTTTTAACTGGCTAATGTATATTTTCGTTTTAATACACATGTAATGAAAGAGGTAAATCGTGCAAATAAATCTATATTATCTACAATTAAGAATGTATTTTGTTAAAATCTAAAAAAATAAGTGATCGATACAAACTTAGTATCATTTATCATTTATATAGGTGATACAAGATGTATTTTTCTTTGATCTACTTTATGACGTTATAATGAATGAAATGACTCATTCTTTGAATGAAATATGACGTCATAATACTTGTGACGTTAAGGACTATTATTCTTTTTGAAAAAGCTTTTTTGTTTTGCCTTTTTAAGACTTCTTAATTTTAGATAAACTTATCAAATACATTTAAGTGTAGGTGCAACTACCAATATTAGGCTTGACAGATGCATACATTCCGCATCTCGATGCTTCGGACTTTATTTAGTTTGTGAGCGAGTGGGTGGAGTTTACACATTGATAATTTCCTTAAAATCAGTGTTTAATTCTATAAAATAATACACTGAATAACTCAATAATGTTTTATCTTTTTATCTTCGAATTGGCAACTTTTAAAGATAACAAACAATACCCATGAACTGTTGACATAGGAACATCCCATTTAGTTGCCATAACTCCGGTTGCTGTCCAGGTTCCAAGTAAGAAGGCTAATAATACACATAAACCAGCCATAAAAGAGCTGTAAAAAAGATCAGGTTTATCGTCTTTTCAAACTGCCTCAACTCCTACATAAATTAAAATTGTCTATATAATTGTTAAATGTTAATCCGTTATCATAAGTATTTTTCGGTCTTTTATTTTTCAAAATGCATCAAAGTATGCCTTACAAAGAACACCGATGGAAATGTTCATCGAACTTAATTTTAAACGTTTTGAAAATGGTAAAAAACAGAAAGCTATAATAATTCTTTGCTTAAATTTTTTATAAGCTATATTTTAACTATACAGGTATGTGTTCTGCTCTAAAACTCTTATCACAGTTTCTTGATATTATATGCAAGAGTTTATAGTTACACGATAAGAGGAAGTAAATTATAATGCACATGTCTAATTACAAATCATTGTTTAAATATAACTGGCAACAGAATTTCAGAATTTACACTGTATTGGTTTCGAAAAGGTATTGTATAAACCTGCTATAGTATATATTCTTGTATCACAAATTATCTATATCTTATATTATACATTCGAATTAGTTATTATTTACCTACAACCGCAACATAATTACATACTTACTAGTTGAGCGGCAATATAATTAAAGGACTCAATACAAAAAACTGCATGTCATTTGCCAGATACCACGCCCATTCAAAACACTGGAATATATTTACAATATCACCACAGCTATACCAAACAGTTAATGTTTATCCAGAATAAACAACAACAAAAATTGAACTTAAATATGATAATAACATCATGTTTATAAGGTATAGATTTCTAAAAAAAAGAGTTTCAAAAATCAACTTAAAATCAGCATATAATTTATTATTTATAGTTTAACTTTTATTTTTTTCTGTTTACATACTATCATTTTATTTGATAACATACCCATTTTTCTGGCTGGTCAACAAAGTTGTTTATATAAAAGAAGTTGTAATACCATGAAGTTTTACAGTAGTTGGGTTCCAAGCCGTCTTTAACCCACAAAGGACCACTTCCAGTGTAAGGAAATAACGATACATATACCATCAACACAAGCATATATGGGGGAGTCAGTCTAAAATTAAAACAGGAATATTGGTAGAATTACGCTGAAATAAAAAAAACTACAGTGGAGCAAATCTTAAACTTGTAAGGGATATTCATAGAATTAAATCTGAAATTTCACAAGCATGTAGGCTGTAGCAACACAGGCATGGAGATTGAAGTTGATCGGTTTAAATATCAACCATATGGCTGTCATATCGGTTTGATAATTATCTATCATGACTTATCACAATGAGTACGAAGAGGTAAAGCATATAAGAAAAATAGCGAAAGGAAACCGACGGAACAACAAGAGCCGAAATTCAAGGAACAATTAAAAATCCGGATAGGGCTAAAAATATAAAACGCAAGGAAAAACCAAAGACACAAAAAACAGAAAGTGAACAATCCGAACCCAATAAAAGCCATGGGTGCACTCAGGTGTTCCGGACAAGACGAGTAAACAGTGCCTGCTTCTAAATAGATACCCGTCGAGTAATCCATTGTCACGTCTAGGAAAGTGTCAAATCCAGGAATAGGAAAGACTACCTATGAATATATATGACTCTGGGATATATATTTATAAGTAAAACACACTACCGTTCCAGTCCACTAGAGTTAGGGAAAACCCTTCATAAGATGTTTTTCTCGGCCAAATTAGTCCCTTGTCCATTTACCATTTATTTTGCAAGAACGTATAAAACATGACCACGCGATCATCTGGCGTTGAAAAAGGATATAACAAAAAACTTCCATCTTTTTCGTACATGTATAATGTTATATTCACTTATTAAATTCTTATTCTGGCTAATTGGATGAAGTGTTCCCAGGTTAAGTTTGAAATAATATTGCTATCCTACCTCCAAAATCGATGAAAGTAAAACATTCCCCAGTTCAGTTTCCTTTCCCTTTTTTTAAGTTCTTTCATAATGAGATAGGTCAGTAAAATACCACTGAAAACATTAATTTATAATTTATATTAGTCTGTATAATATTTATCAGACGTTTAATATATTTCAGTTGTACTAACAGAAGTAATCTTGAAAGGGAAGTTAAAATAAAATCGAATCTAATATGACGTCCTTCAAATGCTTTGAGAACAGATTAGGGTTCTAATAAGCATAGAGCATGGTGTGACGCGACATTTAATATTTCAACGTCATATACGCTCAACTGAGATTTTAAACTGGAACAATGCAATTTTGTTAAGATTTCTTAATAATTTTTATTAAAAAGGTACTTATAATCAAATAAATTACGAGCATATATTTTTTGTCAATTTTATTTATTTTTAACATGCTGTTTCGTATATATATATTATTAGTTTCAAAGACCAATATTAACATTGAAAGCGTTCACTTAGAGCCGCTTCGAAACGTAAACTCATTTGTTAGACATATCGAAATAGATTATTGCAATTCGCCTCTATGTGAATTAGAACATGGTCAGACTTATATTTGACTTCATTGTATACTTTGCTACCGCTCGGTATAAAATATTGACAAATAAAAGGTCTGACGATGTTAATTCGAATAGATCCCGCTCGAAATAATCTATTTCTTAAATAACGTTTAAACGTACACTTCCGATCTCCCCAAAACCCAAATTAATCTGTCAACGAAATTTAACTTTACTTCGAAAACATTCAGTATATGAAATGTATGATTTAAAGTACCTTTTAACCACTTTGGCTTTATCTGAATCCATGTTATTTCAATACTCTGAAAATTCAACTTTCCTCTTTGGTCTAACTAATGAATTACATTTAAGTTCATGTGTACGTATATCCATCTACATATAAGTAACCAAGTAGAAAGTATTGTGTATGCTGTGTTTACGTATGTGGATAGATCTGTGTTACATGTAGTAAGTTTTGTTAGAAATAATGAACCAACAAAGTGACTGTAAACACCCCGAAGATATATTTAAATGTTTTATTTTCTAAATTGTGCTACAGGGAACCACCAATATATATTAGGAACTGATGAATAAACCTCTACATTTATCCTGATATGTAAGGAAAATACATTTAGATTGCCAATGGAACTTCATAACTTTCTTACCTCAGCGTAAAAAAAGTATCGACGGAGACGAGAGCATTACTGATTGCACCAAATGATATTCTCTTAAGCATTCGTGGATAGAAGGTCTTTAAATTATCTAAAAATAATAAAGCTATTACAATTAGCATTTTCACCGTTTACACTAAAAATTGGCACTAAAGATAATCTAACAGCCTGTATAACAAGCAGTTAATGTTTATGAATCCTTACCAAAATTGAAATGAAATATAATAATCTGTAAAACCAATTAATGTAAAGAGGTACCATCAATCAATCATGTTGTACCGAATAAAGTTAGGGTTGAAGGTTTCCACTGAATACCAAGACAGTTCAAAGGGCTTAACCTGACCAGAGCGTCCTCTTTTGACGGAATGGGGAAGACCTCGATGTCAGCAGTATTTAGGAACCCTTGTTCGTGGACCATAGTGGGCAAAGTGTTTGAAAATTGCCACGCTAATATGATAAAGAACCGATTTGACGTGGCTATTTAAGGCAAGGTTCTTGGTTATCAAATAACTGTCTTTACTTTTGCAGTCCAATTAATTATATACTGTCAATTGATACATCTCGTGGCTCCAGCCGATTTGTTGTTTGTTACCTTCTCTGTCTTTCATACAGATTCAGTAATGCAAACTTGCTGAATGTAATGTAACTGATCAAATCTCAGTCTATAGGATACATTTTTTGCTGGATATGCAGTATAGTTTCCCCAACAAATACTTAGTTGTTCTTAGTAGCATAAAGGCAGATCTTAGTCTAAGCAAGTAAGTAACATGCAGGCACACATACATATAAAACTTGTTATTATATCAATCATATGCCAATAACGTTTAATAATGTTCAGTTAGACTTACAGATTATTGACTAATAATTATTTGACTCACCGCTGAAAGTACCAACAAATGTTATTGAGTGACCAAGTATGACCCAGGTCATCGAAAGAAATCGTATTCCGTTTATAGCTGCTAATGATTCGACAGATTGATCAGTGTTTAATATCTTAGCTCCATTAGTATACACAGAAAAAGAAAGCAAAATATTTCCAAGCAACCCTGAAAAATAGAAACGATTATATGACATTTTCGCTTTTCACTAACTAGAGAAAAATGGTCACAAGCCAACATGTAAAAAAATGTTGATGCAAAATGTTAAAGTAAAGTGTCTTTTGTTTGCGGATTCGGACATTTCTCATAGTTTATAGAAAAGCATATTAACCGTTCCTGGAAAAAAGCAAAAGCGAAGATTTGCGCCAAGATTCTGCTGCCAAGGGTTCGATAAGAGACAATGTACCTCAATTTTTTTTTTAAAAAATCGTTGTGGAACATTGAATTCTACATTAAACTCGCCTTACTTAGAATTGTATGGAGAAAAGTGAGATACAAAGAATAGCAATAATTACTACCAACGCAGAATTTAAGACAATAACATTGAATTAAAAATTCGAGTAAATTTGCTGGACTTAATTCAAGAAATAACTGAAAACTGACAATGGTGGTATTACTACACCACAATGCTCACAAGTAACACAGTATATGACATAAAACGGGCAATATTAATCCTGTAAAACCGGAAGTAAAAGTCAGGTAATAATTAGCAATTGTTTCTTCTTGGAGATCCACATTATCAAAATGAGCATTGTGTTTAAGAATTTTGTCAATGTATTTTACCTGGTTCATATACTCCACAATCCACACCAGTTGACCTAATAAGATGAGACTTTTCGTTGGCTTCAACAACTAAGTCGCCGTTCATTTTAGATTCTTTATTTAGCTTCTGCCATTTTGGCCACTGAATATATAAAACATCATAAGCCGTTCCCAATCCAATTACAGCAACGTAGAATGAAACAATTACCCTGTAATAAATAAATTGTATATATAACGCTTCCGTGGAACCTTGTGCATATTTTGGTATATGACAGGGTCTTCACAATATTATTATTAATAACTCGGAATATATTTTTTTTTTATTTTAAAAATAATTCAGTAAACTAGGCATTAATTATATTATATTGGCAGAATAATTTTCATGTAAATTCCAGTATGTTTTACTCAAGAATAACAATGAATGCTTCAGATTTGTACATAGTGCGAGTGCATTCGGTTTTAGCATGTTTAACGACGTCAATCTCGTCATAATTTGATTCCAAAAATTGTGATGCGCGAGTTGCATTATACTTCAGTGCTATTTATTCTTTGTAAAAGTATTGTCATATATGATTTATAGTGATCTGTTTTTTATGAAGAGTGTTATAAAATAAAATATATGTATTTTGGGTAGATAATTCGTTTATTTTGTAACAATTTTGTAGGCCTTACTTTTACATCAGAGAATATGTTGTAACCTTCCTTCAGTTTTTTTTATTGTAATTGTATATATGTTCTGTTCAATTAAAATATGCAAACTATAGTTTTTGTATCATACCTTAAATCCAAGATCTGCGACCGTGTGTCTAGTTACCTTAAGTTGGAACTCTTGTAATGTCAAGGCATTTGAAATATACAGACTAAGCGACGGTGATACGCAGACACATAACCCTCTTTTTCAATATTATTTTTTAAAACTCCTACTTACAGGACTGTAATTGCTCTGGTATCGAAAGGTTTATCTGGTTCTTGACATATCGCCGATTCTGCCATTAATGAATTGTTTGAGGCATTGGAAAGCACTAAAAAATGTTATTTTATGTACTACAAGAAAGTTTGGATGGATGTTATTGTATATCCCGGTATTCATTTGGATAAAAAGAGTACTAAGTACTTTATGAAATTCGAGGTACGAATTTATCTGTTTTGCTCGAATTGTTTGTGGCATTTGAAACAAGATTGAAGTAACATTTTGATAGTAGTTCAAGGATAATGTGGGCGCGTTTTTTGGAGGGCAATTCGTTCTTATTTTGAATAGCTGCCCAGTAATATTCCCGGTAGAATATAGGCTTGTGTCTGCCCGTACACCTTTTGTAGAGGTGTAAAAAGAGTTAGAACATGGTAGCCATTACTAAAGGCCAAAATCTACTAATCAACCAAACTGACCATACTTTTCATTTCCTTCTGGATACATTCCATTTCACCAATTGATTCTTTTACTAATTTTAACTAAAGTACTGCAGGATAGACGCTGAGGAAATAATGATAAATCAATAAAGAAATAACTCGGTACATTACGCGTTGTATTTCCAATTTTTTGATTTACTAGACGTTCGATTTAATTTGTTGCCAAAAAGAGATTCTTTAGGTTTAGTTAAGTTTCTAATACTCAAAGAGCTTTTGAACTAAAAATAGAAATAAAAGTTTTAAACTAAATTTTACCCAGTACATAGTAGGCGAAACATTGTCTCTTGGGTCTTCCCAATAAAAAAAATGTAGTTGTTATTTCTCACTAGCAAAACGTCATTACATAGAACTCACAAAATGCAATTGAAATAAATGTTGCCATATATTGCAGAACTACTCTTAAAGTGATGTTCTTAAACTTAAAAACAATGAACTAATTGCTACAGTGTTTCAAGTAAGGAACCATCCATTGTCCTCTTGCCTGAAGAAATGCGGGAAAGAAAGCGGAGCTTGGGGAAAGTGTATTTTAAACAAAGTTTCTCATTTTTCTTTATATACCCTATATTAATTATTAAAAATATCAGTGTCAAATCTAAATATAAATGATAATGTTCGATCTTAACACAAGTTATCAAGTTTAGTATTTTAAAATTTATTAATAGTTACAATAAAACCAAACTTACCAGAACTTACTAAATTCTGCGTGTCAGATGGTGAACAACTGTCGGGAACACACAATCCCACACTTATTTTAAGGTTCTTATATAAAGAAAGACATTCATTCAAAGGTTTTAATGTAGACAAATTCAAAGTTTTGCATTGTTTACATTTTTTAGCTTTTCGTGTTTTGTTGTGATAGAAATATGTTTGATACGACACATTAGCAAATCCCACAAGTATTTAATTTAACGCAACAAACAATCGGTTTGCTTGGATAGCATGTAAATATAACGTTATAGACCTTGGCTTGTGATAAGTTGTAGCTACATGTCACCAACGCCGATAAAAATACCACTACCAATAATTTAAAGTTTCAAATTTAAAGAACACATTGTGATTTTACATATTTTTGCTTGCCAGGCATGTAAATAAAACGTAATAGAACTCGGATGTGATAATGTGTATCTACTTGATCTACCGGTGAATCTACGCTGTCCAAGTAATGTAATGTGTTCATGACTTAAGCCTTAATTAAAAAATACTATATATTTGCGGGCCGAATTTAAGAGATTCTGACGCGAGTTTTTTTTAAAGAATAAATATATATGTGAAATAAATGTCTTGTTATGTCTACCAATATAATGTCACGGTAATAAGTTTCAAAGATATAACATTTTCAGTGAAACCAAGATTCGTTTTATCTTTAAGGAGATATTAACGAAACTTACCGCAGCAAAACGTGATGGAGCAGCGCCTATTGGGACATTTATTAAACAATATTGTCCGCTAAACAAGAAGGATGTCTCGTTGACAGTGGCATTGACTAGAGAGAGGGATAAGCATTCTTCATAATCTCCTAGCCATATGATATTTCCTCCTAAAATGTCTGCCGGTGGCTTGCCTGCGGCATCGATCACTAAAAGAGATTACATTTACTGCAAAATTTGTATTTGCTGTGAATTTGTAGTACTACCATTCTATATACCGTGGATAATGAAAGTGTTTGTTATTTTAAATAGTAAATACGACATCTATGCTTACCAGTTAACTTTACAAATTACGGAATATGAACGACAATTGAAAAATAATTTACAAAGACGATCATATTTTACGGGTGAAAAATGTACTAACTGATTTAATTATTATTTTTGACCCCTTACCACTTTGAAAGAGTGAAACCCTCTTACTAAGATTACGAAAAAAAAACCGTGCAAGTAATATTAAGATTACCTCCCTGGAGGTAAATATGATTTATATCTTTTTTTTCCTTAGGAACCAATGATTTTCTCATACATTTAATGATTTTGTTTGTTTTTGTTTGATGTTGTTTACAGCCATTTTCAGCAATTTTTTAACTATATCAAGGCGTCTAGTTTTTATTGGGGGGGGGGGGGGGGAAGCTGGAGTTCCCGGAGAAAACCCCTGACCTGCGATTGGAAAACTGGCAATCCTTGTCAATTATGATTGGAGTCGACTGCACCCTGCCCGCAGTGAGACTCGAACCCGGTGTTGACATACCACGTGATCAATAGTAGACGAAACTACGTTAACCACGCGACCACCGCGGCCCCCTACATTTAATGATAATACTTTCGTAATTAAAAGGGAATTTAAGGTTTAAATGGAAAATAATAACTATAAACTCAAACCTAACCTATTTTGATCGTATTAAATCGTAGGCGTTTGCCTTTGTCATCGAATGTAAATGGGTTTTAAAAAATGGAAGGTTTCATACATAAATAAAATAAACAGAAACTTAAGTTAAAATTAACTGTTTTTGCACTTTCAGAATGTAAAACACAGACAAGTAAATTTATTGCAGTTGATCGATCAGATATTACTAACATTAAATTCACATTTTACTAACTTTGTATTGCCCATTGCTTGTTTTGAGCCAATCCCTCCATTACTCCATCAATATGCTTCAGACATATTTCTGAAATCGGAAACAAAGGCGAAGGACTATATGTTGTCTGTATTGTTGATAATACAGTTGTCGATCCAGTACTCGTATTGGTGGTTCCTCTGGTTGTTGATAGATCCATTACGTCCGTTTCGTTGTAAATCGGCATTTCTGTAGTGCTGTTTGTTACATTCATAAAGTTAATGTCAAAACCAGCAGCTTCTGTTAACTTTTTATTGTTGCTGACTATACTTTGTAAGCTTACGCTTTTTGCTACAGATTCGGCAATACCTTTGTATGTATTCGGTGAATTTTGAATAAACTTACGAAGATGTAGTATATTTTGCAAATTTTGAATTCCATTGTATCCTTTACTGCTGTCAAAAGAATCAGTTCGTTTCAAGAAAAACAAGAAAACGTAAACACAAACTAGCATGTACATTCCTACATCGCTTCGTTAAATCACTTGTATGGTATAACTCTGCCCTTTGATTGTACTTGAAAATTATTTGATATATACCACGATATGTATCAATTGTTTGAATAGCACGACTGTGATTATAACGATTTATCAGTTCAGACTTAAATATTTGTTTGAACTAAGTATATTTTTGTCAACAAATTATTACGTTATACACACGTATAAAGGCGCAATGATATTATTCCTTTATAGAATTATTCGGAAATGAAAAGGTCAATACGCTATATGGACGTCGTCGTTGTACGATGATATTGCCGACGACGAAGACGGAGGTGAATATCTTTCTACTAGGTTCAAATGGACCGAATTTAAAGTCCTTTTTGTTTATATTGCATATAATTACATTACTTTTAAATTTTTTGTTGGAATGTTGACTCATGTACAGTTATACATAATGCATTTATCTGATTAATTTTTTATGGCTATTCTCAATAAATAAGACAGTGATAGCAAACTTTTATATTTTAATATTTAAACAACATGCAATTAAGAAACAATAACCAATTACCTATAAGGGATGGTCATATTGTTTACTACTATATCGATCAAACAGAAATCCAAATCTAAATTTAGTAACATGCCTAATCCATGTATATTCTTTAAAAATAGTAACATGCCTCAAATATTCTTTAAAAAATAGTAACAAGTCTCACATATACTTTAAAAATAGCAACACACCAAAACATAGACAGATATGATTTATATCTTTGGTGACCGAAGTGTAATTTAGTAAATCAAATTTCAAGAAATATAATAATATGTAATAATGCAAAACGTAATAATATCTAAACAGAAGATAAAAAAAAAATTAAAACATCACAAGTCAATTAATCAATAAATTATATAACAACAAATCACCAAAACTTAACAACACAAAAGTTGAACCGATTAACAGGATAGGAAACCCAAATAATGCATTTAGATGTGTAATAACTGCTTTTGATCTTTGTCCACAATACACATGCAATGCAACTTTTACATTTTGAGCTTAAAACTTGTTATGCTTGTTAATTTGAAACAATTTTTAAGTACATTATAAATGTAACAGAAAAAAGAAGGCACTGACAATAATTCAATTAATATGTATTGTAAACCGCGACAAACATCTATTTTTTTATTATTATTCACATACAAATTTGTTAACGATCATCAACCTTTACGATTTACAAGTAAAACTCTAATGTGTTTGGTTTTGTTAGAAAAATATTTAAAACCAAACTTTGAATGGTGTAACATACACCTTAAAATAAAACTATTTATCTTGGAAAACAGATTTCATAATTGTATCTTGTACAATTACAAATTGACATATTTTTCAAGTATATTAGTCAATATATATTCAAGTGACGACAGACCGACGGAAAACGAACACCACAGGAAGGTTGTGGATCACTCGGGCTCTCGTGTATATATAGTCAAAAGAAGTCATTCAAAATACTAATTTATTTACGAATTTACAATTGTTGGTGAAGTTTTTGTCGCGGCTGAGTCTTTTATTGATAAAAGACAATTTAAATTCAATGTTACAATTTTCAAAATTCAAAAACTGTTTAACCACATTGCGGCAATATATTTAGCACACAAGCGAATATTACCATGGCACACAAGAAAAGTGTCACAATATGGCACAGTAACAACAATTAGTAAGGTTCACAAACATATATGGATAAAATTTCGATACCTTTTGATGGTCGAGTGGTTAAAGTAGTTCGTCTACTATTAATCACGTGGCCTGTCAACACTGAGGTTGCGGGTTCAAGTCTCACTGCGGATAGGTAGTACTCGACTCCAATCGTAATAGATAAGGATTGCCAGTTTTCCTCCAGAAGGTCGGGGGTTTTCTGGGTTTTTTCGGATACTCCGACTCAAACTGCCTAGCGCTTTCCCCAAAGGTTAGGTCATGACAAGATGTAATGAAATGACACCCGCCACATCGTTTGGGATGCGGCTCTACTATTTGTAGCTTGTGATAATTTACCATAACCCTTGACTTATCAATAGCCTGACAATTCTAAACTTTTAGCGTGGCAATATATGGGACCAAATAATGTTTGTGTTGGGTAATACAATGTAAAAATTCGATATCACGCTATGCCGATCAATACATACTTTATAAATGGGAAATTATCCAATATAATTACCACCTCAATGAATGACCAGATATGGGGGATCAACAAATTTTAATAAATTTCGGAACTCGCCTTTTTATGTGGCATCATTTCATGCCACTTTAACCTTGTCAAAGTATTTTTACCCCCGATGCGTTCTAGGCCCATGTTTACTCCCAAGACCCCAAACTTGATCCTGATCTTGACTTTCCTGCCATAGACAAAGCTGTTGCACTCCATGAGGAACATATGACTTTTAAAGTTCTCGGGGTTAAAACCTGTATTTCTCAATGCTTGCTTAGTGCTGAGGAAAATTGGTAACGATTACATTATGATGACAAAAAAGGGGGCCATTATTTTTTGGCCTTATTGCTAAGAATTCACTTATATGGACAAACAGGACAATATGTTTTTTTCAATAGTGACACCTTTACCCAACCGGTCCGTCTTAAAAAAAACGTAGAACAATTTTTAATTTTTTAAATACCATCTAAATATAAATTGTCTCGGGAATTGACACGATCTTTTTGTCCCAATTTAGACAATGATATTTCGCCTAACATAATTAGTCCCCAGAAGGCTAGAGTAACTGCAGATTAGAACAGTTTGGTCCAATTTGGTATCGTTGACATTCGAACACACCCCGGCAATAGTAAAAACAGACTTGAAAGTATTTTCTTCGTAATCGAAGGCTTGTATCTGCGTTGTTTTAATCGTTTCGTCCATTTGATTAACTTTTGTACAACATAACTTTTGTGAACGTTTCGAAAACAACATTTTACAATGGTAACCAATAGCTAGCGGCAAATATGAATGGTACAACCGTGTCAATATTTAATGGCCAGGATTCAATGATTTTGTGTATGCCTTAAGTCAACAGAAAAACGATAAACCTGTTAATGTATTTAAAGCATAAGCACCTTCTACAAGTCTGTTAGCTTCAGCTCAGATCGAGAAAATGCTGCGGGATTCTCCAAGGAGTTTGTAGTGCAGTTAGTGCAATAACACCATTCCTGTCTGGAGATAGAAGCACTTATGAATTTAATGAACCTGTTAATGTATTTAAAGCATAAGCACCTTCTACAAGTCTGTTAGCTTCAGCTCAGATCGAGAAAATGCTGCGGGATTCTCCAAGGAGTTTGTAGTGCAGTTAGTGCAATAACACCATTCCTGTCTGGAGATAGAAGCACTTATGAATTTAATGAACCAGAAATGTGTAAACTACGAAAAACTATGTTGTTTTGTATTGGGTACAACACAAATGGACTAATTAATGTTATTATACGTTTTGATTTGGATGTTTGTTTATTCAAATTAAATTCCAAAAATAGCGAACTGGTAAAAAAGGCCAGTACTTTCAAAAGGAATTAAAGGCAGATGGGCAAGTTCGTTATGCAAAGTTGCAATATGGACCAATTTAAATATGGAAATAGTACAAGCTCACTATCCCGGAACTTGTGCACCTAGAGAAGATTTTTTTCTTTTAAATGATGTTTAACGCCAATTTCACCAATTTTTTCAGCTATATCATGGCATCCTATTCTTATTGGGCAGGAAGCCGGAGAAAACCCCCTGTCTTCGGTAGGAAAAGAGGCAATCCTTTTCAATTAAGATTGCAGTCGAGTATGGGTATGGAGACTCGAACCCGCAATCTCATTGTTGACAGACCACTTGATCAATAGTAGACGAACTACCTTAACCACTCGGCCACCGAGGCCCCTTTATTATCGTTCAGCCAGTATAAAACATGACTTGAAAGTTGCCTCATACTGCCATAAATACTTCCAACAGGAATTTTGTGATAGTTGGAGAGATTCCGTTTTAAAGGGAGCACCACTGGCAATGGGATTGCGAAGTGGTCAAAAATTACCTAAAGGATAAGTTGTGCACTTCTAGAAGGACACCATGTCGAGATACAAAAGTCCGAAAACCAATTTTCGTATAATGTAAGTCATTATCTTATAAATCACACCTCCATGTGTCAAATGTGCTCTTACAAAACTTTTTCTTAAACTTTCACAACTCATAAAACAATTACATCGGAAGAAAAAGACAGATGGAAAATTTATTGCCCATTACATAACAAACGCTTGCTACAGATAAGCCTTATGTATTAATTTATTATGATGATCACAGGGGGATACATTTGAATAAAAAAAACGTGGGCTTATTTCTCGGCTTGGACTAAAGAGAAAACTACCATTCCACAGTGCATTTCAACTGATACGGTACGAAACTAGCAACAATGTCCGAATTTTTGGTTTATCGTCTGCTCGGACCACGTGTGCTCACTATGGAATTAGAAATTCTTAAAAATCAGCCGGAAACGTAGTCAAAAAATCTTCAGCATGCTCCGATTAAAGTCAACCGCGTCGTTCTTGAATAAACAATTATTATTATTCGCGATCGTGCATCAAACAATAAACGTCGTTATACACCGACGGTCTCCCCAGAAAAGAAGTATAAACCTATCTGGCCGTAATATCGAGCTAAGTCACGTCACATCATTTCAACAAATAATCTTGTTTGTAACAAAATCAGTTCAGAAACAACACAGAAATACATAACATACCGGTAAAAGAAATCCAGAAAAAGATAAATCAAAGGAGAGGTAAGCTCAATGTATTAAGAATATGTCAATTGACATTCTCACCTTTACATACAGTTTTCTATTAAAATGGATAGTGAGTATCCAATCATCGAGTCATCCTTAATAAGGAATTACTTTAATCCTTTTGATTTGGAACAAATGCAATTACTAGCCAATTGTTGTGATCTTGGATCACAACAATGCTATTACAAAGGCGTAGCATCGCTTTGGATATTGGTACGGCCGAACACTAATCAGGATCGATCCTATCCACCTCGCAGATTTGGTTTTACGGAAGGGGGTTCAGGGAAGGTGGGGGGGGAGAGGTAAATGGTGCAAAACCCTGCATTCTGGCGATTTCTATAACTAGCACTTAATCTCAGGTCTTAAAAGATGGGTTTGGTGAGCAATGTTTTTTTATTTCTGAAAATTTTTGGTACGGCATGCCGTACCTGGAAAAGTTATTGGTACGACCGAAGCCATACCTGCCGTACCAGCTGCAACGCCTATGTATTAACATTAATTCATCTTAGGACAAGGGCGATAACCAGGCTTAATTCCGACTTGGCAACAAAAGTCGTGGATCAGCCGGTCGATTAAATCGCTTTCGATGTTGTTTTATGGAATGTTGCGTTATTGCTATAAATAACAATCGACTGATAAGGGTTACTGAACCCTACATTATATTATGACGTCTGCATTATAAAACAGTATTCCCGTTCGAATCATTCATTAAAAAGTGGTTAAGGTTTTGTTATGTACAACTGACTCAAAGCACGAAAGTATAATTGACAGAAAAAAGATTCATAAAGCAACATTCAGGAAGAGAACAGGTTAAAAATCAACAAATCAATGTCACAATAAGTTACATGTAGCAATACTATTCGAGACCAGATAAACTGCAAAATACACACAAATTGAAGACAGGAATAAGCAAATAAATACCATTTGTAGCAAGCAAGCAAAATAGATGTAAATGGTTTCTAAAAAGGACGTCACGAAAATTTATTTCAGAGATAATTTAGCTTTATCAGGTTAATCAAATATTTATAATTATTTTATTTCTATACTAGTTTCGAAGAAATGACGATGAGTTCATCGTTACTTTCAGCAGTTGTGACGCTATAGTATAGTAATGTGTTCGTTTAAATGGTGTTCAACACAAATGTTACTATTTGAAGAAATGTATTTAATTCCTTAAGCACACCTGCAACATAAATAAAAAAACTCAGATAGAAAAACAACTTCAACAATTGTAAACAAAACAATTTAACATAGCCCCGATTGCTGCTAACATATTGTTAAACGTTTTATATATAATCGGGCGTTTTATTTACATAATGATGAACATTTTTTGGGGTAAATTATAACAGTAATGTGCAGCTGTTTCTCGGTATTTCATTCTGTTATGTACCTACAACTTTTTGGAACCTTATAAATGACAAATACACATTTGTGATAACTGTAAAATTATTGCTTGTTTGAATGTTTAACGCCATTTTTAGCAGTATTTCAGCTATGTCATGGCGTCCAGTTTTTATTGGAGGAGGAAGCCGGAGTATCCGGAGAAAACCCCAGACCAGTGGTTTGAAAACTGGCGATCCTTGTCAATTAAGATTGAAGTCGAGTACACCCTGCCCGCAGTGAGAGTCGACCCCACAATTACATACTATGTGATAAATAGCAGACGAACTACCTTAACCACTTGGCCACCGAGGCCCCAACTGTAAAACGGATTTAAACTGTACAAGGAAGCATTTTAATGCAGACAATTTGTTTTAAAATGCCAACTGCATTTGAGGAAATTTTAAACCAAAAATAAAACAATACAGATTTGTTTGATTACCTAGAAAACAAGAAACTTTTAGACAACGTGTCTGGTATGCCAATAGAAAAGAAAAGATATGAAGACATAAAAGAGCATAAAAACGCAATGCAATTAAACAATGATTAGAAATATGTACATTATTTGCAGCAACACAATGTATTAAATATACAATTATGATTTTTTTCAGAATTTTATTAAACAAATATATCAAGCATTCAACTGGTCCTAACTGCAGATTATTTAGTCCGGACTCCCTGAAGTGTGCCTGACGACAAAACCTGACATGCAAAGGCAAAACTTGATTTTGTTGGGCAAAAATGATCAGTTTCAATAACAATGCCTAGATGTCCGGCCGAAAAAAAATATATATAATTTTTAAAATATAAATTTAAATTGCAACACATGGTTGTCGTTAGTCACATTTAAATATTCGCTTGAACGACAACGTCTGTCCCTTTACCCCTATTGGAACGCACATGGCGGGAAACATTTAAAAGCTTCGTGCATTGGTATTAGTATAAATGGCATAACAAATTTAATGATTGTCATTATCATTTTTGACACAAAAGCTATGCCATTATCGAGTCCGCAACAGAAAGAAAAATCTATTGTCAAACATTTATGGGTTAACATTGTGGCTCATAGATGACATTAGAAATCGCAAACGACATTGTGTGGTGAACTAAATATCGTTGGAATTGGGACTGTGGTACCAGGCTAGATTAAGAGGTATATACCAATCGAATACAAAATGTAGTATTACATTGGAGGAAAACTGCTCCTAAATAGAATATTACAACATAAAATTTTAGTGTCGACTTCACTTTTAGACGTCTATGAAAGGTATTTTATGTGAAGTGCGCTAATGGTCTACGTCAAGAAAAAATATGGGTCACTAATATAAAATGAATGTCTTGATATATGTCCTTATCTTGATTTATCAGCCAGAGAAAATGTAATATTTACCGAGCCGCTATGATAACCGTATATCAAAGTCAAAGTTAGTGTTTTATTACATGAATAAAATTGCCGTCTTCCTTGATCGGAAAACCAGAAGATGCTACAACACAATTGTACTTTTCAATCTATTTGTTACAGAAAAACCAAATCGATATTGGAGTCCGCTTTTTTGCATCAGGAAACATTTTCATATTTGTTTTGTGATATTTGTACTGTTGCAATTTAACGTGACCCGAAAGTTGTTTTAGAGCAAAAAAAACCACGCAAAATTCTATTAACGTAATAAACACTTACACAGCCGTAATATAGGTAAGAACATCTGATAATCTGGAAATTTTTGCACTGGATACTGTATATATACTGTAACAGGATAGTATAAAAACCACAAAGTACTATGATATTATTACGTGATGATTTCTGTATTGGCCTAGTTTTTGGTCCAAGGCTTGCTGTATTGGCCTGAGTTGCAGCCGAAGGACAATACAGCTGGCCAAGGACCAATAACGAGGCCAATACAGAAATCATCACGTAATGATATCTTTATTAATTAACTAGTCCAAATTTCTCAGGCCATTACAGGTGGCAATTAGGCCAATACAGGACGAACTATGCCAATACAGGACGAATCAGGCCTATACCGATATTGGACTAGTTAATTCCGTATTGGACTGGTTCAGCAACATATATCATATTGGTTGTTTAACTCTTATTTAAGCGAATATTATAGTAGTTAACTAATAATAATAACTAATTACTGGTATTTAATGCCAAGACTGTAAAACAGTTCTTCTAAGACGTACTGTATACGTTATTTGCTAAAGATCACTGACTGCAGCTCTTATTAGTTGCTTCTTTTATAAGGCAAATGTTATTCCTATTTTAATAAGTTACTAGTATGAGGAGTTTTGCCGAATACATTTTCTAGAAAACATCTAAATGTAGACGCCAGTAATTATGAGTCCGTATTTTCAAGAAATGAAAATCATCAAAAATGACCCAACATAATGGATTTGTGTCGGGTTTACAGTAAATTGTTGCTCTGACTCCAAACAACTAGTACGTGCACTTTTTTTATAAACCACTCACCATATTGAGGTAGCGCAAGGAATAAAACAAAATGATCAATAAGGGTCACATGCACGACATGAGGGCACGAAAACACAAAAAATGTACAACACTCTTGCTCGCTCGATTAAATAGAAGCTGTGCACCAATAAATATATAAATATATATTCACATACATTTTTGTACCAGCGTATTTTTCGTACAACAAAAAAAAGTTGAAATTCGATTTCAACCTGACAACACTATTCTTTTAAATGATATAATTTTGCTGAAGAAGTCAAAATTAAGGTGCTGCAAATTGCTCTTTTCCCCAGCCCTTTTTACAACTCCCAAATCAATCTTAGCTGAAGCGGGCTTTGGTATTAATTTCTCGGCCTTCCTAGATGCATGTTTATATCTTTCACGATTGTTTTCGATTTATTTACGTTTTATGTGTTTCCATAATTTGAAGAATGTTTCCAGGAGCAGAAACGCTATATTATACTTATTTTTTACAAAATGATGAAATACTGCCAAAAGAGGTATCATTAATTACTTATCACAAAGAAATACATGTATGATAATGTATAAAACATGCAAATCAAATATGAGTTTTCCATAACATGTTTCTAAACATTTGTACGAATATATGAAAATTGCACTTGACGTACAACTTTTGTATAATTCACAACATATACGTCATTATTTATGAAATGTCAAATGAAGGTGGTCATTGGCTTTTTTTTATCAAAAATAAATTGTGTTGTATCTTACCTGTTTGATATAGAAATATAATGATATGTGATCATATATCTGTTATGTAAAATATAACCTTTTATATTATTACCATGTACCATGAACTTTAAATATAAACTAAATTGATATGACGTTCTACGCTGTTTCTATATCTTTTCACGTATATTATAAAAAGTATTTTATTGATATCATGTATAAGATTATTTAATAAAATTTTGTTGTTTCTTATTTTGTCATTTGAATTATAAAACCTGTCTACCAGGAAATCTGACCATATTGAAGTGAACAGAAATAATCCGTGCTGAGATAAATACTAACCCATAACCTTGATAATCATTTATATTGGTAATTGTTTGACTGAAGAGATATATATCAAATTAGTGGAACCTAATCATAACATTTTCAATTATATTATTTACTAAAGTAATGTGATAGATGTATGTGAAAATAAACTTTTTTGCTCATAATTAGGTTTGATAACTCTGTTTTTCAAATTAACGACTTGATTATCATAAACAGCAGAATTTTAAAATATATAAATAATGACACTTATATGTTGTTGTATCTTTTTTTTAATGCTGGACAAATGTTTAAGTCCATTAATTTTTTGTATATATTTTATTTAATTAGAAATTGAGGTTTGCATTTATATTATGCTGTTATATGGGTGTTTTTTGTTTCGTAATTATTATGTTTTGTGCAAAAGTATAACTATATTTTATAATTTAAAAAGGCACATAGAATTTACAATAAATTATGATTACCTAATAAACATTAGTGAAAAATTTGTTATTTAGAACATCTTTAAAATCATGACATTTATCCCATTCTGCGTTGTTCCGATGGGGCTTAATTGTGTCATAGACTTGTACAAGATGTTTATTTAACAGTCTATTCCTAAACAAACTTACATTTTGAAAACCTTTATGACTCCTTAATGGTCTTTTTCAATTAATTTCATAGAAATCATGTATACATGTAAATCAAAAATTTAAAGTTCATTACCACATGCATGTGACAACATGTTTTACTCACGACAAGACAAATTAAGCACATGCATTAAATTCCACTCTTTCAAAAGACATTATTCGGTAAGTCAAATTTAAATAGTTTTAAAGCTTTTAAAGTCTTAAAACATTTACTTCTTATCTAAAAAGTAACATAAATTTCACTAAAATAATTGGGCCATAACCATGCCACAAGATGCCCTGTCCATACGGACATTCACCGTCGTATAGGATTCTGCTTAAAATTTAAAATTTTTTAAACGAAATTGGAAGAAAGTAAATCAAAATTTTAACTGATAAAATCTATATAAATGAGACGCTAAATGTGTCTAGATTACCAAAACAAGTTGCACACGCTTATTATCATTAAGCTTGGTAGTTGGTAATTGTAGCATGGGTGATGCGATTTTGATCATGGTTTATATATGGCGATCAATGGTCGTTTTCATCAGTCAATATTGTCAATTTTAAAAAGGATTTGGAAGGAACTTCTTCAGAAATTCAACTGATTTAATTGTAATTTTCTTAAAGTTAATTTATCACAGAAACCCAAACAAATTGCACACGATCGTGTAGAAAAAAAACATTAACTTGAATTTTAAATTTTTGTAAATGTCCCATTGAATTTTACAGGCGATCGAAAAACAACATGGCTACATGATTACGTCATTAAAAAAACAAGATGTCCTCTGTAGTTGCAGTAAAGCTCTTAAAAAGTTAACAGAGAAGCGACTGAATTTAGGTAAAGGACATGAACAAATGGATTGACATCAATTCATCAATAGTGTGCTGAAAACCTATAGTAGGTTAGTCTTGAGCCTAGCTCAATCAAATAACGAAAATCATGGTTAGCCTATCTTTCCATTAACATTTGTCGGGTAATTTGTGTCAGAAAGGAATTGGTGGTGAATTGAAGGCTTTCTATTTGATCCTTCCACCAAATCCCGGATGCGGAGTGTATCAATTAGTAAGCATTGATCACGGTTTCTTTAGTTTTGTTTGTTTTGAATGAAGCAGGTTTTACGCCACATTTATTTATTCACATTTTTATTGTTTGAAGAGGCTGGAGAGCATCCGACGTTGAAAGTCCTTTCCATTTAGGCTGGAGTTGAGGACATCTTTTCCCATGTAAGAAAAAACAAATAAACTGGTTGTCATGAGTTCAAAGTTGCTTTAAACCCATTCAAAATGTGAAAGTCTGCTTACTTGTTAAATATGTCAGGAATAGAACATGTAACATATCTGCATTTAATTTCATGTGAACCATAAGGCTTGTTGTCACAGTCATCGACCGCTGCATGTACAATTAATTTTTGAACGAATTTGAAAACAAATTTAACTTGATTTTTTTTAAACTTCCACCTTTAATCGATGCTTAAACGAAATGAACAGATGTCAACACTCCAGTTTCATTCAACAACACTTTTGAAACGGACAAATTTCTCTTAAATTATAATTTTTTTGTTTATGTTTTCTACTTATAATTGTCACTAAATTGAAACTGATCTAGGAAGGTACCTGTGTGTTCCAGCTTCTACTGATAAAAACATTTCCCTGTTTAAAGAATTATACTTTTTTGTGTTATCAGTTACACATCAGATAATTTAAACATATTTTATTCATGAAAGACATGAATTAGGTTACATAGCAGGACCAGGCCTATATATCCTCTCCACGGTAACATCAGACAATAACAGAGACAAGACATGATTTAGTCAAAGAAAGATAACTCGAATTCTATTGTTTATTTGTTTCCACCACTTCAAAATTATATGACATATCATTTTGGTGTTTCGCGACAAGTATTGGGCAATGATATTTTACTTGTGAAACCACAGCATATTTTTTAACAAAGTTATCTCCATAATTACCGAAAACCTTGTTATTATTCCAACATTAAAACCGTAATAGATGGATTAAATGTAAAATGATGAAAAATGACGTAAGGTTGTTGTTGTGTTTTTTACTTAACAGATTTGTCTATTCCTTTAGGGCATAACTGCCATGGACAGTTACGGAAAAGCCTTTGTGTGCACATTAATACTAATAGTCGAAAAGACCTAGTGTCTTCACCCTTGGTTTGCTTGAGATATGACATTGAAAATAGGGTCAAATTTAGTGGAATTCAGAATGTTTAACACATCTTTGATTTCATTTTCTAAAATAGCAATAATACTTAAATTGTGCTCAGGAATTATAAGTTTTGGACGTTCAACTCCAGAGTCGTCAAGCTCGGTAAAAACACTTTTCGATATAAAGAGTCATTCAGCTAATTTGCCTTATCAGTAGCTACGAAAATTTAAGTGTCGTTGTTTAGCAAAGGAAGATTGTCTGATTTCGTCTGCTTTATACCAGAAATATGGTTACAAAGTTTCCACTAAGATGTGGACGACGATTCTACATTAGACAATTGATTGACGAGTTTAGTGTGTATCGCGATTATCAGGATTATTATGACGTTTGGCTTTCGAGTGAGTACGATTTTTTTTCTTACAAGTCTCCTTATGTCATTAGTAATCCAGATTGGATCAGATTTACATATGGTTACTATTTTATTCGAAATTGTCTTTTCAGCAGCAGGTATTATGTTACTGTAGACACCTGGGTGATTGCGTCGATTTTTCAACGGGGCAGTAATATCTTACTTGATCCAGTAAAGGCGGCCCTACTCCAAAGTATGCACACAATTTTACCTGTTTGATATCACTAGATCAAGCAGGGACAAGGAATTTTCTGTACCAATGGGGTCTAACTCCTTCGGTCATGTGGGATGACTATGATATGATATGTATATCGCACATAAACAATGACCCGTCCTGTCCTTGCGGAAGGGTTGATTGTAGTTACGGAGTTCGATAGAATCATCTGTGGTATTTGAATTCAACCAAGTGTCAGGAATTGACACAATATCAAAATCTTTATATCAATTTTGGCTTTGTATATTTAGATGTATAAAGGAAAAAGATTATGCAATTTCTCACTAATACTACTGAAATCTGACTTTTTGCGCCTTTTCAGAAAAATGCCAAAAGGGAGTCCCATTTTTACAGCATAGCCGCCTATAATATTTTGTTCAGTCAAGATTAATTATCGTTACTGCTGTCATCTGCATTTTATTGCCTTATCACTGCTCTTTACAATTTAAACAGTTCCCATGATAAAAAATTATGTCTCTGTTTTGATAACCATCAAATGCAGTATGTATTCTCTGTCTGGGTGATCAGAGTCAGTATTAAATGTATTTTGTAGTGAAAGTTTGTTTTTTCTAATTATCGGGAATCAGTTATATATACAACAAAAGCAAAACTAAGTTTATGCAAAAAACAATTGTATTTACAAACTCAGTCGATAAAAGCAATGATACTTTACACAACCTGAATGTTTATTACCCACTTACCTTTCACTTGTTTTCTGGTTAGGCAAATAACGTTCATTAATATTTATAGGTAATCCGAATTCTTTCACTCTTGATAACTCCGAATAGTATTTAAACAAAACGCATTTGTTTACCATTCGTCAAGGTACAAGTCTGTATTATCAACTACGCCGACATTACATCCAATTTTTAATGATGCGTAGGGATCTATTATACTCCCAGCCATTGTCTTCGTGCTTAGAACACTTATATGTTCACAAAGTTTCTTTAATCTCGCCACTTGCGGAGGGCGTGTTCAAATTAAATATTAGAAAATGTTAATTAAGAAATAATTCATGGCTGCCCCAATTTTATGGATTATTTAAATATGGGTAGGCATTATATTCATGAATATTTTGCCATGAGCGTTAGCGAATGGTAAAATATCATGAATATAATGCTTACCCATATTTAAATAATCCATAAAATTGGGGCAGCCATGAACTATTTCGATTCTGATATGAAAATACAAAAATTTTACATTTCGCGACTACCTAGGTAAAGGTTTATTTTGGCTGTTCCAATTTCCGAGAACCTTCCTTGTTTCGAAATTATTATATTTCTCGTGTAAAACTTAGTAGAAAAAACGAAGAAATATAAATTAAAAACAAAAAAACATATTTATTAACATTAAAAATAAAATTTAACAATCAAAACAAAGAACGACAAAATTAAATGCTTCATTACATCAGTCGCGTGTGGCGTGTCTGGGATTGTTCATGTGTTGCTGTGTTTGCGTGAGAAATCAAAACCGCTTACCGCATTTGGTCGATCTTGTGCTCCTGTTTTAGATCCACAATGGTGCAAATTTAAATCGACAGTTATTTTCCACAATTAACCAACGCAACGACCCTTGAATACACAACGTAGCTAAAGTCAAGGAAGACTTGTAACATGTAAACAATAAAGGCATAGAATAGAAAAAGGACTTGATATCGTGAAAACGTGTTATCTTTTGGATTTTATTACAAAGGTACAAAATAAAATAAATTTAAAGCAAAAACATCAACACACGGGGGTTTTTGAAATGGCTGGAACAGCCGTATTTTGTTGAATATTTAAATAGAGGTGTGATTCAAAAGCGTTTGAAGGACGTCATATTAGAATTTCTTTTTATCATGAATCAAAACATTTTTTTTTTCAATTAACAAATCTTTGGAAACGGTTTAATTTTTTAATTTTAATTATTTTGATAACTCGCAGACCGCTTTGTTTAAGTTTTTTTACAATTTACTTACAGTAGACCGGTTTAATTTTTTAATTTTAATTATTTTGATAACTCGCAGACCGCTTTGTTTAAGTTTTATGGTGTTTTGCCGTGTTTCCGATGAAAATTTCTTTTCCCTGCTTGGCCATTTTGATTTCGCTTTAAATTTTGTTTATATCTTGATACTTCCAGTTAAGTGCGGCCATTATCACTGGGTTAAATGTAACAATCCAAAAAAGTGAGCATCGTACGTTGACGCTAAACTGTGCCACCGATTGCCCTTGTCAAGGAAATAACGTTGGTGGCCATTATATTTTGTGACTCGCTAACAAAATCCTTACTACAAGTAAAATGTATGATACAACCGATTTGAAAAATATTGATAAATCACACTTACTTGCGACTAAGCCGTTTGATTTTATTTGTATTAAGTCTTTATGTAAAAGGTGCTTTTCAGCCAGTTTTACAAGGTGGGATATGTGGCAATGCTGTGGAAAATAGGCCTACTCTCAATCGATATTGCTCAGTACTAATAGCCATAAAGTAACAACGGACTGAGCTACTAAATAGTGAGAGTGGCCTAGAAACAATGAGATAATTAGATCTACAGTATAGGTATGTAAAATAGCGCAAATACTCGTGTATTATAAGGCGTGTTACAATAGGGAGCATATAAACATTTCATCCATGAAATTGAATGAACACTGCAATTGAATATGCATTAACATATGTACACTGAAAAGAGAAAACGTATATGTACCAGCATAGATGAACACATCTACTCATGTACCTAAGGCATACATGAAGTACAATTGGGAAAATGTTGAAACGAATGACTTCCTAGGAGCTTTTCGCTTCACTACGTCATTTTAGTACATCTTATTCAATATAAGACTTTTAAACAGTAGGAAGACTTAAGTGAGATAAAGAAGAACATTTGATGTAATAGGTAACGCATAATGTAAATTCTTTCCATTTACTGTAAGGTGAAGGACGTTTAGACAATAAAGATGAATGAAGTGAGTGTGCGAAAAACACGTGATGAATACTAAAGATAACACATTATATAAACTCTTCACGCTGGAGTTAACAAATTCCCTATTAAAAGAACAGTTCTAAGTAACTATGTTTTTGACAATGCTTCAATTATTTCAGGAACATCATTTTATGCACAGTTTATGTACCATTGTTTACATACCATTCTGAACGGCAGCAGCATATGATTTGGATTGATGGTGTGAATCAGTTGTTTAAGGCGGTGATGAATTTTCGGAGCACATTTTTTGTCTTGTGTGATTTGGGTTATTCTGCCACGCGCATCATAAAATGATTATTGTTTTATTTGATGCGCCCGAAAGGCAAGTGTGTCCATGTTTTTATTAAATCTTCGTTTATTGTGACGTTGGTGAACGGATCCACAGGTATTAAATCTTTGCTGGCTTTTTAAAATTCGACGCTTGTAACTGTCATAAAGCTCGAAGTCGTACAATGTTTCGTGGCTATGACATACCATTAGCTTGATTCTCTTTTGCCAACGTGATGTGAGCGGATAATGTCACCATCAGCTAAAGCAGGATCTATAGTCTTTATTATCTTTGGTAGTGCGAATGAAACGGCTATATTGCTCGAGTGCATGTCTGCCTTGAGCTTGCTATTTTTTTATTTTAAGGACATCGACTTCTTGTTACGGAAGCATCATCGATTCTTTAAACGAAGGTAATAACAAAATACCAAACACCGATGAAACTGTCAAAAACGCAATCTTGAGATCAAAGTCCGAGAAACCGGCAAACTTCAGAACCAACAACCAACTGCAACTGCAGCAATGGTCCTAAATTGGAAAAGGCATTTCACGAAAAATGTGGGTTAATGCAGGTTTTATGGCAAGCCAAACCTCCCGCTTACATTATTGTAGAATGTGAGTTAATGCAAACATCTATTTCGTCTTTTACAATATATCTGATTGTTTACTTATCTCTAAAGACAGACGTTAGCTGTGAAACAATGTTGTCAAATCGCTTGGATGCAAAACACAAGTTGTTGGTTGCAAAGTCTGATAATGATTTGGGTTATGAGATGAGGTTCCCTAATGAACTGTGAAATCAGTGAATTGCTTTGCAGGAGATAACATTGTTTTTGATAGGTCTAAAACTACTTCTTAATTTTGGGTCATGTTAAATCTCAATAGTACTAAAATTGCATCAAATTACATCAAATTTTGGTTATTTTTGTCTGCTAAACAAGCAGTCAATTGGGAAGCCAATATTAACTATTAAAAATTGATCGAAAAGTACCATCGTTCAGTAGCAAATCATTATAGCCGTCTTTATCTCAATCGTCTAATTAATGTGTCTGATTAACGTGTTTGTAATATAGATTTGATACGATAGACGTGGATCAATCTCAACACAAAGGATTCCTACGTCAACCACAATCACCTCTGTCACATCTTTGGTTGATATCGCTCATGGCGGAGAACCCTCGCTTACCAACGCAGTACTTTATATGTAAACCGGTATCAAAAGTGTATAAATAGACATAATAGTCTGCAGTTAACGGTTAATGACGCGTGGCAGAGGGCATATTTGGGAACCTCTTATGTTCTTTGCCGGAGAGTGGACGAGGATATGTTGGTTTTGTTCATTGTATAAATACAATTAATGACTTTGATGTGTGGTCGCTATCGGTATTTCTCAACCAACCAAATAGGAAAATTTGCCTTGCCTAGCGGCTGTGTTCACATTAGATCTTCTATGGTTAAGAAATCCCGATAGCGACCTATATCAAAGTCTTGACTGATGAAAACGAAACAACATATGTATCGCTATTATATCATGCGATACTGTTTCCTTGGAGCTTGATTGATGAGTTTACTTTTTACCTGTATTCTACTTATTTGTTCACGATATTTGTCTTTGAAACAATTTGATACAATGGCTTGTGTGTGTATTTGATTGTTATAATTCTTCCTTCACTTTTTTCAAACCCTATCAATTTAAGAATTCCCAACATATCATTTCCATACTTTAGATTATAGACTGCGTTTTGTGAGCCGAATATATTTTAATTACAGAGTTATCCCCCCAAAAGATAAAATCAGAAAATAAATGCGAAAAATACTCCTCTCAAAAAGAGGTAATTTAGTATTTTAGTACAAAAACTGTCCAGGAATAGATTTCGAGTTCTTGCCCTTTACGTGTTTTGGTTAATCGGTTTTGGCCTATAACTAAACGGTTAGAAATAATATAGTAAAAATTTAGGTTTAACGTGATTGTCAAGTGACGACCTTCCTTTTAAGACCAATGTTAATTATTATGGACCGCCATTTTCAAGATGGCTATCAAAAACTAACTGGTTTTTTAGTATATTTTAAACAGTAAAAGATAATATAGTCATGTATACTTAAAGTGATCAGTAGAAAAAAAATTATGCAAAAGGTCAGTGGTCATGGTTCAATGTCAGACCATAGCAATAAAACAACCATAATGATTATAAATGTCCTTACCAACCATATATTTTTAGTCAGGATGACGTACTTTATGTAAATGTAGAATTTGCAACCGGAAGTGACATTTTATTCATTTCCTGACTCCAGATTATATCGGAGAGACCTTCACATTTGTTATCAGAACAAATTCTTGCATTTATTATTATGCGAAGAAACGACTTTACGAAAAAAAAAAATCAGTAACAAGGAAATTACACAAACGCGATTTCAAACCGCGATATAACACCAAAACAAAAAAAAGGCACGCGGAACGAGGAAACGACAATTGACGAGTTACGTGATCTCACTATTCTACGTTCAATATTATGTTTTTGAGTAATTTTATCATTCCGCCTTAATTGTTGTCTTTTCATTCTTGTCATATGTCTTGAACCATTATCTTTAACGATATGTTGTTTTGAAAGGGAAATTTTTAAAAAGAAATATTTGATTGTGCAATTGCTGGATAAGGCGACCTTGTTTCTGTTTTTTTTCTTTTAAACAATGTCAACCTCCGTCTGAAAAAATCCTCAGTCTCTTAATTATGACCCTTTAAAATGTTAATACTACAAAACATGCTTGAACAATATAACACAGTATATTCTATGCATCAGTTTTAAGAGCAAATGGCAAAATGCTATCAAATATAGGTAACAACACCCAAGTATTAGCTATCTATAGAGACAACAAAAGATATCAGACGTCGACGAGGATCAAGTAGCTTTGTTTTTCACTATTCGTTTTTCGATATTCAAAAATGGTTCAAAGTTGTTATTTATTTTTTGTTAATCAGTATTCACTTGTTTTCATTTTTTTTTCAGGAAACGAAAAACAAAATGAATAAAAGAAAAGAAAAATGAAAAACAAAACCAAAATGAATATAAAAAAACGAATAACGAAAGATGAAATTAATAACGAATAACAAAACATAATTACGAAGTTGATCCATTGTTTGAATATCAAAAATCAAAAAGCGAAAATCAAAGATACTTGATTCTCTTAAACAGTGTCTTCTTAAAGTGTGGGTTCTGGTAAGTAAGGAGTACAACAAATCCCGATATACTGTTTTAGGATCTGCTTAACGTCTACAAATTAAGCCACACTCTGTAAGAATTAGACTTTTAATACTGTCAAATTTTTGCTTACCCTTAGAGGGATTCGAACTCACACCGTTGTGATGACATTCCTTATTGTAGACATTTTGACAATTCACTTTGAAGCTATGTTGCAAGCGAAGGAATTGTGACCCCAATTGATAACAGATTTTCCTATGGACTTCGATACAACACAATAATGTATGTTTTTGTAAAAAAAGTTGTATTTTACGCTTTATTTGTTTCATCTAAAGCACAGTATGCAAATATAATAATAACAATAGCGTTATAAACTCTTAGGTAGTATTTAAACTGCTATCAAATGTGGAGATTGTCGTAAATTATCCCCCAAGTGGTAAAAGTTTGTTGTCTTCATTATATATAATTTTAAGGCACATATTTTGTTGATAATGCTCTAAGCAAAAATGAAAACAAAAGTAAATACTACAATTTGCAATAAAATCGGTAAATATGGATACAATCTATATTTTAAAGAATTTAATGTAAGAAAAAAATTGCTACAAGCAAAAGTGAACACAAAAGTTAGTACTACAATTTGCAATTAAAACCCTAAATATTGATAAATTATGTATATATATTGGTAACCATATAATTCTTAAAGTCTTTATTATATAATTTCCAGGCACATATTTTGTTGATTGTGTGACAAAATTAAATTGCAACAAGCAACAAGAAAACAAACAATAATTAATACTAATATTTGCAATAAAATGGGAAAATATGAATACAATCTGTACATCTTAAAACATATAATATAATAAAAATCATAAACAAGCTTTCATGTAAGATGAGAACTACAGTGAAAATGTGTTTCAAGATAAAAAAAAATTCAGTTAATAGTTCAGTCTAAGGTTTGGTTTTTATTTTTGCCTGTTAGTAGTCTAATATGACAAATACAGTTATTTAAAAAAAGACGCGAAAAAACCAAACATATTTGCTTTTTATATACCCAGTCTATCCATTAAATATGTTCTTATCACGTGATCCATACATATTATCTTTGAAACAAATTCAGAGAAAACATCTTTTATAAGAAATTTCAATGAAAAATATTGAACATGATTCATTTTCACATCTACTTAAATTCTAGTTGAACACATTTTACATGCATAATTTTTTATTGAAGCATATTTTATACATATTCGTACAATTGAGTTTATATTTAAACCAAAGATTAATTATCATTTTAATTAAAAACGATATTTTGGTGTTGTAAAGTGGTTGAAGTCGACGTATCCTGTGATTAAAATATGGTCCAGCTCAAAGACAGAAAAATGGTAAAAATAGCAACAAAGAGTATACATTTTGTAAGACATTATTATTGGACTACACAATTGTCTTTTAAGTAGTTTTTAAATATTAGAAACTATAATAAATTCCTTTTTTAATGTTATGTCAATAAAAAAACACAGTAATAACTTGTCCTCCACACTGTAGTGTGAGTAACCCCACTGCTGAACTGCAGACTTATAACTTTTTTCTATTAATTACTTCTAGTGAAACGTAATTAGAATCTATCGCTCCATCTACAAAATAAAACTTTATTTAAAAGAATATCTTATTATTAGGAATGAAAAATAGAAGAATCAAGACCTATGTTATAAACACTGGGTGCAAATCATGACGAAAATTACGCAAAAGCAGTGTAATTTTATTTAAAACAAATAAAGATGAAATTAGCATTACGAGTTTGTTTATTGACACAGTAGGTCAAAAGACTTTCAAACCTCCGAGCCTTCGTTAAAGTCACTGACGCTCATTTCTTGATCAGGCAATCTCGATGTTAGGACATAAATCATTCGGCATTCCTCGAGCTATGTAAAATGTAACGTGTTATTGAATATTTTGCTATCAAATAATTTCCACGTCCTTTGGAATGACTGCTTCGTACAAGTGTCAAATGCATGCAACTGTTTTTTGAATACTTAACAGACCCACAGATGGATAAGGCTTACATATTAACTTTAAATTACATTAAAAATTTAACTATGGCGACTCCTTATTGCCTTACCGTCAGAAAATGTTGTTGCTGTATCCTTCTTTACCTATAGAATAAATACAAATGTTAATCACATCTGTTCTACATACTGATCAGAAAAGTAAAATATTTTCGCCAAAATTGTACACAATAATTGTTGGACTCGAATGTATAAATTTCTTTAACGTCTTCACGAATTGATCAGTTATAGTTTATCAAATAGGTTTATTTAGTGAAGTGTGGTATCACCAACATCAAGGTGTAACTTGAAAGCAAAATTTATCTGTTTGCGATTTCAAATAACAGTATCGAAGTAATTTTATAAGGATGGTGAACACTTCTTTTTCATTCCCGAGGTATAGAATTATCTTATGACTTCCTGTCGGGGAGATTTATCTGTCTCATCTGTGAGATAGCTTATTATGATGTCATTGACGTCACACATTTACGAACATACACATGGCTACGAAACGAACTCTATAAATGCCCAAACAATCTAAAACTCTGTAAAGAATAAATATCAAATCAATCGTGGAGAGGCCGATTCAAGAAAGCCTTAACCCGTGGGAAAAAAGATATGTGTGTGTCTAATACATCGGCAGAGCCTCAAGATGAACATTATATCTTTGCCTGCATGTATGAAATTGTCTTGGTATACTTTTCCAGTGGTGATATATAGTATTAATTTCATTTATGAAATCACAGACGTATTGTACATATATTTTAAAATGTCAATTTCAAAGAGCTTTGCGTTAGAAATGAAGTTAATATTTCAAAACAAAATACATCTGATTTTACAATTTTAACTTACAAAACCAATCTTGACACAGGTTTATGTTAATGTATATGACACGCAATTTAAACATGCAAGAAATCTGACGCATTACTGTAACTGTTAACTTTACTAATGATAGTCTAGCGCAGTGCCTACATACCCCCTTTAGAATATTTCTGGTATTTGTTGTGTCCGTAGATTGTCTCGTGTAGTCTTGTTGCTTCCTAAATTGGGACACCCTCCTCTTCAAAGCATTGCGGACCTAGTGATATGTATATGTTAAATTACAGTTAAATTACAACAAATAAAGTTATACAACATTAAATTAAAGTGTCAAAAATACTTTTTGCCGACCATTAAACTATACTTTTTGCGAACAACAATTAGCGTGCGTTTGTTATAACTAATAGTTTAAACATATATTTTCTTAATTAATATTATATACCATTACAATATTGAACAATAAAGCTACATATTACAATGTAATAATTAATAGGATTAGGAAACAAGTTACAGGAATTTATATTAATTCTTATCCAGTGTAAGCAAGTAGCAATAGTAATTAAAAATTACTATAGGAATAAATTAATACGTTATGTATGGTTATTAGAATAGGGATTGGGTAAGGTGGGTATGCAATGTGTAATAACTAATATATCAGAATTCGCAATGAAGCTGGATACTTATAGTTACTTATTTGTAAAGCAATTTTTAGATTGTTCTGACTAGTACTTTGTTCCGATTTTGATATCTTATGTAACAAATTGGACCATTAATGTGTTCAAAATAAACAAAATAGTTTTAACCACTTGAACGATTGTACAGTATACATTCGTTGTGCATTTCAACATATCAAATCGGGTCTAATAAATTCAATAAGCTCCTTACGTGATTATCTAGGGAGACTTTTACTATAAAGATGACAGCACCCTACAAAATGAAAATATCGGAACATGTTCCTTAAAAATTATATAACTATAATGTAGGAATAAATTTACGTTTGCAATATTCATAGTGAATTACGCAAACAATACGAAACTATGTAAATAGTAAATTAAATCGACATTAGAAGAAGAAATTGGTGTATAGTAATAGCGTGAGTTTTAAAAATAACCCACGAGATAAGTGAGTCTGTTATTTTTAAGAATGACCAATTATGCAACAAACGTAAGATTAATAAAAATTGTTTAATCAAGATATAGTGTTCAAGGTTAATACTTCCCGCTCAATGTGCTACCATTTTCCAACTTTGACAGTTTCGCAAAAATTTTAATGGTCATGCATCTGAAATATTGTTTCTAAATCATTTAACAATACAGTACTGAAATATTGTTGCCTTCTAATTAAGCAATGATCAACATACCAATCAACACAACTAGTAAATACTGTCTAACAACAAAAAGAAATATAGTTTTTCAGTTGATTTGGACTTTCTATATATTTTGTCAGCGGCATATCAAATGGACGTTGATATTTATATTTATGCATCTCACCAAGTAAGGATGCCCATGTATAATTAGTCTATCTCCAAAGCAGACAATAAGTCCGATTAGCAAAAAAAAATTCATGAAGTTTTATTCGAACTGTATTCTATATAGAGATGTGTTACCTGTAAGGTATTGAATATGACAAACAAATAACTGAAGACTGTCGCATGATCACCAAAAGAGAATAAACCAAAAAGCCACGTCAATCCGAAAACAGGTGCCATTATGAAAAGGGCTCGGATACCAATTCTAAAACATAAAAATGACAGGAAGTCTTATAGACTTGTGTGTGGCTCAATAAAAGAAAAATCCAGAATCCTTTACTCAAAAGAAGATTTTGATTTGATATAGATAAAATATTTCGCACACTCGTCGGAACATGATGATAAATGAATTAGGCATATGTTGTTTGTAAACTTATATTATAAATATATTTCTTAAATTATTGTAACTATAAATGTTGATAAAAGATTAAGCAATCTAGCACACAAGGTAATACTCACTTCAGATTTTCTGCCATGATCTTATTTTTGTTCGCTCGTATTGAAAACAAAGTTTTCAAAACCACACAGGCGATAATCCAGTTTATCTGAAAACCATATTTTAGAACACATAAAAAAGTTACAAATTACACCAAAAAAAAAAAACCAAAACAAAACACACAAGTTATACACGCAAAATAAAAACTTTCTACTTGCAAATTAAAAATCGTGTTGCAAAGAATCCTCATATCGGTAAGAATTTATAACAATATCGATCATAACAAAACATATACGATAGTTGTTTTCGGCGCTAGTCATTCAGGATTCCCGCTTATAAAATTTGACTACATATAGCATCAACGTTCCCGACCGTTAATTACTCGATGCAATATACTATAGGTATGTCTTAGTTTGAATGTGATCACGTTTTCATTAATTTACGACCAGAAGATAATCGTTGAGTAAAAAATGGTATACCATTGCGTCAAACTGTCCTCTCATAAATACCAACATTTTTCTGAATGCAAATGATTTAAGTCGGGTATGTAACGACGTAAGAAACCCGCTGCTTAACTGCTTTTTTCAGAGGGGGTTTAAATCGAAAATACAAATTCTGCCAAACGCCATTTTCTGATATTTTGATTTAATATGAAGCATTTAGTATACATGTTAGTGAATTAGAGAGAAATAGGGATATCAGAGTTCAATTTTTATCAATTTATTTGCAAATAACTAGTCAGAAATAACTAGTTAAATTTGATTTTTTTTGTAAATATTACCTCTCTTGTTAAAAATGTATTTGCTTTTAGTTTGTCTATACTAAACTCGTTTGAGTTATAATTTATTTTTAAACACTAGTAATTAGTATACGTCTGTGCTTATCATTGATAACGGAATTTTAATGTTTTCCTGTTCCCCCTAATATCGTATCCTCCAGATATTGTGTTAGTATATTTTAACACGTATATTTATTTGTACTATACATTACAAACTGAAATATTATAAATATGTATGCAAACATTGCCATTATCTTACACAAATCATGTTTATTAGTTGGTATAGGTAAGCAAAAATAATGTGTGCAAATATCAACTTCAACTTTATTGTTTTATCTACTGTCCCCGTTTTCTTTAACCTCTATCTATCAAAGAAAACGCGCTGAACAATTCCGCAAAACATATTTGGACTTTCGTTCAAACAAAACAAACGAGTCAGTTCTTATTTTGAGTTATTGACATAGGACGTTGTATATTAGTGTAGTCATATACAAAGTTAAGTCAACTAAAGCTTGTTCTAAAGAGTCTTATTAGCTTTTTTGAAATTGAATGGTAGTTTTAATCCTTCAATATAACATTATAGCTACAACTAACAGGTGTTTTACTATAATTCTTAATTGAAAAACAAATATTATAAATATAGTCGTAATTGCATAATGAAGTGTTACCCTTCTGAGAAAAGAGCAAAATAAGTACCTAATTACGATATGTACCAGACTAACGCTACATTATTAATGGCGATTTAAATTTATAAAGTCTGTAAGCAATAAAACATGGAAAGTATATTTATAACACATAAACATATTTCTAGAAATACTTACCGTCACTACAACTATACATGGAACAAAAAAGACATAAATCAGTCCACCGCCAACTGACAACCAACAACTGAAATTATTTTAGCAAAAATATTAATTAATCGACCGACACAATTAAGCCCTAAGTCTGTAAAACCGCCGCCCTTTTATCCAATATTAAAAAGAGTTAATCTATAAAAAAGTATTAGTTTTTTTAGAAACTGTACATATAACTTTTATCATTTTACTTACATCTTATCTGTGCCATACCCATCAAGTCCTGTTATTGCTCCAGAAACAATAACTAATACAACTGGAATCACTAAAATAACAAAATGATCTATAATAAACACTACATAAATCTAATTGATTATGACTTGTATTACACATATAATATTGGAATAAATGAAAAACATATACCAGAAATGTTTCTTTTTTGAATAGAGCAACTATTGATACATAATTATTTTATTAAATAAAATTTAATATATCAATATTCCTTTCATCGTTAATTTTGTAATTTCATAACTTACAGAATGAAAGTGGAATCAAAAATTTCTTGAATGATTGGCGTGGAAATACAGCAGTTACCATAACTGCATGAAGTATGCCTTCAGCAGCCATTAAGCACATCACTGTTAAGAGGAGGAAATGAAGAAATACTGCAACAGCTGTACAGATCACCTAAATTAAATATATATATTTGACAAGTGTGATTATTAAGTATTTATATAATTCATGCTGTTTTAATGCCTATTATCTACCTATTACTGAAAATAAAATGGTTATTTCTCATGCTAAAGGCAAACACTAAAAATACTCTCGTATTTTCAGGGGTATAGATATGACTAATATTACTCTGTAAAATCCTAACGGGTTAGATGTATAAATACACAGCCAACGGGACTGGGGTAGAGACATTAGTGTCAAAATCGTATGAATATTAATGATTATGACAGATACCATTATAAATTTAATTCAATATACTACATAGTTTACTTTTTCTTGCAAAAAATACTAATTATATGTTTCGGCTTTGTTTGAAAATAAAACTAGTTGTTGCAAGTAAAGGCATATATTAAAATGCTTAAAACTGCGTCACATGTAAAGCAATATATTATTTATGCTGTGTTTCAATGCATATTATCTACCGAGTACTGAAATGGTATAGATTTAAGACTAATATTATTCTGTAAAATTCTAACTGTTTAGATGTATATTATACAGCCAACGAGAGTCGGGTAGACATCTGTGGTGAAATCGCAGCATAAAATAGAAACCAGGATGAATTTGACATATTCAAATATGAAAGGCTCCAAAGCAGATTTTTTCAATCATTAAGTCAAAAGACCCAATTTTGTGCGGGAATCAACATGCTATTGACGATTTCATCGTGTGTCACCAAACGATAGTTTATTCTTTGGTGAACTGAGTAAAAATTGGAGGAATCAGAAATCTTGTTTAGTTTACAATTATTGCAATTATATAATTAAAAATGTTATTGAGTCATTGTAGTTAAATTTACTAGAAATTTTAGAAACTTAGGTTTTTCTATTCCCAAGGTGAAGATTAATCGATGAGGGATTAATTATAAAATTTCATTATGTTATGATAATAATTACAGATCAATATCGTATATATTTAGGCATCGATTTGATCGCTATTGACGAGTTTTGATTAGACAAAACACGTTTAATCTTGTTATTTATGGTGACATTTGTGTCGATGCTTTAAATTTTAGTATATTAGTAATCACTATTACATTGTAACAGCAAGGTGCCGACATAAAACATCATTCATCCATTCGTTAAGTATTATTATTGTAGAAATTTACTACCCTGAGATTATGATAATGTTTGTATATCTTAGATTTTTTTTTATTCTTAAGATTTGCATCGTCGAGAAACTGTTCGGACAAGATTACACAGAAAGAAAACATAAAAAAATGAAGAATAATAACTAGTAAGAATTGTGTTGGGATGCCAACACAAAATGTCTCACAAACGAACGCCCATTGCAACTATAACCTTCAGAATGTAAAAAAACCCAAATACACATGGATTGCAAGACTTCAGGTCACCCTTAACTTGTTCCCAAAGTTTCTTATTAATTGGATTCGTAGTGAAAATGTGCGGGCAAGATTGAGCTAAAAGAACAAAAAAAAAAGAAATATGTGTCCCAAAACTTCGTTTGGGTGACATAAAAAGAACCCGGACATTACCAATATGTCTACCAAAACTTCGTTAAGGAGACATAAATATGCAAACGCCTTTAAAACCAGAAGAAAAATGTCAAATATAGCGGGAGTTAAAAGGAATTTAAAGTCAAAATATTGCATTGTAAAACAAAATAAAATTAAATTGTATCTAACCATATTATCTTACAGTTTCCCACAGCAAATAGTACAAAGTAATTATTCTTGCAATACAACTCTGAACACATCGGCAATATTGCAAATTGTGTATTATTTTAATGAATAGATTGGATTAGAAATTGATATCAAATTTAGGTTTCTTTGATAAAACGAGATCCAAACATAATGTATTGCATAATGTGTTAATCTATAAAAACCGATACCAAGATTTGTATGCATTTGTATTATATGTAGTGAACAATATTTTCTGTTGTGGTCCTGTGGTCTTTGTGATCACGAACATCGTGAAGGCTAATTTACTTAGTCATGTATGAATCTAAATACAACAATATTTCAAAGTGTAAAATGTCTTAAGCAATTAAAATAAAAAAGGTTATAGACTTTACTACATCAGACGCGTAGAAGTCGTTTGCGATTTTTTTTCGTTAAGCAATACGTCAGCACACTATGATCAGCAATATTAGTCATAGATTATTTATAAGAAACTTATTTAAAATAAAGTGAGGTGCAGACAAGAACATTCCTGTAAAGTAAAGCTTAGTAGAGATATGTGTATGCCTAATAATCTTTTTGTAGGTATGGAAGGCTTTTATCCCAGCAGTAGAAAGAAATATGTTTTTATGTATATCAAATCACACATCACAGTTAGAAAGGAAAAAGTATCGAAGTCGATCCAGAGTGAGATATGAATAAGGCAGTTATAGTTTTAAAACGTGCAGTAAAAACCATGTAAGATATACCTTGTTTTGAGTTCTGTCTATTCCCAACATGAATGTTAAGTACGCACAAATCAAAGAGAGGCACAATAATACGAGAATTACGTCTTTGTCAGAATTTCTATACCTGGCTTTGTCATTGTTCAAATTCCTAAATAAAAAATACATCACTATATCGAATTAGTACATATAATGACTGGTTTGTTGGACGATGTTTAATAAATAACATAATCATGAAGTTTCGTGAATAAGTAATAATCACTACCATTGTTCGGAACTTTACAGTAACTTCTCAGCTACCAGGTTTATTGGTTAAAAGGTTTATTGCTCGTTGGTACTCAAATACAGTTTGGTTACTGTACAATTCAGGACAAAAACTAGAGGTGTTACCAAAGTTTGTTGCAGTGTTACATTGAACAATTTGTTCACTCTGCTAATATTAACTAAATATACTTGTTACCAAATTATACAACATCATTAAAAAATCATTTTAGTTTAATTGTATCTTAAAATAAGTTAAATGTTACAATGGTTGATGTGTACTTGCCTCCACACAAGTGCATAACAAATCATGGTTAACAACAGACATACGATAGAAACAGTACAGCCGATTATTGACATAGTTGTCAACACTCCCTGATGTTCGTCACTCTATAAATGAAACAGTAACATTTATTTATCAAACGAAATAAAAACAATTGAGTTATTAGCTATTAGAACTATATTATATTGATGTGCAATGATGTGGCTGACACGTCTACCGTGATGTCAAGATGATAAAGCACCATGACCAAACTTAATAAAGGACATGTTTCAACACGGGCTTTAACTATATAATGTAGTCATGTTTTATTTTGGAAGGAATCTAGACCATCTGAAGGAATACAAGAAATGAATGTCATTGAAGGCTGGAGTCGAGAACGCCTTGATCAAAGTCGAACTTAAACGCGCAATCTCAGTCAGACAATGTGTTGGAAACTTGGTTAAAAGCTCTATTTAATGTGTTTTGTTTTTATTTACAAGGAAATATGTGAGTACACTACATTTATCTAAAGAAATTTTTATACTATTTCAATCATGCTAAGTATAACAGCAAAACTGGTCATATGGTCACAACTGCAACCAGTAGCAGTTTCATTCTTGAAGAAAATTTCACATCCATGTGTCGCCCAGTCACCACCATATCTGAAAAAAAAGGATTTTTAATTACTTGCATCAATCGTGTTTTTTGACAACTTTTACAAGTTTGTATACTCTTTAAAAAAACAAGAAACGCATAGTGAGTTTTTTGCATATTTTAATAAGCGACATTTAAATCAAATTTTACAATTACACGAACGATATGTACTTAATATGTTTGTTGTATTCTAAGCGGCAGTCATTAACTGTGCAAGTAACAAATCACAGTCAATTAATCACAATTTTAAATCATTTCTGGTCAACTGATAGTAACTGTGTGACCACCTCGAGAAGGCAATACTGCACTGCATGTCCTCGGCATGGACTCAATCAAAACACGTACATTATTGAGGTATTCTTCAACAGTCCTCTTATAACATTGCGCTGGCGAAAAAGTTTGTCCAGTTTTGTCCCGTTGATGTTCGATTGTGTTCAAATGCGGCGGTTTTAAAACCATGGCAACGCATTAATGTTATTCCGCTCAAGAATGTCTTTGGTTAGTTTTACTATGTGCGGCCTAGCATTGTCCTGCTAAAACAACTCCTTTTGGTGGTCAATAATTGGAAGAAGATGTGGTTGAAGGATGTCGTTTCTGTATCTTGAGCCGTTAAGTTGTGTGGCTCTGATTTTCTGTCATCGGGGATGCCGCCCACGTCACGACCATTCATGTACCTCTGCCGAATACATGGCGAAAAGTTCATTTCGTCGGCGGTTAATACGTTTTCTACCATCACGCTTCTGTAGCAGGAAAGGCGACCTTTCCTTTAACCAAATTCTGCGCCAGTTCTGGAATGTCCAGACCAACAGCCTGTTGCACCATCTCTATTTACCGTAGATGTAACGCAGATAAAACTTCCCCAAATTACGGTCTCCTGGATCTATTTCCATCATCCGGCTAGACGGTTTAGTAGACCAATAACTCTCGATCGGACGCAATTTCAAAATACATGAGGTATCTGAACTTTTCATGTGTCATTTAAATAATGTGGCAATATGCTTTATATGAAAAAAGAAACAAAAACCATGTAAAACACCTATACATTTAAAACATTCAGTTTTCAATTTAAATTTTAAAAGATAATTATTAAAAATTCATTTACAAATAAAAACGTAGCTATGCGTTTCATCTTTTTGAAGAGTATAGTAATATTCAGCAATGAGTGACGTTTATCGGCTGGTATTTCCACCACAGAGAAAAAGATGTATAATTAATCACAACACTTTTTCATTTTCCTGTGGAGAACGTACATCTATTATTATGATTTAACAATACCATTTATTAGCTTTTATGTAATAAATATACGTGTTAGTCAACCTTTACATTTAGGATAGTGAACATGTATGTGGTGGTATATATAAGAACATGAAAAAGTTGTCAGAGGTTGAACTACAGTATTTGTGTACACTTAGATCTAAAACTATTATATAAACTTTCCACATGATCTAAAGAAAATCAAACAATGCCGACGTGTAATAAACCCAACAAACTCCATGTTCGTAACTTCTGTAAAGCTTACAAGCACAACAAGCAACAAATACTCAAAACCCACATGTTATTCTTTGAGTACATTAAGTTAATTGATAAAAGGAATTAATAATAACAGCTAGTTTACACCAGATGCCGATTTAATGCTCAAAAATTGTTTTGAATGTATTATTGTTTTTACATTGCACTAATAATAATTAAACCTGATTGCTACTAAAAAGTCCACACTATTTTTTCTGACAAAGTAATATAATAAAAGAAATCCATAAAAAATTTCGACATACGGTATAATTTGTTTTAATAATGAAAACAGAATAATTACATCTACGCAATTGTGTTTGTGTACAGTCAGTACCAGTAAACAACACATTTATACATTTAAATATGATTGCAACTGTAAAACATGTATTAGCTAATATATGCTTGTATTTTGTATTAAGAATAAAATCACGCAGTAAAAGAAATATATACTTACGGTAAAGTAAAGTCCCAGTGCGAACATTCAGCATTAGAAAAGTTTCTCTGAAAAGTTGAGTTAGTTAGTTAAGTTCATATGTAGCACTAAAGGTCATTTTATTTCCATCAAAAATCACAAATAATGTTTTGCTAATATCGTATATATTCAGGAGTAGCTGATTTTGTTAACTGTTTGTGTATATTTCAGGATATACTATACATTAAAAATACTATTTAACTAAGTATAATCTAAGTAATACTATATCTACATTGATAGATAATTTAGACTTGCACTAGGAAATTATAAATAGTTGGCAGGGACTGAGAATGACTTCGTTTATAGCGGCTGAAATGTGCAGATTTGTGAAATTTACAAAAGGAATCTTTATCGTACGTTGCAATTTCTAATCTCTAAACAGTTTACTACGAAAGTTTGCAGGCTTTTCGTATAACCTGCCGTCCTCGTACGAGAGGTAATACCCCACCAACTATTTGCAGGCGTTCTGTCAGTTGAGCCATTTGAGACGTCTATATATATTTATCAAAAGAAAGATTTGGCGAAAGTAAACTGTTTTTATGTTTTGCTGGTAATATTTGCTTTATTCTTACCTGTTCTGTTTTGAAGAATAATGTTAGTGGTGGGCTAAGTTTTTTAATTAATTGTTTGTTGTTTACTGAAAATGATATGACATCAGATCCTACTTCGTTTATCAATCTTTCACTAAAACAGCATAAAAGATTAAAAATACTAAATACATGTTAATATTGTACATGTAAATTAATTAATTAAAATTGTATTTGCAGCCGAAACAATGTAATATGTCTGCTTCCTAAAAGCTGTCCATTTTCACAATTAACATTACAATTCACAATTTAACAAAATATCTTCATCTCTTTAGTAAACCTTTTTTTAAATGATAGTTTGTTATAAAATTTTAAAGCAGTTTTTCCATTAAATCACAATGTCAAAAAGACCCTGAATAGTGTACAATGTTTTGCATTACAAGAATAGTAGCGTCCTGATTTGTTTATGTTCGAATTAGGCGTTATAAAAACGAATGTAAATGTAAGAAACTTGGAAGGTGCCATAATGTCAAATCGCAAAAATTATGCGTAAAAAGACATGCAGGTAGCCATATATCAAACATACAATGTCAAATAATAATCTATGAAAATTAACAAAAAATTTAAAGATAAGATAATCGATTTTTTTTTAGCTTGGGGTGAAATCAGGTAAGTTGTTCCATGTCCATAATGGAAAGTGCAATCCTACTCAGGCGATGGCCAATGAAGGCAAATTATTTGTATGATCTTTGTTTCGGTTGTAATTAAGAAGGAATTTGATTAAATTAGAAAAATTACACCTTTTCAAAACCTATTAGGCTATATCATATTTGGTATAGATTTGAATGCACGAAGGATTTCGTCATATTACATTGAAATATTTAATTGGTAGATAAAAATCACTAAAATAAAAGATATTCCTGGTTCCGCGATTTCTACAGTAATCTCCCAATCAAGGAGTGTTGCTTACTGAAAAGCTGTTAAAAGGTCGTCTTTTGGTAGATATAAAAGTCGCCATCATTAATTATTTGGTCATTACCAAATTTTATTTTAACTTATTGTAACGGGATGTCGTGGAAATCGTTAAAGTCTAGTTTGTGTTTTGATCGCAATTCGGTTTCATCCTGAAGTATCAAACTTGCATCACCGGTGCAGCATAAACTGTCATTCTTTTCGCAACGAATCGGCATTTTTATATGGAATCTTTTATTTAATTTTTGTTTTAGCAATAAGTTTGTAATTTATTATTGATTTTGTTCAAATCGTAGAATCTGATTATTTACTGGATAATTCCATCCATAAGATCTAGCCGGTTAATCTGCGTATAGACATTTTAAAAAGAGGAAATCGGAACAAGATACACATATTCTAATGAATTTTATCCTCCAACATATTTGATCAATATTGTATTTTCATTATTAGAATATGGATGATCCGTATGAACAGGAAAGAAGATGAAGCAGAAAAGTACGTTTATAAGTATTGTAGGAGTAACATTGTATCAAAGGAATAGAATAACAGAAGTCATAGTTAACATACTTTAATCATAAATCTTGGCAATTAGATTGGCGCGAGTTTTAAAGCTGCGCGATTAATTTTTGGACCAAACTATTATACCGATAACGTATACGGCGCATTGCTGGCGCAATCATTTCAATGACTGACTATTTCAGATTTATTCAAGACCATAATGTGGAACTAGCGGGTAATCAGATGTTGGTCAGCGAAACAAATATTGATACTTTTTAACTTTACTTGCAGTTTCAGCCTTCTTATCTAGCAGAAGTTTGGTGTTTTTGACATGCCGCAAAACACGATACCTTTTTATGAGTATCACAGCTTAACAAGATTGATTGCATTAAATCTATAAGATCAAGTTAAATGTAACAAAATGAAATAAAAGGAGACACAATAAAGCGTAACATAATGCTTTGTTTTTACCGTCAGATAAGAATCAATACTGTAGTGTTTCAATATGCTAAGTTGAAACGCAATAGAAACACTGTTTATTTTAAGAAGCAGACAAAATAATGGCTTTCAAGCCTAAAATTAGATCAATTTGAGTGTTAAACGATGACAACAAAACTAGACACGATAAAGCGTAAAAGAATGCTCACTGTTTTTGACAGTCTGATAAAAATCGTTATTGAATTTTATAAATATGCTAACTTGTGACGCAATAGAAACAATGTTTCTTGAAAGAGTCATATGTTCTTTCAGTTTTGTACATAGTTAAAAGCATGACAATATTTCCCAATAAATGCCTAATATTCATGCATTCGAATATTTATACAACCTATGACGTTGTAGAAACGTAGAAATTGTTCTATAGTATGCGGCTGAGTAATCCACAGTGTCACTAACTATAAAAATAACAAATAATAATAGTTTGTTTTATTAAGTAATCGATCGATATATTTCTTTGACAAAAATTCTTTTAATAAAGAATATAATTTAAAAATAAAATTGTAATTGCTCAGTAGAAGACTGAGAAAGTAAATTCATTAAAATATACCATTCTCAAAAAAGTGAAATATAACTCGGAATTAACGTGCGTCTGGGTGATAATGTCACAAGTGATGTGTGACTGGTTTAAACAAAACCTTTCTATTAACATTTTTATTGTAATGACTCTTTTCAAAGTATAATAATTTTGAAACTTTCTAACACAACCTTGCAGTCCACAGTCCTGATCTATGACAAAACATACACGTAAAACATCCTTGTTTTTGGCACAATATAGAGCGTATAATACTCAATGCTCTCTAACAACACGCACGCTAACTTTCGGTTTAAGTATGTGGGAAATCAAACTGCATATACATCATAGACAGTATGTGTTTTGTATCTGTTTCGCCGATGCCTAATTTCACTTGTTTATTCGAAAGAAATTTATATAGCAAATAACCATTAGCTGATGCATACAAATCGTTTATAGGAGACAATAACATTTTCTTTTAACAAAAATAATTTAGACTGAATTTACATGTACTTACCATTAAAACTATTTAGGATAGCACTCTTTGGTAATATTACATGACTACTAAAGTTTAGTATGTTACTATCTGGAAATGTTATCTGTTCAATTTTTGTTCGTTCTATCTGCAAAACTGTCAAGAGAAATCTGATGTCTTATTGTTATTATATGTGTTAACGAGAATATGAATTTTATTTAGGAACGTACTTGTCAGTTGAGAAAAATATTTCTAGGTGCCAAGAGCATGATGCAATATTTTAAACATACAATTTCAGGTAATCAAGTGGAATATCAAATTAAATACTTAATAAGAGGAGCTTAGGCGGACAAAAACTATTCAGTAGAAGCGGAACAGTTATGATGCAGGTAAAGACTTTCCATTTTCATTAATAAGCCAACTGTTATACTACAGTAATGAAAGCGGAAGGTTTGGCATGCAATAACACCTGGTTTAACGAACCATTTATTATGAAATGCGTATACCAAGTCAGGACCATTGTAGTTGTTACATATTTTGTTGTTGGTTTTTAAGGTTGCCGGTTCAAGGATTTTGATTTTTAATTCGTCTTTTTGGTGTTCGGTATATTGTTATTATCTTAAGTTTGAAATAGATGTTTTTTACAACTACGTGTACGTAATGCCAAATTAACGGTTTTCGCATTTTTACCACATTTAAAATATGTTTAACATTAATTCGTGTGTTATCTTCGCAATTAAGCTTTTGAAATCGACTTCTTTGTTGTATACCAACGCTGATGTTGCACTGTCTATCCCAAGAAAAACAATTTTAGTAGAAGTTCAGTAGAGATTGAATACGTAAACACTCAGCACTAAAGCTTGATCCATTGTGCAGTTAACATAAAATATTATGAACTCACCTAGGTTTTCTGTAATAAAATGAACAGAGCCGTTTTCTGGAAGAGTTTTCAACACCAAATCACTAATATTTGATACGATACTCATTATTGTCGCCGCTTTATTTTCTCCGGCCTACAAGAAAACAAATAAAGTGCATTTTTATGTTTTCTGTTACAAATATATTATTGACATTTTAATTATTAGATACGAAATCATGAAATAAATTTCTTTAGTTCATCTTATATCAAGCGATAAACTTTCTATTTAAGACTCATAACGGCTAAAGAGTATCAGTGAGTCGCAAATGCTGTTAGCGCGATCATTTCAAACATGTAATAAAATTAAAAAATAACAGCAACTGTCTTGAACAATCTTATGATTCCAGACATTGACAAACTTAAAGGAAAAAGTCTTTTAATACGTTTCTAATGGATTTCGTAAGGTGTATTGTAAATACAAACTGATGATTTTGCTTATTATTAAGTTTCGAGCTTACATAAATTGTAAGCTCATTTAAGCATTTATTCAAATGCGTAGAAAAAAAAAGAAAATCAAAGACAAATATGCATCGTTAGCAGAAAAGATTATGAATTGATAAATACTATAAAATCGATGAAAACTGTTGTAGACGGTGGTTATCCGTACTCGTAGTAACGTAAGAAAGGTTTACTATACTCAATCAATCAAAATAGTGAGGTACAACAGAAAAATAATGGACCAATTATTGCGAATAAATTGTAGACATCTATGTAGATCTTACATGTTGCTGCAACTCTTTCCATACGTCCTTGTTATTAATATCCATAAAACTATCTGTTGCTGAGAAAAGTGCCTAAGACAAAGGTAAAGATGATAATAAATGTAGTGTCTTGTACTAATAAAGCAGTTTTGAATGTATGCATACGTATTTTGAAATTGTTTATTTAGACGAAATTACACATTATTTTGTTGTAAAGGTTTGGGTAAATGCATTACAGCAGTCTTTTGTAACGAGAGTAAATATTTTGCTTCGGACTAATATATCTTACCAGTAAAATAGCAAGTTAAATAGAAGTTAAAATTGAAATAAAGCTTCATTTTGAATGAGTGCGCTTATTTACTTGAAAGATTCCTAATTTTTACAGAAAAAAGTTATAATAAATGAAAACGTACTTCTACTTCTTCAGTGGTAGGAGCCTCTTCTCTTCCCGATAGTATTTTTGAAGCTGTGGCTAATATATCAAGGCCCGATTGTAAATCTGTGACAACAGTGTTATTGGCTCTTGTTACAGCTTTAGTCTCATTTGCAAATTCTGTCAAAATGTTACCCAATTTGTCAACCGCAATTCCGTCTTGAATCATTTTTTCCTAAGTAAGAAAACACAATGTTTCAAACACGATTTCTTAGTCAAAATCAATTTACAATAAACTAAGATACCGTCCGACCAGTTGCATTTTGTTCTCAGTGTAAGACGTAATCAACTAGCCCAACCAAACAACAGACATAAAAGTATCTTTAAATATATATGTGACTGTATGATAATCATTTAACAACGAACCAAACATACAATATGACAGGAATAAACACAGCTGTACGTCTGGCAGAAAAGTTTGCGTGGAGTTACGAAAACAAATTGTGTTGATATTGGACAAATTGAAATCTTACCATTCCATATAGTATTATCGCTGTTTATGAATTTAATTTAAATGACAACAAGCTCTATGAAACAAGCAGAAATACACAATATTGACCAATGAATTCTTGACCTAAGAAAATGCAGAAGTTAGTAAATAAATACATAGATAAGCTATAAATATTTGACAGCATCACAGTAACTCTACAACGTCGATTACATTATTTAGTAAATATTTTTACCGCATGAAAATGTTATCCGAGAGTGTGACGCTGCATGTTAAACACTTATTAGATTAACAGATATACATTCACTTACGCGTTGCAAGATAGATACAAATGATGCTCTTATACAATTGTCCAAATTTGGTTTTTGCCATTTTCCTTTTTGTCCCTCAATACTACAAAATCTAGAAGCTTGACCTAAAAATAAAACATTGTAAATTTATAAATGTGGGATCTGAATTACACAGTATTGCTTTATCGCAGTGTAATCTAACAATGCATTATGGTAATGGAAAACTATAATTTACTATAATTTAGACCACGAAAATTATAACACTACCTTTGAATCCACGTGGACATGATTGAAGAGTTGTTAAGCCTGGATAAGTATTATTCCACATAATATCATTACTGTGCTCTGTTGGACATTCAAACATCTCTGCAATATTCAAGGTTTTTCAATGAGTTAAGAAATTGCGTACTAATTACAACACAAGTATTGTTTATAAATATTTGGGGAAAGTATTGCATTAAAGTCATCTCTTCGATTACATAAACGTTATAATTTAAAGTGCATATTTTGGTGAAATGTTTAATTTCCGACCATTGTAAAATTTCCACGTACGTTACAGGTACAATTTATCAGTCTAATAAAATTCATCTTTTTGAAATATTTAAATATCTCTGGTATATGCCGAAGAGTTGTCAGATTGAAGTTAGAAACAGATTGATCATAGATATAGTTTAATTAAATAGAATAATTTAGGTTTTTACAAACATCCGATTGATGTACCTACCCGGATCAAAGACTGAAATATCTGCTGATTTAGTTAGGTTCATCCATTCGCATTCAATCCTTGTTGCGTGAGAAATATTTTTCAATTGCACATTGACACTGCTATTTAAGTAAACCAGTTGCGATTCTGTGATTATAAAAAAAACATAATATTGTCTGTATAATAAACATACATGTAAATAGGATTTTGTGTTAACCAAAATACTTTTTTTGAAAATATATTAAATAAGCGAAGGATGACAGTGTCATTCTATGCATTATTGTTTCAACTCGTTACTGTTTAGATCATTTGCGATTAAAAAGGTGAACGTTGGGCAAATCACATTAGAAATTTTTATTCACATTAGTTTTAAATGGTTCTGTTTTCAATTATAGAAGATTTGTTTTCAGGTTTTTACGATAGTTCGTGAAATATAGCATTCGATACATTGCTGATATCATATCATTGAACCTTACATTTTTCGGTAAGTATTTTGATTGCGTTTATTCCAATAAGCTTGCAAGTAAAGACACAATGAACATTTGTCCGTCTGCTTAGTATTTTGATATGTATCCCGAAACCTGCAATAAAGGCCACCGCACTTAAAGTCTTTATAATAATTTGAACAACTGAATATTCCTTCAGTACACTTGACCTTTACCCCTGTTTTACCATGTTTGCTATTCCTTCATTGATTTTGTTACCAAAGATTGCTGCCGAGGGTGCTTATCACGAAGTAAAACTTTGTATATAATACATAATTCATTGATATGATATAATAGGTATAAATCAATAATACTTTTTAATTTTTTAAGAGTAAATAAGGAAAGAAATTAATCTTGATTTTACCATTTATGAAGTTTTTATTCTGTGATTTTCAGGAATAATGGCTGTTGGGGTCCTGCATACCCGTATTGCTCTCGGATATTAGTTTAATATAAAAATTACTTATTTTTGCAAACTGCGAAATGATATTTCCACAAAATGTTCTCGGATTCATCGCTATAAAATTCTGTAATGTTCAGCCCAAATGGGTTGTTAATAATTTGGAATATAAACTTACTAGGAATTATATCACCATCTTTATACAGGACTACAGATTTTATTTCCGATTCACTTTTAGGTGACACCGTACATAGTATATTGGTATTACCACCTTTCTGTACCGCAAGAGACTCGCTTTCAATCGTTAATATGTATAGCTGTATTTGAGACAAATGGCTTCTACTCAAATTTCCTTTAAGAACAGCGGTGCACTCGACCATTCCTTTAAAATAAGTTTTTAATTGTATTATGATTTTGTTTAAGTACATGATTAAATTTGTTGAAAGCAATCTGCAGATATAACACATCATAAAGTTTCATCTAGCAATTTAGTATAAGTATAAATTTTTAATTTAATTTGGATTGAGTCAAACATTTTTTCCTTTTAGGTTTTGGTATAAATACCTATACCTGCATCTGATTCTTCTATAGCATGTATTCTAAGTGTTGATCTATACATAGTATTTGATGAGATGTTTTGGTAGAGAAGTTTTATGCGAGAAGTTTCATGTGGTCTGATTTCTAAACCGTTAAGTTTCCATTCAAATGTAATTTGGCCTTCCATGAAGATTGCCTTTGCTTCACAAAGTATGTCTACTGTGGTATTCACAAATCCTGTACTGGACTTGATGGTGACATCATAAATATATTCTACAAAAATGAAACAATCTTAACGCGTCAATCATGTTTGATCAATGGAAGTAACAAGTACTAAGTATGTAAAACATTTTTGCCATCAAATTGCAGACAACTATACTGAACACGATTTAGTACGATCTGATGGGAATTCGCCTGTTTCGCGCTAGGGTGCTGACAAGTATCTCATAGGATATTTCGGCATATTAGTCTGATGAAAGAATAATTTTCATGAAGTGACGCATAACTGTGACATTTTATTAAGAGAGTGAAAAAAAATCGAATTCTACAAAGCAGACAGTCGAAAGAAAACATGCTAGGAATTATTTGAGATAATGAATTCGTTCTTTACTGTCATATTTCCAATTTCCAATAAAAAGTAGAATGTAAAAGATATTAATATGGGAATTTTTATTATTGAGGGATAAAAACGATATAAAGAATACAAAAATTTAAGCATGCAAGTGGGGATCTTCGAACAATTAAAGACATTATTTGGAACAACATTTAGAGTTCACAACGCGTATGATTCATAAAACACTAAGTTGATTGTTAAAGTTTTGGATCCTTTTCAAAAAAAAGGATAAAGGACATACACATTTTTTAACTGAACAGAAATCTTATGTGTACCAGAGTGACATTTTGCATTGTAAAGTATCGAAATTCAACAATGAATTTAATTATCTGTTATACAAGAATGCACGTTTCAAAGATAAAAATCATATTTGTCTATTTTTAAGCAATTTATTAGGTATGTTACTATTTTTAACGAATATATGAGACTCATTACTTTATTTAAAGAATATATGAGTCATGTGACTATGCTTAACGAATATATTAGGCATTTTACTAAATATAAATATTGATTTCAGGTTCGATCGATATACTAGAAGTATTCTTAAGTCATGAATACTCACCAATGGGGTTACCGCTTAAATCTCTGAAAACATTTTAATATATTTGTTATACGTTACGGTATACGTCAGAAGAAAACCATTGTAAACACTGCATTTAAGAGTCTTATGTTCAAGTCCCTTATTTGGTTTGATTATTTCATGCTTCATACAAAGTCCTAATTTAATTTCTAAATTTCCTGGCATATAAGATCATGTTATATCTTACGTTAATTGATTTTTCAAGAAGATAGAGCGTTATAGGTTACGGCCAAACCTCTTTAAATATATTAATCAATGCTATAACGTTTAGAAGGAAAGGAATCTTCTGTTTGGCTTTTTTGCCATAGTGTAGTCCTTTTAATAAGACATGCGTAATAGCAGTAATTGGAAAGCTATTGAAGCTTTGTATATAGACGTAGTTTACATTTTGTATTGATTTGAACAAACTAATTTTTTCATCACAATTAACTAAAATCCAGTCTTAAAGAAATCATACGTGAAGACTTCGCTTCCACAAATATTTAGGGTTAGGCTACGACAACACGTTTTTGTTCTACTTAAGGACTAAAATGAAAATTATGCCAACACGAAACAGAGGTTTATAGTATGCTATATTTTTTGATCGACAACACATTTAGAGGATGTGTTTTTCATCAGACAAACGGAATTCCAATTGTTACAAACTGTGCCCTACTCCTGGCCGAGTTATCCCTGCATTCTTATGAAACTGAATCTCATCGACGTCTTATCAAAGACAAAAAGATAGCAGACGCTAGGTCCTTTAATATTACATATAGATATATTGATGATGTCCTTTCAATTAACAAACCTAAATTTGCTAACTGGTTTCCGTTATTATATCCTTCAGATCTGGAAATTAAGAAAACACACTGAAAGCTTCATCTGCATGGTTTTTAGACTTGCGCCCTGAAAATGGACATCACCGGTCATCTCAGCACAAAAATTTACGACAAACGAGACGATTTTAACTTCAAAATTGGAAATTTTCCTCCCTTATGCAGCAATATTTCAGCTTCGGCACACAGTGTATATGTTTCTAAATTGATTAGGTATACAATAGCATTCAGCGAGTATACTAATTGTTTCCAAACGTAAGTTATCTTTTCAAGATAAACTTTTAAACCAAGGTTAAAAAAACGACTTGCCCGCGCCTTTAATAAGTTTTACTAAAGATAACACTTACTTGTCGAAATGTGCTACCGTAACGATAATTTTTGGATACAACTTTTACAGACTAGTGGTATATGATACCCATTTATTTTAATCAACTAACCAACTCGCATACTTCCGTTATGGTAGTTGAAGGTTTGGCCTGCTGTAAAACCTGGTTTAGCCCACCATTATATGTTTAAGTTCTAGAGTTTGTCGGTTTGTCGGACTTGAGGATTTCCTTTTTGACAGTTTCCTCGGTGTTCGCTGTTTTGTTACTACCTTCACTTATAAGATTGACAGCAAATAATGCAAATATACGAGATCAGATACGAACTATTCTCTGTTGAAAGAGTTCATCGTAAAAATTTTCTTTTTTATAGATAATTTATACAATATCAGTACATTGTCAAAATATATACAGTTTATTTGTACGAGCCTTAGAAACAAGTGGAAATGCGAGGCACTGTCGAACATTTCTTACCTGTGTTGCGGGGAGAACATTTAAAACTTTATATTTTCTGACAATGTACAAATATTTCTTTTTATTCTGCAACCAGAAAATTCATTTAATACTAAAGGAAAACGTGAAAAAGTGAACTTCTAGCCGATTTTTTGGTTGAAGTTCGAGTGATAGCCTGACGTCACAAACAAATATCATATTCGACACTAAGCTTTAAACCAGAACAGAATACTAAATATCGTTAGAAGGATGGACAAGGGTACCAGAAGCTGACGTCATTATTTGGGTCGTATTTGTAAAGTTGAAGCGGTAGTTACAGAATAAAAACTGAAATATGTAGGGTTTATTGAAATTTCGTGCACACAGAGAAAGCCAAAGCTGCATAATACATGTAGTAATAAATTGTCAGGTAATTTCGCAGGCTATGAATGTCTGTCTGACAATGTTTTTCTTGTGAACCACGTTTTAAAACTTTTTCTGTTGTTTGTATTGGGGCAAGAAAAATACCCAAATAATTCTTCGTAAGACGGCAAAAGGATTAGTCAGAACTGTACTGCCGAATACAATAAACTATGATAGCAACATTGTAATGCATGTACAAACAGTAACATACGGTGTTCTACTCAGACGTTTAATTGTAAATGACTTCATAAGTTCATACAAAGATATAAGAACAATAATGACAAATCGTTTTAAATGTGGTGCTAAAACGAGTCCACAATTTACTATAATTAATGTTTTCTCGTCTTAGTTCTTGCGCAGATTTATATATTGCTGTTATGCTGGCGGCCTAACCGCTGACGTAACAAAGGTTAAAAAAAATATTGTGTTTGCACAATATGCCTAACTTTTAACACCTATCCGTTCTGTTCGTGTTACATAATTTACTTGAATGTTTATATTGCATTATAGAGTCTTTTATTAGCAATTTCAACATCCAATATGTATGTTAAATGTCACAAAATACTTTTGAAAATCAGTACAAATCACTGACTCGTACACATTGCAAATAGCAATAAACTAATTAGTATTTAAAAACGAATTCATATAACTCATGATAGTAAATGATACTGCAAGTCTAGAAATATGCCACGAGCCTTTTATATACTATTTTCATGAAAAGATTAACTTTTATAAACTGTACTACTCTTTGCAGCAATTCAATAGAAACCTGTAAAATAAACCTCAAATTATCCTTAACATATACAGTGTTGCGCTGGATAATGAAAGGTTAACAAAATGCAAACAGGTGTTGGTCAACATATACATGTATAGAATTGGTCTAAAAAGAGTGCTTATTTAAACGTACAATTGTCCGAGCTTCAGAAGGTGATCCAGTGTACCAGGTGTAATCGTGCGCAAAGAGTTATTCTGTAGGTATCTACAAAAAGCAAAGAAAGGACAGTTTTTGTTCTAAATACTACTCGTGTTTTTTTTATAACATGTTGGTATAATATTGAAACTGTTAACGCTTGTAGTATAATATGTTAACATTAAATATAGAAGAGTTGTAATTACAAATACCAGTTTTTTTATTGACGGGTTTTTCTAAACGGGTAGAATTCCAATGTATACGAATTATATTTTTGGGCTCGTTTACGTACACTATACTATTATGAGGTGGCCATCATGCTTGACCTTTCCAGGAAAAATAGTTGTTAAATCATTTCATTGTGGGCACCGTCATATCTGTACGAGATTTAATGATGTTCGTATCTGTATTTGTTCACATGAGCAAATAAGTAAGGTTACAGATATTCTACGATTTACATTAACCATGCAACGTTCACCATTTTAGATCAACTTGTATGTTAAACAGCATTATATAATCTTTTTTTACTCATTGTTAACAACATGTCATCTTATTTCAAAGTTTATTTGAGTCAGTTATTATTATAACATCAGTTACCGTGAACCCTATCTCTATAAATGATTTATATTTAATCGTTACTCAGTCGTCATCATCATTTAATGGTTATTAAGTGTTTGTCTACAACACTATCCTAGAAAACGATTGATAAACCCGCATGGGCGCGCTCCTTAAAGAGTGACTTATATTCATGGAAAACAGATGATCCCTTACAACAACCTTTATACAGCATTTTTCCAAAGAAAAATAGCAAAGAAAACCGACCGAACAACAGAAGCCGAAGGTAAAGGGACAATTACAAATCTAAATATAAACAAACATATACAACGCAACACAAAAACAGAAAGAGAGTAACCCGAACCCAATAGAAACATTGGGTGCACTAATGTGCTCTTGACGAGTAAGCAGTGCCTGCCTCTAATTAGACATCCGTCGAGTTACTCATTATCATGTCTTGGGAAAAGTTCAATTCAGGAATAGTTATCATTACATAATACTCATCGAAAATGTCCAATAGTATTTGAGAGATTGATTTGCCATAACTATTATGGTGATGACCATAGATCTTCTGGAGAGATAACATCAACATGTGTACAACAAACCTTTCTTTTAGTAGTTTTAAAGCAAAACTGCGATTCAAATACCTGTGTAAGATGAACCTAATTGTCTTCCGCAGCGTCATAAACTGCTGGGAAGCAACAACCTTCCATTGGTCACCTTCATGACTTCTATGAAATTTAATGATAGAATCGCTCAACAGTACAAGGAAATTAATGATAAGAAAGGCTGCATTCTAGGCGAACGGACTGCTTTTCTGTCATTTGCCACATGAATATGTTATTCCTGTAGTATCGTAATGTACTTGCTAGACACACCTTATGTTGTAAAAAGTACACAAACAGAGCGTAAACTTAAGTAGTCATAGATTGAGCAATGTCTATAATGAATGCGTTTATAAATTTGTGACGAAACTCATGTTTTTAGATTATTGTTCAGTTATGAAAACCTGCCAGTAATTAAATAATATCGACTTTTCTTTTTTTTAAATATCAATAAAGGGTCAGTTCAAGTTTATATTCAATTCTGCGTATTGTATTCTTAGTGAATCAACCGTTACGGCTATTATCAATGGGTTGTGTTAACTAGGTTATTTTTTATATTCATATTTTGATCCGATTGTTACGTAATTGTAACAATTAACACTTCTCTGATGATTGAAATAAACAATAACGTCTTACATACAATTGAGAAAATTAATGCAAAGGAATTTGAAACGAATTTAATTGCAAGTTCTTGCAAACGTCGTGCATGAGTAACGCCAGTAACGTTGAATGCACAATTCGCAAATGATCGATTCATTGATTGATTACTTCATTGAGAAGAAACCTACATACTGAATCCAGATATAATAACACTATTAATCAAAGGACCATGAAACAGTTAAAGACCATATGTTTCTCGTTGAATATAGCACAAAAATAGAAATGGAAATTGTTAGTTACAATACAAACATATTATAGCTTCCTAGAAAATCACAAAAGGTTAGCTTTCTCCTTCAATTTAACGTTCCCTATATAAATGAAGAAATAACCGAAAATAGTTCTTCACTGATCTTGGAAATTAAGGACAGCACAGAGACAGCTTGATCTGCATTATACCTTAACCTACATTTAGACATTGTAGTGAAAGACTGTAAATAACCAAAAGTTTATGGCAAAAGGGAGCGTTTTTTATTTCCTATTGTAAATTTTCCATTTTTCTGTCGCACATTCATGCTCACTTTTTATACATTTGAGAAAATTTGCAAGGAAATTTGCCTAACCTTTTAACATGTATCAGTTGATGTAACAGTCGTTACTTTTTTGCAGTTAAATTTCCTATGTGTGTTCTTCAATATCTGCTTTCCTCACAATTTAGTATTCATTTTTGTGTCTTAACTTGAACATTATTGTTTTATTCAAGGTTGAAAACATATTTTGAAAAAACATTTAACATTTATTGAAATGTATTTTAAACTTATCTCTTAATATCTGTTTTTACATTTATCGCTTACATTTTTTTCTAAAGCACTTATTCATTTTTAATACTTCAAAAGCGTGACTGGATTATTGCTGACAAGGATAGTGACTAATAACTTGGACGCCATGTATGATCACATCGTTTAAAAATTATCAGTTCAGAAACAGAATAAACAACGATTTAAAGAACGAACTTGTATAGGTAATATCATAAAGATATATCTTTCTTTTCTGTTAATATCTTCAAATTATCTGTACTACATCAAATATAAAGAGCTCACATCCACATAAAATTTTCTATGCAGATTAAAACTAAGCAATATTTAACGTCATGACAAAATCAAGCCTTCAAACGAAAACAAAACTGCTTCCTTTTCACCGTTGTTAAATGACCTCTTTTTGACATTTTAACGCTACGATGCTAATGTAAAATCATGATATTCGAATAATACGCCCCTACTATAAATATTATAGTGTGTTATTTCAAACAGTGCGTAAGCAGACATTTAAGAAGATGCAATGTTCAAATGCAATGTTCATTATATTGGGAAATCAGCACATACACATCAAAGTATACTGTTCGAAAAGATACTCATCAATGAAAATGTGTTTTGAAAACAACACAAGTTTGGTTACAGGTTTTTCTCTAACAACACGCAATATATCCATGAGTGCACAAAAGTGACAAGAACGCGAGTTTCATTCAACAGCTTTACATGTTAGGAGAAACTAGACATAAACCGATTCGTCGTTTCGTTAACGATGTTCAATGATTATCGCTATACTGTCGTAACAGACTCGGCAGGCACCAGTAGACTAGAGACAAGTTTTTTGCGTTAAGGTTACACTGTTGCTTCTGTTAGGTATTCTAGGAAAAAGATAGCATTATGTGTTATCTGAGTAAAAATAAGTGCATTTAAAAAACCACAATGTATACTAGTATATGTTCCTAAATTAGACATGTACTAAGTATCATAATGGGTGGAACACAACTTATCATGTATTTAAGCTTAACATCTTTGTAAATAATCAAGTCTGGCAAATATTTATTGACATTTCATTGGGTACTGCAGAAATATCCACCTTTTATGACCTTAATATTCTGGTCACATATTGTACTGGCGGATCCTAACAAGAACGTTTTTTGACAGTGGCACTACACATTTTATAAACAGTTTTATGGAAGTTGCTTCTTTGATCTATAAAATAGTTTAATTTATAAAACTATTCATTGCATTAAGTATTGAACACGAATTTAATAGACTTGTACCACAAATCCACATTCAATATGGATGCTACAATTTACAGAGGCAAAGACAGTTTTTTCTGTAAATTCGAGTAAAATGGAGAAGCAAATGTTTTGCTTTACTCCAACAATATATTTTGTTCAGTACTTGTGTTCAAGTCTCAGCAAGGTATATTTAAGTCTTTTACAACAATACCACTTCCAAAATGTCCGCCACATTAGGGTTGACAACAACAATTGACTACCACCAAAATATACATTTAAGTTTATTTTTCGTTGCATTATACATCAATGTAGACGCTTAAACCATTTTTGGTTATTAATGCTAAATCCAACTACTTAACTTAATATGATATTAATATTGTAAAACTTACAATGTTTCCAGACTGAATAGCCCTTTAAAAGTACCACTGCTAATAAACGTAATGATGTTCCATTGCAAATGTCTGTAAATAGAGCAAAATTTACATTAAATGCCTTCATAATGTCTTAACTAAACATATTGAGGTTATTTACGCTTCTTGTCTGCTTTATATCATTTCAAATAAAATTACATACAACACATATCTGAGAGAAGCAACATAATAAAAGACATGATGGTACTTACGTTTCACGTTGAGCTGCAGCTGCATTCTTGAAAAAATTTTCTAAATCTTTATATATTTATTAAGAAAATTAAATAACTAAAAAGATCTGCTTGAATAATACAGACTATTACATCACAAATCTGATACTATACGTTTTTGTGGACATGAGATAATACCGTTATCTGCTGTTCTTTCAGCATCATGCTAACTCATGTAATGAGTTTATTGGTTTACACAAAAAACGAAGGATTTTACTAGCCCTAACTAAAGTGTATTTTTGTTCTCTTGTAACTGAAAAAAAAACTCTTGTGTATCAACAGTTATGGTCAACGTGAGAAGACACTGCATGAATATAGTGAAAAGGAAAATTCCGTTTCATAAAGCAGCGGCTTTACGAACAAAAACGTAGCGGACACTCAAAAGATTAACTCAAAACCAAAGCAACTCTTATGGTTAATATATGTTAAAGTGTGCTTAACAACTGGTTTGGAATCTTCTAGATCAGTGATGCCATTATTAGAAAAAAAAACATTTCAAGTAGTCTAATGGTCAACTACGTTTAAAATCCAAATGGTTTATTGGAATGATCAATCATAACTAGTGGCGTGTAAATCCAGCAGAGTAAAAATACAAAAGGATGCTCCTATATTTTTGACAAAGATATTAGTTCTAATGACGGTTTTTCAGTTGCTACTTCGTTAGACAATAGTATAATCAGTCTTGATATTTCTGACATATCTGAAATGACTAGGCTTTATAAAGAAATTCGCTTTAAAATCGATCCTCAAAAACTAGCATTCACGTAAAACAACTAATGCTAAGTTGAAAAGAATTCAAGGAATATATTGAGACAGATATAGAAAATATTAACCATATATACATTTATCGTGTTAAACAGAACAATTCATGTCATTTTAATTGACCAATACATGTACGACCTATAACAACACCTCAACAACCGTTATGAAACCACACATTATTAAGAACCACTGCAACCTTTGAATTTGCTAACATATTCTTTATTTCGAATTAGTAACGGAGTTAGTAGTTACACAAAACATTAAGGATAGGCTGCATGATTTATTGATTTATCATATTGTGTTTTCAATATATTACTGACTATGATTAACACATCACTGTATGGTATTGTTTAATTAAGGTCGGTTCATGCGATAATGGCTTTGCAAGGAAATTCATGGACTTGAATTGTGTTCATACGTTGATAGTCACTGTGATAATTTGTCAACTCTTAATAATATAGATCATTAACAAGAGAAATATATTATACAATAAATATGATGTTGACATACTAGTACACATTAGAATGATTGTACCTTTAAGAATAATGTAGTTTGAAATATTACACAAGAAAAAGTGTTTTCACAATCTGAACCTTCAAAAGAAAGGACATATTCGCATACAGTGAAATTGTATGAATTAATACACCACGGGTGTGTTAACACTGAATCAATTAAATAAACTATTACGTGGTTATTCAAAAAAAAATGTTCAGCAAAACACGCCTGCCCTAAAAGTAATTAAGATCACGTCTGCTCTTATATAATGGCACAAGTATTCAATTAAGACAGGTCCTAAAAACTAATATATTTGGCTCTTACAGCCAGCCATAATAAATGTTATGAAATAAACATTACTCAATTTCAAGTTGAGCAAAAACTAACCTCGTCCGAGAGAAAATGAACTGCCAATGAAAAAGTAAATTCAAAATCAGCGAAAACGCCGTGCAAACACGCAAAAAATGCTTGTATACCCTGCATAACTAAAAAATAATAATGCCCGAACAACCTGCGATGTTAGTTTTATACTATAGGGTAACAGGTAAACCTCTTTGAAGTGAGATCGATATCTATTTCTTTTCGTGGAACGCAAAATATAATACAAACGTAATACCCATAGGAAGCCTAAAGCACTAATATCAAAGAATATATAATTTATTTGCATATCTGTGTTTGAATGGTGTTCAACGCCACTTTCAGAAATTTTTCAGCCATATCATGGCGTCTGAAGGAAGACAGAGTAACTTGTGATAATAATTTTATTTTTAAAATGATCTATCATAACGAAAATCCTCCGGATTTCCAAATGCTGATTTAATTGTGGAAAATAAGTGTTGATTTCAAAAGATGATAGTTGGGACATACAAACGGAATATGAACTCGACCTAACGCGGTAAGCAGTTTTCATAAGTCAGGCAAAAAGAACCGTCGCACGTTTAGTACATGTGTGCCTTATACATGAACCTACATTCAGAAATTGCAGTAAAGGCTGTTAAGAACCACAGTTACAAATGAAGGAAATAACAAAATACCGAACACGAAGAAAACTGTTAAAAAGACAATTCACAAATTAATCCAAGGAATTACCAAACTCCAGAACCAAAAGCAAACCATATAACAACTACAGCATTGTCCTGACTTGGTACAAGAAATTCAAAAGAAATGGTGGGTTAAACCAGGTGTTTTGGCATGCCAAACGTCTCGCTTTCATTATTGTTTTAAGTAATTTCGTTTGTCGATTAAATGAATGGGTATCATATACCACTAGGCAGTAATAGGTGTATTTAATAATTATCTCAGCACAATCACCGTGTACTGAATTCAATAATTGAGGAAAATATCTGCAATAATATTTTCAAACGAGATAACAATTTTTTCAACAAAGAAATGGTATCTATAGTTAAACTTATTAAAGGTGCGGACAAGTCGCTGTTTCTTGTAGACTTGGTTTATAGGTTTATCCTGAAGATATTGCTGACGTTTTCAAAATTCAGTTAAGCTGTTGCATAACTGATCAAGTGAGAAATATAGACACCGTATGCATGAGTAGCTGGAATATTGCTGCATAAGTAAACAAAATTTATAATTCTAAAATTAAAATCGTCTCGTGTGTCGTAAATTCTTGTTTTCAGATGACCATTGTTGTAATATTCTACAGTACTTGCACCCGTAAACGCAACACATTGACTGATTGATAACTGATTGGTGACGGATTTTGGAACGCTCACGGATCGCTGACTGATTGATGATGAATACATCCGTCCAAAATTATGAATCCGTCATTACCTTGGTAACCGTCAGCGATCAGTTCAATCAGTGCGATCCAGAATCCGTCATTTAATTATATGCATAAATCGGTCAGTTTATTGACGGATACGCATACATTAATAATTTAAAGATAAACGAATTCTGCGTGATTTGTATATTATATAGGTTTGTTTGTTTGTTTGAATGGAGTTTTAACGCCACTTTCAGCAATTTTTCAGCTATTTCATGGCGTCCAGTTTTTATTGGGGGAGGAAGCCGGAGTACCCGGAGAGAACCCCCGACCTGCGGTATATATTATATAGGCATTTATAATAAAATTTATAATAAAATAAATGCAAGTATTCAAAGGAATAGTTAATACAATGTCTCGTTCTTAAAAATAACAAGTAAACATATTTAAAGAAAAAACTATGTTCTTTATATTATATAATAAAGCAAATTTCTTTAAAACAGGACATATTTGCGGGTTGCGCCCTGTAAACCTTAAAAAAACTTCGATTTAAGGCACATCAGTAGCGACGAGGTAAAATGTTTTATTTTCGTAATCCTTTATTGATTCTCTTTTTTTATTTCCGCGACTCGTGATTTCGGCCAATTTTATTTTCTGCGACCTGTTACATGTATATATTTTTTGTCGTATATTAAGCCGACCCGACTCCCCCAATCAGTAACAGATTTATTTTCATTTAGGAAGGGACGTGGCCTCTTTTTGACATCATTACTAGTTACTCGTGTTTTTATTTAGTCTACAACATTTTTAAGTACAATTATAAAAACTGTTGTGTATAAACAATTGTTGAACTGTTGAACAAGCATTGTCAATCAAAACAAATTGTTTACTAAACAAAAAGTTGTATTGTAAAATATACAGCGATTCTGGTTGCAAGTTTTATTTGACAGACAATAAAAGAAGTTAAAAAGTATAATTAAAATTACGCTGGATTGTTTCATTTATTTCATGGCGTCCATTTTGTATTGGGGATGGGGTGGGAGGAAGTCGAACTACACGGGTTAAAACGGACAAGTCAATACAGTTGGAGTCGGGCACACCCTATCTGCAGTCGTTCGAAAATCCGTAACCTGTTTATAGGCATGTAATAACTAGTAGATGACTAACCAATCAGCCACTGAGGCCCTAATAACGCCGGGGAGACTTGTCTGTGAATACTGCAGTTAAGCGTAAAAATGTGTTACAGATAGACACGTGTTATAATACGAAATAGTAATTTTTTTTAACAAAACGTCATTAATTCCCTAGGTCTATGAAGATCGGTTTGAACATTGTCATTACAGTCATATCGATAAAACAGAGCCTTTTCAAAACGTACCAAAACATTGATTGATTGATTGGATGCTTGCTTTTCTTTCAGCAAGGGTGTCCAGCTTTATTCATGACGAGAATAATTTAAATATCATTAGATTTGTTTGTTTGTTTGTTTGTTTGAAATATTGTTTAACGCCACTTTCAGCAATATTGCAGCTATATCATGGCATCCAGATTTTATTGGAGGAGGAAGCCGGAGTACCCGGAGAAAACCCCGGTCCTTCGGTAGGAAAAGTGGCAATCCTTCTCTTCGAGTGCACCGTGCCCGCCTTGAGACTCGAACCCGCAACCTCATTTTTGACAGACAACGTGATCAATAGTAGACTACCATAACCACTCGGCCACCGAGCCCCCCTCAATCAATTAGAGAAAGATGGAAAAAAAGGGCAAACATTTTGAATTCAACTGGAAAAATAAGTGGTATGGGTATGGGCGGAAAATTTTAAGCCTTCTCCTTTTTCGAAATTTACAAAAGAAATCCTTAGCGTGCAAGTACTCTCTAAACACGTCACTATGGTTCGCGGCAATTCTATTATGTCCTGAACCACCCCCCTCCCAAAAAAAACGTGATACCTAGTAACTAATTTCACACTTCCGAATTTAAAGGAAACCATGTATACTTATATATCATTAAATATCAAATGACTATAACAGACATCGTAAAATAAACAAATTGTGACGGCTAAAATGCGAAAGCACAATTGATTTTAAAATTATGCTTACATGTAAGCTTAACTCGTAAGCTTCTATATACAAACGCGTTAATTCTTTATTTGACATTTAATTCTCTGTAAATATGATGTGATACAATTAGATAGTGAATAAAATATATAAATAGATGTATTCGCTTTTGTCGTAAATCTTTCTCAGTATTATATACCGGAATTCTTAGGATTTGTGGCACAGAAAGAAAACTGATCAAACCACGACAAATGATCTTTTTACGCGTTTATAATAAAAAACCTCGACCGCGGTGGTTAAGGTAGCAGTAATCTAGTATTGATCACCGCGTTGTCTGTTCGACCCTTACAGCGAGAGGGTGTGCTCGACTCATCCCTAAATTTGCAAAGAGAACCAGTTTTCCTGTCGAAGGTCTGCTGTTTCGTTGGGTACTGCAGCTCTTCTTATAAACACTCGACGCCATATTAAATAGACTAATGTTTGAAAATAGTGTAAAACTAACTTCAATCATACAAACAAATAATGCTAACGCGAAAGCGCGACGTGAAAAAAATGTTACTATTCCGCCTTCGTCTTTCTCGCTTTTTCCGCTTTAAAAAATTTCGAAGTCAAATACGAGATGTACGCCTTGTCACGCGAGGTCAAATATTTTTTTAATTCATTGTGTGTGTGTATGTTTTTTCCATTTCTTTTTTTTTAATAAAATTGCACTATGTTATGTTTATATTCCGTCGCAGATGCATTAGTTATATATTGGGGGAATTTCCATTTATGATTTATAACTTTAGACTCGACTTTTTCCGCTTTAAAAAATTCGAAGACAAATACGAGACGTACGCCTTGGCACGCGAGGTCAATTTGTTTTAAGTCATTGTGTGTGTGTTTTTTTTAATAATTATTTTGTTAATAAAATGACACTATGTGATGTTTATATTTCGTCACAGATGCATATATAACTAGTAATAGATTGGGGGAATTTCAATTCGTATTATTTATAACTTTAGACCTGTTTTAGCCTTATTATTAGGTTAAACGAGCCATAAATGAGGACATAACAGTTGACATTTGTATATACTTCTAATATTTGCGAGTGAAACGAATTTTCACATGTCGAAATATTGATTTCACTAACCGGAAGTTGAATGGACGGATTGGAGCGATCAGTCCAAATCGATCCGTCAGATCAGTCAAATCGTTCCGAATCCGTCAATTGACGGATGGACGGATTGGGAACGATTTGACTGATCTGACTGATTGATAACTGATCGCTGACGGATTTTGGAACGCTGACGGATTGATAAAAGTGTTGCGTTTTCAATCTCAAGTACTGTAGGTGTACGTCTACAAATGATGGAATCGAAGCTTTTTCTGTGGTTTCTGTAATTTCCATTTCTGAATGATCTATTAACAGAAGAAACTCAGCAAATTTAGCGTTGTTAATTGAAAGAACTTCAGCAATATATCTATGTAAAATTAAAGGACCTAGTTTCTGATATCTTCTTGCCTTTAATGAGATGTTGAAGAAAATGAATTTCAGGAAATACAGGAACAAATTGGCAAGGAGTGGGACAGAGTTTGTTCACATTGAAATTCCGATTTTCTGCTTAAAAACTAGTCCTCCAAAAGTTACAAATATGTTGTCAATCAGAAAATCTAGCATGCTGTTCCTCCATGTACCATAATTTGTCTTTTATTTCTTTAGTAGAGAAAAACGTATTGTCGGAACCTAAAACTACATATTTGAAATATTTGTAGTCATATATATAAGCCTATGCTTTTTATATGATTTCTTTAAGACGAGATTTTAGTTTCTCATGAGGCAAGGTATCATAAAGAATTGAAAAATCGAAAAGTTCTAACAGATACATTTTAGATATCGATCTTGAATAGAAATTTTAAGTTGTTTATTATATTTAAGAATCCACATATGATTAATATTTCTTCCCGAATTAACAGTTTCATTCACTTTTGCTGCCCTTCTTTCACTGCAGACAATATCTTAGTCAACCGTTTTGACAACTCTTTTGTAGAGCTTGCAGATAAGCCGGTTATGTATCTTTCTTTTTATGTTATTGTGGATTTCTAAGAAAGCATAGTGTCGTAATAAATAGAAGAAGTCAGGAAAGACGTATGGTTAGCCAGGATTTTATTTTTGTTAAATGTGGTACGTTTGTATGTGTAATTACCAGAGGTATCCTTGATGTATAGCTCTTTAATGAGGCTTCATAGTAATGTGACTTACATACAAACAAAATGTTGTTAGAAGCCTTGTCTGCAGGGACAACAACATATGTGTCATGGAGGGAAGTGACAAGTAGATTTTAATATCCTATAGCTAATTTTCTATTTTGGTTTGGCAACTATTCAAAAGCAGTTGCGCATAGAGTATACCTCTCCCAATTAATCAGGTTCTCAAGATCATGTATTTCTTATCAAGATTTGATAGAGGCTGGCATGAAAGCTCATAATGTCGCCAGCGCTACTTAGTTTACCTTAACGGAATGTCTGTATACAAAAATTACCATTGATTTGTACTATTTGTCATAATCGCTGATCCGTCTTCTTAGTAGATGATGACTACACTCGGATTTGACCACTTACCAAATTTTAACCTTTATTTTAGTGATAGGACGGGTGTCGAACATGGAGGTGCTTAACTTTTCGCTATACCTGAAATCTTTTTATAACGTTCGTGTTACTCAATTTTTGTTTATCTGTTAAACGTTTATTTTGTTGTTGTACCCATTTTTGTTTAACCATGACAATTAATATTCAATTGCTTTAGAATAAATGTCATATGAGGACAACAGTGCGTAACTAAATCTTCATAAAGAACAATATCACCATATTTCACTTATGATTTCTGCATGAATATTCTACCCAGGATTGTAATTTTTATTGGCTATATATTTTAACGGTCGTCTGTTGCGTTCAATGTCGTTTTTTACTACGTTTCACCTATATACAGTTGACCATCAAATACATGTATTTATATTTTAACACTTACAATACTTTTAAATTGTGAAGTCCGTCAAACATGCCCTCTTTAAGGAACTCCAGTTTGTTGACTGCCAAATCTCTGTAAAAAAATATACAAATACAAAAGTAACCTTTTCTGTTCTAACAACACTAATCCTGTCAAGGAATAATCTGCTGATCAACGAAAATAAAAAAAAAGTCACTGTACACTTTACGGTAAAGAAAGCAAGAAATTTAACATCAGCAGTAAGAAGTTACACAACAAATTAATGTATAATTGTCTAAGTTATGCTTTATTACATTAGAAAGAAACATTCTTTTTTATAGTAAAGGGAATATTTTTGTCAATTTTATATCTTCTTGCATTTTTGCAATTACCAAATCCAATCTAAGAACGTACATTGTCTAGTTTATTAGTAACGATTACAACCATTCAGTCCTAATGAAACATCAAACTACCCGGCTGTTGTTTCTATTTATTTATGTAATATTTTATGTTTTTGCTAAGCTGAACAATAGAATATATGCTTGTATATCTGTTTAAGAGTAGGTTAACAAGCTTGTGTTAACACAAAATGTTTAGATAAATGATATTATTATTTTGAGATATTACGTTGATGCTGCTGCCTATGTGAAAAGACATGTCATCTTACATGTAAAGAGGGTCTAAACTAAAATGTTAAATCAACAATCATTATGACAAGTTGAAAGTGATACAACTATAATAAGTGGTTTCATTGGATTCCCCGCTTTCAATTTCCCGTAAAACACTTGACTACTTGACATCAATGAAAATTGATTTGAATTGGTTGAATTAATTTGGCTGTAAAATTTTCCAAATGGACCCAATGGAAATATATTCAAACTAAACCTTCGTTTAGATAAAATCAGTACAGGAAATGTTTTATGTATTTTAATTAGCAGTCAAATTATTTATCAGTACTCAGAAACATCTGAGAGATATTAAACCGTTTTATCTTTACACAACATTTAACAAAGAATAAACTTTAAACTCTGAAAAAGAAAAAGAAAAAGAAATAAGAAAACTTTAATTTAGGAATCCAATACAAGAATGGTAAGTCTTCAGACTCTTTTTTTCGGAATTAATATTCAAGGAAGTCACGAAGGACTTATGGTTAGGCAGGATTTCATCTTTCTCAAATGTGGTACATTTGCGTGTGGTATACCACAGTTATCCTTCAAGCCTAGTTATTTAATATGGCATTCATAGTAATGTGACTTAAATGCAAACACAATGTTGTTAGAAGCCTTGTCTGTAGGGACGACAAATTTTTGTCATGGCACCTCATAGCATTCTCTTCTAACAACAAATTACTTTACATCACCATTGTTACATGATGTATCAATAAATGGTCTACTACATTGTTTTAAAAAAACGATTAGGACTTCATTATATTCGCACTAAACTGTACTCTATTCCACTCAAAACACTACATTCACTTTGTCTCCAGTCATCTGTAACAGACCCTTTGTCCACTCTGTAGTTTTAAAACTTCAAAAAATTCCAACATACTTAAAAACCTCCTAAAAACAAATCCCTTTCCTATTATATCTTATACCAATACTTCTCAATTACACCAAAATCTTCAATAATAAACGTGTATTGCATGATGTTGTGATCAAAGACTTCAAAGCCAAACCCCCCAGAAATATTCACATTTTAGTTATGCTCTTGCCTCAATTCTCGTGATAACTGGAGATCTTAACATTGTTAACAATTAAAGACTCAACAATATTTTGTACGAAGGACCAAAATATCGTGTACCTAAATTCATTTACTGTTATTATAACTTTAAATTATTCATGGATTCAATAGAGGACTATGCCAGAAAATGGGCAAAGCAAGTAGACACTGAGGTTGATTCCTCTGAGTCCTAGAGGCCTTTAAATAAAATAAGTCGTTTAGAAAAGTTTATGAGCACTCAACCATCATCAATCATCAAAAATCTTGATGCTCTTAAAATTTTTTCCGACATGTATGTCAAATATGTTATTCTGCCAGCAGAAAATGCCCCTAAAAACATTATTTTGATAAAACATTATATAGACTGTATAATTCTTGAGTTATACACGGACAATTCACTTGGCATTCCTACTTACTCATTCACGCCGCTTTTATAGGAACGAGATTCTTGAAAATCACAAATCTGTGTTGGCATCCCTTGTTCTCAAAATCAAAGTTCAAGATTGTGATCTCCCCTTCTTGTATTGAATACCAAAACTTCACAGAAATGCACACAAGGAGCGTTTCATAGCAGGATCGTATAAATTTACCACCAAAACACTATCGGAACTACTGACCAATATTTTAACAACAATAATAACGGGACATCAAAAATACAGTGACACGTTCTACTCCAGGAGTGGCATAAATAAAATGTGAATATTAAAAAATTCTCTTTCGCAATGTAACAGCATTAAAACATTAGATTGTTCGACACTATACGGCCATCCCTCATATGCAGCTTAAAAAGGGGCTTAAAGATCTTATTAAACGCTGCTTTTCAAGAAAAATGGAACTTAGCAATGACAGAGACGATGTTTTGTCCCTCAACAATGCTAAATTGTGACTTTTTGCATTCAATTTACCCTAGCGAGCTATAAAATTTAAAAACACCGACAATAAACTAAGGTCATCCTCTTACTTAGACCTACATCTAGAAATAGACTCAGGAAATCTACAAGCTAGAGTCTACTACACACGTGATGACTTCAACTTGCCAATTGTCATCTTCCAGTTTATCGACGTACACATTTCAGGAGCTCCATCGTATGGTATATACATTTAACAACTTGGGCGTTTTTATAGAACATGCAATCGGCATTCCGATTTTCTAGACCGATCACTGCTGTTGACTGTAAAGCTTTGTACCTAAGTTGATGTTATCTCTCAAGAAGTTCTATGGTCGTCATCATGACTTAATAGATCATTATGGAAAATCAATCTCCCCAATACGACATCATTGCTAAGTCATAGGTAGTGTTACCTATTCCTGGATTTGACTTTTTCCAAGACATGAGAATGAGTAACTCGGGTGTGTAATTAGAGGCAGGCACTGCTTACTCGTCTGGAGCACTTTTGTGCACCCATGGTTTTTATTAGGCTCGGATTACTCTGTTTTTTTTTGTTTTTGTGTTTTTAGTTTTTGTGTTGCGTTCTGTATGTTTGTCTACATCGGGATTTGTAACTGTTCCTTGAATTCTGGCTCTTGTTGTTCGGTTGGTTTTAATTAACGTCATGCTAGCAGTATTCATTTAACCACACGACAAAAATGATAATAAATTTTGGAAGGTAATAAATAGTGAGGAGAGAACTGTAATTTTTACTGACGAAAAATCTAAGCTGGTAATCCACATCGAGAGGGAACCACATATCCGCCAAATGTAGACGAGATAAACTACTGTGCTTCTATTGTCTTGTACACAACGCTATGTTAAGTGCTGATGTAAATGATAGAAATTATTTACACATGGGTGCACAATAAACCTAACAAGTACATTCCCGTTAAGAAAGTGTAGTTGCCATTCACTTTATGCTTGTCCCGGAAAGAAAACAAAGTTCATAATTTGGAAATACAATTTCGTACGTTCGCAGCTTCTACTTTTCTGTCACAATATTGAACAGTTTATACAAACCGTTTCGGTGGTTTTTTTTACATTTTAATTAAATAAAAGTGCGGTAAAAGGTTTTATGTTTGGTAAAGTTGGCAGAAAAATACTAGAGTGAACACAAATGAAGTGTCTCGTGCTTGTTTCAGCTTCCCTTGTTAAAGTTCCATTTTCGTCTGTTCAAGCTCCTTAAAGGTACATGTACCTGCGCAATTCAATCAATAATATATGGTGCCTCCAAATAAGACAAAGTGTTTCTATAACCTAATATGGTGCTCTCCAATATGGGGTATATTTATGTTGGGCAAAACCTGTTTGTTTTTTACTTTTTTTATTTATTTATGGCATTGGAAAAAATATCACAACCTGATCAATGCATTTCCTGTAGGATTCGCATAGTAATTTGTTTTGTCCTTTACAAAATAAGGTTACACAGAAATGCCCTGTTAAAAATTAAAATTTATTCTTATTTAATGTTCTTTTTGTTTCCTTTATCTTTCTTGTAATGTTTAGCTATATCTAGATAAAAAGAATAAGGCAACAAAACAACTATAAACAAGAATCGGTCAATCTAAAACAAAGGAAAAAATTACTGACTTTAATTTGAGATCAACCAAGTTACTTAATGGGATGTCAATTTAACGAAAAACTTAAATTACAAAAAGAGAATAAAATAATAAATAAATCTAACACCTGTATCTAGAAATGACAAATAACCCTGAAAAACTCGGCAAAAAATGGAGCCTATTCAATAAAACAAACACATCATGTCCTGTTGTAAAGGGTTGTTAAGTTAGTTATTTACTGTTGATTATGTTACTGTCTATACTGATGCTGCAATTTTGAGTCTTACTGCGGGCATGATGTGCTTGACTCCAACTTTGACATTTGCGTCCAGTTATTAATCATTAATTAAAGGAATGAATCGACAAATTTATCGTCTATATCTGCATGTAAATATACTTCACGAAATACCGGTTAAAGAAATTGATCACATTGTTGCAATGTTCAACAATTAGACCGGTACATACTTAAGAAATCAGCGTAAACGCATAATGCGTGTATACGTTTTGGACTAAAACCCATAAGCGAAAAGTATTTTTTGAAACAACACAAGTTTTGTTACTGGTTGTAACGTAACAACACGCACTATAACCATAGGTGCGCAGAAGCTATCTCCTAGATGACGAAGACATAAACGTTATACAGAAGTTTAACATGTGATGAGGGACTAGCCATCTACAGATTCGGCTTCTCGTTTACATTGTGCACTGATCATCTCTATAAACAAACAGGCTTGGCATGCACCTGCAAGTTATCTATGTTAGGGTCGCACTGATAGGGATTCCAAGCGGAAAATATCATTATGTGCCATCCTTGCAAAAAAAGTGCAAAAGACCACGGTTTTGAGAGTAAAAAGCAAAAAAAAAACTGTACATAGGTTAACAATTAAAAAAAGTGATGCATGCATTAAAGTAACAATGTTCATAAATTTGGGGGATTTTATAATAGGGTGATACCCAACTTAATGTATACATTTATTAAGGCCTCATATATTTTAAATAATAAAGATTTTTGTAAATATTTCTAACCATTTCATTGGGTACTGCAAACAACGTCCACCTTTTATGACCTAAATATTCTGGTAAAAATATTGAAGTGATCCAAAATCGAAACAAGAACTTTTTTACAGTGGCACCAGCTATTTTATATAAAAATATGATAGAAAGACATATTTTACAATACTTTTTTATGGAAATTACTTATTTGACCTACACAATAATTTAATCCATTAAACCGTATTCTGTATTAAGTATTTACCATTAAAAAGAATATTTTTTTAATACATTAATTCAGGTCTCAATAAGGTAGGTATACTTCAAGTTTTTACAAAACTTCCACATTCAAAATGGCAATTTACCACCACCAATATATGCATTTGAGTTTCATTTTCCGGTACATTATTCGTCAATGCATACGCCTATACGATTTACTGCTATTACTGCTGAAGACAACTACTTTACCTATATTAATATTGTCACACTTACAAACTTTCCAGATTGAACAGCCCTTCAAAAGTACCATTGCTGATAGACATAATGCTGTTACCATAAATATCTCTGTAAATAAAGCAATATTTAAAACATATTGAGATTATTTTTTCTTCTGCTCTTCGTAATATTAATTCGAACTAAATTATATTCAACACATATGTACAAGTAACAACATAATAATAGACATGCTGGTACATAAGTTTCATGGTATAAATTTAAGTCCTGAGTTATTCTTTGAATCTGTTTTTCCTAAAACTTATTTTATCTATTATTAGATAAATTAAATGACTTAATGAGACCTGCTCGAATAATAGGACTATTACATCATACCTTTATAGTTGGACATGTTATGATATGGTTATCTGTTGTTATTTCAGCATCTTGCTAGCTCTCATGTAATGAGTTGATTGGTTCACACACAAACACATACACAGACACACACAAAAGTATGTTTAGCCTTAAGATAGAGTATTTTTGTAATTATCAAATGTAAGTCAATAGAAATAGTGAAAATTCCGTTTCATAAAGCAAAAGTTCTGAAGAAACAAAAACGTAGTGGCCATTCAAAATTATTAGTTCAAAACCAAAGCAACTCTTATGTTTAATATGTTATGGTGTAACATAGTTTTATTTGTAATATACAGTGCTATTTGCAATGTATATGATTGATTAGATAGATAGATGTATTGCCTCTTGAAATTTACATGTATATGGACATTAACAATGAGTACTGTAGAACTTAGATTTGCTGGGATTTAATTCTCTTATTTCATTGGTAAGTTAGTGAACTCTTAGTACGTTGTGTTAGGTACTCACAAATTGAGTATGATTCTTTGGGTGAGTGAATTGGATTGGAAAATTCTTGTTGCTTGTCATTCAGCTGCATTTATTATTGTTTGACATTTAGGTCAGTTATTTAAGTTATTTATCATTTTTTCATATTCTTTTTTTTGTACATGTAAGAGAGTTTTGAATGATAGTTAGGTATATTGATAAGAGTACAGTAAGATTATCCTAAATAGTAATAGTAATTCTACTATTACATCCATATGGTTTTATATTTTACAACACAGCTTAAAAATCATGGTCCTATAATTATTATCTTTATATATTATTGTAGATTCAGTACAATAATGTAGCTAGCTATATTTGATAGTAGAACATGTTAACTTTATGTTAACCACAGGTCATATTATATTTTATACAGATTTAGAAGTTTGTGTTAGTAAGCTGGAAATTACTGATATTATTATTGAGGATATTTATCCGATGTCCTTGTATAATGTATAGGGTAAGCTATGTTCTGTGTTTTATTTTTGATTTTAGTATTGTTTGTATGTATTTTAGTTCAGGGGTCTTATGTACTTTTAGCGTTTGACTTTTTACTGTAACTGTTCGTTATTGTTAGTATTTATTTGAAATTCATGTATGTAGGGAATTATTGTTAATGTAATTGCACAAGGTGCTGTTAAGAACTGGTTTTTATAATTGAATCCGTCGTGTAATTATTTATTCTGAAATGCTTTACCTTGAAGGCATTTGTACTGATTTTTGAATTATTTCGATTTTATCTAACTTTTTATCTAACTGACAAGAGTTATCTTTCTTAGTGTAGTATTTCGTCATTAGATTTTATATTACATGAATTTCTCGATCGATTACGGAGACAATAAAAATAAAAACCTGCCTCAGACTACATTTTATTGCGCCTAAAGCTTATGGTTCTTCAAAGGTGTTAACCCTTAATTTTGGTGTTCTGAATAAATTCTACGACAAATTTTAACATAGCAATACCATATTTGGAGTCTTCTGCATCGGTGATGCCATTATTAATTTGGCCTACATACCTTTGCTTCCAATTTTAAAAATAAATATGTATCTTTTCATAAAAACAGCGAATACACAAACAACATTTGCACTGTCAGTAATCAGTCGGATGAGAGTAATTTGCTTTTGAAATTCTCTTTCGTCTTCTTCTTTTGGTTATTTTGTTTGGATTGGTGTGTAGGATTTTTGTATAAATAAAGGTTAAACATGTCTTACAACATGAAGTTTAATTGTTTTTAATATGTATTTTTACAATAAAAAATATGTTTCCACTGTTCAACTACGTTAAAAATCGGTATAGAACAAAAAGATGCTCCTATATTTTGAACAGCGATACTTCTAATAATAGTTTTATAGTGCTGAGGTCGATAGACAATAGTCTTTATTTTAATGAGATAGCTAAAATGACTAGGGCTGTATGAAAAAAAATGTGGAATTTGTAAATCCGACGTATTAGTCACTGCTCAAACTGTCTCTATCAGTTCAAAGCAATTTTCTAATGACAATCGCTAAAACATTGATCGTCAATAATTACTATCCAAGTAAAAGATGCCTAATACCTTTTTTGTTGTGCATAATATAAAAGTAAACCTACATAAAGAAATTAAAACTACTGACATGATTACAACAACCAAGAACGACTAACATTAAATTGACACAAAAATGATGAAGGTAATAACAATATACCGAACACAGAGGAAACTGTGAAAAAGAACAATCAATAATTCAAAGTCCGAGAAACCAGCAACTCCAATACCAACAACCAAACATATAGTTACAAAAGCAGTGGTCCTGAATTGGTACATGCATTGGATAAGAAATGATTGGTTAAAGCAGGTTTTATGGCATGCCAAACCTCCCGATCCATTACTGTAGTATATGCGTTAGTTAGTTGATTAAAATAGATGGGTATAATATATTATTAGTAAGTAATAGGTGTATCCGAAGAAAGTTAAAATAAAATTAATTGCATGTTATCATATCAGTTGTTGATAAATAGCGTCAGTAACGTTTTATGAACACTTCACAATTGATTTTTCATTGAATAAGTACACCATACATTACATACTGAACTCAGATATAAACCAACGATATTAATCAAATGACCGTAAAACATTTAACGACATTTTATTTCTGGTTGCGTTGAAAACAAAAAATGATGTATATCATATCAAATTGATTGCGTCTATATTAAACTCATAATAGTTTCTTTACAAAGTGACAAAAGGTCACCTTTTGCTGCAATTTGCGTTCAATATTGTTTTTACTATGTTTCACCTATATGCAGTTGACCTCCAAATACTGATACTATAGGATTAAACATCGGGTTTTAGGAAATTATCAATGTGTAAACTCCGGCGACTCACTCACAAACTAAATAAAGTCCGAAGAACTATTTGTCAAGTTTGTGAAAGGGTCGCCGGAGTTTACATTGATAATTTCATAAAACCCGGTGTTTAATCATTATAATTCTGTGAAATAATATTTGCGATTTTTAAAACGGCAAAAACAGTTACCGAAATCCATCTAGACCTTAAAACGTACCTAGGCCGAAAAGCGTAGGGATATGCAAAACATAGTACCAAAGGATGCACGTTTCTGTAGATATTAATAAGAAAACAAAACAAAATGAAACACTTAAATGAATATATATTATATTTTATTTGAAATCTTAGTCGATTTAATTGGAAATAATTGTTGCAGAGAAAACATTGTCCCCTCTCATTGGATACTGAAAGTAGTCCGCTCAGAGGAAATATCAATGTATAAATTATCTGAGATGACGCCATTTAAGTGTATTTATCTAACCAATGCACTTAATATAAATAAATTACAGCATGAATATAATTATATTTAATTATATTTAAACACTTACAACGTTTTCAAATTATGAAGTCCGTCAAACATGCCCCCTTTAAGGAACGTCAGTTTATTGTTTGCCAAATCTCTGTAAGCAATAAAAACAAATAAAAACATTAGTTTTTTCTGTTCTTACAACACTAAACCAGTCAAAGAATAATCTGCTGATCAACCTAAATAAAAGAAAGTAACTGTAGACTTTACGGTAAAAGAAAGCAGGAAATCTAACATCAGCAGTAAGACGTTTCACAACAGATTAATGTATAATTGTATTAGTTAGGTTTTATTACATTTTAAAAACATACCTCTTTTTCATAGTAAAGGGAATATTTTATTGTCAATTTTATATCTTCATGCATTTTTGCAATTTCGCAATCCAATCTTAAGAATGGACATTTTGTAGTTTATTAGTAACGATTACAACCATTCCGTCCAATTGAAACATCAAACTACACCACTATTGTTTCTCTTTATTTATGTAATATGTTATGTTTTAGCTAAGCTTATCAGTAGAATACATGCCTTGTAGTTACTGTTTTAGAATAGGTTAACATTCTTTTGTTAAGACAAAATTTGTAAATATATGTTATTACTGTTTTAAGATATGACGTTTCTGAGCATGTTAAAAGAAATGTCATCTTATTAATATATAATTAGCTCGATGTAAAAGTAAGATGAACTAAAATAAAATGTTTAATTAACAATGTCAAAAAATAAAAAATGAAATAGAGCAAAACTTTAATGCGTGGTTTTCATTTGATGCTCTTGTTTCCATTTTCCCCAAACTTGACTCCTTGATAATAATGAAGATTGCTTAATGTGGCTTAACAATTTTCCGTATAAAAAAAACAAGCAAAATATTCAAACTAAATATTCGTTTGGATAATGTTTTTACACTTATGTATTATAATTAGCAGTCGAATTATTTACGAGTACACAGAAAAAATTGACAGATATTTAACCGTTTATCTTTAAACAACATACAACAAAGAATAAATTTAGAACTCCTTACACAGACTAAATTCATTTTTTAAACTTTCAACGTTATCCATCATTAGATAATGGCGACAATTCTTTAAGAAAAGGGACACAAATTATTTTGCTTTGGAGAACCGAGCGACACTGTTCGATAGAAACTATTCAGCTAGTTGATAATGTCCTAATATGCATCGGGTTCATCGTTAAAAATATGTTTAATTCACCCTAATCTTAGAATTTTACACATTCCTTTTGGTCGTTATTTCTTAGCAATTAACTTACAATCTGTTTTCAACTTCATTGTATGCTTTCCAGATATTAAGTATTCTCTTTTGTATCCTAATATAAACATTAATTAATTTGTATTTACCATTGAAAATGTATTGTGAAAAAACATGAACATCTATAGAGTGGGATTTTAAACCGATCTCCTCAGATTGACTTTGTACATACAGACATTTTCGGGTAGTTTTTTTTAAATTGTCAATGAAAGTACAGAATTTATTAAACTATCTTAATTAGATCCATCATACTCCTGGTTGTTGTTGATTTTGTGTGCAACAAATCATGTTCATTCCTAGGCGTTTATATTTACATTTTGCAAGTATAATAGTTCTAACTCAAGTAATTTAGGTACATGTTCAATGTACTTATAATGTCTTTCATTGTTAATAAACGTATTCTGTGTTGTATTTAATTAACTGCAATCCTACACAAATTTATCCAAAAAGCAATGTTAATTATGTTTCCGCACATTAATATGTTGCCCATATACAAACGATGTGATCGAACATGGCGCAAAAGTAATTAGTCATTTAGCAATAATCAAGTCGTGCTTCAGAGTAAATTCGTTAAAAACAAATATATGAGATGATTTATATTACACATTTTATAACTGCATTACTAATTTTCAGAAACAGTACATGTATCAGGTAAAAGAAAGAAACAAGAGTCAACCTTATTATTGACTGTAATTCGTTCGTTTAAATTAGTTTGAATGACGTCTGACTTTGTATTTGACAAAATCCAGACATATTTAACAAATACTGAATTAGAATTATTCTTGTTTGATCAAGTCTAAGTTCTGTCAGGACATAACTGAACATTCATCGACCTATCTTGAGCAATCTGAGTAAGATAAGATTGTTTAAACCAGGCATATTTCTAACCGTATTAATTTCTCCCTATTAATTTATTGCAACAGTAGATGCTATTAATTCATACAATGTCATATAATTTTATTTGTTATTAGGTAATAATGCCAAAAAACTATATATTTTTGACAATATACCAATATTGTTTGTATCCTGTAGAGCTAATATACATTTTATACAGATGGAAACCGGGCTTTGTTTGCCGACTGGTTAAGGTAGTTCGTCTACTATTTATCACACTGAAATTATGGCTTCGAGTATCACTGCGGGCAGGATGCGTTCGACTCCAATCTTAATTGAAGGAATGCCAGTTTTCCTACCAAAGTTTACCCTAGAACTTTTCTATGGGAACTCCGGCTTTTTCCCCAATTAAAACTGTCGCTATGCTATAGCAAAAATAATTGACAGGGGCGTTTAAGACGATTAAAACAAACAACCAACGAGATGACAACCATTAAAACAGTGTACTTCTAGCCGATTTCTGGTTTGAACCTTTTGGTGCGTATTACCGCATTCGCATGCTATGTAAACATAGTGTGGTTAAAAGTCAACAAACGTGTTAACCCAACGGAACCAACTGATTACACATCGTTGTCTATAGGAGTCTTGTGTTTTAGGGTGTTTGATGCCTATTGTTCATGATGTTTTGTTAGCCATTCAAACGCACTTGGATTTTGTTCTTTTGATTTCGGATCGACATTTTTTATAAATTTAGACAATTCTTATATGTTGATATTAAGTGACCCTGCCGAATGACAAATTTTAAACATATTGAAGTAAAATTATTAAGCAAGTCATTCAGAATTAATTATGCATTATTATAAAACAGTTGCACTTTCAAAGGTGACACTTGGTTGATTTGTAGGAATTAAGGATAATGCAGATCTATTCTTTATATCCATTGCGAGAACGCCATCACTTGTATAATGGTTTAAGATGGTTTTAGAAAAAAAGCCAGGAGTAAGTTCGATATCGCCAGGAAATAGCTGAAAGAAATATCACGATAACAGCCAGCAACAAACAATAAAAACCAGTTTGATATACTGTTTAAAAGTCTACAAACACAGTTTAAAACCGCAAATAGTCAAAATTAAATATGGATGAGAAGAGCGTTAAAATATTACATTAATATATTTGTATCAGGCAAATCATACAGCATTTTGGTTTGAAAAGATATTAATGGATCAATACATTTAATGTTCCAATTAAAACACCTCATAATTTACTTTTGCGTTGTTGGACTTTATTATGATAAGGGACAATAAAGAAATATGCTTTTAATATGGGTTCCATATTCCGGTGCAATGTGCGTGAATGAAGACGCATAAATCCTTTATTGTTATTAATAGTAATACTTAAAATATGATTTTAATATTGTAACACTTACAATATTTCCAGATTAAATAGTCCTTCAAAAGTACCATTGCTGACAGACGCAATGTTGTTAACCCAGAAATCTCTGTAAATAACGCAATATTAAAATTAAATGCCTTCATAATGTCTTAACCAAAACAGATTGAGATTATTTACTCTAACGACTTCTAGTTTTCTTTACATAAATTAAATTATATTCAACACATATGTGAAAGATACAACATAATACTAGACATGCTAGTACGTACGTTTCATGGTAAATTTTAGTTGCAGCTATATCTTTGAAATCGTTTTTTTTTTAATCCTAATATTAAATTACTAATGAATCTAATAACAAAATACCGGACACCGATGAAACTATTAATAAGATAATCCACAAATCAAAGTCCGAGAAACCGGCAACTTTATAACCAACAATATAGTTACTACAGCAATGGTCCTAACTTGGTACAGACATTTTAAAACAAATGGTGGGTTAAACCAGGTTTTGTGGCATGCCAAACCTCCTGCTTCAATTAATGCAGCATTTGAGTTGGTTAGTTGATTAAAATGTATAGGCATCATATATCATTGACAATAATAGGTGTATCCAACAAACTGACATCTGCTTGAATAACACAGACTATTAAATGATATATTTGATATCATACACTTATTGTTGGACATGCGATGGTGTGGTTATCTTTGTTCCTAGGCATCTTGCTTACTCTCATGTCATGATTTTATTGGTTCACACACACAAAACCAAAATATTATATTAGCCCTTACTTTCTTGACGTTTTGTTTTGTTTCTGTTTTGTTGTCTTTACAATTGTTTAACCATGACACTTATTTAATTTAAATAGCTTTAGAGTTAGTGTTGTCAGGACAAAAGTGCATAACTACACCTTCATTCTGTTCATATAAACAACAATAGCGCGATATTTCACTTATATGTTTTCTGCATAAATGTTCTACCAAGGATTTAAATGTAAAAAATATATTTTATTAACGGTCGTTTTTGCGTTCATTGTCGTTTTTAACTATAATTATTTCACCTATATTCGATTGACCTCCAAATACTGATATTTGTAGTTTAATACTTACAAAACTTTCAAAATATGAAGTCCGTCAAACATGCCTCCTTCAAGGAACGTCAGTTGGTTTTCTCTCAAATTTCTGTAAGTAAAAAAAAACAACTAAAAAGTTATTTTATTCTGTTCTAAGAATACTAATCCTGTTAAGAATTAATCTGCTGTTCGACGTTTATAAAAATTAGTCCATTTAAACTTTACGGTATTAGGAAGCAGGGATTCTAATATCAGTAAGAAGTTGCAGTTCTAGTGTATTAGTTATATATAAAGACATAATTCCTTTTCATAGTAAAGGAAATATTTTATTGTCAATTTTAAATCTTCATGCATTTTTGCGATTTCCAAATCCAATCTTAAGAATGTACATTGTGTAGTTTATAAGATTACAACCATTCTGCCTAATGAAATATCAAACTATACCACTATTGTTTATAGTTATCTTTGTTATGTTTTATGTCTTAGCTTAACAAAAGAACACTTGCTTGTAGTTCTGTTTTAGAATAGGTGAACATGCTTGTGTTAGCAGACAATTTGTAGAAAAATGCTATTATTTTAATTAATTACGTTTCTGCGTATGTAAAAATACATGTTATCTTACTAATATATAATTAGTGCAATGTAAAAGTGAGAGGATTTAAAATAAAGCATCACTGACAGAAATAAAAACCAATCGAAAGTGACACCACAACAGTCAACACTATATCAAGAGTATGTCTCAAATTACAAAACGTGACTTCTGGTTTGCCCTCAAAAATTTATCTGTCTCCTTACAATGCGCACTGGTGGAGGAAACATAGTAACTTGATAGTTTTTTTTCCCGGAAGCAATCAATCGTGATTTTATTAACTATTGAATATGCCTTCAATGTTCTCTTGTAGAAGGAAAGTATATCGTAATTTAACGAATAATTTTATATCTAAACCAAAGAATAGTTGCCCGACACATACAAACTGCTTACAGATAAACACGTTTTATAGTACGCAATAGTAATTTTTTTTAACAAAAAATCAATTATGCTTTAGGTCTATAAAGATCGGTTTAAACATTGTCATCACAGTCAAACCGATAAAACAAACCTTTTTTAAAACTTGCCCTTTAAAAGAGCGTCCTTCAATATGAATAATAACTTCATTGATTCAAGTTTAAAAACAATTAATACGGCACAAATTGAACAAAAGCCAAAAATTGGGAATGTCACTAGAAATAAATATGGGGTATGGGTTGGGGCGGAAAATGTACCATTTTGGGCCAACTCTTTTTCGAACAATCAATAAGGGAAAAATGGAACAAAGGGCAAACATTTTGAATGCAACTGGAAAAAATATGGGGTATGGGCAGGGGCGGAAAATTTACTTTTTTGAGCTTACTCTTTTTCAAAATCTACAAACGAGATTATTATCGTGCAAAGAGCGTGGCACTCCCTAGAAAAGAAACCCCTATGGTTTGCGGTCAGTCTTTCCGAATTATAAATTAAAACAACGATGGCTTCTATTATCCGCCAACTGCGGACGCGCTAGGCAGCTCAGTGAACATTAGTAACTCATTTCAAATAATTCCGATTTTTAAGGAAAACATTTATACTTATATGTCATTAAATAGCTAACACCTATAACAGACATCGTAAAAAAACCACACATTAATAACAATATCATTTTTCATGAACGTCAACTATTTATGATTCCTTTTTGCTTGAACGAAAAAGAAAGGTACAAAGCTAATCTTTAAAAAAATTCGTCCGACTCTGTGTATGCAATATTTACAAATCTTATTTAAATATAACTGAATGGATAACAAAGAAGAGCTTAGAATATTAAAAGTACATCGCCTTTGAAATTTCATAAAACGAAACTTGATATTATGACAGCTAACATTTGACGCTTACATGTTCGCATCTTTAACTCAGAGGTATATGAGGTATATATATACAAGCATGGTTAGTGGTTTATTCTTTATTTAAGATTTAATTCTAATAAATTCATGTGACACAATTAATAGTGAATAATATATATATATAATAGTAGTGTTCGTTTTTGTCGTAAATCTTATTTAGTATTATACCCCGAATTTCTTAGGAAAGAAAGCTTTGATCAAACCGCGGCAAATTATCTTGTTAAGTGTTTATAATAGAACAAACTCGACCTCGGTGATTAAGGTAGCAGTATTCTACTATTGATCACCGAGATTGTCTGTTCGACCCTTACAGCTAGAAGATGTGTTCGACTCATCCCTAAATTTTTCTGTCGAAGGTTTTTTAAATTTATTATATTTTTTATTATTTTGTTCATAAAATGGATCTACATGTATATGATTTTTATATTACGTCGCAGATGCATTAGCAATAGATTGGGGGAATTTCCATTTATATAATTTATAAGTAGACTAGTTTATACCTCATTTTTATGTAAAACGAGCCATAAATGAGGAAATATTGTGTACTTCAAATATTTGCTCGTGAAATGAATTTTCACATTTCGAAATATTAATTTCACTGAACGGTATTTGAATGGACGATTAGAGCTATCAGTCCAAATCAATCGGTCATAGAAGTCAAATCGTTCCAAATCCGTCAATTGACGGATTGTGAATGATTGACCGATCTGACTGATTGATAACTGATCGCTGATGGATTTTGAAACGCTGACGAATTTCTAAAAGTGTTGCGTATTCAATCTCAATTACTTTATTGTGTATTCCGAGTTGAACTTTATTGCTGTGAACAAGGTTCAAGGCCAGTAAAACATCAATATAAAGTCAATATAAAAATGACCATCTTTCCAAATGACTGCATCGCATGAATATTTTGAAGGGAAACATGTCGATGTCATCACAAATCGGACTGACATATAGCACGGTATAAACTAAGAACTACTTACACCGACTATATTATTGTTTTAACATATCGTTCGTCATCATTAGATATTTACAACAATTCTTTACGAAAACAGACAAGAATAATTTTATGTTGGAAAATTGAGAGACACTGTTCAAAAGAAATAAATCAGCCCGTTGACCTACAATTATGTCGTAACATGTGTTAGGTCCATCGTTAAAAATATGATAATAATTTACTCTACCCTATAATTAAATTTTAAAAATCCATTTATGTCGTAATTTCTTTGCAATTTACTTACAAAGTGTGTTCAACTTCTTTGTATGCTTTCCCGATATTAAGTATTTTTTATGTGTTGTATTATAAGCATTAATTAGCTTTTATTTACGGTTGAAAATGTTTTTAAAAATAATAGAAACATTTATTGAGAGTGATTTAAAACTGATCTCCTAATATTGATTTTTCGTACAAACATTTTCTGGTCGTTTTGAACATTTTGGATGAAAGAAAAGAATGTATTTAATATATCTATATTTAGATCTATTAAACTCCTCAATGTGTTTGGTTTGTGTGTGCAACAAATCTTTTTCATTCATATGCGTTTATATGTACATTTTTCGAGAAAAATAGTTCCTTCCCAGTTAATTTAGTTACATGTACCTTTATTGTGTTTAATTGTTAATGTACTTGTTATTTGTTGTATTCATTTACAATGAGTCGCTCAGAGGCTGTATTATAATCAAACGTTCCGAACCTTGCAGATGTGTTTTTCTTTTTGCCTTTGATTCAATGCAAAATGCAGATCATGCAGATCATCTCGACAATATGGCAACTTTAAGAGAAGATAATCTCAATTTTAGATTGAATTTTGAAAATTGTACGTGTACAGGTCCAGATAAGCTTAAATAACATAAAAGTTTGCGTAGCAGGCATCTCGGATTTTCAATCGAACTAAAACACACACTTTCTAAGGACTATCTAATGAACATTCGCTTAGAAACCATTGCAATTTTTAAAAAGAATGCATTTGAACTTTACCCAATAAGGTCATTTTTGGAGCTTAGTCCTGCAGTTGGAGCTAGTTGTAATTACCGATTTCTAAATGTTATCTGTTGTCATATATTAAATAAATCAACTTGAATTAAACTTAATGTTCACGTTGTTCAATTAATTAAATTACTTTCATAACACTTATTTATTGTACCTAACAAATATCGGCACTATCGGAATTGTATACGCAAATTAGCCTTTTATTCTGGTTTCCGATTTTTCAAAGATACGCTCGATGATAGAGCTATCACCGAAAGACATAATACCAGGATAAAAATGGTCTTCCTCTATTATTAACTTCCGTAAATAGAATAACAAAAATATTTATTATTACATGAAACTTTGTTATCACCCAATCATTTTGCAGTCGAACCTTATATAATCTTGATTGATATTATTGTCTCAAAATTCTGTTCGTTCATGGTAACTAAGTGTACCTCGAAATATTTTCCCTTTATCCATCCTTAGCAACGAAAGTGAATACCCATAATGAATTGTTTAAAAAGTTTTTTAAAAGTTGTTTATTAACCATATATTTCCTGGACGGAATCAGTTGGCTTTTATTTTAAAATTAATTTACTTGTATAACATATCTAATAAATACGCCGATTTATGGTAATTGTAATCAGAGCACTGCTTTATAAATTAATTGGTATACAAAGTTGATGAATAATTTAGATGAAAAATGACGACTAGTTTATTGGTGATTTATTACGATAAACACTTAAAATATGAATATGTATGCATTGATACAATGAATGATCCTTTCAGCTAACTGTGAGCACGCCTGTGCTGTACCATGGATCCGTTCTAGTACCCAAAGATATATTTAGCTAATTTAAATTTTGAAATTATGTACGTTAGTTAGATACTATAGTATGAATTACACACGACTATACTATAATCTAAACTTGCAATAACTGGTTATTTATGAATGCCTATTGTACAATAGGGCGTTAAAAATGAAATGAAAATCTCTATAGGAACCTAAATTGAATAGGAGACGTAATGACAATGTCATAACTATTAGCTAGCTTTCAGATACAAATATAACCTTTTCAAGACTCATAAGTGCCCTTCAAACCAGCATCATTAGAAAGATTGATTTATCATAATATGTGGGGGTTCTTGGTAGTATGGGAATATCAATGTTATCATTCGTCAAAGAGGGACGAGATAAATGCGAGGAATTGTGCTATCACATTAGTAAATTATCACATTTTAATAACTCCTGTGTTAGCCTATTTTATCAGAAAAAATGTCACAACACTTATGAACTAGTAGAGATGCGTGTATGTTTTTGGGTGTCTGGGACTATATTTTAAAATTATCACATGACGGTTAATTTAACGAATCAATGAAAAGATAAGTTAGTGGACGCTGTCCTCTTTCCATTTACCAGATTGCAAATTACATTAAAATATAATTTAAAATAATCAATTCGTTTCGATAAGAGAATTATTATTGATAATAGCGTCGAATTACTTATTTTAAGGTTTTTTAATAGCAAATTAAAGGTTAAGTTAAACTGCTGTTTATGTTGCAAAAACACTAGCATTCTATATTGTCTGCTTGAACTTTTTCTAGTTCGTTTGTACAATTCAGAAGTGTTAGTTGGCTGCTGAATCAACAGAAGTGAAAGCAGACTGATGTTGGGCAATAGTGCCTAATTAAGACGTTATAAATTAAATTGTTAACACCGCTCTCATTTTTTGTGTCCCACTTAAAGTAAAATAGATTTGTCGTTGTTATATGCTTACGGTCTAGTTTGAGGAGCTGCTACATTTGTAATAAATTACCAGAAAAGCAGAAAAGAAGGAGTCACATTAACACCAGAGGAGCTAATATTAAACGTTGAATTGTGTGAAATAAATGGCTGTGTTTAATGAAAAAAACTAGGGAAATTGGGACAATGACATTTATAATATTACCTAGACTAATTGAAAACCAGGCGTAAGTCCAGGTGGTGCCAAAAGGCAAGCAACTCCTAATCAGCGTGTAGTATCAACGGAATCATTCGGTTTAAAATAAAGGATAAAAAATGGTCACGATAAACAGAGCAAATCAATTGTCATTTGTGACAAAGATATAACGTTATGACGACGACTGTAAAATGTTCTTAGTGATGACTATTCTTGACAAGATGAACCACTTGAAGTACCTTTTCTGTCAGCAGACACAACCGGTTAAGGAAATCATGATAGGAAATACAGGCTCTCGTGTACCTGATAAATTGGAAGTTGTATTCTACATATGGAGGGGCTGCTGGAATTTTGCCGCACAAAAATGGTAAATAGAAAAAAATGTATGATGCGGACCTAGTTGGTTATGTAGTGCCTTTAATTTGAAGTTTAATAGTGTAGATGCGATCAACATAGTCACCGTTTTTTGGATTATTTAATAAAAGAACAAATGTTATATAGCGGAATGTAAAATGGAAGCATTATATGTAGGACAGGTACCCATTGGAATGCCAACGGTTTAATAAAACACGTGCCTTAAACCAATATATATATTAAAACTACAGGCCACTCTTTTGATACTGTAAAATTCCAAATTATTGATCAAAACCCAAAGTGGAATACATCAACCAGAAGACTTCGAGAAACATTTTGGATACATCAATTAAAAACGCTAGAACCTGATGGATTGAACGAACGTAATCCACAGGTAGAATACTAAAATGTTTATGACCCAACAGTAATATGAACAACAAAAATATTTTAGATCTCAGCATCAGTATAGATTTTTTGTATAAAGTGAACAACAAAAACATTTTCTATTGTTTGAATTTTTGATTCAGTCAACGCCTGATGAAGCTCTTTGGTAGAGCGAAATATTGCGTTCCATATATATTATTTGTACATAGTAGTGTTGTTATAATTATTTTTATTAGACAACTATATATATATATATATATATATATATATATATATATATATATATATATATATATATATATATATATATATATATATATATATACAAGTCTAGAAGATTATGTAACGATACATATGACGGTGTTTCTTGTCATAAATTTAGACACAGACTGACCAACGAATGGCCTTAGTCATTGAGTGTCAATATAAATAAATAACGTGAACAATCACAACATATTCATCTTAAACTTTCTCATTTTAAATGAACCCAAAACTTTTTTAATAGTTGCTTCTCAGTCCGCTACCCGGGGACGTGCCGTGCTGTTACTTGGCTTTTGCTCAAATATTCCAACAAGATGTAATCAAAATTATCAAGGTGACAAATTCATTACGCCAGACGCGCGTTTCGTCTACATAAGACTCATCAGTGGCGTTTAACTATAAATGTTTAAGATATTCTTCATTGGGAGATGGAATAATATTTTTTTCATTGGGAGATGGAATAATATAAGTCCACTGGGATCGTGTAAATACACAATACAGGCAGTTCAAATTATTATATAAAGGGTCTAAAAGAATGCTGCTGAACCAGTACACTTATTTAGTATCGGATCGACAAACATGACGATACAGCATAAACAAAAAATAATAATATACAAGTCTAGAAGATTATGCAACGATACATATGACGGTGTTTCTTGTCATAAATTTAGACACAGACTGACCAACGAATGGCCTTAGTCATTGAGTGTCAATATAAATAAATAACGTGAACAATCACAACATATTCATCTTAAACTTTCTCATTTTAAATGAACCCAAAACTTTTTTAATAGTTGCTTCTCAGTCCGCTACCCGGGGACGTGCCGTGCTGTTACTTGGCTTTTGCTCAAATATTCCAACAAGATGTAATCAAAATTATCAAGGTGACAAATTCATTACGCCAGACGCGCGTTTCGTCTACATAAGACTCATCAGTGGCGTTTAACTATAAATGTTTAAGATATTCTTCATTGGGAGATGGAATAATATTTTTTTCATTGGGAGATGGAATAATATAAGTCCACTGGGATCGTGTAAATACACAATACAGGCAGTTCAAAATATTATATAAAGGGTCTAAAAGAATGCTGCTGAACCAGTACACTTATTTAGTATCGGATCGACAAACATGACGATACAGCATAAACAAAAAATAATAATATACAAGTCTAGAAGATTATGCAACGATACATATGACGGTGTTTCTTGTCATAAATTTAGACACAGACTGACCAACGAATGGCCTTAGTCATTGAGTGTCAATATAAATAAATAACGTGAACAATCACAATATATTCATCTTAAACTTTCTCATTTTAAATGAACCCAAAACTTTTTTAATAGTTGCTTCTCAGTCCGCTACCCGGGGATGTGCCGTGCTGTTACTTGGCTTTTGCTCAAATATTCCAACAAGATGTAATCAAAATTATCAAGGTGACAAATTCATTACGCCAGACGCGCGTTTCGTCTACATAAGACTCATCAGTGGCGTTTAACTATAAATGTTTAAGATATTCTTCATTGGGAGATGGAATAATATTTTTTTCATTGGGAGATGGAATAATATAAGTCCACTGGGATCGTGTAAATACACAATACAGGCAGTTCAAAATATTATATAAAGGGTCTAAAAGAATGCTGCTGAACCAGTACACTTATTTAGTATCGGATCGACAAACATGACGATACAGCATAAACAAAAAATAATAATATACAAGTCTAGAAGATTATGCAACGATACATATGACGGTGTTTCTTGTCATAAATTTAGACACAGACTGACCAACGAATGGCCTTAGTCATTGAGTGTCAATATAAATAAATAACGTGAACAATCACAACATATTCATCTTAAACTTTCTCATTTTAAATGAACCCAAAACTTTTTTAATAGTTGCTTCTCAGTCCGCTACCCGGGGACGTGCCGTGCTGTTACTTGGCTTTTGCTCAAATATTCCAACAAGATGTAATCAAAATTATCAAGGTGACAAATTCATTACGCCAGACGCGCGTTTCGTCTACATAAGACTCATCAGTGGCGTTTAACTATAAATGTTTAAGATATTCTTCATTGGGAGATGGAATAATATTTTTTTCATTGGGAGATGGAATAATATAAGTCCACTGGGATCGTGTAAATACACAATACAGGCAGTTCAAAATATTATATAAAGGGTCTAAAAGAATGCTGCTGAACCAGTACACTTATTTAGTATCGGATCGACAAACATGACGATACAGCATAAACAAAAAATAACAATATACAAGTCTAGAAGATTATGCAACGATACATATGACGGTGTTTCTTGTCATAAATTTAGACACAGACTGACCAACGAATGGCCTTAGTCATTGAGTGTCAATATAAATAAATAACGTGAACAATCACAACATATTCATCTTAAACTTTCTCATTTTAAATGAACCCAAAACTTTTTTAATAGTTGCTTCTCAGTCCGCTACCCGGGGATGTGCCGTGCTGTTACTTGGCTTTTGCTCAAATATTCCAACAAGATGTAATCAAAATTATCAAGGTGACAAATTCATTACGCCAGACGCGCGTTTCGTCTACATAAGACTCATCAGTGGCGTTTAACTATAAATGTTTAAGATATTCTTCATTGGGAGATGGAATAATATTTTTTTCATTGGGAGATGGAATAATATAAGTCCACTGGGATCGTGTAAATACACAATACAGGCAGTTCAAAATATTATATAAAGGGTCTAAAAGAATGCTGCTGAACCAGTACACTTATTTAGTATCGGATCGACAAACATGACGATACAGCATAAACAAAAAATAATAATATACAAGTCTAGAAGATTATGCAACGATACATATGACGGTGTTTCTTGTCATAAATTTAGACACAGACTGACCAACGAATGGCCTTAGTCATTGAGTGTCAATATAAATAAATAACGTGAACAATCACAACATATTCATCTTAAACTTTCTCATTTTAAATGAACCCAAAACTTTTTTAATAGTTGCTTCTCAGTCCGCTACCCGGGGACGTGCCGTGCTGTTACTTGGCTTTTGCTCAAATATTCCAACAAGATGTAATCAAAATTATCAAGGTGATAAATTCATTACGCCAGACGCGCGTTTCGTCTACATAAGACTCATCAGTGGCGTTTAACTATAAATGTTTAAGATATTCTTCATTGGGAGATGGAATAATATTTTTTTCATTGGGAGATGGAATAATATAAGTCCACTGGGATCGTGTAAATACACAATACAGGCAGTTCAAAATATTATATAAAGGGTCTAAAAGAATGCTGCTGAACCAGTACACTTATTTAGTATCGGATCGACAAACATGACGATACAGCATAAACAAAAAATAATAATATACAAGTCTAGAAGATTATGCAACGATACATATGATGGTGTTTCTTGTCATAAATTTAGACACAGACTGACCAACGAATGGCCTTAGTCATTGAGTGTCAATATACATAAATAACGTGAACAATCACAACATATTCATCTTAAACTTTCTCATTTTAAATGAACCCAAAACTTTTTTAATAGTTGCTTCTCAGTCCGCTACCCGGGGACGTGCCGTGCTGTTACTTGGCTTTTGCTCAAATATTCCAACAAGATGTAATCAAAATTATCAAGGTGATAAATTCATTACGCCAGACGCGCGTTTCGTCTACATAAGACTCATCAGTGGCGTTTAACTATAAATGTTTAAGATATTCTTCATTGGGAGATGGAATAATATTTTTTTCATTGGGAGATGGAATAATATAAGTCCACTGGGATCGTGTAAATACACAATACAGGCAGTTCAAAATATTATATAAAGGGTCTAAAAGAATGCTGCTGAACCAGTACACTTATTTAGTATCGGATCGACAAACATGACGATACAGCATAAACAAAAAATAATAATATACAAGTCTAGAAGATTATGCAACGATACATATGATGGTGTTTCTTGTCATAAATTTAGACACAGACTGACCAACGAATGGCCTTAGTCATTGAGTGTCAATATAAATAAATAACGTGAACAATCACAACATATTCATCTTAAACTTTCTCATTTTAAATGAACCCAAAACTTTTTTAATAGTTGCTTCTCAGTCCGCTACCCGGGGACGTGCCGTGCTGTTACTTGGCTTTTGCTCAAATATTCAGCCCGGGTAGCGGACTGAGAAGCAACTATTAAAAAATTTTGGGTTCATTTAAAATGAGAAAGTTTAAGATGAATATGTTGTGATTGTTCACGTTATTTATTTATATTGACACTCAATGACTAAGGCCATTCGTTGGTCAGTCTGTGTCTAAATTTATGACAAGAAACACCGTCATATGTATCGTTGCATAATCTTCTAGACTTGTATATTATTATTTTTTGTTTATGCTGTATCGTCATGTTTGTCGATCCGATACTAAATAAGTGTACTGGTTCAGCAGCATTCTTTTAGACCCTTTATATATATATATATATATATATATATATATATATATATATATATATATATATATATATATTCAGCCTCACATGTACAGCTTATATAAAATCAGTCTCATACGTATTGAGGAAAAAATCAGCAAGAATGGGAAAACAGTTGGTACCCTTTGGACAAGTGCGTTAAACAAATATATTATCAATCAGAATCTCAAGCTTTTTGCCGATTTCAGAAATAGAGAACGTTTTGTTAGAATCACAGTAATTCTTTGCACTCTTCGATTTAACAAGACCTAAAAAAGCCAGTTATATCTAGGTTTGCTATTGCTTTAGTAAAGCAATGTTGGATAATTTTTTTTCTTTTGACTTATTATAGGGAATAGTTGTATAAATAGTTGCAAAGTCTAACAATCTAAGACTATTGCATTAAGTGAGGAGTTAAAAATTACTTTATTAACACAATTTCTAATACATGTTTCGTAATGATCAAAAGTTAAATGTTTGTAGTTGTAGAATGCTTACACTTTTGTTTCAGAAGCGTCCCATGAATAAACAGAAAAAAAGAAAACCATCAGTAACCTGAACACTGGAGGCGCTAGTATTGAACCTAAAGCCATGGTTGAGTTAAAAATGCTTTCGCTTAATGAAATCATAAAAAGGCAGATAAATGAGACGATGCTGTTTACTAGGAGGAAGATTGTTTATTGGTAAAACTGAAAGGTGTCAAAAACAAATATGGTTATTTGTTAATAACGCTAAGTGAAATAACTTCTGATCTTTATATTGTAACACTTCTAACCCGAGCAGATTGTGAAGCCGTTCAAATAATCAATTGCTAATATAAGTAATTATGTTCCTTTCCATTTTTTTAATACTGCAATAAAAAATTAAACCCAAGAGCATTCATGTTCTTTGGAGGTAAAGATTATATCACTGTATTATTTCAAATCAATTGATATATTAATAAATATTTGGAATAAACAAGATAACAATTGACATGTTGGTTCATTAATACCATGATACGAATCAAATGTATTTCTGAGTTATAGCTATATCATTGAAATCTTTAACTACTGTGGTTTAATGTGTACTTCGTCATTTCCTAGGGTGAGGAAAAGCCACGAAATTAAGAATGCAATGAATAATAACCTCTGGACAATATAATAACAGGAAACTGACCCGAGAAACTATTACGTGACAGTTGTTTGGTTACAATAGCCTAATTATTTGTTAACATGACACCGGAAATAGTTTTATTTTTATTGTTGTTCTCAATATTATGTAGAAGAAAATATGCAGAGGCATCTGATTGGATGTTGGGGTTCTTAAACAAGCCAAATTAAAAACTATAAGCATTATTTATTAAAAGGTTTGGTATTTGGACGGCAATTAATAAGATCCTTGAAAACAAAGCTTTAAACGCTTAAAGAGGAAGGTTAGACATTTTGTCAGTGTCACTCAAATATTATTTTATTAACCATTTTTTCTTCAATACGTATACGGTTTTATTTGTTAATAATGACGTTTTCCAATTTACGTTACAAAAAATAATGTTTTCCTGGGGTAAATTTTAAAGGTTTTGCGCTCAACCGATCCTCAATGCAAAGGGTACCATATGCAAAATTCATTGCAGATAATTGCGCTTTTGTAACCTTTACATGGATAATGACGTTTTATTGTCGAAGGACATTGTTTGATCAATTCTTGTTTTCGATTGAGATTGATACATTCATGAGTCATGAAAAACTTAAATGTGTTTATGACAAACAAGAAAAAGAAAAAAAACCAACCATTTTAAATGTGTATTTCCGTTAGGAATGAAAGTCCCTCACGTTGAGCCTTATAATTGTAAAATGCTGAATGTATACACAAATAATATTATTATCTTAATTGAAGTAATGATCAACAAGGGAATATGTTAGCACATTTTATACTGATTATATTTTAAATATCACTAATATATCGTTAAATTTATTGCCGAACAAACAAATTTAATCTTTGCCCAAGGCTATTTACAATTCATGTATTGCGAACTGTTTATTAGGTTGATTGGTTTTAATAAAATAACATGTTTATTAATTTTGATAATTATGAATGCGGTTACAAACAACATCTGTTCAATCTTTTTTATTTGTGTCATTTTTTTGCAAAACCGTATAATAGACATTTACAGAGAAACAATGTGTATAAATACCGAAAATCATAAGCATTTCCGTCGTTTTTATATTTTTCGACTCCGCGAACCAGAAATTGAAAAGCCCACAAATGTATTTTTCAAACACAATTTAATCAATGCTTCCCAAGACAGAAATAACAGTAAAATGTGAGTTTTAAATGCATTTAAGATTTGTTCAATGTAGTCAAAAAAAGTTTTAAAAAATTTGTTTAATAACAATTTTTTCCTGTACGGAATCAATTGGCTTTTATCCTAAAATTAATTTACTTGTATGACATATCTAATAAAAACGCTGATCTATCGTAATTGTAATTAGACCACTGTATTATAAATTAATTGGTATACAAAGTTGATGAATAATTTAGATGAAAATTCACGAGTAGTTTTATTGGTGATTTATTAAGATGAACACTTAAAATATGAATATGTATGCATTGATACAATGAATGATCTTTTCCGCTAACTGTGAGCACGCCTGTGCTGTACCATGGATCCGTTCTAGTACCCAAAGATATATTTAGCTAATTTAAATTTTGAAATTCTATACGTTAGTTAGATACTATAATATGAATTACACACGACTATACAGTTCTTATTTCGAACTTCGCGGTAATATAAACTTGCAATAACTGGTTATTATGAATGCCTATTGTACAATAAGTCGTTAAAAATGAAATGAAAATCCCTATAGGAACCTAAATTGAATAGTAAACGTAATGAAAATGTCATAACTATTAGCTAGCTTTAATACAAATATAGCCTTTTCAAGACTCATAAGTGCCGCTGAAACCAGCATCATTAGAAAGATAGATTTATCATAATATGTGGGGGTTCGGGGTAGTATGGGAATATCAAATTTATTATTCGTCAAAGAGGGACGAGATAAATGCAAGGAATTGTGCTATTACATTAGTAAATTATCACATTTTAATAACTCCTGTGTGAGCTTATTTTATCAGAAACAAATGTCACAACACTTTATGAACTAGTAGAGATGTGTGTATGTTTTTGCACGTAGAACCGTCTCTGGTACTATACTTTACAATTATCACATGAAGGTTAATTTAACGAATCAATAAAAATAAACGTTAGTGGACGCTGTCCTCTTTTCATTTACTAGATTGCAAATTACATTAAAAATATAATTTAAAATAATCAGTTGGTTTCGATTAGAGAATTATTATTAATAATAGCGTCGAATTACTTATTTAAAGGTTTTCTAATAGCAAACCATGTTAAACTGCTGCTTATGTTGCACAAACACTAGCATTCTGTATTGTCTGTTTCGGCTTTTTCTAGTTCGTTTGTAAAATTCAGAAGTTAGTTGGCTGCTGAATCAACAGAAGTGAAACCAGACTGATGTTGGGCAATAGTGCCTAATTAAGACGTTAAAATTAAATTGTTAACACCGCTGCAATTTTTTCTGTCATACTTAAAGTAAAATAGGCATGTCGTTGTCAAATGCATACGGCCTAGTTTGCGGAGCTGCTACATTTGTAAAAAATTACCAGAACATCAGAAAAAGAGCTACTATTAAACGTTGAGTTGTGTGAAAAAATGTCTGTGTTTAATGAAAAAAGTAGGGAAATTGGGACAATGACATTTAAAATATTACCTAGACTAATTTAAAACCAGGCGTAAGTCCAGGTGGTCCTGAAAGGCAAGCAACTCCTAATCAAAGTGTAGTATCAACGGAATCATTCGGTTTAAAATATAGGATGAAAAGTAGTTACGACAAACAGAGCAAATAATTTGTCATTTGTGACAAAGTTAGACTATTCTTGACAAGATGAACCACTTGAAGTACCTTTTCTGTCAGCAGACACAACCGGTCAAGGAAATCAGGATATGAAATACAGGCTCTCGTGTACCTGGTCAATTGGAAGTTGTATACTACATATGCAGGGGCTGCTGGAATGTTGCAACACAAAAATGGTAAATAGAAAAAATCTTTTTTTTTTGTCGTACATTTTGGTTCTCATCCGACCTGCGATTTTAATTTCTAGATGCTGTGATATCTAATAGTTGGCTATTCAGTGTCTTTACTTTCAAGTTTAATGGTGTAGATGCGATCAACATAGTCACCCACCATCTTTTGGATTTTTTAATAAAAACACGTAATTTATATAGCGGAATGTAAAATGGAAGCTGAAAAATAACTTTTTGTTTCTGTTTTTAAGAAGCCCTTGTTTAAAATCAGCATTATACGTATAAACAAAAAAATCCACAAGACTAGGAAAACAGTTGGTACCCATTGGAATATCAACGGTCTGCTAAAACACGTGCGTTAAACAAATATATTATCAATAAGAATCTCAAGCATTTTTCCGATTTCAGAAATAGAGAACGTTTTGTTACAATCACAGTAATTCTTTACACTCTTCGTTTTAACATGACCTAAAATCAGCCAGTTATATCTAGGTTTGCTATTGCTTTAGTGAAGCAAAGTTGGATGATTGTTTTTTTCTTTTGACTTATTATAGGGAATAGTTGTATAAATAGTTGCAAAGTCAAATGAAAGAACTTTATTCTCACAAACTAGTTACATAGTTACAGAGAAACATATATATATATATACATAAAAAATAAATAAAGCATGAGTAATAACAATGATTGTACATGTATAAAACAATAATACTTAACGAGGAGGACTACATTTAACATTGATAATTTTCATAAATTTACAGAGTTTTTCAACAACAATAATATTATCCGATTTGAAGAGATTACTGAACTTAAAAGTATTTGAATATTTCTGACAGTTTTCTGGGAGTAGTTTTTTTCTTTCCTTTTGGAGAGCTTTGGATTCCATAACGTAATGATATTCATTGCCTATGTCAAACGAGTTGCAAAGATGGCAAGTTCTCTCTTGACGTGGTACACCTTGCCATCTTCCAGTCTCGATTGGTAGGCGATGACTACCACATCTAAATTGAGAAAAAGTAAAAAGAAAATTATCAGGTAAAAAACTTAAATATTTTTCAAATCTTGTATCTTTCTTGAAAATTCTATAACATAAACATTAAAGCGATTCTTGGATTTGTTCCAAAATTTGTTGATCAGATTGATCTTTTATCACTTGTTCTATATTTTTTAAAACTAATTGATCTGCACATTGCATATTCCATACCAAAAGACATACCACAATTATTAAGTATTTGTTTGATATTCGAAAGCTTCTTATTTTCTATTCCATAGCTGTTAAACTTGATAAAAGCTAATTTATATAATAAGCTGGATATCTTGCTCTCCTTACCATTTACAATTCTGTTCCAAAACATTATCATTCGGATATTCACTAGAACATATAGTGGACACCGTCCTAGTTCAGCATAGACACTAAAATCAGGGGTTGACTCTTTCAGGTGCAGTATTCTCTTGCAAAAATTTACATGGATTCTTTCTAGTAGTTCCATTTTTTCGAATCCCCATACTTCAGAACCATGTAGTAATATTGCATTTATCGAATAACTCCAATAAGCATTCAATGGATAAATTATTCTGTCTACCTTTTTTGAGTATACTATACATAGCCCTTAAACCCTTTTGCCTGATATATTTTCTAGTTGTGAGAAATAAACGACTTTTGGGAAAAAATATGCCTAAATACTGATATTCTTTAACAATTTCTATATCTTTACCATTAATTGTGAATTTAAGATTTTTAGGTATTCTCTCATTGGAAAATATAAGAATCTTTGTTTTCTCGATATTAATTTGCCGATGCAATTGCGTGCAATAAATTTGAAATTTATCTAATATTTTCTGTAAATCTTCGCTATTATCAGCAAGTAAAACATAAATATTCTTATGTAGCTATCTAGTTCATATTCTAAATCAGGGCTTATTGATTTTATTCCATGTAAATTTTCATTTAAAAAATAGTCATACAAATTGTTCACAAATATTGCAAATAAAGCTGGAGAAAGGTTTTCGCCCTGACGAACTCTTATTTCGCAGGGGAAATAGTCTAATTTCGAGAAATTATAAACTATTCGAGATTTTATATCTTTGTACATATTTTTTATAATTCGGAGAAATTTGCCGTTTATATTGTTATTCAACAGTTTACTTATAAGTAAATTTCTTTATGTTGAGTCAAAAGCTCTTTGAAAATCAATAAATGCACAATGCAGTTTCTTCCTCTTAATCTTTAGGAGTTCAAATAACATATATAATGAAAATAAGTGATCAGATGTACTATATCCCTGGCGAAATCCAGCTTGATTTTCATATAATATCGACATAGTTTCTAAAAAATTACAAAGCCTATTATTAAGAATAGCTGTGAAAATCTTTCCACGTTGGGATAACAATGTTATAGGTCTATAATTACGGGGTTCAGTTTTTTTCACCCTTATTCTTGTATATTGGAATTATATTTCCACATAACCAAGCGTCTGGGAGTATTCCCATCTCAAAAATGAGGTTAAAAACGTAAATATACACATCAATCATACAGTCTGCTGTAACACTAAGGTACTCATTTATTATTAGGTCGTCGCCTGGGGATTTATTATTTTTGCGTTTTGAATTGATTTTATGATTGGGTTTTTTGAAATTGCAAAATTTAAAAATTCATTTCCAGGACCATGAAGAATTTCTTGATCTACGTCTGGAATATCTACATTATTTTTGTTCATTTCTTTGAAATAATAAAATGACGAGTCAATATCTATATCACTGTTGGATTTACCAATATTTTTGTTTAAGATTTTCCCAAATTTTTTGGATTTTTACTTCTAAGTGATTTCATCTTATGACGCAAATCCGAATTATATTTTCGAACACTGTAATCTAATGTGTTCTTGTAATTTTTTTCACTTTATCTCAGGCGAGTCTTAAATAAATTAGAGCCGTACTGTCGATACAATCGACGTGCTTTTCGAAATTGTTTCCTCTTTTGTCGACATTCATTATTAAACCGGTCCTTGCAACTTTCTCTATTTACCTTTCTCTTGAGAGAATGAACACCTAAAGTAGATTTCGCTGAATCAATAAGAACATTAGTAACATCATTAATTATATTATTAATACAAGTCTGGTCAACAGTATCTACATTAGCTATGTTATTATTTAGTTGCATTTTCAAAGTTTCAATCCTATTTATATCTATATTGAATTTCCTTCTATACTCATTTATTTTACTATGGTCCCATATACCTATATAATAAAGATTATCGTCATTTGTATTGGGTGATGACTCATCAAATTGAAGATAACATTTATTTATACTTAAGTGTAACGGACAATGAATATCCGAATACAGATTACTATAATCAAGAACTGAGAAGTGTTCTATTTTGTGTATAATGTTAAAAGTACATATAACATAGTATACTACACTGTAATTATTTCTGCTTCAAACGATCTAACACTACTGTATTAACTGAGAAGTTAAAATTTACATTGTTAACACAACTTCTAATACATGTTTCGTAATGATCAAAAGTAAAATGTTTGTAGTTGTAGAATGCTTACACTTTTGTTTCAGAAGCGTCCCATGAATTAACAGAAAAAAAACCACCAGTAACCTGAACACTGGAGGCGCTAGTATTGAACCTAAAGCCAGGGTTGAGCTAAAAATGCTTTCGCTTAAAGACATCATAAATAGGCAGATACATGAGACGATGCTGTTTACGTGGAGGAAGATTGTTTATTGGTAAAACTGAAAGGTGTCAAAAACAAATATGGTTATTTGTTAATAACGCTAAGTGAAATAACTTCTGATCTTTATATTGTAACACTTCTAACCTGAGCAGATTGTGAAACCGTTCAAATAATCAATTGCTAATAAAAAAAATTATGTTCCTCTCCATTTTTTTATGCTGCAATAAAAAATTAAACCCAAGAGCATTCATGTTCTTTGCAGGTAAAGATTATATCACTGTATTATTTCAAATAAATTTATATATTAAAAAATATTTGGAATAAACAAATAACAATTGACATGTTGGTTCATCAATAGAATGATACGAATCAAATGTATTTCTGAGTTATAGCAATATCATTGAAATCTTTAACTACTGTGGTTTAATGTGTACTTCGTCATTTTCGTGGGTAAGGAAAAGCCACGAAAGTAAAAATTCAACGAATAATAACCTGTGAACAATATAATAACAGGAAACTGACCCGAGAAACTGCTATGTGGCGGTTCGATTACAATAGCCTAATTATTTGTTAACATAACGCCGGAAAATTGTTTTATTTTTATTGTTGTGTTCGATAGTATGCTATGTGGCGGTTGGATTACAATAGCCTAATTATTTGTTAACATAACACCGGAAAATTGTTTTATTTTTATTGTTGTGTTCGATAGTATGCAGAAGAAAATATGAAGGAGGGCAGCTGATTGGATGTTCGGGTTCTCAAAGAAGCCAAATTAAAAACTATAAGCATTATTTATTAAAATTTTTGATATTTGGGAGGAAATTAATAAGATCCCTGAAAACTAAGCTTTAAACGCTTAAAGAGGAATGTTAGACATTTTGTCAGTGTCACTCAAATATTAATATTTGAACCATTTTTGCTGCAATAGTATACTGTTTTATTTGTTAATAATGACGTTTTCCATTTTAAGTTACACAAAATACTGTTTTCCTTGGGTAAATTTCAAAGGTTTTGCGCTCAACCGATCCTAAAAGCAAAGGGTACCATATGGGAAATGCATTGCAGATAATTTCGATTTTGTAACCTTTATATGGAGAATCGATGCCGGACATTGTTTGATCAATCCTTGTTTTCGATTGAGATTGATACATTCATGAGTCATGAAAAACTTAAACGTGCTTATGACAAACAGGAAAAGGAAAAACAAACAACCATTTTAAATGTGCTTTCAGTTAGTAATGAACGTCCATCACGTTGAGTCTTATAATTGTAAAATGCTGAATTTATACACAAATAATATTGTTATCTTAATGAAGTAATGATCAACAAAGCCATATGTTAGCACATTTTATACTGATTTTTTTATATTTTTAAATGTCACTAATATATCGTTAAGTTTATTGCCAAACAAACAAATTTAATCTTTGCCCAAGGGTATTTACAATACATACATTGCGAACTGTTTATTAAGCTAGATTGGTTTCAATAAAATAACATGTTTTATTAATTTTGATAATTATTAATGCGGTTACAATCTTTTTTGCCTTGTGTCTTTTTTTGCAAAACCGTAGAATAGACATTTACAAAGAAACAATGTGTATAAATACCGAAAATTATAAGCATTTCCGTCATTTTTTATTTTTCGAATACGTGAACCAGAAATTTAAGAGCTCACGAAATGTATTTTTTCATTCAACAAAAATTAATACTTAAGGAAATAAATGAAACAACAGTAGTCAGATCACCACATCATAAATGTTAAAAGTACTTTTGCAAAACAATGCTTTTGAATTTAATTATTGTACTGTTTATTATAAGGTGTCCATATATCTCAATAGACCAGGTATGCAAGAGCTTAAAAGTAGTATACGGATTTTGCAAACGTCACCAATTTCTTCGGGATAAACTTATAAACCAATGTTACAAGAAAAGACCACTCGTCTTCGCCTTAAATAGTTTTCCCGTAAATACCGTTTCCTGGTTGAAATATTTCTCAGTTTTTGAATTCAGTGCAGTGTAATTGTGCTACGATGTGCATTGGGTGTGATACACCTATTACTGAGTAATTGTTAATGCTACCTTACCATTTTCATCAACAATCCAACTTACATTCTGCAGTAATGGGATGTTTATCATGCCATTAGCTCTGGTTTATCCGTCCATTTCTATTGAAATGACTAAACCAAGTCAGGGCTATTGGTGAAGTTGATATATTTTTGGTTGTTGATTTTACAGTTTGCCGGTTTCTTCAATTTTTTATTTGTGGATTGTCCTTTTTGACAGTTTTCTCTGTGTTTAAGATAACAAACAAAAAACAAACAACAAAAAATGGGACAGTGAATTAAACAAATCATCAAACAAAACGTTTGGTTGATCTATGTTCCTTTATGGTACATTCTTAGAGATTTGTTGATAAGGTTAAACGAATGAAAAGACACGTGTAAATATGTTTAAAAATCCAAATGGCTTAAATTAAAGAAAGAATTATTTTTAATCCACAAGAGGAGTTATACAACGGTTCAAGAAAACTAAAGCAAAGACAAGTTTAATAAGATCAAATATGAAATTCATTACGTGTCTTGAAAAGTACAGATGATAGAACATTTGCACCCAAACACTGTTGCATTTTGAGATTGGTGTAAGTAAAATAATGACAAATCAGTAGTGGGCATTACCCCTACCAATATCAGGGCAAGCAAAAAATAAAGCCTCATTAATGACACTTAATTAGCCACGACGGCTTGGGGAATGCAATTCTAAATGGTTATTGATGGTAATTTTTCTGAAAACCTATCGGGTAGACTTGATAAACGACGTAATTCACTGTCCCATTTTCTGTTGTTTAAGAAATGTTCAGACAACACGTGCAACACGCTGCCTTGCGTAATCTTGTTGAACTTGTTAAAAAATACTGTGCGGACACTGTTACTGTATGAATAGAATGGCACGCCTTTGAAGAACTTCGTCCTTACAGCGTACATCGGTCACATCTTTATCAACACCTCGCAGAGGGGTTCAATCGGCTGCTGTTGTCTCTCATCATAACACTACCTCTGTCGAATGACTGACGTTGATCGGTTTTAATCAAGGAATGGACCTTGCTGTTAAACTTAACGTTACAAAGGTGCAAAATCGAGGAGGAAGATTGTCTGGCAACGTGCGGGTACAAATAAACGTACAAATCTGAGGCGGTTATGGACTATATTTAATAGTTGGTTGTGCACTCATATTTATGTGGCAACCTTATTTCTTAGTAACATCAGACGTCCAGACAACTATACTCACTAAAAAAAGAAACGCTACATACAAAAACATGGTAGTTTTACTTCATATATTATTTTAACAATGTATCATAAATAATTGATACAGAAATGTAAACATTGGCACACTTCTTGTTCATGAGTTCTTTTACCACTGAATATAACATTTTGTCGCATATTGGCAATAAAACACGCAACATAAGTCAGTGTCTGTTTTGACCATCATTTTCTGGTAACACAACCCTTACTCTCCTTGGCATGGATTCAATTAAACGTTGAGTACGAAGACGCGGTATTCTTTGCCACTCATACTGAAGTGCATGCTCAGATTTTGCGGCGGTAGTTGTCGTTGGCGCACGCGCCGATCCAGTTCTTACCAAAGATGTTCGATTGGTTAAGATCCGGAGATCGTGATGGCCAACGGATCACATTGACATTCTATTGCTCTAAAAAATCTACTGTTACTCGTGCTGTATGTGGTCGGGCATTGTCGTGTTGAAACATTTCTCTTTGAATGTCAATTACGGGCAATAAATGCGGCCATATAATTTCTTCTCTATACACAACAGCGTTAAGATTCCCTTGGATATGTACCAGATGTGTGTTCATGGCGTACGAGAAAGCGGCCCACATCTTAACACTGCCTCCACCAAAATTGTCTCTTCTACAACGCAGTTTTGCGCAAAACGTTGATTTAGGCGCATGCACACTCGTATGCGACCATCTCGCTTTTCAAGTTAAAAACATGCCTCATCGCTATACTACACTCTTCTCCAGTTCTGTAAATTTCATACACGAATGGTAGTACACCACCTAACACTTGCTCGGCGATGTTGGCGTCTCAGTGTTGCTCCGACGTAAGGTCTCTTTGCCCGCAATCCATGAGAGTGTAACCGATTGCGTACTGTCTGTGTTGATATACGGCGCAACCCAGGGACGTTTACAGTTGTTGCTGTTGCAGCAATAGTCCTGTTCTGTAGATGGAATAATCTAATGTAACGATCCTGCGTCCGATTTGTATCACGCGGACGCGCACGCCCTGAACGTAGTCGGTCTGTCGTAGTACCAAGATGCTAGTAGCGTCTCCAAAGGCGTGAAATTGTGCTACGATGAACATTTTACGTTCTGGCAACAGCATTATGTGATTTCCTGGCCTAGAGTCTAAAGATAGCGATATTCCGGGTAGCAGCATCTAACCTTGGCATAGCGGAACCTCACCAGAATTTAATTTTACGAATGCAGTCAAGAAAAGAAATAGCGGGCTTTTTTACCCATTGTCCGAGTTAAAAAATACCCATGATTATTTGCACGTGAAAGTCGACCCTTTTGAAGCAATGCGTAATTCGTAGTGAGTTCCAGAGTTCGACCACAGTCGTTCACGGGTGGATGAACTTAAATGCTTTCACCTGGAAACCTTTAATTGAGGTGTAATTATAATGTTGTGAATATATATTTGAATATTTAACTTATTAGTCCACAAAAAAATTATTTGAAAAAGTTTATCCGATGTTACGTTTCTTTTTTGAGTGAACATATATTTCGATTGCTTCTTGAGACATTCGTGGCATTCGTCTAAGCTGACTTTAAACAATATAATGATGGTTATTTAAGAACACCTGGTGGATGCCTTTTCGCACCACGTGTGGGGTAAGGTTAATCATAATTTTAAATATATTTTATACATATAAATTTTACATCGTGTTTGCGTCAATTTTGTTTTTATGCTTGTGTAACTAAACTTGAGCGATTAATACATGTATGAAACACATGCTTATAGTAAAGTAGAATTACGTTTATGTTAGACGCTCACCATTTTTGTAGCGTACTGTGTTCATATTTTTTAAATACGAATAATGTTAGTATCGGTATATTTTATTATTTATTATATCAGCTAAACACATGACAAATAACAATAAAAAAAAATATGGAGGGGATTGAAAAGAGATGATAATTGAAATTGGCTCTGAAAAACAATCTAAACCGGTAGTCCGATCAAAAAGGTACTACCTATTTGCCACTTGTTGACAAGATGAGTTCAGTCTATATTTGGTTTAGTTGCCAGACACAAATCAATTGTGTCGTGCTTGTATTACCCTTTAATTGTTTAAGTTGCGCTTTTTTGTTAAAGCCCGAAATATTCATGTTTATGTTGTGAAAACGCTGTGGTTATATGGAATTTTAATATTTATATGTAACATTGGATTAAAAAATATCTAAATCCTAATTTATGCATTTCCTACTAGATTAACATATTATTTTGTTTTATCATTTTTTACAAAATAAGGTCACACATAAATGTGGTCAAGATTAAAACAATTGCTGCTCATTGTGATATGCTTGGTGGTTCTTTTCTTTTGCTTGTTTTATTTATGTTTAGTTCTTTTTAGATTAAATGAATAAGAAAAACAACTATAAACAAGATGCTATTTCCAAGGGACAATGACTGACACTTAATTGAGACCAGCCAAGTTATTCCACGTCATGTCGAGTTGACAAAAAACTCAAAATTCCGATTAGGATAATCCACCTGTAGTTCAATGAAAAGGTTGTATTTATATGATGGATTTCTTATTTTTTTTAATGACATGATAATATACATTTATGGCTTTAACGAAGGAAATATCCATAATTATTAAATCAAGAAAGGGTTATTTTTCCGAGGTCCGCAGGACCGATGAAAAATAACTCTTTCGGGATTTTATACTTTAAGACATACTATTATATAAAATAAAATAGAAATATATATGTTTTGTTGTTGTATTCTGCATACAATATACAGTTATTATTGTGCACAGATATACAATGTATACCTATAGATGTTTACTCTAAAACCTAGATACAAAAATGACAATGACCATAACAACTCTGCAAAAGTTGGGTATGCTCAATTAAAAAAATAACACATTCTGCCATGTGTGGTCAAGGGTTATTTAGTTATTTACTGTTGATTATGTTATTGCATTCACCAATTTTGCAGGTTTGAGTCTTACGAAAATTCCATCGTCACACGCCAGCACACATGTACTATGTCTACCTTTACGCTTCACCTTGGTTAATAAAGCTATATTTTAATATAGCAGATTCGGCCAAGGGGTCTTAACCGCTGGACATAATGCAGACAGTGTTACAACTACCGCTATGGGCAAGCACAAACTTTGACAGTATTAAAAACTAATTCTAATACTGTTGGGCTTAATTTGTAGATGTATATATACATATTTGATATTAAACATGTATTTCGGATGTTTCAGAAATCCGCTGGATAGATATATACACTTGGCCATAAGTTAGGGACCACCAGGTTTTTAGCGAAAATGATTTCTTAAAAACAATATTTTTATCAATATATAACCATCAATTGTTCATTTCACGTTTCGTTAAAAATTGTCGACTATTTTAAAGAAGTTTATGATTTTACTATTCAAAATGTATATAAAAGACCAACATGATGTCGTTTGTAAAAAAAATGCCATAAAACTGAAAAATCATAACTCAAAAAAAAGTTTCCGTTTGAACCGCTGGTAATGTTGCATACAAAGAGATGGCAGGTTGAGGGTTATTAAGATGTAAGAAGAAATCTATTTTTAAACATGTATTCACAAGAAAAGAGTTAGTATCGTGTGTACCCACCACGCTTCCGGTGCAATTCTTGAACTCGTCTCTTCATGCTCTGGACAAGTCTCTAAAGTCAAATTGAGGGAATTGCCGCCACTCCTGAATTAAAGTATCACGCAATTCTTGAATGTTCTGCAATGCAGGGTCACGTTCATTCACTTTACGGCCGAGATAGTCCCAAACATGCTCTATCGGATTCATATCAGGATACATGGCATGCCATGGTAATGTCTCAATTTCTTCATTGATAATCTTTGACGATGTGTGTTCTATGAGGTCTTGCGTTGTCGTCCATGCACACGGGTGTGTTTCCAAGTGGATGCGCATCAAAATGGGGCACAATACGCGGGTCCAGAATCTGATCTCTGTATATTAAAGCAGTTAGTGTGCCAACTTATGGATACAAATCTAACTTCTGTAAGGGCTGGTCGTTTTATTGGTCTCCGTGTTCGAAGTCTTCTGCAGTTTAGCCTTCTGTTTACTGTCCGTCTACTTATTCTTACAAGGACTACGCAACCTGTTTGCAGTTGTAAAAGGTTGTTGTCCAGCAAGTCTTCGAAGTAGTCTATCTTCTCTCTCTGTTGTCTTCTTCAGTCGCACCTTATTTTGGAACTGATGACAGAATGGCTAACATTGAACCTATCTGAAAATTGCCGCTGTGTTATTCCAGCCCTTATCACACCAACTGCTTGCCATCTCTCTGCATCCTTAGTTTTCGACGTACCATGTTGAAATGATTTCAAAACAGGAAAAAAATTTACCCGTTACGCACGTGCACATGATCAAATGAAAAAGGCGCCAAACTTGGGTTTTCAAAAGCTGAGGGTAGTGTTTTTTAAATCTCTATTGTTATTGTATCGTGAATCGGGCGATTTAACAATTTTAGCAATATATACTTCAAACCTAGCTTTTGTTGATTACATATGTACAAAGAACCAGAAACAATTAATTTGTTTATTTATATGAAGCAAAACCTGGTGGTCCTAACTTTTGGCCAAGTATATATTATATGGTTGTCACAATACGTAGAAATTAAGCTCTCCTTAATACATTTGTGTCCCTCGACTGTTCCAAAAAATATCTGATCTTCATATAGCCCTGCAGTTTGTTTGATTTATTTAAGAAATTTGTATGATTAAATTCCTTGTTTATTTCCCATGTAAGAAATATATACAAAACTGTATGTTAACAGTTAAGTACTGACGGCCATAATAACCTTAAAGAATCCACAGGCCTGGGTCGAAGTAATCATAGGACTATTCATATCGTAGAAAGTTCATTTACTTTCTTATTTGTGTATTTTTTCATACACTTATTTGTTTTGTGTTCATAAACGAGGTGAGCGAAATATTTTTCAGCATTGTATTTTAAGCATCTAATACTTTGCCCTGAGGCTAACTGTCTTTTCACTATTGCAAATGGCAGAATTAGGACAAAGTTTATTGAATTCACTCATGTTTGTTTTGTTGTTTTATGTAGTAATTTTAGCAGTGTTAATGCCTCATAAATACTGGTACAGGTAGACCTAGATTTTTTTACAGAGAGAAAACTATTGATAAATAACTTCCCAAAAAGGCGCAAATATCTTGAATATGTTAAGCCCTATAGCATAGCGTATTCAACTTATAAATTTGCATACTATATGTGTTCACAGTTTGCCATGCATTTTAAATTAAAACTTTCAACTAGGAGTCGCTTTGTTTGTGTTCATTTTGTTATTGTGCTTAAACAGTACTTACAACCATTTAATGTGTATCAGAAATTTGTTAGTCACTGGAAAATACCATTGCATTTACCCTTACAAGATATTAAATGAAAATATTGGATGGAGTAAACTTATGTGGACTTTACATTCTTATTTTGTGTTGGGGAAAGAAGTACTTTTATATGTGAATGCCGGTCATTCTGTCTTTGGATAGCAAGGAAAGAGTGCATCCTAAGTACCCTTACATGTGAATGCTTGTAATTCTGTTTTGTTTTGTATAGAAATGTACATGTGAATGCTTGTAATTCTGTTTTGTTTTGTATAGAAATGTTTGTATTTTTGTTTTACAATAATGTGCAACTTTTTGTAAACAAAAAAAAACCTTTTCTATTATGGTTTGTTTTACTTTATTTATTTGGTTACTTTTTGTTTAATGTTCTATTACACTGTTTATATTAAAACAATATATAGCTTCTGTGGCTATATAACAAAAGAAATTGTATTTAATTGTGACGAACGGCCACAATTGAGCGTCGACATTCTTTTGAAAACCATTATATGGAAAGACATATTTGACTGACAAAATTGCATTCCCCGATACACAAACCTAGCTTTTTGATATCAACATCAAAGCATTGCTTTACTGAAATTGCATCAATATCACGATGCCACTTAAAATTCAAGGAATGAATACCAAGCGCGGGAATCTGAACTGTCGCCCCAAAACTTCAAAAATACCTATACTATATGCTATAGAATTATCGCATTTCAGCGTGTACTTACATAACTTGAATGTGTTGTAGAAAAGGTCCGGGCATAAATGTTAGATTTTTGTTTTCACAATCTGTTTGATCTAGACCGTCTTCTTTATAACACCGACATGGCGCTGGACAAAGCAACACAGCCCCGGCAACAAATGCAGTTAAAAAAGCTGTTACCACCAGACATTTCATTTCTGAAGCGACAAAATAACACAAGTAAAAAAGAACTTTGTCAACAATTAAGTTTAAACGAGAGATAATTTATAAATAAATGGCTGTTATACATGTGTAATGACAAGGCATTTTATTAGCATTCGTATTGTAGCTACGTTGACACTGATGCAGAAATCTTAAAGTGATATCATATCTATATTTTTATTACTAATAAGCTCAGTGTTAGCAAACATCACTGATAGCAGCGTTGTTAACAAATATTAGTGTTAGTGGCAATGTAAACAATTATTACTGATAATGGCAGCGTTAACCACCATCAGTGATATAGGATGTGTAAACACATATTTCTGATAGTGGCCGTGTCGAAATATATTCTGATAGTGGCAGAGATAACAAATTTTATTGATAGACACAGTGTTGACAATCATTTCTGGCAGTTATATTTGAAATATAGGCAGTGCTATTTTGTACACTGCCACAATAAGAAATATGTTTATGTAAGGGACAGACAAAACCATGAACAAACCAACGAAATGCACAACAAAAAGGCAGACACAACACAAAAAATAGCAATTAGAGCGACTCGAACCCCACTTAAAACAGGAGGAAAATTTCAGGTGTTCCAGAAATACATTTTGTAAATGCAAATGAAATGAGATAACATTTATAGTAGCATGGTGCATTAGTTTGCAAATAACTTACAGGAAACCATGATGTTTTCTGATTAGATCGTATGACACTACAAATATTAGTACTGTTATTAATTACTGAAAACAGAAAAATCTGTTAAAAATATTAAATTGTAAAATATCGCTATGTGAAGAACACTTTTTTGCTGCCTTGAACGTAATCTACTTAAAAAATCAAATTTTAATAAGTCACTTTATAATAGCGTTGATCTTATTTTGATTTTATTTTGTTTTCTCACCTTATTCTCAATAATGTTCCGACTATTTGATAGTCAAGTGGGACTATATAATACTGTACATAGACAGTGTTAATGATGAAATGCCACAAGTACAAAATTTACAGATAAATAAAGCAATATTGATATTGACGACACAGTAACAATTTTATCACAAGTCAGATTTATATCATCAGATCAGGTCTTGTTGCATACAGTTTTGTGCTGCCCAACAATCTCACAGTAGATAAGCATTTTCCCAATATGCCGAGTCCCATATTTTAATTGATCTTAATTATATTGACTTTTTTTAACTGGCATAAAATGTACTATTTTAACATTAAAGATATACAACGTTTTAAAGTTTACCAGTATATTACATGTAGAAGGAAGTTTCATTATAAAATACAAACAAGAAAAAGAATAATTATAATTTTTGCTAACAAATAATTACCTAAAGTTGTTGAGATCAAATCCTTGTAAGCTATCCCTTCACTTTAGCAAATGTTATATTGATATAATGAATCCGCGCACAATTTTGTGACGGGAAAGTATCTATAGGATAATTAGTTGGGCGGAGTGAAAATCAAAAATATGATCACGAATGCCGCATAACGCATCTGATTTAACGAGTGCACGGAACTAAAACATGGCAGACATTCTTTTTTTAAAATAAATTGTGTTTTTGGAAATTGTTGTCACAACTTGCATGGATTCTTTTTACAATTAATTTTTTTTCCCTGCCCACGTCCCAAAACATAAAATTAATAATATTTAATAAAAGGGTGAGATTTCAGAAAGAGATATTTTACTGTTCCTTGAAAATTAAAAAAGGCTTGTTTGATTGAACTGTGTTTAACGCCACTCACAGCATATGTATATTGTATAGTGTTGCATCAGGAATTGGAGTAGCTGGAGAAACTTCCGACCTTTGGTCATGAAACTGGTAATACTGTTCAAAGACGACAATTGCCAGTGAAATGTTTACCAAAAGGCAATCGTATTTCTGAAAATAAAATTAAAAAGATCTTTAAATACTTGCCACATCTATCCACTCAAATTTCACGAAATTATATAGTTTTATCTTAACTCAAACAATTAAAATTGGTATATCACACTTGAGTCTTGGTTACAGTCAAGAAAGATTCATTCCGGTTCAGAGTCAATGAAATTCAACGGTTAAATACGTTTAATGTGTTTCTTTGAAGGTTCCATTGGCATTGGATAATGATGTTCACCACTGCCTGTGTATGTAATGACAGTTCAACAACGAATATTTGTAAATCTTAGGAAATCAGAGGACATTTTGGTTTGTGTTGACATTTGAGCTGATGGCGGTTCATTAACAGAAGCAAGATTTTGTTGACAGTTTGGAGACTGAAGTGCTAAAAGAACTGACGACTGAGTAGAAATTATTTCGGTTGATATTATTTGATTATGACGTGTGTTACCAGAAGTGTCAATCAAAACATTGGAGATGCTTTTTAACAGGTTTTCATTTAACTGAGAATAGCTATTGATGCATGTTACATTACACTAATCTGCCTGATTTGGGCATTTTCAACACCTTTATCTTGCAGTTTTTGAACGAGAATTATTCGTGCGCTGTGACTGGTTCATTTACGATTTGGAACAATATACAAAAAGACCATTTATATGATTTATTCCAATAGTTTGCTCATTAAACCAAGCTCTGTTTGGACACAGATTTGCAATGTGATTTATAGAAAGAGAAAAGGAACATTAGTCAGTGTTCATTTTATCAGGCTTTTTGCTTCTAAATATGCGGTAAGCATTTGCATTTACAGGGCAGCTGGAAGATCAATGTAGGCCCAGGCTCTTGCTGAAACTTTTAAAGGATCATTACGATTTTGCCTTTGCCTCTTTGTGTTTGTCTTTCCTTGTTATGGTGTAGAAATTCATGTCCAGTCGAGTCTTTTTCAATGCTGATACTGTTCTTTGTTTAGATACAGAGGTTTTTGAAAATGTGTAGTCCTTGTCTTCCAAATAACGGTCAATGTTGCACATGAAACCCTTCAAAGTTGAAGACTCGTACTTAGTACGATTGCGCTTGTTAACTAATTCGAGAAATGTGCTAAATTTGAGGAATGTGCTAAATTGTTAACTTAATTCCTAAGCCAACAGATTTTAAATGTGAAATAGGAAAATGAAACAGGACCTCTCAGGAGGTCAAATTAAAACAAAGGTTCCTGTTTCATATTTCTTTATTACTTCAAAAGCATGAGAATGTAAAAACAAAACCCTACAAAATAATAGCAATTCATGAATATTTTATATCCCATATGACAGTCGCAATATGGCTTTTATCACATCTTCTCCCATGCTCGTAAATATTCGAAAATATGCCGCTGTCTGAAGAATCATGTTGTTCATCAAGTTCATTCTGTGTTTCTTAAAGCCAATAACCTCCAGAAATTTCAGGTGATGAAGCGTTATCCAGTCCAGAGTCATGCACACTGGTTCGGTCCTGATCGTCATCAGTGTTACCTGTTGCTATTTTCTCGTATTCAACCGATGTCGCAATGTCTATGGGAATATTGTCTTCCGGTTGTTCATCATACTGCGATGTGTTCACTACCACATACATCATTGACTTGTCCTTACTCCTTGACGAGATGACTCTTAAAGTTGGTACCCTGATCTGTATGTATCCTCGCTGGCAAGCCATCATACACCGCGAAGTTCTTGAAGAAGGCCTCAGCGATGATTCTTGCTGTTTCATTATTTTTGGGGATTGCCTGTGCGTACCTCGTAAATTAATCAGTTATCACTAGCAAATGTTGGAATCCGCCTTCAGAGTTTAAGGAAATCCACACAATCAATCTCCATGGGTTGCGTAGACACAATACTGTGGTGCAAGGGAGCTCTGTCTGTTGTTGGAGTCTTTCGCCATATTCATCTTGGACATTGATAGATCCATTCCACTATGTCCTTTGTCATTCCATGCCAATAAAATCTATCCTTAAGTTGTTCGGTCTTTACCTGATGACTTATGCTGTTGTGCAAAGAACGAAGGACTGTTGAAATATGTGATGCTGATAACACGATATGTTTCTAGATGGTCTCGTTGTTCGTTGTCATTCGGTATAGTACTCCTTCAATTGTATTTAACTTTTCAAAGTTGGTAAACAAAGCGCTGTGGGATAGAGACGATGGTATATCTTTTTTTTTTTGGTTTAAACTTATTTCTTCACACGGTCAATCCAGAATATGAGGACAAGATCCTTCAACTGTTCTACATGAATGTTGACTCGATGATGTTCGAATACATCCGGGATTTCATTTAGCACATCATAATTCTGAGCGATAATCTCAAAGTATGACAATTTTTCGTCCGGTGTACTGCTTATAATTGTTGCTTTCCATATTAGCGTTCTTTTCGATAAACCTCTGCTGGCATAGGCTATCACTCGTTGTTTTCCTCCTTGATTCTGGTAAAGTACAGCCCCAAGTCCTTTCTGGCTGGCATCAGTATGTAACTCGAAGGGTTGGTCTAGGTCAGGACAACTAAGTATTGCAGGCGATGACGGATGGTTTTTATGCTATTGAAGAGCTCATTCCTGTTCTTCTTTTCATTCCCATTGTCGCTTTTGTTGTTTATTCTTGGCCTGCTTTCCTTTTGTCTTTCTGGGTGTAACTGGAATCAAATCCGACAGAGTGTGTGCTATCCTGAGAAATCCTTAATGAGTTTCCTGCAGTACCCAAAAACCCTAAATATTGGCATACATCTTCTGGTGTAGATGGTCTTGCCAGTTGACGACTTTGGAAATCCTATCCGGGTCAGGCTCTACTCCTTTCTCTAACACAATGTGTCCTATATATTTCACCTTTTTCTGGAAGAAAGGTGTTCTTCTGGAGTTCTGGAAAGGATGATAAGGTCATCCAAGTAAATTAAACATATCTTTGTATGCAAGTTTCGGAGGATTTCCCCCATCAGCCGTTGACATTTCGCTGGTGAGTTTGCAAGTCAAAGGGAGTCTGTTAAACTACCAAGCGGTCCTACTGTGAAGGTTGTCCTAGGCTTATGATCCTAATCTATCGCGACCTGAGGGTATCCAGATTTCATTCCAGAACTGTAAATAGTGTGTTTCTTCCCAAAGACACTATTATTTCCCCGATCCTTCGCAGTGCCAACGAATCTTTGATGGTTCGCTTGTTCAATTGCCGGTAATCCACACACATGCGCAGCTTGCCATCATTCTTCCTCACCAAGACTACGTTTTAAGACCATGTGTAGTGTGATCGTGTAATGATCCCAGCTGACAATTATTGCTACATGTGGTTCCTTACTTCATCTACCATTCAAGGGGTATACGTAGATGTCGCTGTTTAAAGGGAATGTTGTCTGTCAAATCGATGCGCTGCTTTACTAATGATGTATACCCAATATCTGTGTGGCTCATTGAAAATATGTCTCTGTATAGCTGAATTAGTGATTTTCCTCGCTACAAATCCTCTGTAAGTATCGTCTGTTAAGTTTATTTCATTGAAAAGGTCAAAAGTGTTGGCATCTGCTGATTCTACGTTCTTTTGGGTAACCTGACTGGCTGCAACTCACAAAGTAGCGCTCTAGGTCATATTGTAACAGTTCTTGTTGAGATTTTTGAAACTACAACAGGTACGGTATCTTGGTGATCCTTATTATAAATGGTTACTGCTGGTACGATGTCTATATCTGCTGGTATCGCTGAGTTGTTGGTGCTGTGCAACACTGCGATGGTTGATGGGTATTGCACATTTTTTCCATATAATCTTTTATCATGACTTCTGTGTTTGCAGGTATGGAAATCGGTCTAGGTTCTGCCGACCTTTAAAGTGCTAGTCTGTTTTGTTGTTTCTGAAGCTCCTTGTCTCGCAGTTTGATACATCGAAATGCATGGCAGTACGGTGAATTAAGATTCGCATCTTGCAGAAATCTTTGTCCCTGCTGCTGTTTAATGTCGTTAACTACTTCAGACAAAATGTTGATAACAATCAATAAGGGGAAGTGTCGATTGTATTCGCTATCAGGAACAATAAGGAAAACGCATGAGTGTCTCTTGTTAGTAGATGATCCTGGTATTTCCAGTTCTGCTTTTATAAAACTAAGATAAGGTATTGGCTTTCCTTCAGCACACTCGATATTGAGAAAGTATCTGAGCGATTATACAGATGTAGTAGATTGATGTCTGTAATAAAAGTTTTCGCTGATCGTAGAAACTATTAATCCAGTATCACGGAATCCTGTCGTGTTGATTCCGTTGACAATAACAGATACTTCATTTAGAGAGCCAACAAGTTCAAGGGTGTTACAAGTCCTATCCGAGAAAGTTGTTGACTGTTGCATAATGTAGGAGGTTCCGGGCTCGTTCTGTTTTAAGTGAATGATCTAGGCGAACATGACATTGACAGCATAATGTCCAGGTTTTTTACATTGCCAGCAATGGTTATCGTTGTTTCGTTGTTTTACTCCATTCAGTGGTCAATAAATGACTGTTTCATCTGTTTGGTAAGGAAATAATGGTCCCGACATCTACAGTTGATATTTATTCGTTGTTTGTTGTGATGATCTTTCTTCTTGCAAATCTTTAACATCCTGTGACAGTTGTTTCTCCAATGTTGTAAGTTGCAGAATCTGTTTATTTTCTACAGAAGTTGATGTTGAAGTTCCGTTATTAGGTGTTGGTTTCGGAGGAGATGGTTGTAGATTATGTTGATTTTCTATCTCTCTAACAGCTGTAAGTAATAACTGATATTCTGTGATGGTATCTTTCTTATATCTTGAGATGTTTTTCAGCTCTGGTCGTAATCTATCAAAAAAATTGAAGAAAGCATTTCATTTGTCTCGTCTTGTCTAATATCACGTCTGTTTTTAGCCTTGCTAAGTATCTCTTCGAGATGCATTGCCCATGACGCTACATTTCTCGTCGTCCCGTTGCCGTGCTGCATAATAGTAAAAATAAAGATTATACATGAAAGATAGCGATTTTGTCGAAAGTGTTAAAATAATGCCTTGTTATAAAAAAAAGATCACAGATCATTAATTTATTTCATTCATAATGATCCTGGTCATATTAAAACAATAAAGATAAATTATTTGAATAATACGTTTACTTCATTCGATGTTATGTTAGTCTAGCACAGAACCAATGCTTTGCAGTGCTTACCACTATAGTCTTATTAATTTTCCGGGCTTTTTGTCATACTTGTCCTCTGTGTAGAGTGCACATATGTAGCGGCAACCACTTGTTCGAAATGTTTGACCCATATTTGGTATTACAAAGGCAAATGGAGAATATTGTCTTCGACGATGTTTTAAGTCAAGCTAGATATATTTGAGTTACATTTAGAACGAGATCAAGTAAAAATTTAGCAGTTCTTGAGTTTCAGACGATGAATGGATGACAAGGAAGGTAATTTTGACTGTCATAACACTAGGAGGTCTTAGTGGTAGCATATCTAAAAGTAAGTCTTGCAACTGGTCTCCTTTTAAAAACATGTCAAATAGCAAACGTTCTTAAGGACATATCTTACTATTCGATCTCCATATGATATTTTCTTAATATTTTGTTATATTGTAATAACTTTACTTATGACAAAATCTTTAAATAAAGCTAAAAAAAATTAGTGGTCATCGACCGTTTTCAAAAGTTATGACGTCATCTTTGTTACCTGTTTTGGGGGTACAAGGATTATGTGTTATTTTAAGTAAATATTTTTCCCATAGTTTTATGTTCACGTTTCTCCAACTATTGTCACTTCAATTAAAACAACAACTAATTAAGACAGGGGAATAAGATGCCTTTAAACGGACTGCGAGGTCAAGGATTATTCAACACAGAACATTTAATACAGATTTTAGATAAAATGATAAGCAATTAAATGTTTGATTTTTTTATTGTTAGTTGTTTTTAATTTCTTCATTATTATTGTTGTGGTTTTTTTCAATCAATTTTATAATATTTTACGCCAGGCCTTTACTATAGTATGTTTAGCACTTGCAAAGTACATTTCAACACATTAACAAAAAGTTCCATGCGGAAGTTAACGACGGTTTGTCTGCGCATTACATTTAGTCGGTTTTTAATGTTTCTTTACTTCTTTAGCTTTGGTATGATGCCACTTGAATCTTGTTTGCCTCTGTATTTGTCTGTGACTTTTTTCGAATTTCTATTAGCTGAAAAATGTTGTGGTGAGCGTGCCAGACAAATTTCTTCATTTTTGTGGGCTATTCTTATAAGTGGTTGTTAAGGATGTGGAATATTGAACAAATATCCAGCAGAGAATGTGTTTAATTGATGGAATTAGATGCCAAATAGAATTTCATATCATATTCACGTGTCTTATACTTATATTATAATTTTTATGGTTGAAATAAAAAGTGTTCGCATAAATGAGTTCGGTTTTGGCAAAATAATGAAAATGAAATTTTCAACAAGTTCTTTCCTAAATATAGCTCAGAGACCCCTATTTTTCTTTCTATTTATAAAATGTATACCGATTGATTGACATTATATAAAAATTTAGAAAATTTCATTGGACAGAAATTTTGTAATCTTTTATTTTTGTGCTTTTTTATTCTCTTTCTGTATAATTTTAATCTATTAGAAAATTAAAAATTTCAGTGCTCAACCCCTCAAAAATAAGTTCTAAAACCATTATTTTTATTATGAATTATGATAACTTGTATAAAATACAAATGTACTAATATATATGGCAAGTTTAAAGAAAATTCATTGACAAATTATTTTCAGTGAAAAGTGTCCTGCATCCCCTTAAAGTAGTTGTTGCCAATGAGATTTGCGTAAGCGTGGTAATTATTTACCTTCTTTATATGTCATATCCCGCATGAAAAATTGTTTAAGAATCTGTATTATGGTACATGTAAATATAGGCTTTTGCCTGCGAGGATTGCATCCCTTTGACTTCAAAGTGACAAAACGAACATAAATCGCTTTATTAGACACTCAAATTAGATTTTCGCAGGAATGTATTCAAAATATAAAATTAACAGTCAATTAGCAACAACCCTCTGCTGGCAACCCGACCTTGAAAAAGATATACCCAGTAAATCGGCAATATTTTAGCAATATCAGTTAAACATAAGCCTACGTGCGCCAAAAGGCTATTAAATTTTGTGAAAAATATTGAATTGGTGCCCTGGTGTACTACCAAAAACTTGGGGAACTTTATTGAACCAGTCATTCAATGCCTTTCCCCAAAACAACTCCACTTAGCGTTAGCTGACTATGGCAAATTTATATGTTACATCTGAAACGTTTGACTGACTTTGTGTACTTGAATTGACAAAAAAATGACTAGAAACAGATATGTATGTATACATGGGACATTACAATTGTAACTAATTAATAGTTCAATGCTAAGATTCAATAAAATTAAACATAAAATATCATAAGAAGGCATCAATTAAAACAATCGACGTTAAATAATAAATTTGAAATTTTAAAAAGTCTTATTACTTAATGGACAAAGCGACACAACTCCAGAAGATAATCTCAATTAAGTGATGTCGTTTTAACCGTTTTAACAAATATAATTATACAGATTTTTAAACCAAGTTTTATTGTTTTAGTGTTAACATTTTAAATTCAAATTCAGAATACGGATATTTCCTGTATTAATTTTAAGACATTCCCTGTATAAATATAACTCCGGTTTAATGCAGGGAACATTCCTTGTATTAATATAATTGTCGGTTTCTGAAATGAACAATTAAGTTCAGTCTATGGTGTGTTATTTGCAACAACGAACACTGTTTATTATGTCAAACAAGTCAGAAGAATGGGTTGCTATTGGTTAACAAAAGTATCATAAAATGGGTATTTTTATATGAAGCCTGTATTAGGTCTTTCGTACAGTCGTACTTGGTCTAGACCAGCTGTATCAAACCTCGGCGTTGCCTCGGGTTTATACAGCTGCCGCAGACATAATGCAGGCTTATATCAAAATACATGTACCCATTTCATTACGCTGTAGTACCGGCCTGGTGTAAATAAAACTAGCAGTACCGACCTGGTGTTAATAAAACCACACCGATCAACCGACTTATATCATTTTGGTGAGAAGAAGTATGACAGGATGAAAAAAGCTATGAACAAGTTAAGACCTATACGTATACAGATGCCTTTTTCCAAATCGCTACGTTATAAACTCAATGTATAAAATATAGTGTAGTAAACAATTATTTGCCATATATTTGTCCATTAACATATTCAATCGTTTTAACTAATGTTTTCATTTGTTATCTGAAAATAAGTTCCAATGGTACTGGCATCACAAATTTGAACAAATAAATGCAAAATTTACGCTTCTGCACAATATATTTCTGTATCCAGATTTTTTGTTCAAAAGAACATTTATCCAACCCCAAAATTATTCTTTCATTTGCAATTTAGTAGGAGTTTGAATCATTTTTCTTTATGCATTTACTGAAAATATGATACGGAAAAAATCAGCTCATTTTTTATATTGACACGATGAATAAAAGTTACTTGACACGATTGAAAACAGCCACGTATTTCTTAAGTGATTAGTTTTATACTTCCACATGGGGCATTTCAATAACTTTTTTACAACTAATGTCTGTATATCATGTCTGAATATTATACAAAAAATCTACAATTGTTAATACAATAGGACTATGATGTATAAATTCTTGACATAAATCACCCGACATGGAAAAAGGTTACAAGCAGCGGAGAAGCTTTTTAATTCATCTTAAAACCATAGTGAGGAATTAAACATAGATTAAATGCTGTCATTGAGACAATCCCAGAGCAGGGCTTAGCAGAAATCTGTGTTATATTTTGATAACGCTCTACATATGAGTTCGAACATATCAACAAATAACAACATTGCAAACAAGATTTTGCACAAATATTTCCTGATATGTCGACATTAAATAGTACATTATCAAATGTGCTGCCTACAATTTATAATAAAGACGCAGAGCGAAAAATGTAAAGGTTAATTAGCGTACAAATGGGAGTTAAATCTTAAGAATTAATGCATCATATTAAACTGTAACGCGGATTCTTCCCATGTCTAATAATTGTTAAAATTATCGGTTGCAAATATATTGAGAAATCCACAATTATCTTTTACATAAAATCAGAAAAGGAAAACGTGGAAGACATGTAGTTACTAAGGACAATATTATATCATACGAACAGACCGCGACATTGACCTTAATTAACCGAATTATACACAATTTTCATCGCGTATTACACCTGTAGACACCTGAAGATACACAAAAGAAGAATCTACGAATCTGGTAAGAGAATACTTACACAAATGTACACCGTTTTATTACAAAAATATATAATATTAGTATATTGACTTGACATAAACACAATATAAGGACGAGGCTTAGAAACGGGGTAAAAAGGCGAGGCTCTGCCGAGCCTTTTTTCCCGTTTCGTGCCGAGTCCTTATATTGTGTTTATGTCAAGTCAATATACTAATGTTATGTTTATCCTGCAATCTATCCTAAAATTTTTACTCCCAAAGTTTTTTTAAATTTTGAATAAAATTTATCTTAAAATTTTACCCTTATTGCGCCTCTACATACTATGCGCAGTATTTTGGTAATCAACATGATTGACGTAAATTGAGTGATGTGTCACACGAACGAGTTCTGCTGTTCAAGGTAAATTATGAATAAAATGTAATGCAAGTGACAAGTTTAATAAAACAATTATCATCAGAAATAACAATAAGATATTATTTTCAATATCACATAAGTTGTACTGTATTATGAAGCTCGTCGATTCGTCGTACCAACTTTTCCTGCATGTTTAATGGCGGTCGCACATGTAGACGTTCATGGTCTGGATTGCAGGGTTGCGCCATAAAACATAGAATTTAGCCTGTTTGACGTGTTTGTTTGCGCACAGAATGTTGCAGTGTCCACTCCAGGGACAGAGGAAACTGGTGCATTAACGGATTCGGATGAAGCGGAGGTAAAAATACCAGATAAGCATGACTGCGAGTGCGATGTTGAAGTGTGTGACGAAACCGATGTGTTGCTGAGAACATTTGAAATTTCTTTATGTTTGTCCTCATTAATCGAACTGTAATTTCTGATCGATTGTACATTTTTGTGACCCGATATTTGCATTATGTCAGTGTCTTGAATATTGTGGTCTTTAAGCTTTTGTACAAGATGTTTGTAAGTCGCTTATTGGCATCCAAATTTCCCTTTTGTTGCATTTTTTTAACTATGCTGGCTAACTTTTTTACACCAACGCGTTGACGCACGAACCAAGGTTCATTGTCAGCTCCTGTAAGTGGTATGGTGCGTGTTGCTAAGTAAAATGGGTCGTTTTCATTGGACATATATACCGGATGGTCGCTTAGAAGCAAACTTCTCATAAATAGCAATAGGATTTTTTTCATCCAAACGTTCAAACATTTTTGGACTAACATCTCGTACATCATTAATATTTTCACCAGTACGAGTTTTTGTTTGTCGTTCATTTAGTTCTAAGTATTTTTTTCCATCGGAAGAGGTGTGCAAAGTTATGTCTCCCCATCTGAAAAGAAAAGTTTTTCAGGAAAATGAATCTGTGGTATTGCTCAAAATCCTTTTTTTAAAACAATTTTACGTTCATAATGGGTTATTACACCTTTTTCTACTTTGCAGACCATCATGTCCTTTTATATATTTGTTTGTGCAAAAGGGGGGGGGGGGATCGGAGAAATATTTATGATTTAGGTCACTGTATTATTAATAATGGACCACATTTATAATGCTGATTCATGGTAGATAAAAAACAGTTTTAAAATGCTGCAACATAAAATAAATATGACAAAGATTTATTTGTGTTGTAGATTGATTGTTTGTTTTGTAATATCAGGATTTAAAATAAATGACAGGAAATTTTTTACCGAGTTATCCTCCCTCCCTTGCAGTTTCTGTTTATATCTCTCAATACTATCATTAGTAACATTTTGTACATGTATATTGATAATTCTTTAAATGCTTCCATTTTTTTTTATTTACCATGAATCAACACTTGTCCGCTTCTAAGAAACACCTGTACCAAATGTACATTCTCAAGTAATTACATGTGTACTACTGTCAATGAATGTGCTGTATCAATGTCCAACAGAAGTTATGAAAGATCAAGTGAAAATTTGTTCTTTTTATATTTTTGCAGGTTGTTAAAGGAACACAAAATTCATTATATGTACACGTCATGATATAGAAAATCAGGAAAAGAAATTCATGTCATCAGGAATCATGTGTGCCACAGATAATGTAAAGAAGGATAGGCCTAATGCAAACGAAAAAGTAATGACAGCAATTAATGACCCCTGGACAGGAAATATTTACAGTACTGAATGGTTTTATCGTTATTTGGAAAAATGTTATATCGGATATGTTACTGGTCTTCAAATTTGAAATACGCTTTATTCAAAAGTTGAAGGAAGTTACTACATGTAACACCAAGAAATCAACATACTTGTAACATAATGTGTTTTAATGTGGTATGATATGAGGAGTATTCATCATTCATCAGTGCTATTCATTATTTGATTGACACTAAAGATGGAATAAGCTAGTAATTACTGAAGACAATAAAGCTATACATTCTCACTGGAACATGTTATCTATTTTTTTTACACTTTGTTATTTTTAATGCCATCCGTAACAAATTTTGGTTAGCTGTTTCCCAAACATTAACATAGTATTTAATTAAACAGCTGTGGTTTTGAAATGAATATTTTTTCTAGTTGATTCATATTATAAATTTAGTGGTCGTAAAAGGGGGGGGGGGGTGGGGTTGAACATTAATAATTGCCTCCTTTTAGACTCATATTTCAAAATTGTAGGCTGGAAAACAGAAAACCAATTTAAGTTTAAGGATGGTCATAAATACAAACCTCAAATCGTAATGTTCTTTCACACCTCATAATCCGAAGTGAACAGTGTTGTTCGGCCAAAGGGTGTTCAACATTGCTTCTGGTGACATCCCACCCAAAATATTTTGCTGATAGAGGGAATTTAATTCTATATCTGTCAGTGGCTGTGCCCGCTTTGGCTTGTTACCTTTCCCTTCCTTTTTTAGTACTTTTAGTTTGGTTTTTAGTGTTTCTTTTGTTAACTGGAAATGGTTGTCTTTGTCATTTATGATAGAATGGCCATATTTGTGTCGTTTAAGTTTCCTGTCTATACTTGCAACAATACCTTTAAGAGTAGATGGCTCAAATTGTTGCCCATCCTTTTTACAAACTGTTATTAAAAAATTGGCCAGTAGACTGTCCAGTTCACATGGAGGAATGTTTTGTATTTCTCTATTTTCATTTTTCATTTTCAAAAATTTTTGGACAAGTTTAATGTCATACATTGTTTTTTTAGCTGTGTTTCTGTTTTCATTTAATAGGATATAGTTTTGAATTTCTTCTTCAGTCATGTCAATATGGTTAGAATCAAACTGATTTGATGTAGCAACTTCATTTTGGATAATATGGTTTTCATTTGAAGGTGTTTTAACATTGTTATTGACAAATGCATTATCAGTTAATTCTGGTAACATTTGAACTGCAGTTTCAAGATTGTTTAACTGTTCAGTGGAACTACTTGTACCAGTATGTTCTGATGGAATAGAATGAATTTCTGCAACTGTTGTTATTATGTTTGTTTCGGGTGGATACAAAGGAATGTCCAAAGCATCAATTTGTAACAATGTGTTTTCCAAGTCTTCATCCATGGAAATATCTGACCAATGATCCATTGGTGACCATTCTATCTGAAAATGTGCTACTTCCTCGAAATCTGACATGTTGAAAATATTTCACGAATTTGTTGCACATCACAAGAGCAGACGATTTTTTTATATTATTTTTTTTTATTATTAAAAATTATATATATTTTTTGTCAACTTAATATTAAATTAAATGCCATTTAGTAGAGAAAAAATCAACAAAGAGGAAGATAATATATTTATTAATGGATTGAAACAAAAACACGTATTTGCGCGATTGCAAAATTACGATTTGTTTACATTTGGCTAGAAAGGTCAAACAAGTACACTACTGCAATACACAAAAGTAGTTCCTCAAGTGGTCGTAGCTTAAACTCGTTTCATAGCCAGTGGCAGTGAAACACATATAAATAATAAGACAACGTATTTAAGCTGCTCTAATCGGACGATTGCAGGATAAGTATTTATATTATGGTTCAATCACCCGTTTTCTTTCATTGTTAATTCTAATAAATGAATAATAAATAATAATAAACAATAAAAAATACCAAAAAACAAACCCCCCAAAACACCCCAGCTTTTAACGATGTCATTATTTTTATGTCAACGCCCCAAATGCGAAGTCCACCTTCGCCTTTGGGCGGTGACATAAAAATTAAGTTTGCCGGAAGGTACGAACGTCGACATAACTTTGTCACTCTTTTGGGTTTTCTTCAATCAGAATATTTTGATGATTGATATGGTGATTTGTGCAAACGAATAGTACGTTATAGGCTGTTATCCGACCTCTCAGAACCTTATTTCTTGTTGGCCGATGTACATTATGATTTTAGTTTAACATTTAACCCAGGGGCCTCGGTGCCCGAGTGGTCAAAGTAGTTCGTCTACTATTAATCACGTGGTCTGTCAACACTGAGATTGCGGGTTCGATTCTCACTGCAGGCAGGGTGTATTCGGCTCCAATCTTAATTGACAAGGATTGCCAGTTTTCGTATCGCAGGTCGCTGGTTTTCTCCGGGTACTCCGGCTTCCTCCCCCAATAAAAACTGGAAGCCATGATATAGCTGAAAAATTGCTGAAATTGGCGTTAAACACCATTAAACAAACAAAAAAACAAAACATTTAACCCCTTCTAGAAATTGGAACGGTTCGATATTTGGTGATTCGTACTAATAGGCAGTTAGTTCTGCACAAATCTCCCCGTCGGCCCTCTACCTCCTACTTGCAGCTTATATGTTTTAAACAATTTCGACAAATGTTTCTCGTGTTTTGTTTATCGTACTGGTTTGATATTTCATATGGTGGTTTTTACTAATGGATTGTACGATTTAAACTATTTGCAGACCTGTTGGAATACCACTTACTGTTTACCGCGCATGCACTCCAACAAAAAAAGTTTATAAGCTTCCGTCAGTCGGAATGATTTCATATTTGGCATATGGATTTGTACTTATGAATTGTACATTGTAAACGTTTTACATAATTGTTCGCATCTTATTCTTGTTAACGTCAAGAAATCTTTTGTCAATATTTCCCGGCCTCTCTTAGTCGGTATAGTTAAATATGTTGAATGCCAATTTGTCCTAATAAATTATACCATGTACACAATTTTATACCTGTCAGACCACTACTTCCTCTTTGCGTCGCATATATCCCAAATATCCCAAAAGTCTCCGTCAAACATTTCTTGGCTTCAGTGTCCACTCCTTAATAATTTGTTTCTTCTGCATTTTCAACCTTTTGATACAGCCGTTTTGATAAGTATTCAGTAGATAGGATGCACACGCCAGGCATGTTGAAATATTTTAAAAACTTCTTTGAATTTTTTTTTTGCATGAAAATATGACAGTGTAGGACATTACGACGATTTATGTTGGTTTTGACAGGCTATAATACTTTTTATTACATGAATAGAATTTGGCGTATTTTTGATTGGTCTAAAAACAACTTTCGGGTCACGATAAATTGCAATTTATAATCCGAGATCGACCTGGTTTTTATGTTTTAGCCAATCAGAATAGCCGTCTTAATAAATTCATTCATCCAATCGAATCGATTGTATTAATTGTAATGTAGACAATTCTTTGACGTCTGCTACAGGTTACAATTGCGCAATTATTTGTTTACATGACAACGGGAAATTTTTTAACCCCAGATAGTATGCAGAAGAAAATACACGGAGGCATCCGATTGGGATGTTGGAGTTCTGAAAATAGCAAAATTATAAATTATAAACATTATTGATTGAAAATGCTCGATATTTGGACAGAAATTTTTAAGAGCCTTGAAAATTGAGCTTAAAACGATTAAAGAGGGAGGTTAGAAATTGTGTCAGTGCCATTTAAATGTCATTATTTCAACCAAAATTTTCGGCCATTTTTGCTGCATGACCTATACTTTTTTATTTGTTAATAATGAAGTTTTTCATTTCAATTTACACAAAAAACTGTTTTCCGGGGGGAAATTTTTGAGGTTTTTCGCACAAATGAACTTAATTGCCAGGGGTACCATATGGGAAATACATTGTAAATAATTGCGCTTTTGTAACCTATACGGAACTGAGATTTCTTACAGAATACCTGATTTATTGACCCATTTTTAATTCTAAAATTTGAATTCGTCACAGAACGTCAAGTTATGTATAAATTGTTTATTAATAACGATTTGTTAAAAAATTATAGTCTGTTTCTAAAACATGCGTATTTTTCCATAGGAAATCTAGGGTGGGCTACTATGACGAGTTTGTGCGGTCTTTTAGGTAAAAATTGTTGCTGACGTTTTTGGGGGAATTGTTTAATACATTCAAATGCAGCGTTTGACATCAAAAACACATATTTCATGCTAGGCTTAAGTCTCTTAGCTGACTTTTTTTGTGTTGACCTCTTTTCAACCAAATTGAATTTTTGGGGTTTTAAGCATTTTAGTATATTGTATCCATGAATGACATCGCCTTTGTTGAATTTGAATGCAGTTGGCTTTAATGGGACTGCTTCTGACATACGGACATAAAACAGGATTCACCAAGTATTATCATAGCTAACTATAGTCTGTTTCAAAAATGTAGTTTTTAACCGAGTCTACGAACAATTCGTTTTCGGCCTTCAGATCTTTATTCGAGAAAAAATGTTGAAGAAGAAAGTTATCCCAGAATTGACTCGTGTACCAAATATACAAATAACGACTGAAAACAAGTACAATAACTCGAATATTACTAAGCAGCAATTGTCGGAAAACATGATGAAAAATGCGATTATTTTTTATAGAGGGTGGCCTCCAGAAAATTCAAACGAACAAACAACCCTTGAAGATAACTTTATTTTATTTTGGGAAACATTTGGATATTGCCTAAGGATGATGCCATAACATTTTGGGCTCATTCTGACACTTCCAATGTTGCCTATAGGTTACAATTGCGCAATTATTTGTTTACATGACAACGGGAAATTTTTTAACCCAAGATAGTATGCAGAAGAAAATACACGGAGGCATCTGATTGGATGTTGGAGTTCTGAAAGTAGTAAAATTATAAATTATAAACATTATTGATTGAAAATGCTCGATATTTGGACAGAAATTTTTAAGAGCCTTGAAAATTGAGCTTAAAACGATTAAAGAGGGAGGTTAGAAATTGTGTCAGTGCCATTTAAATGTCATTATTTCAACCAAAATTTTCGGCCATTTTTGCTGCATGACCTATACTTTTTTATTTGTTAATAATGAAGTTTTTCATTTCAATTTACACAAAAAACTGTTTTCCGGGGGGAAATTTTTGAGGTTTTTCGCACAAATGAACTTAATTGCCAGGGGTACCATATGGGAAATACATTGTAAATAATTGCGCTTTTGTAACCTACACATGCATCGTGCTAGTCAACAACAAATGGGAAAAACGTCAACTCTGTGATATTTTGATTCATTTATACTCTTCTCAATATTTGTAGGATTTGTATTAAATGTTTCAACTCTTATGATGCCCTAAAGGAACACAATGCAAAAAACATAGTGAAACTTTCCTATGTTCAATTTGTGTAAAGTCATTTGGTCGACTCACCAGTCTTGCAGCTCACAACAAAATACATTTTGAAAAGAATGAAGTTTGTCCATACGAGCAATGTGGGAAGTCTTTTACAAGTAAACATCGATTAGCAGACCACCTGAATAGCCACACTGGCTTTAAACCATATTGCTGTGAAAAATGTAGAAAATCATATTCCAATCAAGCAAATTTTTGTAACCACAAAGCTGTATGCTTCCTTAAGACAAAATGCCAGGAGTGTGGAAAATCGTTTTCCACTAAATCAAGTCTTTTTGACCACCAAAAAAGTGCGCACAAAGTTGCTTGGTATGTTTGCGATTGTGGAAGTCATTAAAAATGGAGAAGCAATTTGGCACGACATGAACGGGAATGTACAATAGCTAATAAAGACTAGTGTACAAAAAAATTCTAAATAAACATAACTTAAAGAAAGTTTTGTTTTGTCTTTCTTGTTTATTAACGCATTTATTTACGTAATTGTGTTTTTACCAAAGAGGTTTCCAATAAATATTACTCTGTTATTATTGATTGTTAATTTATTTGTGATGTAAAAATATACTTCTAATTAAGGCACACAGAAATTGCAAAAACCAGTGTTCTTTCATAATTTATATATTTTCAAATTTCCTCTAACCCTTTCCGATGGTGTGCCAAGATCTTTGATTCATCACATCTGTAATATTGCCTGACTCCAATTTCACCATTTGAAGGATTACCTGGTTGAGTGATATTCCCGTTTTTCCTTTTTGCCTTTGTCAGGGTCTTGTCCCTCATATCAAAGAAATGATCCCTGAAAATATATCATATAATAAAACTATGGTAATAAAAACGAAATAGAAAATACCGAAGAGTGCAGGAAATATAAGTGAGGTAAACACTAGTTAAACAGAAAACAGCATGCTAACATACAACACAAAAACATCCGAGAGAAGCGTCTTTCGTCATCCCAGATGAGATGGCCGATAGAGTGCTCTAATGTGGTTAGTAACGCGCAGGTTTTCATAAAATTGCTGATACATACAAAGGCGTAGCATAGCATTTGATATTGGTACGGCGGAATGCTAATCAGGATCGCATAGCGATCAGCGATCCTGTCCACCTCGCAGAGTTGGCTTTACGGCAGGGGGTTCGGAAGCTCTGGGGGTAAAATCCTGCATTTTGGCGATTTCCTAGAACTTAATCTCAGGTCTTAAAAGATGGGTTTCGTGAGCAATATTTATTTATATTTTTATTTCTGAAAGTTATTGTACGGCATGCCGTACCTGCAAACGTTATTGGTACGGCGGAAGCCGTACCTGGCGTACCTGCTGCTACGCCTATGACATAGATACAAATTTACCTTATACCGACTGTATTTTTATAAAAACAACATTCATATTTTATAAACGGTATAGTTGTGGTGTTATCAAGAATAATTTTTAAACATTACTACACTTTTCGCAGTGTGTTTAGATTGTTTCAACTATGTATATTTTCCTTTTTTAAAATTATATTTATTTTTTCTTCACGGGGTTCAGGACACTGACAGTAAAAATAGTTTGTCATTGAAGTTTCCTTAAATTCGCCATATAGATTTTTATACAAGTTATCATAATAAAAAAATAAAAAATAAGGGTTTAACAACGTATTTTCGAGGATTTGAGCGCTAAAGTTTTAAGTTTTTTAATAGACTAGAAAAGAAGACAATAAAAAGCACTAAAATAAAAGTTTACATAAATTCTTTTGCAATTGGCTAACATTATAATTTATTGTCTGTCGGAAAATAACTGATCAATAAGTGTTACCAAATGGTATATTTTGGTCAAAATTATCTCCCTTGTTAACAATTTCATTTTCATTATCTTTGCCTATACCGAACTCGCTTTTGCGAAAACATTGTATTTCAACCATTAATAAATTGAAATGAAAGTATAGGTATAAGACTTTTATTATTATTTTAAACTTTATGAAAATTAAGAGTTAATAATGAAAGAAATTATTCATTTTACCACAAATGTGATATGTATTTTGAGATTTTCACACAAAATGGCGGATGGTGTACTGCATATCCATTAATATCACATTGTGATTTACTGAAATTGAAAAATGCTTACTTATCAGTTATGTTACATTCATCAGTGTGTGCTCTGTAAATATTTTCATCGTGGTGGAAAACATCCTCCGGGAACACTGCAGCTCTTGTTGTTTTCATATGAAATGATCTGAAAATGAAATCAAAACAGATTTTGAAAACTTCTAATGAAATAACTTGTTTGGAAATTGTCCGTAGAAAAGTTTTGTAGATCTTGATGAGATGAACAGTTAACATGGTAAAATGTGGTGTTTAGATATTGATGAAAACTAAAATAAAATTTCAATATTGGTAACTTAAAGGTAATAACTTATATCAGCGGTAATTCTAAGTTGTCGTTACTGGGACTTTACAATGATCATTTTTAAAGTTTAAACAAAATGTTTTGTTTAAATTGGGGCTAGTTCTAATAGCGTGTACATATTGGTAAAACTTTGAGGTAATTTAATTTATTGCTAAAAGTGGCATTAAACACCATTCATACAAGCAAACAAACAGTCAAACAATTATTTTAAAAGTTAGAACCCTTTCGCGAAGCAATGACTTAAAAGGCATTGATGTGATCTTGGGGAGGGTGAGCCAAATTTCGAAGTTAAATATCCCGGACACGAAACATTCACTCAAATAGGCAATGATGTTACCTTGGGGGGGGGTCAAATTTCAAATTTAATGTCAACGCTCATGGCATGCGACACGATTAGTTATAATCTACTCACATGCCAAATATCAAAAAGCCTACCTAGAAGGATAAAAAGGTATATCCCGGATATTGATGTACGGACGGACAGACAAAATATGTCGACCTTCTTTTGCCTCTTTTACCAAAAACCCAATATTAACCTCCTAAAAATGGAAAGTTGAATGAAACTTTAGATAAAGCTATCTTACATATCCTAAAGGTGTATTAGTATGCGATTTGCAGTGTCAAATAAATTTGGCTGAAAATATCAGCCTTAAAGGGGAAGGAAGGAAAAAAGAAGATGAATTAAATTACCAGACAAAAACAATACGTCTACCATTTATCTTCGTTTGGTATACATAATAAAATAAGAGTTGCATACAAATAGAAAGAATAGTTTGAAAGCTTTTCTGCAAATGTCTTTGTGTGTCGCAATTTGTTCATTGCAATTTTTATGCACAGTAATCAAAATTAATTTTCCCCAACCTCCTCTTCATGCTTTATATTGAAAAATTTACATATATTATTACGTTACGAACTCTTAAAGTGCACACTTATTTAATCGGTTAGCAGAATTTAATAGCTTATACAAAGTCATGTTTCTTGTTTTAATCGTATCATCGAACTGATTTACATCGTATCGTACTTTCTTTGACTCTGCAGCTAAAATCAAGTTAATATTGTTAATGCATTTTGTTAAAGATACATTTTTGGCACCAAACGAAAGCTAAAGGAATATTCTTTATATTTAAACGGCCGATTTGAAATAAAATTATATCATAAAAGGTCATTTTAGCATTTTAATAACTATATCTGCATTTTTTTTCGTTTATTTTAAAAGATAAGTTGGACAAAAATAAAAGCAAGAGATTAAAGAACTGAATATATCTATTGCCAAATCTATGCTAAATCGTGTTTTAACATATTGTATTCGCTACAGTAAATTTAAAACATACAAAAATTGGAAAAACTTACCTACATTTTCATCGATTCTAACATGTTTATATCTTTTTTCATCGTGTCTTAGGGGTCATCCATAATTGTCAACATTTTTCACGAGTTTGCAAAGAGCACTATAGGGGGAGGGGGTTTCAATTCAACATTTTGTCGGTACGTTCTTTAAACTTCCGGTAATGTGGATGTGCAGACTAGCAAAAAATGTTGACGTACTCTCTTGGAGGGAGGGAGGGGGTTTTCAAAAAGAGTGCTCTTTGCAAACTTGTGAAAAATGTTGACAATTATGGATGACCCCTTACTTCTTCTCACCAAAATAATATAAGTCAGTTGATCGGTGTGAAACCAGCAGTACCGGCCTCGTGTAAATAAAACCAGCAGTACCGGACTGGTGTTAAATTACAACCAGCAGTACTGACCTGGTGTTAATAAAACCAGCATTTCCGGCCTGCAGGTGTTAATAAAACCAGCATTACCGGCCTGGTGTTAATTAAACCAGCATTTCCGGCCTGATGGTAATTAAACCAGCAGTACCGGCCTGGTCTGAATAGAACAGCAGTACGGTCCTCGTGTTAAGAAAATCAGCATAACCGGCCTGGTGTGAATGACACCTGCCGTACCCGCCTCCTGTTAATAAAACCATCAGTTCCGGTCCCGTGTTAATAAAACTAGCAGTACCGGCTTGGTTTGAATAAAATCAGCAGTACCCGCCTCGTGTTAATAAAACCAGCATTAACGCCTTGGCTGAATAAAACCAGCAGTACCGGCCTGGTGTTAATAAAGTCAGCTTTACTGCCTGGTCTAAATAAAAACGGCCTCGTGTTATTAAAACCAGCAGTATCGGCCTCGTGTTAATAAAACTAGCAGTAAGGGCCTGGCCTGAATAAAACCAGCAGTACCGGCATTGTGTAAATAAAACCATCAGTACCAGCATCGTGTTAATAAAACCAGCAGTCTGGTCTGAATAAAACCAGCATTACCGGCCTGGTGTTAATAAAACCATCATTCATGATTTTGAAAACATTATACAGTATTGATGGTTTACAATACAACCTGTGATTGATGATGCTTTGTCCCTCGACAATGCTAAATTTGGTGACTATTTGCATTCAATTTACCCTAGCGAGCTTGACATTAAAGACAAAACTAATACACTAAAGTCAGCCTCTTCCTTTCCTTAGAACTACTTTTAGAAATAGAACTTGCGTTACGTATGTTCGACTATATCCGGATTTGTAACTGTCCCTTGACTTTTGGCTCTTGTTGTTCGGGTCGGTTTTCTTTGCTATTTTTTCCCTACATTATCGATGGATTATATACAACCTATAGTATCGATGATTTTGAATACATCCTATTGTATTGATGATTTGAAAATAATATACAGTACAGTATATACAGTATTGGTGGTTGTGAAAACAACCTACAGTAGTATCGATGGATCGGCAAACAACCTACAGTATCGATGGATCGGCAAACAACCTACAGTATCGATGGATCGGCAAACAACCAACAGTATCGATGGATCTGAAAACAACCTACAGTATCGATGGATCGGCAAACAACCTACAGTATCGATGGATCGGCAAACAACCTACAGTATCGATGGATCGGCAAACAACCTAAAGAAGTATCGATGGATCGGAAAACAACCTACAGTATCGATGAATCGGCAAACAACCTACAGTATCGATGGATCGGCAAACAACCATAAAGTATCGATGAATCGACAAACAACATACAGTATCGATGGATCGGCAAACAACCTACAGTATCGATGGATCGATAAACAACCTACGGTATCGATGGTTCGGCAAACAACCTACAGTAGTATCGATGGATCGGCAAACAACCTACAGTAGTATCGATGGATCGGCAAACAACCTTCAGAATCGATGGATCGTCAAACAATCTACAGTATCGATGGATCGGCAAACAACCTACAGTATCGATGGATCGGCAAACAACCTACAGTAGTATCGATGGATCGGCAAACAACCTACAGTATCGAAAGATCGGCAAACAACCTTCAGTATCGATGGACCGGCAAACAACCTACAGTATCGATGGATCGGTAAACAACCTACAATATCGATGGTTCGGCAAACAACCTAAAGTAGTATCGATGGATCGGCAAACAACCTACAGTATCGATGGATCGGCAAACAACCTACAGTATCGATGGATCTGCAAACAACCTACAGTGTCGATGGATCGGCAAACAACCTACAGTATCGATGGATCGACAAACAACCTACAGTATCGATGGATCGGCAAACAACCTACAGTATCGATGGATCGGCAAACAACCTACAGCGATGGATCAGCAAACAACCTAAAGAAGTATCATCACGTGTTCATGCCTACTTTTATTCTTAACCAATTAGTTTTACACTTGAAGTAACAGATGATGTGGTACTTTGCTGATTTCTCCGCTATCTTCTATCTTGCATGCTAAGCGGACGATATATGCAACAAATTCGAAGTTTAGTATGCATGGTTTCTATAACATGCTTTTGAATTGGCGAAGCAGAAAGAGAACGAACAATGCCTTATCTAGAGTTGTGATATTATTAAATACATAACAGCTGTCATTTTTGTAAACTGCTCACTTTATTTTCTTTAAAGATCGGCTGGTTATGCTGGGTAAGTACTTTACATGTACACTATAAGTTTTAAAAGGTTTAAGTTGGAATAATGAATTCACTAGTTGCATGTATATAATCATTAGTTAAATTGGGTTAGTATAAAACGTCAGTGCGATGTATTTACTCCTTTTCTATGGTACGAAAGACATTGTATCAACTTTGCAAATGTTATATATAATCATTTCCTATTGACATGTTATTCATGGTAAGTTAAAGACTTTGGCGGCAAATATTGGCAGTGAAAAATTAATATTTCCTTTACCCCTTTTGTAGGTTTGCAGACTTTCTATTATTTGTACAATTTTCAGAAGGTCAGTAATGTTGAGTCAGTTGTAAAAAATATAGTATAATATTCTTCTGCGTGTGCTAACATACACACGTACTGAGTTCTGGGGTTTATTCCTCTGTGAAATGAAACGCAACGGATTCTTATCATTAAGGGAAAAGAACAAGCTGACAATTCTGAAATGTAATTTAAACATTTTTTATTCATTATACACTGTAACAAAACATGTGCATTGATTTTTCTATAAATATAAAAAAAAACGTTCATAAATTAAACAATCGATTTGTGCAGGTATATACTTACGATATAAAATAGCGTGATATGAATATTTTATTTAATAATTATTGAGTATTTTTATAGTTTAACCTGACAAACTCAAACCGTGTGCAGATTGTGGAGGTAGGCCGTATTTTTCGCAAAATTCATAGTAAACTCATACAATTTTAACTTGTAACATTTAATACAAAATTTCTATCTATATTCAACAGCCAGTGGTTACCGCCTCCGTTGCGGTTTGGGCGAGTATGAGGGAACCACATCGTTATTTTTTACAAGCAACAACCTTAATTTTTAAATTTGATCCCTAAATACACGTACATACTATGGTAGCTATAAGGAGAATCAGCTCTCGTTAATAACTCAGGAGTGCACACTGTAAGACTATAATATATATAAAACACCTACACAGAATGGCACCTTTTAGGAAAAGCTTAACAAGTTTTGTGTCCATACTTGTACCTAAACATGTTTGTTTTTAATAGGAAGGCTAAGACATAAGGCAGCGGTATTTGAGAATAAGCATCTGAGTTTATCGACGATATCTAACTGATAGAAGACAACCAAACGTCAGTAAACTTTTGATGTAGATAATACCAACCCGTCACTTTTTGTTTAAGAAGCAAAAATAATAAGGTTTGTTAGGTTAAATGACGGACGGACTGCGTGCCCTTTAGCCTTTTCAGATCTATTGTGTTGTCTTTATTAGAAATATAATTCAGACTACACACCGGGAGTCCAAATCTACGTCAGAAAATCTGTTGTCAATGAATTGCAACCAAGCACACCTTGCTCTTATTCTAGTTCTAACTAAAAATCCTGTTTAAAAGCCGATAATGAGCATAAAAAAAGATTACTTTGAGCGAACCAAAACAATATCAATGATTTATCTTACTCAATTTTGACAGAGTCCCAATAGTAAAGTACAGATTAGATGCGCAATTGATTTCTCATAGATACAGATTGATTTTTAAATCAACAGTTTTGCAGAGCATTTTACAAATTATAACTGTATTAGACAAAAATAGCGGACTAATTTGCCAAAAACTCAAGAACGTCATTTCATTTAAATCATGCCGCTCACATAACGTATCGAACTTCCTTGAATATTTCCAGGCGTGGATCTCAAATTGTCGTTTATCTTCCAAATTACTGTTTAATTTGAATTAAACAAAACGGGTTTTTAGAAAATAATGTTATTGTATATCACGTGATGAGTTTTGATTGCCTCGACGAACATGCGACTATGGAAAACTACAAAAGTTTTTTTTATGTTCCGATTAAAAAATGTGTAAATATTTTTTAATGTAAAGTAACATGTATGACAGTGTTCGCAATAAACACTATTTCAAGAATAATATTCAATACTAATAGCTAAAACTTCTATTACTGCAAGCTGCTCTCTTTAGCAGATGTAAGATCCATTAAATACACTCATTATTTTGTTCCATTACATAAAAATTTATAGCTTTAATAGTAAAAACTCCATTGCAGATTGTAACATAAGCAAAATATTTTAATATCTTCGCCACAAAATGTTTTGAAGGTACATGTTTATATATATAGATTTTGCTTATGGTTGCCCGGTAATGTACGCAATGTTTCCGATTTCGCTGCGATTCAGATTTCACAACGATCCGTTTTTATCAATAGTTCTGTGGTGTTTGTATACAACTATTGACCAAGTATTTAAAAACTGACTTTGTATAAATACAAATAAAATTAAAAAAGAACTGTATGCTAATTGTTCTGTTGTTTGCCATACAATCTAGCAAGCCTATAGATGTTGTTTCGTATCAATGAGGTCTGTTAGCTATGTTATGGAGTCATGCCGCTATTTGTCAGCTATATCACAGAGTCATGCCTCTCTCGGTCAGCTATATCATGGAGTCATGCCGCTATCTGTCAGCTATATCTGTCAGCTATATCATGGAGTCATGCCGAAAAATCTAAGTATGCTCAACAAAGTCAATAACACAACTTCATACCCACACGGAGGAACATGTGCCGATACGATTTTAATTTATACATATGTCGAAATAAGATTTTGAGGAACAAATTTAATTACTTGTTAAGAGAAATTCGATCCCTCTTGTGTTCGATAGCATACAATTCCCTGAACTTTTCTCGGTCTTGATTTTTTTGGTAATAAGCATTAAAATTGGCGACGATCATGGCAACTGGCATTGCTAAAACAATTATTCCACATATAGCACATAATGATCCAATTACTTGTCCTAGAGCTGTTTTTGGCACGTGATCACCATAGCCAACGGTTGTCAAGGTGATAATTGTATACCACATACTGGTGAGCATGTTCGGAAACGTAGTTGGTTCATTGTACTCTGCATAGTAAATACAACTTGCGAATAAAAGAGCAAACAACAGAATTGTAAACAGAAGTAGAAGAAATTCTTTCATACTCGATCTTAGTGCGAGTACTAAAACATAGAGTCCACTGAATTGTCTGGCTAATCGAAAAAAGCGAAACAGTCTAAAAACTGTAACGCTGTATGTTATCCCGTACAAAATCACAATATCGTACGACATCAAAAACCAACTTGGATTTTTTTCTAAGACAAAACGTACAACAATCGCAACAAATAAAATTACGTCCAGTATATTCAACCAATCTTTAAAAAACTGCTTTTTATCAGGACAAATTGCTATGCGGACGAACAACTCCAATGAGAAAAATAGTGCAAGAAATAGATCGGTCGCAGTCATCCACATAGGAAATTCTTGGGTTCCCATATCAATTTCCTTTTGATTATTTGTGTTGATACGAAGGAGCTTGTAAATCTCTGTCTTGTTCAAGTTAGTTTGGAAATCTCTGTCTCCATCTTTAAGCTCTGCTATAGTATGGAAGATGGCCAGCAGTGCTGATATGAACACACAGAGAAAGTAGATCCAGTTATATACCTACAATAACAAAAACGATTTAACAAAAATCCCATCAATCTCACATAATCTCATTTGCTATTTATATATAAATTAGTGCAACCAGTTGACATGTGCTAATAACATGGTCATTTTTAGAACCAGTTGATATATGACCAACATGATTAAGTTTGGAACCAGTTGGCATATATTAATGTTTTGGTTCTGGAAACAGTTGACATTTGCTTAATAACCTGGTATCGTTTTGGAGACATATGATTGTTATCTGGTTAATGCAACCATTTTGTTATATATGCCCATAACATGAAAACGTTAGGAAACAGTTGATATTTGATTAAAACTGGTACTTTTGGGAACCAGTTGATACATGATTATAACCTTATAGCTTAAGTACAAGTTGTCATGTGCTTATCATCTGGTCACATTTGAAACATGTTGGCATATTCTTAGTATTGTGTTTACTGTGAAACCATTTGGTATATGCAAATATCATGTACTTTTTAGAAACTAGTTTACATGTCAGTATAACTGCATAACGTAAATTGTAACAACCGTGCACATAACACTAAGATTGATCGATGTCTGATGTCAATTAGCATAAAAAGAATGATTGCTGTATTTCTTTTTCATACAAACTTTAACAAACTATTTTTCTTTTGCTGATACAACCAATTAACTTACTCGTTTTCTTACTTACTCAGATTCTATTCCCTTCAGAACTGAATTAACCACTGAAAGTCTTGACATTTTTGGTTTTTATGACGTCGAGTATTCTTTAATTTCGAAAACAGGATGTTTATCATGAAGAGAGAATTTCTAATACTAATTAAGGATCAATCTTACATGGACAAACTATCGGACTTCGTTACTAAGATACTAACAATGTACTTAACAGCGGTTGTACTCAAAATGTTCTTTTGAGTAAATCATATTGTTTACGTCACAAAGTTCGTTGACTTGTCAGGATAATTAAAAAAGCCTATATTTCCGTTGATATAACCTCATTTTAAACAGTGTCAGATCAAATGTAATCACAAAACAAACCAATCCTTTTTACGACAAAAGCAAATGTATAAAAAACTTAATATGAGAAAATTAGTTTTTCAATACATTTCCCTTGTAATGATACAATTGGTAGACTGCGCATTGATTAACAATCAATTTCAAGGAAGTAACAGAAAAGAATCGATTAAGACATTTTCCAAGAAATTTTACATCGCGGTTTAAAAAAAACCCAATACTTTACACTCACACAAGTGTTGCCTTGGAGAATATCCGTTCACTATAACAAATTTTACAACGAAATACGGAAATCCTAAACTATCCGACGTGGATTCTATGTAACTGCAATGATATTCACTATAAAGTCTTCAAATGGAAATTGCTTTAAAATAAACTGCTAATTCTCGGATCTTATGGGAGGTGCCGAAATATTTTTGTTCAACATGTCATTTGATTGACTGAGACCATACTGAGAGCGCTTACGGCGATCACCCAAAGAGTTGCTCATCGTGTCCCTATGTGTCGAAAAGAAAGAGACCCTCTCTTTGGTTAGGTTGTTGGGTCATCGAACATCACAGGAATACGGACAGCGGACCATATTGGACAACATGTTTGGATAGTGCCACCTTTACTTCATGAAAAGACCACTTATGTAGGTTTCTTAAACGAGTAGGCTCATAGTAAGCCGCTACAAAATACAAATTATCGCCCTACCCATTACTATGTCCCAGTCAAAATGTTGTTCCCAATTTCCCCCTTTGTTGCTCGCTGGGCGATAAGCAAACAATCAATTAATCAATCTTTTGATTTGCATTTGTTTTTTTTAAACCCAGACTGATGGTGACAATTATATGTTTATTTCTGTATTCAAGGTGCTAATGAACTGAATATGTACTTTTCAGTTCATGAGTTTTCTCTAACGAGCATACTAGTTTGATTGTCAATTCATATCATGCGATGCGATCATGTGTAAATACAAAATCAGATTTAACTCTATATGTGTATTTTATTGCATGTTACAAGATCATCCGTTTTAGTTTCTGTGTTGTAAAATAATGTTCACTTTATCGATTTCCATTGCTTAGATCTCGACGTAGAAATATTAGTTGCTGATATCAAGAGTTTAAACGTCCTCGGGGAATATATAATTAAATTTTAAATTTTAATACTGTAAATCCAACAGTGGAACTCGAACAGATGTTATTATTATTATTATTATTATTATTATTATTATTATTATTATTATTATTATTATTATTATTATTATTATTGTTATTATTTTTTTTTCAAACTCACAATTGTTATTACTAGTGGATACAAAGGGGACGGGACGAACGTTTCTACAATTTACCCCTTTTTTCTTATCAACTAACTTGAAAATGCAACTGGAGATTTATAAGGAGAATTCATATTTGTCGAGTTCGACCTTGTTGACCATTACCGTTATTATATAATTACACATTTATATCCCCCTATTTTTTAAATAATGGGTCAGACACAGTTCATTACATTAAGAGAATGTAGCGGACAAATCCCTTAAACATGCAGTTAATCATTAAAGTTTTTCCATCTCTAAATTACCAAATTTATATGCGTTTAACCTTTAAACCTGTGCAGTTCATGTAATCATAGTTTCTTAAAATTGCCCTACGAGCACCCCTAACTTTAAAATAAATTCCATGATTATCAATCTTTCTTATCTCAGGACAGAATAATAATCTTCTAATATTAAAGAAACTCTATCGTGACATAAGACTACAAAATCCATCATCCTAGTTTTGTATTTTGTCCCAGATGAACCATTACAACTATTGTACATCCTTCCCAGGCGCAGTATTGACGTCATAATGATTCAAAACAGAAAGAGTTAGGCCGACGTCATTGTTTAGATGTGAAATAGGTTTAATAAATAGAGTATTGCAAGCGGGCTCTATGCGAATTAGAACATGGTCAGACAAAATCTGGAATCAATTCTATCGCCTTGAAATCTGACAAACTGTTTTTCATGTGAATTTTGTGGTTTATCAACCGCTACGTTAAGTGTATAAAAGGACAGAGTTTAAAGCTTGAATTCATCATAACGTTAAAATGCTGCTATGCGAAGTTTATACCTTGCTACTTGAAATATATCGTCATTGGCCGTCTCCAGTCCGGACTATCCCAAAGCAAGATTGAACGAATTGAAAACCAGAGCACAATTTTTCTGCTGTGGAAAAGATTCCAGCCAACTGGCTTTACCAATAACTCCGCGAAACGTGGGTGAACTCGCATGTCGACTGCTGAACAAGATTGCTGCATCTGGGATTTTCATCTAGGGAATCAAACTGTTGCCGCAACAGCCACTGCCGTCGGAATACCGGGGTTGATAAGAAGCAGCTCGCACAGTCCGCAGCGGACTCCGATAATATGGCATTAGACCTAGAAGGTCGTATTTTGGAATAGTTTTGATTAATTCAGGTAGAAATTCAAAGCAAACATGACAGTGTGATTATAATTATTTATTCTAAAATATTTGCTACTGTGGGAGAACACTCCATAAGTTAGTTTAACCTGTGTCTTATCATTTTTGCTGATTGTTTTGCAAATAAAATATTTTTAAACTAAAACATTCCTAGGAAAAAAGAAACGAAATGAAAGCAAGCAGTATTTTGGCTATATTTAGGATGTATACAAATTAACAAATATTACATAAATACGATGAGCACACTATTCTTGACATCTTCAAAAGGGGTCCTTAACGTCCAAGGAGCATAGCATCCAATATAGTAAAACCTTATGTAGAAACGTACTGGGACCATAGAGATCAGCTCTAAATGGTTGTCATGATATTGGAACAAATTCTGTACATTAATTTGTATATGTTACATGTACGCACATGTTGTGGATAATTTTCGTGGTTCAATAAAACGTTTCTTTTTTAGTGAGACTTAATTTCGAGGTTTCAAATTTCAAAGTGCTTTAGGGTATTTGTGTGGTGGAGGGTGATTATTGCCTTTCGCTGTTTGGTTGTCACGAAAATTATAATCCTATGAATACTAATTTTTTTAGTACTTGTGTAATATTTGGCAAGGTGGCATCATGCCTCAGAATACTGTGTACCATATGATATGGTGGAAGAATGTCTTAGAATACTGTGTAACATATGACATGGTGGCAGAATGTCTGAGAATACTGTGTAACATATGACATGGTGGCAGAATGTCTCAGAATACTGTGTAACATACGACATGGTGGCAGAATGTCTCAGAATACTGTGTAACATATGACATGGTGGCAGCATGTCTCTGAATACTGTGTAACATATGACGTGGTAGCAGCATCTCTCAGAATACTGTGTAACATGTGATATGGTTGCAGCATATATTATGTCTTAGAATACTGTGTAGCATATAACATGATGGCAGCATGTATCATGTCTCAGAATACTGTATAACATATCACATGGTGGCAGAATGTCTCAGAATACTGTGTAACACATGACATGGTGGCAGCATGTGTAAGAATACTGTGTAACATATGATATGGTGGCAGAATGTTTCAGAATACTGTGTAACATATGACATGGTGGCAGCATGTCTCAGACCCCTGTGTAACATATGACATGGTGGCAGAATGTCTAAGATTACTGAGTAACACATGACATGGTGGCAGAATGTCTCAGTATACTGAGTAACATATGACATGGTGGCAGCATATATCATATCTCAGAATACTGTGTAACATATGATATGGTGGCAGCATACCTCAGAATACAGTGTAACAGATGACATGGTGGCAGCATGTCTCAGACCCCTGTCTAACATATGACATGGTGGCAGAATGTCTAAGAATACAGAGTAACATATGACATGGTGGCAGCATGTCGCAGAATACTGTGTAACATTTGACATGGTGGGATCATGTCTCATGCCTCAGAATACTGTGTAACATATGACATGATGGCAGAATGTCTCAGAATACTGCGTAACATATGACATGGTAGCAGAATTTCTCAGAATACTGTGTAACATGTGATATGGTTGCAGCATATATTATGTCTTAGAATACTGCGTAACATGTGATATGGTTGCAGCATATATTATGTCTTAGAATACTGTGTAGCATATAACATGATGGCAGCATGTATCATGTCTCAGAATACTGTATAACATATCACATGGTGGCAGAATGTCTCAGAATACTGTGTAACACATGACATGGTGGCAGCATGTCTAAGAATACTGTGTAACATATGACATGGCGGCAGCATGTCTCAGAATACTGTGTAACATATGACATGGTGGCAGCATGTCTCAGACCCCTGTGTAACATATGACATGGTGGCAGAATGTCTAAGATTACTGAGTAACACATGACATGGTGGCAGCATATATCATGTCTCAGTATACTGTGTAACATATGACATGGTGGCAGCATATATCATGTCTCAGAATACTGTGTAACATATGATATGGTGGCAGCATACCTCAGAATACAGTGTAACATATGACATGGTGGCAGCATGTCTCAGAACCTGTCTAACATATGACATGGTGGTAGAATGTCTCAGAATACTGTGTAACATTTGACATGGTGGCAGCATATATCATGTCTCAGAATACAGTGTCACATATGACATGGTGGCAGCATGTCTCTGACCCTATGTAACATATGACATGGAGGCAGAATGTCTAAGAATACTGAGAAACATATGACATGGTGGCAGAATGTCTCAGAACACTGTGTAACATATGACATGATGGCAGCATGTCTCAGACCCCTGTGTAACATATGACATGGTGGCGGAATGTCTAAGAATACTGAGTAACACATGACATGGTGGCAGCATATATCATGTCTCAGAATACTGTGTAAAATATGATATGGTGGCAGCATGGCTCAGAATACAGTGTTACATATGACATAGTGGCAGCATGTCTCAGAACCTGTGTAACATATGACATGGTGGCAGAATGTCTAAGAATACTGAGTAACATATGACATGATGGCAGAATGTCTCAGAATACTGTGTAACATATGACAAGGTGGCAGCATGTCTCAGACCCCTGTGTAACATATGACATGGTGGCAGAATGTCAAAAAATACTGTGTAAAATATGACATGGTGGCAGAATGTCTCAGAATATTGTGTAAAATAGACATGGTGTCAGAATGTCTCATGTTTCAGAATACTGTGTAACATGTGATATGGTTGCAGCATATATAATGTCTCAGAATGCTGTGTAGCATATATCATTGTGGCAGCATGTATCATGTCTCAGAATACTGTATAACATATCACATGGTGGCAGAATGTCTCAGAATACTGTGTAACATATGACATGGTGGCAGCATGTCTAAGAATACTGTGTAACATATGACATGGGGGCAGCATGTCTCAGAATACTGTGTAACATATGACATGGTGGCAGAATGTCTATGAATACTGTGTAACATATGACATGGGGGCAGAATGTCTAAGAATACTGTGTAACATATGACATGGTAGCAGAATGTCTCAGTATACTGTGTAACATATGACATGGTGGCAGCATATATCATGTCTCAGAATACTGTATAACATATCACATGGTGGCAGAATGTCTCAGAATACTGTGTAACATATGACATGGTGGCAGCATGTCTAAGAATACTGTGTAACATATGACATGGTGGCAGAATGTCTCAGAATACTGTGTAACATATGACATGGTGGCAGCATGTCTAAGAATACTGTGTAACATATGACATGGGGGCAGCATGTCTCAGAATACTGTGTAACATATGACATGGTGGCAGAATGTCTAAGAATACTGTGTAACATATGACATGGTGGCAGCATGTCTCAGAATACTGTGTAACATATGACATGGGGGCAGAATGTCTAAGAATACTGTGTAACATATGACATGGTGGCAGAATGTCTAAGATTACTGAGTAACACATGACATGGTGGCAGAATGTCTAAGATTACTGAGTAACATATGACATGGTGGCAGAATGTCTAAGATTACTGAGTAACACATGACATGGTGGCAGAATGTCTCAGTATACTGTGTAACATATGACATGGTGGCAGCATATATCATGTCTCAGAATACTGTGTAACATATGATATGGTGGCAGCATACCTCAGAATACTGTGTAACATTTAACATGGGGGCAGAATGTCTAAGAATACTGTGTAACATATGACATGGTGGCAGAATGTCTAAGATTACTGAGTAACACATGACATGGTGGCAGAATGTCTCAGTATACTGTGTAACATATGACATGGTGGCAGCATATATCATGTCTCAGAATACTGTGTAACATATGATATGGTGGCAGCATACCTCAGAATACTGTGTAACATATGACATGGGGGCAGAATGTCTAAGAATACTGTGTAACATATGACATGGTGGCAGAATGTCTAAGATTACTGAGTAACACATGACATGGTGGCAGAATGTCTCAGTATACTGTGTAACATATGACATGGTGGCAGCATATATCATGTCTCAGAATACTGTGTAACATGTGATATGGTTTCAGCATATATTATGTCTTAGAATACTGTGTAACATGTGATATGGTTGCAGCATATATTATGTCTTAGAATACTGTGTAACATGTGATATGGTGGCAGAATGTCTAAGAATACTGAGTAACATATGACATGGTGGCAGCATGTCTCAGCATACTGTGTAACATTTGACATGGTGGGAGCATGTCTCATGCCTCAGAATACTGTGTAACATATGACATGATGGCAGAATGTCTCAGAATACTGCGTAACATATGACACGGTGGCAGCATGTCATCATGCCTCCGAATGCTGTGTAACATATGAGATGGTGGTAGAATGTCTCAGAATACTGTGTAACATTTGACATGGTGGCAGCATGTCTCATGACTCAGAATACTGTGTTACATATGACAAGGTGGCAGAATGTCTTAGAACACTGTGTAACATATGACATGGTAGCAGAATGTCTCAGAATACTGTGTAACATATGACATGGTGGCAGAATGTCTCAGAACACTGTGTAACATATGACATGGTAGCAGAATGTCTCAGAATACTGTGTAACATATGACATGGTGGCAGAATGTCTAAGAATACTGTGTTACATATGACATGGTGGCAGCATATATCATGTCTCAGAATACAGTGTCACATATGACATGGTGGCAGCATGTCTCTGACCCTACGTAACATATGACATGGAGGCCGAATGTCTAAGAATACTGTGTTACATATGACATGGTGGCAGCATATATCATGTCTCAAAATACAGTGTCACATATGACATGGTGGCAGCATGTCTCTGACCGTACGTAACATATGACATGGTGGCAGAATGTCTAAGAATACTGAGTAACACATGACATGGGGGCAGAATGTCTCAGAATACTGTGTAACATATGACATGGTGGCAGCATATATCATGTCACAGAATACTGTGTAAAATATGATATGGTGGCAGCATGGCTAAGAATACAGTGTTACATATGACATGGTGGCAGCATGTCTCAGAACCTGTGTAACATTTGACATGGTGGCAGAATGTGTAAGAATACTGTGTAACATACTGACTAACATATGACATGGTGGCAGAATGTCTCAGAATACTTTGTAACATATGACATGGTGGCAGAATGTCTCAGAATACTTTGTAACATATGACATGGTGGCAGAATGTCTCAGAATACTTTGTAACATATGACATGGTGGCAGAATGTCTCAGACCCCTGTGCAACATATGACATGGTGGCAGAATGTCTAAGAATACTGTGCAACATATGACATGGTGGCAGAATGTCTCAGAATATTGTGTAACATAGACATGGTGTCAGAATGTCTCATGTTTCAGAATACTGTGTAACATGTGATATGGTTGCAGCATATATCATGTCTCAGAATGCTGTGTAGCATATATCATTGTGGCAGCATGTATCATGTCTCAGTATACTATGTAGCATATGACATGGTGGCAGCATGTCTCAGAATACTGTATAACATATGACATGGTGGCAGCATGTCTAAGAATACTGTGACATGGTGGCAGAATGTCTCAGAATACTGTGTCACACATGACATAGTGGCAAAATGTATCAGAATACTGTGTAACATATGACATGGTGGCAGAATGTCTCAGAATACTGTGTTACATATGACATGGTAGCAGAATGTCTACGAATACTGTGTAACATATGACATGGTGGCAGCATGTCTCAGAATACTGTGTAACATATGGCATGGTGGCATCATGTCTCAGACCCCTGTGTAACATATGACATGGTGGCAGAATGTCTAAGAATACTGTGTAACATATGACATGGTGGCGGAATGTCTCAGAATACTGTGTAACACATGACATGGTGGCAAAATGTATCAGAATACTGTGTAACATATGACATGGTGGCAGAATGTCTAAGAATACTGTGTAACATATGACATGGTGGCAGTATTTCTCAGAATACTGTGTAACATATGACACGGTGGCAACAAGTCTCAGACCCCTGTGTAACATATGACATGGTTGCAGAATGTCTAAGAATAATGTGTACCGTATGACATGGTGGCAGCATATATCATGTCTCAGAATACTGTGTAACATATGATATGGTGGCAGCATGTCTCAGAATACAGTGTCACATATGACATGGTGGCAGCATGTCTCAGACCCTATGTAACATATGACATGGTGGCAGCATGTCTCATGCCTCAGAATACTGTGTAACAAATGACATTGTGGCAGCATGTCTCATGTCTCAGAATACTGTGTAACATATAACATGGTGGCAGCATGTCTCAGAATACTGTGTAACATTTGACATGGTGGGAGCATGTCTCATGCCTCCGAATACTGTGTACCATATGAGATGGTGGCAGAATGTCTCAGAATACTGTGTTTTATGACATGGTGGCAGCATGTCTCATGCCTCAGAATACTGTGTTACATATGACAAGGTGGCAAAATGTCTCAGAACACTGTGCAACATATGAGATGGTGACAGAATGTCTCAGAATACTGTGTAACATATGACATGGTGGCAGCATGTCTCAGAATACTGTGTAACATATGACATGCTGCAGAATGTCTTAGAATACTGTGTAACATATGACATGGTGGCAGCATGTCACAGTATTCTGTGTAACATAGGACATGGTGACAACATGTCTCAGAATACTGTGTAACATATGACATGGTGGCAGCATGTCTAAGAATACTGTGTAACATATGACATGGTGGCAGCATGTCTCAGAATACTGTGTAACATATGACATGGTGGAAGCATGTCTCGTGTCTCAGAATACTGTGTAACATGTGATATGGTTGCAGCATATATCTGGCTCAGAATACTGTGTAGCATATAACATTGTGGCAGCATATATCATGTCTCAGAATACTGTTTAACATATGACATGGTGGCAGAATGTCTCAGAATACTGTGTAACATATGACATGGTGGCAGCATGTCTCAGAATACTGTGTAACACATGACATGGTGGCAGCATGTCTCAGAATACTGTGTAACGTATGATATGGTGGCAGCATGTCTCAGAATACTGTGTAACATATGACATGGTGGCAGAATGTTTCATGTCTCAGAATACTGTGTAATTTATGATAAGGTGGCAGAATGTCTCAGAATACTGTGTAACAAATGACATGGTTGCAGCATGTCTCAGAATATTGTGTATCATATGACATGGTGGAAGAATGTCTCAGAATACTGTGTAAGATATGACATGGGGCAGAATTTCTCATTTCCAGAAAAATTAATCATATGTCATGGTTGCAGCATGTCTCAGAATACTGTGTAACATATGACATGGTGGCAGCATGTCTCATATCTCAGGATACTGTGTAACATTATGACATGGTGGCAGCATGTCTCATGTCTCAGAATACTGTGTAACATATGACATGGTGGCAGCATATCTCAGAATACTGTGAAACATATGACATGGTGGGAGCATGTCTCATGTCTCAGGTTACTGTGTAACATTTGACATAGTAGCATAATGTCTCAGAATACTGTGTAACATGTTGCATGGTGGCAGAATGTTTTAGAATACTGTGTAACATGTGACATGGTGGCAGCATGTCTCAGAATACTGTGTAACATATGACATGCTGCAGAATGTCTTAGAATACTGTGTAACATATGACATGGTGGCAGCATGTCACAGTATTCTGTGTAACATAGGACATGGTGACAACATGTCTCAGAATACTGTGTAACATATGACATGGTGGCAGCATGTCTAAGAATACTGTGTAACATATGACATGGTGGCAGCATGTCTCAGAATACTGTGTAACATATGACATGGTGGAAGCATGTCTCGTGTCTCAGAATACTGTGTAACATGTGATATGGTTGCAGCATATATCTGGCTCAGAATACTGTGTAGCATATAACATTGTGGCAGCATATATCATGTCTCAGAATACTGTTTAACATATGACATGGTGGCAGAATGTCTCAGAATACTGTGTAACATATGACATGGTGGCAGCATGTCTCAGAATACTGTGTAACACATGACATGGTGGCAGCATGTCTCAGAATACTGTGTAACGTATGATATGGTGGCAGCATGTCTCAGAATACTGTGTAACATATGACATGGTGGCAGAATGTTTCATGTCTCAGAATACTGTGTAATTTATGATAAGGTGGCAGAATGTCTCAGAATACTGTGTAACAAATGACATGGTTGCAGCATGTCTCAGAATATTGTGTATCATATGACATGGTGGAAGAATGTCTCAGAATACTGTGTAAGATATGACATGGGGCAGAATTTCTCATTTCCAGAAAAATTAATCATATGTCATGGTTGCAGCATGTCTCAGAATACTGTGTAACATATGACATGGTGGCAGCATGTCTCATATCTCAGGATACTGTGTAACATTATGACATGGTGGCAGCATGTCTCATGTCTCAGAATACTGTGTAACATATGACATGGTGGCAGCATATCTCAGAATACTGTGAAACATATGACATGGTGGGAGCATGTCTCATGTCTCAGGTTACTGTGTAACATTTGACATAGTAGCATAATGTCTCAGAATACTGTGTAACATGTTGCATGGTGGCAGAATGTTTTAGAATACTGTGTAACATGTGACATAGTCGCAGAATGTCTCAGAATACTGTGTTTGAGCAAAGCCAAGAAACAGCACGGCACGTCCGCAGATGGAGGACTGGGAAAAGTTTTGGGTTCAGTTGGAGTGAGAAAGTTTAAGATCAATATGTTATGACTTGTTTACGTTATTTATTTATATTGACACTCAATCACTAAGGTCATTCGTTGGTCAGTCTGTGTCTAGATTTTTGACAAGAAACACCGCGATTTGTAGCGTTGCATTATCTTCTAGACTTGTATATTATTTTTTGTTTATGCTGTATCGTCATGTTTGTCGATGCGATATTTAATAAGTTTACTGGTTGGTAATCGCTTTAGGCTTAATGGTTTACTTTATTAAAGAGTAATGCAACCCAATTTGGTTTAAACAAAACTCAAGGAAAATATGATAAACGAAAATGTAACAAATAATTAGTTCATAATTATACAAAATCTGCGAATTCAATTGCAATTTACAGTTCCATTTGATGCCCTAAATTTTAAAAGTACAATTCGAAACAAATACACATAAAACCACAAAGTTCCAAGTCTGAGTCTGACCAATTTAATATGATTGAAGAAAACGAAATTATTAGCAAATAAGGTTTTTTTACAAGAGGCACATATACTTTGTACTAACACGTTTCATTGTTTGATTGAATTGTTGCTTACCGCCCAGCAGGAAGAACTATTTTCACGAGCATAAGTAAACACATCAAATAAGTTTGGCAGTTTAGAGATGGATGGACTACAGCTTGTGCATGGAAAATTGAAAAGTGTATAAATTATATGGAAAAAGAAGGCAGATTTATCCTTTTATAACGGCTAATCAAAAGGAGCGGGTCACTCCCAAAACACGGCACTCAGTATTGTCTGAGTGCAGACTTTTTACAACCAGACAACTCCTCATCAACGAGGTTTCTTTTATCCGCCACATTGGGACGCACTGTGCAGCTCAGTTGTCGAACCATATGTCCTGTAACCGTTACACAGTTACAATATTTTTTATTTAATTTAATTGCGAAATAACCAAATCCTGAATGCATAAATTCCGCGCTAAGTGCGTCTTCATATTAAAATTTAAATAACTTTTCTAATTAAAAAATAATCTAAGATTTTAGCCCGCGTTTAAGCTAAATAACTTAAGTCTACATGTAAAATTTACTCATCTACGTGAACTTATCTTTTTTTTTTCTTTTTTTTTTTGCACCTGAAGAGTGCTTCTTTTGTATTATTACTAAATTGCTAACAACGGGGCACTCGATTTGCTACATCGAAATTTAAATTAGCATTTGTATATATGTTCCTGCCACCTACAAACAACCACTGATATAAGTTAATATAAAACTCTATTAGACAAAAATTTACAAACACGTAAGACTTCCACAAACGTTTTAAATAACATACCTGTGCTACCCGGGAAGACCTTGGATTTGACAAACATTTCCATAATCTGCTCCTCACACTCTGAACCTGTTCCGATTGGTTACTAATGTCCATATCACTCTTACTGTCGTTAACGTTTAGACTCACATGTCCCTGAGTAAATTCGCGTCCCTCGTCTAACGCTCGCCTCAAATTCTGAATGACAATATCATCATTGCTGTATCTCACATAAGTTGAGTAGCAACATTCAGATATTGCTGTAACGGATAATCCCCAGTATCTCATTTCTTGATGCCATAACCCGCTACAAACATGATCAGGAAAATGTATTATGTCATTCCTATAAAAATCCAAGATTGTGTTAAACAAATCCGGGTTCCTGTCGAAAAAATAGTAGTTTTTATTTTTTCGGTAATAGGGCGAACTTTCAGTCAGTGACCCAAGCTTCGTGCTTGGGTATTTGTTTAGAGTTTCTCGAAATGTGACAAAAATTGTGCCTCCGACGTTTAAAGTCACTTCGTCTTCCTCCATTCTTGAAAAATTGCAATACACACCGCTATCGATTTCCTTTACTCGATGTTGACATTTTTATCTAATTATAAAAATAGCGGTAGCTAATAGCACTATCGCTAACAACTCGACCAAATTAATTATTTATTGATTCTAAAATGCCGAGGTAATGTTAGTGACAACGTACGTATTCAATTAAGTCATTTGTAGTCTTAATTTAATGATGTGAGCCCTAAGATAATAATAACGAGGCAGAAACGAAAACACAAATTTTGTTGCAAGCATCGTTTATTGATTAGCCATGAGATAAGCAGTAATGGATTTCAAAATACTGCATTTTCTTAATAATATTCTTATATATTTTAATTGTTATGATTTTATGTATGTGACAACAATACCTATTTCTACAGTTGAAGATCTTGACCAATCCACCGTAAAGCGTCTTAGATATTCTCTTCCTATGTCATATGTTTTCCTGTTGTAGCTAGCCGTATACGAATTACTGAGGAAGGTACAAGTTATGGCTATTACGAGTTGTGGTTTCTTGCGTTTATACAATGTAACGCCACACCAACTGAATTTCTGTTTTTCTGATTTTTAAAATTTTATAAATTGGGTCGAGCGAGCTAAAATTTTTTTTATTTTCTTATGATTTAAAAAAAAGAATTATATTTTGTAATTTTGGGTTTCAAAGTATGTACAATAACTTACTTTTTAACAATTCAGTATTGTATGTCCTATCCAAGATAATACATGTATAACTATCAAAGCATGAGATATAGTTGAAAGCAAACGAATGCCTGTCACATCTTCATTAGCAAAATGAATATGTTTATACCTTATATCATCATTTAATTTTAGAGGAATACATTTTAAAATGTCATAATTTAATTAGCCTTTTAAGCTGAAATATGATTTGTTTTAATAAAATCGAGCAACCCATATTATACGATATAACTTGCGTGACCTATGACCTATTCTTACGCCGTTAAAATTCAAATCGGTCATGATGCCATCGACTTCTTTACCATTAAAATTGTTAAGATTTATAGTTAAAATTAAATTATAAGGAATATTTCAAATTTCTCAACAGGTTATAGTCTATAACATGGTTTGGTTAAGTTTGTATCATTCATAAACCTCTTCTCGTTTTGTTCGGCGTAAACAGACCCAAACCATGTTATATCGTATAACTGGTTCAGAAATTCCTGAAATAAAATCAGTTATATCCCATTCATTGTATTTGCCTTAATATTCCCATTTAGTAAGTGACAGTTTCCTTTTAGAAAGGTCAGACAAACAAATTCAAAAAATATAAATACATGGTGTTCCATTATTCAAGATTTTAAAGACACCAAGTCCCATGCAAGCCATTAGAAAACAGGGTATGAACAATGTAAATTGATTGATTGATTGATTATTGATTGATTGATTGATTAATTGATTGATTGTCTTTACGTCCAGCGAGCAGTATTCCAGCTATATTCAAGACGAGAACGTGTTAACAAACAATAAATCAATTCCAACCGAAGGAAACAATTTTTGACTGCCACTGGATTTGTAGGGGGTATTGGTAGGGGCGGAAAATTTAGCCTTTTATAGCGGCTACATCGAACCTACTCTTATCGACATTTACTTAAATGGTCTTTATCGTTCAAGGAGCGTGGAAATTCCATACACTTTACCACTCGGCCACTGAGGCCTCTCTGATGATACGTACCAAACTTGTAAAAAAGAAAAAAAATATCGAAAATAAAAGCACCAACACCATAAATAGCCAAGAGTAACAAATATAAATAACACAAGCACCACGTATACAAATTGAGGGATATAATTAGGCCCTCCTGGTCTTCCAGATTTAATTCATAAATCCTGAGTTTATAATACGAATGGAATCGTACGTTGTAGGTGAACTTTTAAATACAAAATTAAGCAAAACAAAAGAATAATAATAATAATAATAAATACAACAGATAGCTTTTTACGAAGTTAAACCATATATAAACTTATTTTAAAAACAAAAAAACTATATCGATTTATGGAATGTGATAAATGCATTAACACGGTTCGTGATTACAATATTTGAATTAAACATTATGTGTTTTCCCTGAGGTAATTACAGAAGTTCATTCAAACTGCATATTAGATGCCATGGATAGGAAAATTGTCACAGAAAAAAAAATTGTAAACCTAAAATATAAGGTGTTTATCCTGCTTGTATGGTTTTATATATTACTGACAATTATTTTTGTTCATTTGTCGCGGTACTTATCGAGTAAACCAAACAAATTTTACCGTAAAGGTAATGACATGTGTTCCAATATCTGAATGCACTCAAAACACGAAAAAAGACCTCGCACACGTGGCATGAATGAATCCAGACGTGTGCAACGTGTGAATTGAGAGAGAACGAAAAAAATTGTTTCCAAACGTATGTATAATTCATAGTGTTCAATAAACAAAATAACGTAATCTGAAAAGACTGCAAGAGGGATAATGGAACCAGCCACCCCAATACTTAGTCTCCCCACGGTTTATAATAGAATAATCCACACGTGATCTCACTTCTTAGGACTGAATCAACGTTGTAATCGAACTACAGCAGATATAGAATCACTAAGTGCAATATATGCAAGATAATGGAATCGTCCACAGTTGACAGTGGAATCAACCAATGGCATATAATGCACCGAAGCCACAGATGATAACAGAATAAACCTACGTCTACTAAGGCAATCGCCAAAGAAATAAACTTGCGGACTGAAAATGATCTTGGCTTGCCGTCGATAGTCGTGTTCTGACAGAAAATTGTGCTCTTGTTGCGGCTAGTCAAACACTATGATCAAGCTTCACACAAATTTTTTTTTATGGCCTATGACAATCAATCGACAAATTCAACGGCGAGAAATCTCGTCGCTGCCCATTTATACTATCTAATTTGGAAAGTCAGAAATCACGTCATTAAGATCAACACATAATTGTGATAGACGCGTATGTCTAAAGAAAACATCATTATTTTCAGTAGTGCGGTGTATTTTCGTGAAGGAGAAAGGTAGTAAGTTTTATCTTAAAATAAGTATAAATCAGAAAAAATAGCGATTGATACAATTTGTTTGATTCAAAACCTTGTATCATCTTTATATGGGATACAAGATGAACTTTTGTCGCAACTAATTCTTGACGTCACAACGAATGGTATAACCAATGATTTATTGAATTACTCTCATATTCTATAAATGAAATATGACGTTATAATACGTGTGACGTTAGGGACGCGGGTTCGTTGAATGCTAAATTTTAAATTTTAAATATTCAGTTTTGTTTTGCCTGTTTATACTTTCTAATTTTAGATAAACTTATTACATACATTTAAGTGTAGGTATTACTACCTTTATTACCTCATGACACTTGCATACATTCCGCATCACAACTTAATGCTGCGCGTCTCGTAGTGATACGAATATACACAGCTGTCCCGACGTGATACAGGTAGTTGTACCTACACATAATGTATATACTGTTGATGTACGGATTATTACATTGAATTTTCACATTGTTCGCTTCGTACAAGGAACAATATGGAACTATAGTCTATTATCACATATTTAAGCCAGAGTTCTAATATGAAGTCCTGCTTTAGCTATGTAAACAAAGCTGTGTCAAATTCCCATTAATTTAGTTCGCACATGCGTAAGCTGAGTGTTTTGTGTAAATGTAAAAACTTATTTTAAAAATCCAGTTTGTTATCGGGGTTTTCGATAATTATCGTTATTGTTAATAATGCAGTTATATTCAGTCTGAAATCTGAGATTTGTATAATTTAACATGCATTATTTTTTTAGCAACTGTATGACATCCTTCATCAAGAACATATCATAGAGCCGTGACGTCACAAGAATTCCGACGCCATTGAACGATCACCTGAAAATTTCAAACTGGAACAATGCAATTTCATTAAGATTTCTCAATATTTTTGTTTAAAAGGTACGTACATTAAATTAAAAACGTGAACATATGTTTATGTCAATTTTATTTGCTTTTAACATACTGTTTTGGTTGATTGATTGATTAATGGTGTTTAACGCCCGAGCAGCAATATTTCAGCTATATTCAGGCGATGAACATGAAATGGATGATAAAATGAACATGAAATGATGATGAATGAAAATGGGATGGACACACGGAAAAATAGGGGTAACGGATTTTAGATTGCCAATGGCAAATGAGAGGATGGATAGGGTCGGGCAATTTATCCTCCTGTAGCGGGGTCGAAATCCATACGGTTTTGGGATATATCTTATCAGTTTCAAAAAACAGTATTACCACTGAAAGCGTCCTCTTAGAGCCGCTTCGAAATTTCAAAACAATTGTTAGACATATTGGAATCGAAATAGATTATTGCAATTGGGCTCTATGCTAATTAGAATATGGTCTGACCATGTTCTAATTCGCATAGAGCCCGCTCGCAATAATATATTTCTTAAACAATATTGAATCTTTTCATAAACAGATTTTTTGTAATTTACATTCAATTATATACAAAATTTAACAAGAAGAACATTTCGGGCACGTTTTTTCTGGACGTCAAAACTATTTCCCAGTATGCAATTATAGCATATGAATGCAAACATTATCGCATATAAATGAAAAATTATACATACTGAATAAAATTTATTGAATATAAATGAAAAATATAGAATAAAAATGATAAATATAGAATATAAAATTGATGAAAAATTATACCAATTGAATGGGAAAAAATAGCAATTAAATTGAAATTTTTACCAATGTAAATGAAAATTATTTCATTTAAACGTACAAATATACCATATAAATAAAAAAAATTATACCTATTGAAAATGAAAAATCGAATATAAATGAAATTATTGAAATTTTGCAACCAATATCATGCCATACATGTAATACACAGAATATATGTACAGCTAACGTTTTTTCTGGGAAAAAAATCTGGTGTTTTTTTCCAAGATGTCAATATTAATATAGATATACGTTACAATTATTGCAGCTCAGGGCATGCGATATCATGTTTTATATAGCACTTAAAAGAGATATCCAATGCGAATAACTGCCATAATTGATTTAATACATTCTTAAAATATATTGGTTTTATACATGTATAAACAAGATCACAAGTGATATTATTTCACTGCAATAACATGATTACAAGTGATATTGCATGGCTAGCTTGAAAGGTGACTTCATTCTTGTACTAAAATAGTCGGGGGCCTCGTTGTTGTTCAGGCAGTTCGTCTATTATTGGTCACGTGGTTTTAGCATCGAGTCTCAATGCGGGCAGGGTGCACTCGACTCCAATCTAAATGGACAAGGATTGTCAGTTTTTTTTACCGAAGGTCGGTGGTTTTCTCCCAATAAAAACCTGGACGCCATGATATAGCTGAAAAATTGCTGAATTAAACAATATTCAAACAAACAAAATAAAATAGTCTGAACGGGTGAGAAATACATTGCATAAATGGAAACTGAAAACAAAAAATGTAATTGATTAATTAACGACAGTTCGGGTTATAAAATGGAAGGATCACGTGGGTTTCGTGATCAAAATGAAAATAAAAAGAAGCACGCGAAATAAGAAACTATACAGTCGATAAATATTTAAACTTAATATAAACAAGTAAGTTCAAAACATTATCTAAACGCAATGAATATCTTTCAAAATCGTTTATCAATTTGCATTTGGTTTAGTTAGATTTAAGTGGCTCTCACGCCATATACAATTAAACATCTCTAAATAGCATAAAGGAATAATGCAGTAATTTAAGTAAACGCTATTTGCTCGATATAGCGGAGACATTGTGTTGTTATAATTAAATTGGAACGCGTGTAAGGTACACAGAACTTGGGTTAAAGTTTCAACCAGTGTACAGTGCGCTTGTACTAAACAGCGTAATCTATAGTGTTAGCTTAATATTGATAAATAATTCCATTACGTTATGTAATACCATTTACTGCCCACTGTTTGATCGTTTGTCTAATTGGATCCCAAGTAAGTTGATACGTGCAGCTATAAACAAATTCATATTCATTTCCAAAAGCTTTGTATGGCTCATTTTTTACGTTACTAAAACATTCTACAATAAGAGTGTGACTGTTAAATTGTGTTTTACTATTCTTCCGTAAATGGCCGACTTCTGGTACCAGCTGATCCAGTTCAGATGACCTCACTCTCACTCGTCTGTACTTCTTGAGTCATCAAATCAAATTGCACGAAACAATAACGTTGTTATGGTAACATAACAACTATCTGGTTTCACGTTTTCGTTTCGGGCGATCTGATTGGATTTCGGATATTAAACAGTGGAGAGTCTACCAGATATCACGATGTATAAGTTGATTTACGATAGCAATAGTTATTTTCGTGCGCTTTGGAAAAGACCGTGTGCTCTTCCACTCTCGATTGAGATTTGTTTATGTCTTTTAAAAGACATAAAATTTGTTATCACTCCTGAAGGACCACCGGTTACCCCCCCCCCCCCCCAAAAAAAAAAAAAATATTATGCAAGAACCTACTATTCTTCAGAAATTTCCAGCTTTATACTGGGCCAGTTTGGAAAAAAAAACTTGCAATCTTTGTCAAGAGCAGATTACACCATTCCGGCGGTCATACTCAAACTCGCAATCAGTGGCTCTTGAGCTGATCAATGGTAATGGATAACTAAGTAACTCACTATGCCAAATAGAAAAGAAACTGGACGGTTTATACAGGTGTCAGACAGTTTCCAAGACGACGGCGCTTTTTTGTTTTCTCATCGAAACCCCTGTCAGTTGTAAAAAGTAGTCTACGAAAATTAAAAAAGAAACCCCCGCCTTTGCTTTTCTGAAGTTAAATTTTCGAATATAAGTCTGAGAAGTAAATGTTCAAACATAAGATTGTGAAGCACATTTTTGACACGCTTCAATCTCTGGTTTTGTTTTGGTTCACTACAACATCAATCATTCCTTTTAATGTCTGTGGAAAAATGTGACGGCGGTACTCTGGGCAATGGTTATTCAATATTCACAATTAAGCCTCTGTCGATAGTCAACCAGTTTACTGTGGTTAATTTTTTACAAATAACCGGTTGAGTCCGGTATTGCAAAATACATCTTCTATTCAATCATGTGTTGTCAACAGCACAATACGGCACAATACGTCCTTTGGAAATCATAGCATGTAAAACAATCGGGTTGAAAATATTAGTTTTCTTATCAATAATTAAAACCGTGGATTATTTGTCAAAGACAGATATATTGTCTTTCACTGTCTGAAACTTTTGATTCTGTATTCTCTCAGGAGTTTCTCAAATAGATTGCTGATATCAAATCGATGTCTAATCTAAAAACATATAAGGTTATCAAGTTACCGCCGCTGTAATTGTGTTAATACACAAACTTAGACCATCGACGTGACAGTCTAGATAGATATGATATAAAATGAGCACTTTATGTCAGTCACGCTTCGCTAATTCATAAATTAAATGTAGGGCTCTAAAATATATTTGATACAAGTGACATGGGAGATGGTAATAAATTAAGTGGGGAGGTTTTTGTAGTAGAATGTTGGGAGGTTTTTGTAGTAGAATGTAGAGGCTCAACCGTAGATTGTCAGGAAAAACAGTAAAATTTTGATGGCGAGGTATTCTTAAATTATTGTCGAATTTCCTTTCCTATATTTATGTGTATGATTGCCTGTAAAGAAGGTCTTAGACAGGTATTCTGGCGGGCTACTGAACATTTGTACTTTTTTGATCTATCTTAAGGTTAAAACAAGTTAATATTGGAATCCGCTTGACCACTTGTAGTCTATTTATTTATTTATTTATTTATTTATTTATTTATTTATTTATTTATTTATTTATTTATTTATTTATTTATTTATTTATTTATTTATTTATTTATTTATTTATTTATTTATTTATTTGTACTCCTCTAACTCTGCGAATTTTATTGTACTTTATTGGAAATTTCAAAGAATTGATGTAGTAATACACAACCAAGATCATCCAATATTTAGTGATTCGGGGGAAATAATTACACATTTAAAAATAACTATTTAAGAAAAATTATTATTGTGAAATTTAATTCTTCGTAATGATTGTTGCCCTAACAGATAGATAAAACCATACAACAATATAAAATTTACTGTAACAGTGCAAATGTTTTTATACCCTGTGCTTGAAACGTAGAAGGTATATAGTGATAGGGGTGACCCTCTACTCCTCAAAGACAAATGAATGGAATTTGATTAAAAATTTTCACAGGGTCGTTGTCAATTGTTCACCTTTTTTCAGATTTTCTAATGTAGCAAAAATGGACTTTTGACAGTACACATCTCTTGTCCGCAACTCCTCCTACACTACTCTAGTGCCATTGTGCACATGATTTTTTTTATATTTTGATCAGAATGATATATGGGGCTTCCCATAACAAAGCAAAGACTTTGCCATTTTTGTGACATCAAAAGAGGGCGGTATCAATTAGCATTGTTTACAGTTGGTCTAGCTTTTTAACCGTGCATTTATAATGGAAATAAAGGACGCCATCGACATGTCAGATTGTTTACATAATTTCAAAAGTTTTGCTTTACATGTACTAATACAATGATTATTGAACGAATATTTTTTGCATGAATTATTTTGAATCCCACAAATCGCATATGTTGTTACAGATTTGGGCTCAGCGAATTTGAATCCATCCGCGAGTGTTATATCTGGATCCCGTTTTGTGTACTCGCCAGAATGTGCAATACAATATTTTGCTCGGCACAATATTCACGAATAATCGTGCAATAATTCTAAAACTAGTGTGTATGTAATTAGTGCGTTTGCTCGGAACAATATTCACGAATAATCGTGCAATAATCCTAAAAACAGAGTGTGTATGTAATTAGTATGTAAGTAAATATTATTACATGAATAGAATGTTACGTATTTTTGGTCGGTTGGTCTAAATAAAACGTCACAAAGATACCAAGGTTAGAACATTTAGTACGCCAGACGCACGTTTTTGGTCTAATCTATAGGCTCATCATTGGCGCTCACAACATTAAATTATTTAAAATCCAAAAATAATTAAAGAAGTTGTAGAGCTTTAATAATACAAATATTAAAAGCGTTATACCCGGTTTAAGGCATCCTACACATTGTGAATAGAACATTTTTAGAATTTAAAATATTTTCGAAATTTCAGGGCAAAGAATTTAGACTATGACCATATCACTAAAAGATGAAAAGATTCTCTTGTCAGCATCGCAGTGTAACTACTGTGCTGGTGATACCCCAGGAGACTAACAGTCCACCATCGACTCAGCTGTTGCAATTAAAGAGTCATACAAGATACCAAGGTTATAAAATTTATGACCCCTTCCACATCTTCATCTACATCATACGTTGTTCCATCAATTGCTGATGACTCGGCAACGGCGCAAACAACCTAAATGAAAAAAATGTATCTAAAATCATTTAGTTAATTAAAAAATCAAAATAAAAGGCAAACTAGAAATATTTACATACATACAACAAAATTTTAAGTCTGGTATTAATTAAATAATGTGAGTTTGGATAAGTGATTTAAACTGTTCAAAAGTACTTGCTTTGACTATGTTGACAGGTAAGGAATTCTAGAGTACAACTACTTAAGGAAAAAAACTGTATTTAAAGTAGTTTTTTGTAGTGGAGAAAGTTTGATATTGAAGGTTGTGTAAGTGTCTCGTGGCATATGTTGGAAGTATAGTTATGTATTGTGTTGGGTCTATAGCTACTAGTTGTTAGATATTTTGTATAACAATGTGGCTGCATGAATTGTCTACGTGAATTAAGGGTTTCCCATTGAAGATTGTCTTACACAAATGATACACTGAGATTTGCATTTATGGTATCTTCCAGTTACAAACATAGTGGCTCTTCTTTGTAGCTGTTCGTTTTGATTTATTGACTTTTGAGTATGAGGGGACCAAACAATTGAGCACTATTCTAAATTAGTACGATTGATGGATTTGTAGGCTGGGCTTTTACAAATCATAAAAGTTTCTTGGCTTTGCATGTAATGTCATTAATATGGTGGTTCCATGACTTGTCTTTAGAAATTGTAATTCCGATGTATTCAGCTGTATCAACTGACTATAGAGTGTGACCTTTAAGATTGTATTTATGACGAAATGGATTACGTGATCTTGTGATTGACATTTAGTTGCATTTTTGTGGGTGGAATAGCATGGCCCAGGTATGTTCCCAATAGGCATGCCTTGTTAGATCTTCTTGTAAGATTAAGCAGTCACTATGGTCTATAATAGATCGGTACAAAATACTATCATCTGCAAAAAGCCTTGTCTTAGAATAAACTGAGGGAGGGAGGTCATTAATGAAGATGAGAAACAAGAGTGGGCCCAGAACAGATCCCTGGGGTACCCCGCTAACTACTTGTAGCTTGCTAGAAGATACGCTATCGAGAACTACCTGTTGCTGCTGATCATGGAGAAATGATGAGACCAATTGCTTAGTGGAACTGCTGTTTCCATTATTGTTTAGATTATACAGGAGTTTTTAAAAGGGAGGGCCTTGTCAAAGGCTCTGGACACCAAACACGTACGCTAAAAATTGGAATTATGCTAAATTGCAACAGCACTAAAATTTTTTCCGCTGCACATTTTTTTCTAAAAATGTGGTCGCTATTGGGATTTACAAGCTTCAAAAACGCCTATTGGCTCCGCGACTATTACATTTTCTCTGGTTGATATCCCAATAGCAACCTATAGACTGTCAGCAATTGTATCAGTATCACTTTTTAATTTGTTACTTATTAAGGTGGGAAAATAACGAAACTATACATTCTTCAGTTCTTTTTTAATAATTCAGACTTTTTTGCTGTACACATAAGTAGTTTTTCTTCAAGCTTAATATTTATACTTGTGGCTTTTTAGAAACGAAAGTATTAAAATTTGAGTAGGTAGAAAGATTGGTATGTTCAATTTTATCTTTTACAAATATATAAAACTACAATATTTAATTTTCGCGATAGGCAGTAATTTTTGTAGACTTAAAATACATATTAAGTTTAAATACTGGATCCTGATCATGCGCAGAAAACACGACAATAAATCATAAATCAAAACTTGTATTGAATTTATCGTATTAGTTCATCAGTAATTAAATGATGCATCTTCTGTCCAAGAACATTTCATTGGATTTTACTGCTCGTATCTTCGGATACTGTTATCCTCTCAGGAATTTTCATAATGGATAGCTGATATCAAATCAATGTTTAACCCGAACACTGATAAATATTATCCAATTACCACTGCATCAGTTTTTGTTAATACAAACATGCAGACATTCTTTATGAAATACGCGAAAGATTTATTCTTATAGTAAAATAGGCATTTTAGAAGAGTCATGCTATGATTTATCAGTTTGGAACGCTACAGTGAATTTTTTTATTCAAGTAATAATACCAAAAAATAAGCCAGCCATATAAGCTTTACTGAATTTATGACAAATCTTTATAAACTTCAGAAAAATATGCATTTCCTGAAAGTGATGAGTCAACTTAAGTTTTCTTACAGGTTCTAGGTCGCAGATTATGAACCCAACTGTCGTTTCTCTACGTCACAATTTTGAAATATCAGGTAAATCCGTGATTATTAGGCCAATTTTTCTGCATTGTTTTAAAGTCCGTAAAACTAAATATCAGACCTATAAAATGCATGATTACCGGATCCAACATTATAGTCCAATACAGTTTTTTTTAGAGTAAATGGGATAAATGGTCGACATGAATGTATAATGAATAATAAATTCGTTGAAATAACAGTTTACTGTTTGCATCTTTGTTTTTTATGGCGTTTACCGCCAATTTCTGCATTTTCAGCTAAATCAGAGCGTCCAATCTTTTTTGTAGGAAGATGCCGGAGCACCTGATAAAAACCTCGGACCTTTGGCTGGAAAACTAGCAATCTTTGTTTATTAATGTTGTAGTTGAGCACCCTGCCCGCAGTGAGGCTTAAAACCCAAAACCTCAGTGCTGACAGGCAAGTGATTAAAAGTAGATGACTAACTACTTTAACCGCTCGGCCACCGTAACCCTGTAAATGTTGATTGTAAATTGAAACACCCCAGTACCTTCTTTTGATATTAAAACCATAATGTGTAAATCATACAGGCTTCTTTATCATTAATAAAAAATCAGACAGTGAAAACAAATATGACAATCTTAGAAATAGATCCACGATTGTCATGTTCATTTCCACTGTCTGAACCTGAGGCTCCTATGGAGTTTTAAAGATGAATTGTTAATATCCCATCGTTGTCGTAATCTTAGCATTAATGAATTAAATTACAGCCAGTGTTTATATCTTAGTTATCTCAAATATTCAAGGGACTTTGTTTCCTACCTGTATTTTTCAGTGACATTCACAATTTTGTTCCCGAGGCCCCACCGTTTTCCCGCCGATTCATAGTTGTTCTCGTCCTAAAGATAACTAAAATATTGCTCGCTGGACGCTAAGCAAACACTCAAGCGGTCAGTCAAATTTTCCTTTAACTAAAAAAAGATCTTTTTAAGAAAAGATGTTGTGTTTATATAATGTCTCAAGGAGGTCTGTTAGAGCTCTAGACAACGATTTAGTCAGAACATGAAAATATGATATGGTTCACACATCCGTTTCACTGACTTAAATATTTATCAGAGTTTTTATCAAATTTAAATATACCTAGAGTTTGACACTAAATGTTTCTGTGACCGTCATGTTTGCATCTCAGGACTGCTTTTTACGTGAATAACAGACAATCCACCAAAAGTGATTATGCATGATAAGGAAACCTCGAATGTGAATATTCAAATATTGTTTCTCTTTTATATCAATTAAGTAGAACACCTTTTGTGTATAAATAAACCATTAAAGAAAGAGAAATATATGGTCAGAGGTACTGATGTCCTGACAGCCCTAAGACGATCACTAACGGTTCTGCTCTTTAGGATCATTCCTGACAGAAGCGGTTACATAGTAAAGATCTGCTCTATGACCCCTTTAAGTTGTTTGAATGGTGTTTTAACGCCACTTTCAGCAATTTTTCAGCTATATATCATGGCGTCCAGGTTTTAATGTGGGAGAACCCCCGACCTTCGGTAGAAAAACTGAAAATCCTTGTCAATTAAGATTGGAGTCGAATAAACCCTGCACACAGTGAAACTCGAACCCGCAACCTCAGTGTTGACGTGATCAATAGTAGACGACAACCTTAACCACTCGGCCACCGAGGCCCCATGTGTGACCCATTTAGAACACCTCTATAAACGCAATTATTGGCTACTTTTGCGACACGTTAAAGCTGAACGACAGTCTATGGTTTACATAAATCCATTGTTAATAACAAGAAAATCAATCAATAACAATTCCTGCCGTATAAGAGTAATCTTAGGAGATGACCTTATGTATCGAGATCGAGGTCAGCGATTGTTATCGTATTTAGAAAATTTGTAAATCATGCAAGCTGTCAACAGTTAGATTTAAGATGCATCAATTACATGTCTGTTTAGGTGTGTTCACAGCACTACATAAAAGCAGAAATGTACCTCAGATGTGACACATCTGTTACGAGAACTGCACAGTATCTGATTTTGTCGCCACGTGCTTTGTTTGAACATTCAAGAAAAGTAAGGGATTGGACACAAGTTTTAACAACATTAGTAAAGTCTCCTCCCATAACACAGAAAATGAAACTAAATTGAAAATAAACAGTAACAAACTGGCAACTGAAGTAATGCAAGGTGTGATATAGCATGCATAACTATACGTTAATTATTACATCGTGAAACGTTTTGTTCCTTTGTGACTGAGTAATGAACACACTCAAATGTAGATATTCTGTTCACTGGAAAATTCTAAGTCACCAGCCAATAGAAGGTCTATAGATTCCCGTCTCGCATCGCATCGCATGCGAGACGGGATAAAAAATCAAAAGCTAAACTGCGGAAACCAGTCGTACTCAAGGATAACAGATAAACAATACTGTGTCTTGATTGGCTGCTAAATCGGGAGATTGCTGCCGATTGGCCAACAAATAAGCAGAGCTAAGTAAAGGATGAAAACCCTGCATGATTACGGGCACTCTCCGGCACAGAGAACATAACTGGTTCCCAGATATAACCTCTGCCACACGTCATCCTCCATTTACTGAGGAACTACATTTGTCGTCTGCCCGTGACGTTGGTAAACAAAGAACGATGTTTGTAAAATAATTCACGAGATCTTATTTATTTTTATATAGTCTTTTAAAACACTTTTGATACATTTTTACATTGAAATTACTGCGTTTGTACGCGAAGCTTATCCGCCATGAGAGATATCTCTCACAATGTCAACCAATGGTATGGCAGAGGTGATTGTGGTTGACGTAGGATACCCAGAATCCTTTGCGTGGAGATTGGATTACGGGGCGGTAGCAATCATAATAGGCTAAATCGGGAGAAAGCTGCCGATTGGCCAACAAATAACAAATAAGGAGAGCTAAGTTAGTGATGAAAACCCGGCATGATCACGAATCGGTTACGATGAAAAAAGGGAAAAATATGCAAGATAATGGGAACCAAACTGTTTTAAAGGAAAGTGGCATTGATTTGTGTATGTTTATCATAAAATGTATCGTAAAACTTAAACGGAAAAACACGGAAAAACACATGACTCCGCTTAGGAGAAAAATTTTAATTCTTCTCCCGATTACTGACAAAGTTCACATCAACTATCTTACCACGTATGATGCATCTAGAAATGCTTAGCACAGTGCATGCTTTAATTGCTGCCTCTCACCTATATTTTGCGGTTGCCTGATTTGGCTATATAAACATTGTGTACTTATAATAAAGTGATGTAAATAATAACAATGCATATTGCCATATAACATTAAAAACAGTACGTATTTTTGTCCACAAAGAAAAATAAAGCTTACAGACGGCTAGCTTTTTAGGAAAGCTAATACTTGTAGATTATAACCTTCTAATTAGCGAAATAGAACATTTCATTGAACATCAAATAACCATCATTCAAAACGAGACAACGACGAATATAGCCGAAACTTGCCGAGATATACACGAAATGACACGGTCAATTTACCTTTGTTTTTGAAACTTTGTTGCTTTTAGTTGTGTTGTGGTTTCTCTTAAATCATTTTTTTTCAATTATCTAAATTGTAGCCCGTCAATCGAATTGGGTGTATTAAATTATTCTATTAATCAGTGCCTTACAGTACTAAAAATTTATAATTACAGTGGAAACCCATGTGTGTAGTCAGTTAGAAAGATGTTCGATTTATTAATTGCTTGCAAATTAAAGGGTCAGAAAAAGTATTAACAAAAGTTTACTAGGGCGAATAAATATAATAAATAAAGGCAAAAATTGTTGGACTACAAAATATTACATTTGAAAGAATTGTTTTCTGGATTGATAAGGTCTGTCAAAAATGTGTACTAATGAGCAAGTTAAATTGGTCCTTTTATAATAGTAAAGAGATCTCTAAGTTTTCGAATATATGTTGACTCTTTGCATAATATATTTGGCGGAAACATCACTATTTGAGATAAAAACTATCCATTCCAAAAAGAGTTAAACAAATTGTATGGTTAGTGATAGGTTTTTTTTAAATTGAAGTTTACAAGAGAATAGTGAAACTTTGTTATAATATATTTTCTTTAATATATTTCTACCCAGATAATAGTTGTATACCGCTTACTTATGAATGACATTATTCCAAGTTCTCAATTCTTAGTTAAGTGACAGCCTAGATGGAATATCGTGTAAAGTTAAGAATGTGTTAATTTTTACAAACTACCTGTATACCATTTAAGCCCGACAGAAAAACAAAAACTTTGAAGCCATTGAAAATAAATGTTTTGTCATCTGACTTATAATGAAATGCCGTCAAAATACAAGGTTATCAAAATATAAAATAAAACTTTTGTCGTCGAAAGGCGAGAAAGTCAGAGAGTGTTGTTATACGGGTGATGATTTTAAGTGATAAACAACACATGCATTCTTCTCTACTTTAATTCCATACATGCATGTTCTCAAAAAACTTGGTATTGATGGATGTCCGCTAGTATAGACTTGTTGCAGAATATCAAATAAATCAGGATCCGTTGCTTGTAGATGTCTGCGAGCGTCCATTTCATTACGACAAAGAACCTGATTACATCTGCAATACACACGCAGTGAAAGAAATATTAAATGGTCTCTAAAGAAATATTTAGAATCGCATGTTAAGTATGGCGCTTTGTTTAGGGACAGACCATTTAACTTGAAGGGGGGGCTTGCTTTTTTGTTTTGGTCAGAAAATTTTTGGACAAAATATTTTTTTTTCATTATTAGCATTAATTTGTATAGCAGAAATCCTTCTTCAGAATATATTTGTTTTCTTACCCTCTGCTTCCAAAATATTTTTTTCATCAAAAATCATTTTCAGAATATTTTTTTAGGAAAAAACAAAGCCCCCCCCCTCTCCTGCAAGTTAAATGGTCGGTCCCTTATAATAATACCGACTTTTTTATCGTCAACATAACAGAGATGTACACAATATAACTTACGTATTTGTTTAAAACGACAATAAATATAGAATTACCGCATATACACTTTTTCGAAATCTTCAAAGGGATTCAGTACTGAGTAATACACTTACAAATTCATTCCTCCAGCTGCTTCGCTTCTCTCTGACGTCATGAAGAAGGCGGTAGATGCTTCTGCAAAGTATTCATATGGAGTATCGGTAGCATATGAATTCTCCCAAGTATGTTGTTGTTTTGCTTTGCTGTATGCGTAATGTATCTAAGAAAATACGGCAATGCATTAAAGATTCATAAGAGTTTTGCATCTCAAAAACTATTCACACATACGTCCAATAGGTTTCGTGGCCCAATAATCCAAGTACCGTCTTAAGAGATTGTAGACGTATTGTATCGGCTATTAAATGCAAACTTCTCCGTCTTTGACCGATTCCCACTCGCCTTTAGTGAAGGTTCCTTAATATTATTATATACCTCTATATATGTTCTGATCTTCAATATATATATACAATTCTTCTCGTTGGACTTGGAATCTTATTTCACTATCGTGGTAAAGTTTGGCAGAATACGCGCAGAGAACCGCTAACCAGAAAACCGGATCAAAGTCAAAATAGACTAAATCAAACTGTACAGATAATGACTAGATATGTTATATACATTAAGGCAACAAACTATTTAAGCAATAGAATAATGTTCTTTTACAGTAAATATTTTTGTGTTCTTTGTTCACTGTGGATTAATTCGAATTCGTGAAAATTATGTTTAAGGCAGGTTGATAGTAAACATACAAGTATTTGTAAAGCTTCATGGTTTTATCAGCGTTTCTATTGGCCAAGTTATTTTTCGCTAGTTTCTTGGTTGGCTCACCCCATCCTATTCCTATTTACTTATTAAAGAAGATAATTATTAGTGTTATTAGTCTTATTTAAGTTGTAACAACTTATACTTTATATACTGTACAGTCTGACACAGTATGTTATTAGCTTATTAGCACAGTACGTTGTTAGCGTATTCTTCGAGATTCTGCGAGTCTTCGAAAACTTCCGAAAGTTGCTTCCAGCATCACTCCATCAGCCATCATTTTTTCTGTTTTTCATATTGTTTTCCGATATCTTTACTGTTTTTACTGACCAACATTATCAAGAATGGAGTCATTTCAGGTAACCCATTTCAATGTCGTATTGTAATGTTTAATTGACCGCGATAATAAAAACAATGAGTATATATTTTCAACTATACGAGGCACGAATGCGAGCACGTGGTGATGCCAAACTGTTTTCATTTGTTGGATAATATGAATTGTTATCATAAAATAGTTTCTATTTCCGTTAAACTGCCAGATGAAATGTTATCTTTTGATTGCAAAAATTGTACCTTTAAAATACAGTTATGATATAATTAACAGTAACATGTATATAGTACACTCGAATTTCGGCGATGAAAATGTGTTCGTCACTTTAAGTTTAACGGACGTTAATTTTGTTTAAAAGCCCTTTATTGTGAAATAATTTCTTTAGTGAAATAAATGCAAGATATTTTAAGTTATTCAGTAGCATTGAATTAATTTTTTTACATTGATGAATGAAAAAAATCACCCTGATTCGAGGTATGGACTAGTGGCAGTGCCGAGTAGTGGGTGGCCATATATAAAACTCGCAGTTCTAACGATTTCTTTTCTCTCTTTCGGTTCTACTGTTATAAATTCTTTTCCTTCTAATATTTTTATGTTCTGTCAACGGAAGTTGGGGAGATTCAGTTTTTGCACGTGAGTTTTTGTGGGTTCGTTCGTACGTTCGTTTAGCCCACCTCAGGTTTACTATACGTTGACGTCACATCTGCGTGAAACTTGACTGTCCCTGTACCCAGTTACAATATGATGAGAACTCTACACTGACAAAATTCTATAGGAGCTAAGGACTGTGTCAAATATTTCACACTTGATCATGAGTGGACAGAAAAAGGGGGGTGCATTATAGGTTTACTAAATTTGCTTTAAAACTTTCTTTTGAAGACGACTTCATCTGCATGAAACATTCACAACTTGATGAGATCTTATTACTGCAAAATTCTATATGGCTGTGCCCAAGATTTCAGGCTTGAGTAAACTTATAAAAAGGTGGGGGGGGGGGGGGGAGATGTTGTCTCTGGTTTACCTTTTGTTGAACCTTTTTTAGGATCTCTTTAAATGAAGATGGCTTCACATCTTCATGAAACTTGTGGTTCACAGTTACAAAATGATGAGATCTCTTTACTGGCAAAAATTCTGTAGGACTGTGCCAAATATTTCACAATGAGTGAACTTGGAGAAATTGGGGGGGGGGGGGGGTAATTCAATATATACCAAGTGGGACATCAGTGCTTGGGAGAAACATTTTCTTTTTAATTTTTAATATGTAATATAGTTAATTTTTGATATTTTATATCTAATATTTCTAATTACATCTTCTCTAAAACTGGTTAACCAATTAAAAAACAGAATTATGCAAAATATTCTTTTGATGGTTATCTTTTAATTTAATGTTTTATGCTACTCCTGAATTCAAAATGGCAACCAAAGCAAGACGGGTTTAACACAGGACCCTATGGGAAAATGTTTAAATGCCTTCATGTCAGAAACTGAAAAGCTGATTGAAGCTGTATTGTGAATGTTTATTGAGTTATTTATTTGTTTATTTATCCTTAAAAATTTTTTTTGCAAATTCTGAAAAAAGAAATCCAAAATGGCTTCTACGGCAGTACATCTTTACAAAGGGCCCTATTGGAAACACATTTAAACAAGCTTCTTCTATAAACCGGTTAACCAGTAATGTAGAATGTTGATTGGATGGTTCCTTACAAGTGTAACGGTAGAGCATGAAATAATGACATTGTCACCGCCGGGGATCGAACCCGGGATCTCAGTATTGCCAGCCAGCACTCTAACCAAGTGAGCTAAAGAAGTACTCCGTTAGCTCAGTCGATTTTGACTGGCTATATATCTACTATCTGCTACAACGCAGATAGGCCTCCTGTTACACAAGTTAATGTTTTTTTTGCTGATCAGAAATCTCAAATTGCTGCCACTGCAGGACTTAGTATGGCCCTATGGACAAAATATTTAAAAATGTTTTTTTTAACTATTTAAATAATTAAAGCCAAATCAGTAGTATTCATTTGATGGCCCTTTATACAATGTTTATTTTTATGCCAATTAGAAATTAAAAATGGCCACTATTGATGACTCAAAGGACCTTATAGGGAAGAATTTTCAAATGTCTTTCAAAAACTGAAAAGCATACCTTATTGTAAATGAATGTTTATTGGTCAGTTCTCTTCAAAGTTTATGTGTTTTTGTTATCATAAATCCAAAATTGGAATTAATTTAGCATAGAAACTTCTTAGCAAAATAATTGCTACTTATATGAAACCATTGATGCAGTTTGAAACCAGATATAAAGTTGAATTGTTTGTTTTTCTTAAAAGCTTATGTTGTTTATGCCATACGGATTTGAAAAGGTCTGCCAGAACATGACTTAGTTTAGCAACAGAGAAATGTCATCTTCATTGTCTATATAAATGAAAAATAACGACTCTTAAGAGCATCAGGTTCTAACTTCACAATTTTATTTGTACTGCACAGAAGGATCATCTAATGCATTACCTATATGTATTATGTGTTTTTATTGGTTATAGAGTAGAAAGCGAGACAACTTTTCCCAAGAGCAGTTGCATAAGTTGGAGCAAGCCTGGTTGAATGGCTTGCAATCCACAAAGAAAGAGATGCAAGCGGAAATAGAAAGGTTGGCAAAAGAAACCGCATTGAATAAAGATAAGGTAGAGGTATGTATGTTGTGCTTATACACAAAACTTGAATACCTTAACAGGTCTTCATTTCATATCCTTTGTTGAAATAATACAATTAAATACAAATTTTGACACATTTGGGTATTTTAATTATTACAAATATTGGAAAACAACCTCATCCATGTACCTTGTTCTACTGTTACGAATGATTTGAACCCTGTTTTAAAACCATGTTTTTGTTCAATGTAAAGGTGTGGATAGGGAATAGAAGAGCAAAACAAAAGCGAGCAGGAAAAGGGTCAGTGTCTATTAAGAAGAAGAAATTATTAAAAGGACCCACAGCCTATTCACTTTTTTCACAGCAGTTCAAAAGAGGTAAATACTACATTTATTGAATTTATAGTCAAATAAAAACATGTACCAGATACATGCACCACAACAATTATACTACTTTATAAATGTTTGTATTAGGAAAGAAGTGTTTGTTTCATTTGAATGTTTAAAGGTGAACAAGAAAGTGAAAATAAAAGATTTGTAAATGTAATTGAAGCAAATAATGTGGCATGTTTTAAGACATTTTGTTTTTGGCGCAAGTTACCATTTCAAATGAATGTTTATGAAAGCACATATTTTTTTAATATGTTGAGTTTAATATGCTTCTTCAAGCATTTAATGTTGGGACTTATTATTACAGAAAACAGAGAACACACAAAACTATCAAGCAAATCACTTTTTTGTTTTAATTTCAATAAGTAATTTTTTTAATGAATTGCATGACATCAAATTCCCTACTTGCAGCAACAAGATTTATCTCCCATGTGCAGAGTTATCTGTTCTTTAGAGCAGGTACTTTATATTACCTACTGTTGGTAAAAAGTTGTTTTTCTACAATATTTTTGTATTCACATATAGCAAGCACCCGGTAGAATTTATTATGATGTGCAAACTAATTCTGCAGTTTTTTTTAGTTGTACTGCAAGAGTCAGTCCACAGACATTATTTAAAAAAAATAAAAACATGATTTTTCCTTATCTGTTCAATACTAGATACCTGCTGTTATGAAAGACAACTCTTGAAAATGGGTTGTAACTCTTGTATTCCGAAAATATAGGGAATACTGATAATAACTACAAAGTAATTGAAGCAAAATAAAAAAACAATTATATGCCAATCAGATATTTAAAAATGTGTAGAATTGTTTTGTTCATGATTATGCAAACAATTTTTAAAATTTAATAAAAAAATGTATTCTTTATCATTTATTTAATTGCAACTTATAGTTAAGTGTAATTTATAGGTGAAACTCCAAAAGAGCAACACTTACATAATATTGCTGTTCAATGGGCTATCACTTCTGATGAAGAAAAACGTGCATTTAAGGAAAAGGCTTTCCTCATTCGCAGCGACCCATTGAAAGGAATGGACAAAGGCACAGCAGCTGAGCACCATATGGCTCTAATTTCAAATTCAGTATGTTGTTTTTTCAGAAACTTGCTTTATTTGGAAATAAGTGGCTTAAAGTAAAAACATCTACATGTTATTTAAGTTGGCAGAACTCGTATTACATTTTTTTACTCGTACAGGAAAACAAGAAGCAGAGCTGTAAAATATTAAGAATAAAAAAATGTGCCTTGCAACCTTTGACTCAATTATAACTAGTTTCATATTTTAAAGTATAGTTCAGAGATTTTGCTCATAGGTATAATCAAGTGATCACATTAAGCGTTTATCTGATGAATACACTAATAGTTGAAGGTTCTTTTACTTTAGTGTGCAGTATTGGGCTCACTTGGATATGAGATAGGAGCCATTGCAATGAAAAAAGATGAGGCTCCACACCTGTTTGGGACGAAAAAGAGTGTGGAGTATCTACAACAGCATACCATCCAAGAAGATTTTAAAAAATTTGTATTTGGTAATGTTTATAAGATTACTATTTATTTTATATTGACACCTATTTACCTGCTGCAAATTTTACATAATGCACCTCCATACGATGAATCAAACAGAAGTAAACGTTAATTGTATGAAAATTATTGTTAGATGGATTTTGTTATTTCTTTATGTTTAAGGATTTTCATTTGTCTACCATGTTAATAAGTCCTAGCATAATATTTATTGAAATAAGAAAATTACTGAATCTTTAAAAAGACAAGATAAACAGAGTAGTAACTGATATTTATAAAGTTTCTAATATTTGTCACAATGCCATCAACTAAAGCATGCCTGTAATTGAACTTGCCGGCCAGCTTATACACCCTTGTTTCTCCTTCATCTTGCTAAATTTATTTACACATTCACTGTTTTCAGCCGAGATTGATGTGCGTATTACAATAGCCAAATTTGCATTTTGAATTCTCTGGACTTTTCATATAATATAATATACACACCAATAAGTATTCAGTGTTAAGAGCAACAAGTACTACAAACACAAGCTTTAAAGAACTTTGTATTTGGAGCAATCAAATACTAATTCATATGTACAAGATTTTCTTCTAAACTTTTTATCCTTTTTTCCAAGCGCTTTTACCTTTAGTTTAATTTTACAGAACTTTGCAAATTAGAGGGTTTTTTTTATGTTTATTATATTAAGAATTTAAGACTCCTTTCACCACTTATTTATACTTTAATATAAAAATTACTTCAGGAAATATTGTTTATATCAATAATCATGACAAGAGAAAACAGAACAGGGAAGAACTCAGAGAAGAAGTTAGAAAAATATTTAACACATGTAGGGGTAAGTATATGTCCTTTTGCCTGTAGACTCTGTGAAATATGCAAAGTTCAGGTATTTCTTCATGGATTTTTTAAACTTTAACATAATGATATTTATATTAAAAGACAGCGGTCAAGTTTATAATGTGGGTTATGACTTAACTCTTTTGATAATGGTCCATTTGACACAATTAGAATAGATACATGTAATTGATTCTTTATTGCCTTGGCATGAAATTAACATCTTTGATACAGTATCTGATTTATTGCATATCCCTTCTGTGCTTGGGCTCTCTTCAATGAAATGCTTATTGCATGGCCTTCTGTTATCTTATCAGCAGATTATTGTGTGTATTGTCATTTTCTAGATGTGTTTTATACTTTTCCTAAATATACTTGCCATGATATGTTGTGCCCTTTGTTGCTAGGAATATTAGATATTTTCACAAATTATTTTTTATGTCTTAACATTTCCTAGACTATATGGGGACAAATGGGATAAATTATCCAATTTTTATGCTGCTGTTTTCGTTAAATTCCATAATTGTCTATAATGCAAATTAATAATAGTCTCGTAGGTATTAAATAGAGTATTGAAGGTGTGTATTTAAGTATTGTGTGCCCGCTAAATAACACAAGATGTCTTAAATTTTCAGCATCAGCAATTGGGAGGAGACAGCCAGTCCCATATGCCCAGTTGCTGAAAAAGTGTTTACCATATAAAATAGATGGTTTGCCAGCAGGCATTGTGTTTAAAGATCCTAGTGCTTATGGCTTAGGATCTTTAAAGCACATTATATCATCCACGGAGTCCATCAAGTTTGTGTATGTAGTTACTGTTTCTTGACATCTATTATTCAAACAATTTAAATAAATATTTCCTTGTTATATGTTTACAGCATTTACACGAATCCAACTTAAAAAAAACATTTGTTTTTTATCAAAGCTCTATATAGGGAAAAAATATAGAACATGTCATAAGAAAACAAAGAATGCAATACATTTATATCTTTAAAAAGGCTGCTGTGAAATACAGACAAATATCAAAATGTACATACTTATACCACACATAAAGTTGATTTAAAAATATGAATAAACTCGGAGTTCAAAGAATCACATTGTCTATTATTAAATCTATAGCCAATAGTTAATGTAGATATGAATTTTATTATTTATTTTTTAGCAAGTGTGACCTTGCTAGTGTTCATGATTTAACCACAGGTAAGGACAATTTGCAGATTATATACTAAGAGAAAAGAGAAACACAAGTTCTATTTTTATGGCATTTTTTACTTGTAGTTGATATGTATTAAAACCTTCATGTATTGTCTAATGAATGTCTGTTAAGGTAGTTAGTAACTATTGATCATGTGGTCTGTCAACACTGAGGTTGTGGGTTTGAGTCACTACAGTCAGGATGTACTCTAATCTAGTCTTAATTGACAAAGATTGCCAGTTTTCGTACCGAAGGTTGGGTTTTCCCAGTACTCCTGCTTTCTTTCCTCAATAAAAATAAGATGCCACGATTTGTCTGAACAGTTGCTGAAATTAAACACAATTGAAACAAACTAATGTCTGATGAAAATGTAAATGCCATCCATGATGTTGTGTTATATTGTAGGGTACTGTATTAAAAGCATACAGTCAATCGCATGGTGTGCATTGAAAAGCCACACAAATCACAAATTTTGTTTGAAATTTCATTGAAAGATGTAATAGGTTATTAAAAGACAATTAAATTCATAGCCGTTTTACACTAGTTTTTTTTCCGACATTTCTATTATTCCAAAAGTGAATAGTTTAACAAATGAGGTTTGATGACTGTTAATTATTTTTATTACAGAATCTACCGATCAGAAAACTAATGAAGTAAAAGTTGATATTGGTTCCATGACAGGTAATATTAATATTCAAGGTATTTGTTCTTCTGAAAACATTTTTGATGTTAAATCAAAGGATTGTTTATTTTATTTCCATGACTATATTTTAATTGGCTATGAAGTTAATAAATTTTCTTTAAATTTAAGTAAAGGGAAAAAATTTCATATTATGGAGTGTTACATATGTGCTTTTATACCTTTCCATAATGACTATTCATGTAATCTTAAACTAGAACAGTAAGCAGTCTATTGTCTTCATTAAAACTGCCCAGTAATATTATTTTGTGCATTACATGGATATATAATTTGTTGTGAACTATATTTGAGACAGGATAAAGCTAACACTGTTCTTTGGAACAAACAAGATAATAATAAGCATATACTTATCATAATTATAGTAAATACGATTTGTTTGTGTGTGTGGTTCATCTCATATTTGTTTTTGCAGTTGCTTTTTCCCTTAATTTAAGTGTGATAAATTTGCCTTTCTGTTATTATAAAATTCAATTCTATTATTATTTAATTGAAGACTAACTAAAAAAACTATGTCATTCATCATCCGATGGCGATAACAAAATTTTTGTTATGCACATTGTATAATCCATGTAGCAGATTATATTAAATGTAAACAACAGAAATTTTTTTATCCTTGATGGAGAAAATAATTTGTGCACTTAATGCTTAGAAATAAACTCAACAATTTAATAAAACAAACAATTATAATACACAAACTGCAGAATAATATATGACGTGAATTGATTTTTTCTTCAATCCTCTGATAAAAATGTTTTTCGATTCACTCCAAAGTCAGTATTCCCCTACAATATATTTATTTGATTTTATCTTAGGCCAAGGTGAACAGAATTCTCAACAAGCTGATATTGAAACAGTAAATTCAGTTTTGACAGGTAACAATTTTACTTTTTATTAATTTCATTATGCTTGTTTATAAGTCACACTTTGAAATTAACATTTTTTGTGAAATCATACTTTTATTGTGTTTTCCTTCAATTTTTTACTACCGCAGGTCCGGGGTTTTCTCCGGGTACTCCGGCTTCCTATCCAATAAAAACTGGACGCCATGATATACCTGAAAAAATGCTGAAAGTGGTGTTAAACACCATCAAACAAACAAACAAACAAACAATTTTTTAAAGGTTTTTTATTACTCAGTTCCAATACATTTAAGAAACATGAAGTCCCTATCTGTATGGATGATAGAATGAAAATGGCATATAAAGGTTGCAAATCTTAGTTTAAATATTGGTCGTTTTGTTTGTTTGAATGGTGTTTAATGCCATTTTCAGGAATTTTTCAGCTGTTTTATGGGTCCAGTTTTTATTAAGGGAGGTAGCCGAAGGACCAGGAAAATGAAATCCTTGTCAGTTAAGATTGGAGTCGAGCGCACCCTGCCCTCAGTGAGACTTGAACCTGCAACCTCAGTGTTGACAGAATAGGTGATCCATAGTAGATGAACTACCTTAACTACTTGACCACTGAGGTTCTGAATATTGATTATAAGGAGAAGAAAATGAAAAGCACTAATTCATTTACAAAATTCCAGTGAAATTTATTAAATTTTTCTTAAAATGTCAAGCAATTGGTATAAAGTTTAGTTATGGAAAGTAAAGAAGGATTCTCTGAGTTCAATTTTTGTCTTTTAGAAAATAACTGGTATAAAATTACCAAAATTGGAATATTTGGACAGAATTACCTCCCTTGTTAAACTAAACTGTTTATTATTTTGCCTGTACCTTTAATAAATTGATATGATGGTATAGGTATAAATCTGTCATTAATATTTTTTGGAATTTAAGAGTTATTAGAAAAAGAAATTAATATTATTTACTATGTGATATCAAAGATTTCAGAAAATTGTGGGGATGTGTCCTAAATCCCCCTTATACCACATATTAAATGAAATAAAAGTTTGTCTAACTCTTCTTTTTTAGATTCTAATATAAGACTTGAAAATGTTCATTGCCAAGATATGTCAGAAGGTTGGTGTAATTTTAAGAACAAAAAACAATACTTTTATTCCAAATATAACTGCACTAAAGAAAGGTGTCTGGTTTTAGCTCAACAGAGAAAACTTGAATTTAGATACTTTTTTATCTAAAAATTATGTGTGAAAAATAGTCATTGACAGTTCATAACATTATATTTACACTAAATATATTATGCTGCCATGTTTTTTTATTTCTTTGATGTATATATTGTATTATAAATTAGTAGGATTAATATTTAACAACAAAAATTAATATATGTCCCATTTATTGTTATTGTTATGAGCTACAAGTTACATCCCATTATGAAACATTCCTTCTTACCATCATGGTTCAAGTTTTGCCCAATCTTGAGTAATAAATTACTAGTAGAAGACAAATTTCTTAGTAAAATATAATCCCCTGATGTGAGGTTTTGATCTCTATAAGTGAAATTTATTTTGCAGACATGTTAGAATGTTTGTCTAGCATAATTTCTGAAGATGACAAACCAGAGGAAATTACTTTATTACCAGAAAGTCAAGTTTCATTACAATCAGGTTTGTAATATTAATTCATATATGAATTGTTGTATAGATTCTAAATAGCTTCAAATATAGCACCAAATGTTTCATGGTATTTTTACTTGTATAATTCAATTTTGTAAGGAACTTATAAAGTAGCTGGAAATGTCCAGAACACAGGATTAAGCATCATTTTTCTGTGGACCTTAGGCAGACTCTTTGCCATATAGCCATGTCACTGGGCAACCATCATCTAGTGCTTTCTGCACAACATAAAAACATGTTTTGGTAGTTTACTAACATTTTTCTTTTTTTCTCTTAGAACACTGTCTTGGCAGAGGGTTGGGAAAAGTCTTTTTTTTAACTTTTGATATTGACTTAAAATACAAAAACTGTTGCTCACTGTTGAACATCTGTGTTCTTGATTTACTGTGCTCTTTGTTGACTATATTTGTTAATAACATTTTTCTTTATTCAAGTAGGATTTATGGAAAACAAAAAAAGGAAAAGAGAGCCGAAAGGAAAACAACAAAAAAGTGAGTACTTTAAAAGTTTGATTGTTTTTTTGTTTTAATCTGATAAAAAAAAAGACTAAACATTTCAAAGTTTACTGTGAAAAATATATTCATAAAAGACACATGTACACCTAACAAGGTTATGCATTGTCAATATTTTGATGATTTTTATAATAATGAAATATTGGTGTATTGTTGTCTAATACTTGTGTCTTGTTGAATGAAACTTCAAATGTGATTTCCTTTGTAATTGCAGACAATGCCATTGTTAAAACAGAACTGATGCAACCCACTTTATCAAAGAAAAACAGTAAGAACATATATTAATAGCTAGACAGATTTATTTTACATTTAGATGATAAATGTATTGTTTTTGAAGAGCTGTAAACATAAATCAGTGGATTAATTGTAACAAAACAGTTTACCAGCTATGACTTGTCAAATGACTTCTTCAATGTTATATGCTATAAGCATAAAATTTCATCCACTAACTGTAAATGTAATTTTAGTTACACTCTAAAGATCATAATAAACATAAGTTTATCATGGTTTAAAATCAGATTTGTTGACAGATTTGGGACCAGTTTAATTAAAGATCTTAAAGTTAAAAAACAGATAATAACTAAAAAGATACATGAAACACCATTAAAATAAAATATTAGTATAGATGTATTTTTGTTTCAAAATCTGTTGTTTTATTCTGTCAATTGTTATTAACAGGAACAAAAAAGTATGATGTGGAATACCTTGTAAACAGCAGAGAAACAAAGAAGGGATATGAATTTTTAGTTCATTGGAAGGGCTATTCTGAAGAAGAGCGCACTTGGGAACCCCTCCAGGAAATGCCAAGTTCTTTAGTCAATATGTATTGGAAGAACAGATACAGCAAATAACTTGATTTTTGTATGCATAAAATGAGACAATATTACTTGTTATAATTACTAAATAAATAAGTATTTTAGAAGTGTACATTGAACCTGCAAATACAGACTGATGATTTGTGTGTATCTGTAAGCCGAACAAATCTGTTTTTTCCCTGCCATTTTTTTTCTCAAATGTCTATAGCAGGAGACAACTTTATTTCAAGTTTAAAAAATCTGGATCATTCCAGGACATATTTCTGTTTAGACACGAGACGATAGATTGTCAACCATTCCACCATTGTCTTGTTCCTTTCCTACTGTGCATGACATATTATCGTATTAATAGCAACATGCACTAAAATTGTCAATTTCAATAAATTGTGTGTTACATGAACGAAACAACCAGATTATGGCAATAATGCCCTTGGCAATAGGTAAATAAATATTCTAAATGAAATGAATTCATGGGGGCTCTGTTTTATCATCATTTTAGAAGAAGGTGGCCAATAATGTTATTTTATCCCTTGCTGAAACAGCAAGGGATAAAATAACATTATTGGCCACCTTCTTCTGGATAAAATAGTGTGACATAAATGGCCATCATTTTGAAAAACAATGATGAACCACAGCTACATGAAATATTTCTTAAATATGTTTTTTCATATATATATAAAGTCTAAAGGAAGCTTCTAACCAATACACTTACTAAGTATCGGATCGCCAACATGACGATACAGCATAAACAAAAAAATAATATATAAGTCTAGAGAATTATGCAACGATACAAATATAAATATGTTTTCTGCTATAAAATAATTATATTAATAAATATGACAAAATTTTCGACCAACTGATGGCCTTCTTCAGTGTCAATATCAATCTATAATAAACGATAAAATTTGGATATTGGTACATCAGCATCTGGTGGTGATGTGATCAGATCTGATTTTATTGATCTTGAACTTTCTCGGATCACATCTATCAGTCATTACATATGGGAGTACTGTACAGTTGTATAAACCATCTTATCTTTAACTTCTTGATATTCATGAATTTATTATTTATATTTTGAATGATATTTATTGTTTTTTGTTTATTCCATTGGGGTGTACATAGCAGAGCTCTTTGAGTACTATATATATATATATATATATATATATATATATATAATGTTCATAAGATTTAAAGGATAATGTAGTTTCTTGTTAACTTAATTGTGAATAGTGTTTTGGATATATACATATATGGAATAAAGAAGCTAGAAGATTAAATAATTTGTTTATTTATTCTATTTAACATATGATCAATTTTAAACCACAGCAAATTTTATGTTTTTAAAAAAGACAAAAATACAATATAAAAAGGTTATGGAGGGTGGGATGATATCCTTTTTAATGATTTCTTTGCATGCAAATAAGATTTTCAAGTATAAGTGCTGTCCCAACTTGGTACGATTCTGGGCATCAACATATTTGTTCTGGTTTACTTTGAATCTGTACAAGGTAAGCAAAGTTTCATGAAAACTCAAACTTGAAATCATAGTATAGCTTACATAAAATATAAAAAATACACTACACATAACATTCACAATGGGATGCTAAAATGCCCAAACTGCTTTTTTGTTTTGCAGTTTTAAATTGTTACATCCTATTAGCAACATGATAACCTCGGGCTAATACATGCATATTCAAATAAATATACATGGCCAGTTTAGTCTGTGCAAAACACATACACACAGAAATACTACCCATAATGGCGGATGCTCTTTCATGCAATTAACCTCAATTTCGGATTGGTCTACTTTAGTGCCCTAGTTAAAATGTTTATTAACTTGTTTTCCTCGTGAAAATATACAGCTTGCTGGACTTGAAGCAATCCATTCAATCAATCAAACCAATTTCAAGACAAAACAAACCTAAACAAATCCCACTAACAAAGACCAAGTATTTTATCAATACTAGAAATTGATGGCAAAGGGAAGATATGTATTGCATCCAGGCATTTGACCACACTAAATCGCATGAACTCGACCGACCCACATGCACCCATCATTACTATAGTATCCCACCAATAACTCAGCATAGTACGTATAAGCATAAGCATAATATGTGGCAGCATAAATAATTCAATATAAATAGCATTTTTTGTGTATATCAAACTGGAAGTATTGTAAATTAGTTATATTACTCACAGAATACAAAAATTGTGTCCAAGGTGCCATCTATTGATCACAGCGTGTCAACACTGGTGTTGCGTATTTCCAATATTTTCAGTGGATGGCTAAGATTTTCACAGGGTTCCTAACTAACTCAATGAATTTGCTGCAATAATACCTTTTTATATTGAAATGGTCGACACATTCTAGTTGACGACTAAGATAAAATCCTATGACCTTTAACACCGATGAAATATGTTAACGCGCAACACAAATGAGGCGGTGCAAGAGATTAACAAGTGAACATTTTTTGTTTGTTTGTTTGTTTGAATGGTCTTTTAACACCACTTTCAGCAATTTTTCAGCTATATCATGGCGTCCAGTTTTTATTGGGGGAGGAAGCCGGAGTACCCGGAAAGAACCCCCGACCTGCGGTAGGAAACCTGCAATCCTTGTCAACTAAGATTGGAGTCGAGTAGTACACTCTGCGCGCAATAAGAATCGAACAACTTTTTTGTTGTTTTTACCAAAACAGATAACAGTAAGTTCAAAATGATGATCACAGATAACAGCAGAATTGAGAAGCTTAAAAGAAATAACTGAGAAAAATCTGTAAAACAGTTTTTTGACTATTAACAGCAAACAGAGTTTTTATTTTCATTATAACAGTTAACAACAATGTCAATTTTGAAGAAAACAGATAACAGCTATGGTTGAAAATATGTTCAGTTGGTTTTTTTTCTAAAAAAACAGTTAACAGACGTGTAAAAATGACAAAACACACTATCAGGAAAGATCTTGCCCCCTCCCCCCTAAATGTACTATAAATCTTACGATCCAAGATCGAACAAACCGTTATCACAATGCTTAATTTAATCAATAAATGATACACTGTGATAAGCACAACAAATATTGTGTGTAGGTGATGAACAAAGATGGAAGTTAAAAAGTGAGGTATGGCAATCTGTCATTAAGTCATACATTTTTCTTAAGGAGGGGTTTCTACAATATTATTTTGGACTGTACATGTTACGTGTTTCAACTCTTCTAGGTGGAAATAAATAAATAATGATATATTCTACACCTAAATCAGTGGCGTAGCTACCATTTACGCAACAACGCACCTGCATGCACAAACGAAACGGCAATTTTTTTTAAAACAAAAAAAAAGGACAAAAAAAGAGGTATACATATTCTATATGTTCTATATGTTCTGGGTAGTTTTCAGATCTCCAAAAATTCTTTTAACCGTGCTCATTCTATTTGTCTGGGTGGTATTCCGTCCGAAATTCTACTCATTTGGATCCATTTGGTCTGATGTTACTACATGACGTAATTCCGCATCACACCAAATGAAGAAGGCAGCTGAATCGTGAATCGTGTCGGAAAATGTGATTGAAATTTGATTATAATTTGTAAAAGAAATCTAACTTACTTCAATAACCATGTACAGAGGTGTTCTCGTTTCAATGCTAATTGCTTTTCTCCAAAATAGGAGATGAAGAGTTGGAGTCAAACACACCTTGACGCAGTATTAACAGCTTTTTGAAGTACTGTGTAAACTTTTTTTAATTTAGAGTTTATGAGTTTGAAACCTCAAAAACATGTTTTTAAACCAGATATCATCTATCCAAGTCCTTCAATGCGAGTATTATCATCGACTGAAACAATCCTTAAACTAAATTAAGACATGAATATACCGGGCCGTAACTAGGGTCAGAAAATAAAGGAGGCAGGGCTTGGGGGCCGCCAAACGAGGCTCCCAAGAAGTGGGGGTCCGGACCAGGGGCTGCCCCGCGGGAAAAAAATTTAGCAAAAATCTATGTAAAATTACACACCCCCCTTATTTTAACGATGAAATTAAAAGAATAAGTTTTGGAGTATTTCCTTATTTTTGTAGCTGATTCTTTGTGTAATTTATTGGATTTTTCAAAGTAAAATACACACTTTATTTTTTTTTTTTGTAAACCTAGAGGAGGCAGTTGCCTCCGTTGCCTCAACGATAGTTACGGCCCTGATATATACACCGTATATATAAATTATTAGGAAGCTGCTTTTTTCGCTTTACGAATTACCATACTCGAATCCAACATCATATATAAGTTGAACAATTTCGAGTCTCCCAGCTATAAAAATGTTAGTAGCCTAAAATTGCATTTGCCAATTACACAATCCTAAAAACAATAAGAAACGAAACCGTCCCTTCAATTTAGTTTTATACGCAATATATTGCTCGGAAAGAGTTGTAATCTCGCGATATGAGCTTCCATTTCTTGGAACCTAACGAAACTCTATCGTATGACGTATACTAGCGTATTCTACAAGTAAGACCAACTACTCCAAGCTTTATGGTGAACTGGGTGATTCCTTCTTAAAATCAATAGAAAGCTATTAATTTGGGGGCCGATTAATATTCTAAAAAACTTATTAGTTCAATTTATAAATTACCAGAGAGTAGGTAGTGAAAAAAACAAATGCACATTCTTCCAAATGGCTGAATTTAATTTAGTATAAATTGAACGTTTCGGGTTTTAGATGTTTTTGTCATTCCAAATTTTCACGACTCGAGAAATATAGGTGTCTGGTCAATTGGTCCCACATGCAAATTGGTCCCAGCCAATTCGTCCCAAGTCTTTGCCAATTGGTCAATTGGACAATTGGTCCCAACACATTTAAAGTTGGTCCCAACACTTTTAAAAAGTATATTATAGAACAATAGCAATTAATAATAAATTATTGGAATTTAAGAAGCTCACAATACAAAACAAATTATAATTTTTCACATTTGTTATTTAATATAGACATTTAGATATAAAGTAATGACAAATATTATTAAAAATAATTTGAGAATTGTGCATTCTTTTTAAAATATAAATTAAAGTTGGAATTGGGACCAATTGACCTGTATCCGAAATATATCAGGTCAATTTTATCTCAGTCATTACGAAGATGGCTCTATTGACATAAAAGGTTTCTCGCGTGATCAATGTTATTATAGTATCAAATATAATTAGGCGGTTGTAACATAACTCGTATATATTCACTTATGTTCAAAACTACATTAAACGAACCAAACGCTTTAAGTGGTTATTACTTGACCCCCTCCCCCTTTAGAAGCCAGATTCCCCTTTTTGATTCTAAATTGTATTATTTTTATATCCATTTTACTCTTGCTTCACTTTGTTTTGTTTTCATTTCTTCAACCTTTTCTAATTTTGCATGTTTGTATAAGTGCTGTCATTTAGCATTTCATTATAAACATGGATTGTTAGGGAGAGGACCTCCATAATATTGTTATGAATATATGTTGAAGCTAAACTTTAGGAAAATAAGAGTAACAAAGCCAAAGACATAAGATACTAATCGAACCCGATAGATATTATAACTTCAATTGTTTAACACATTTACTTCGCCATGTTTGTATGTTGTACGTTATATGTGGACCTCATGTAACACATACGTCTATAAGCATTATCAAATAAATTGATTTGAACCAGCTAACATACAGATAGTTTTCCTGCCCACTGGTGGAAAATATATAGTATAATGATACTATTTTGCTTTTATTTAATATCTGGACCAGCATTGTTCAGTTGAAAGGTTGCTCACGCCCAGCAAGCAGTATTTCAGTTGTATTCAATAGAACAATAAATCTCATTAATTGCAACTGATTGTTAATGTTTGTAATAAAGCACGAATGTCATCCATTGCTTGGTTCTTGGCTCTGGGGTAAATGGATGTTTGTTTACCCAACTGGTGTCTTTAGTATGCTCCAATTTTTTTCAATGTGATGTCCAAGTAATTCATTAAATTCTCAGATTTCATGTGGTTTTGTTTAAGAGTTGAAACACAGTATTATTAAATCATTTTGTGGTGTGTTGCTTGGTTGCCTGAATGTTTTTATGACCTACAGCATCTTTGGTTTTCTTGGTTGTATTTTTTTTACGCTCAACTTGCTTTTCATACCAAATTTTTTAGTCAACATGGAAGTCAAGATTTATTCAGCTATAGGTTTATTTATGTTACTTGTTTTATGTTATTATGTTAAGCTATTAAAATTCATATTCTTTAAATTATACTGTATAACAATATTATTATCATGAATCACACCTAGACCATACTGAAATGTTCACGCTACCATTCCGACTGAGCTGTCTTTAAGTTATCAAAATAATAATATCCGGTTGGCGACACCAGTCGTCAACCCAATTTAAGTAAATGCAATGAGTGGGATGCTACCAATGATAACAAATGTTCCATTTCCATGTTAAGTTTAAAAAGTAAAAAAAAAAGATTGTCGACAGCTGCTAAATTAACGTAACAGCCATAACTCCCAAAGATTAAATGTGAAATTATAAACACTGACATCATGGGCAACAGAGAAAAAGATTTTAGGCTGCCCACATTCAACCACTCGCCAAGTGGGAGACAGAAAAAAGAATTTTAGTGGCCCACAATCAAATCTACTCGCCAATAGCGAGTGGGCCAGTGCTAATTTCAAACCCTGGTCTTTCTTTGCACAAAAACTGATACAGTATGATGTATATGTATAATACCGTTTAATTTCCCAGAACTTGTCCCTTTAAAAGAATAAAGCAAATATCAGAATACTAAATCATTTTGGTCCAGTGAAATCCAGAAATTTGAGAAACACACTTGCAGAGATCCTATGTGACAACAGTAGAAATCTCAAGATTCACCAGTACAGCATTCAAATGAAACATTATACATACAGCTAGTTTATAGCTTTAGGTAGTTGGGCACTATATTTGCTGTGAAGTAAATATTCAACAACTTCTAAAAAAATTGAAATTGCAAATAAAATGTATTTTCTAATTATGTGTACATAGGTATTCATTAAATTTACACCAGTATACATAAATAAGTTTTGATTTTAGTTGAGCATTATTCTTTATTAAAGTTTATAAACAAATAAATGATTTAGTTTCAAAAAACTAAACTGTCTTCCTCTACATCACTGTCTTCAACGTCAGTGTCACTTTCTATGTCCTCTACTGATATTTCTTCAACTGAAGCAACATATTTTAACATATGCTGCATTTTTTCAAAATCATCTGTTAGAACATTTTCTGTAATTGTAATTTCTGTTGTGTCCTCCCCAATATGTTCTTTAAACAGTGCATTCAGTTTGCAAATTACAAGTTCAAAGTACATCCCCTCTCTCAGTAGCAATGAAGTTTCTCCAGCAGTTGCAAAAGCATTCAGTTTTAATTTAATTTTGTGATAATGATGTTTATTCCAATTTAATACAGATTTCATTTCTTGCTTGAGAAGTAATTTTTCTTCACAACACCTATCCAAAAGACATTTCAATTGAATGACCTCCTGTTTTATTGTTGGCGAGATATCTACTGATGCTGTTTTCCGTGTAAGGCTTTTATAAATTTCACCATCTACATCTTTAACATTTTCAAAAATCAACATTCCAGGTAGTTCTCCTATTGGATCTCCAACTTTGTTGTACACTGCAATTGACTTGTGGATTTTTTTGGTCACATATTTCAGCTGCCTTTCTAGTCTGTTGAATACTGATTGACCCTCTTAAAAAAATAATAATATTGGTTACACAAACTTTTGATACATGAACATTCAAACCTTAAAGTTTGTACATGTTACACAACTTCTTTATGCAATAAAATTTAGATTTAACATAACATTAATATAATGACATTAACCAAATCTCAGTATAAAACTTCACATTATAATACACAATCTACTTTTATTTTCTTTAAATTTTTTTTTGTCTTGACAACATAGAATTTATTATATATATTTGTTCTGCAGAAGATCTTGCTAAATAATGACTTTACTTGTAACTACACATTAGGCTGTTCTAGGAAATTGTTGTCCACCCCATAAAACTGTGAACTCCCACCACTCACACTAATAAATTGTTAAACACAATCGACCCAACAATTTTTATAATTAAGGCCTTTTTAAGTAGATGGGGACAGTATATTTTGGAAGAGATCTTACTTGCATATTTTCGTACAAGATTGAGTAAGTACTGTCTTTCTGATATGTGCTGTCGAACTGCATAAAGGTGCAATTTTCTCTCTTTGTCCTTTGCAGTTTTTAAATTAGAGAAATAATGTTCATCTGTTGACCTTGGTCTTAAAGACTTGTTCTTTTTTTCATACGAGATCAAATGTTTTTCCAATCTGGAAGTAAAATTGAAACAATAATTATTTCTATATCACATAAATATTATAGTCAAAATAATATGACATGACCAGTATTTTCCTTCCGTTAAAAAAATCCCACAATTTTGTCAAGTATCCTATTTACTAGATTCAAATTACATTTGTACACAAACTTCTTGGGAATAATGTCTAACTGGAGTTAAAAAAAACCCAATATCCCATAAAGGACTAATCAAAAGTGGAACGGTAAGACCAGAAAAACTTAAACCCAAGGGCAGATATCTTGTCCATCCTGAGACTCTGCTGTAGGTTTGGCCAAACAGATATCTTTGCCACACAGTTTGAGATTATCTTGTCACTGACATTCCACTAGCAAATGATACTCTTTTTTACCTGATACAGGTACACATATATAAATTCTTTCAATTGTTGCACATTGTAACTGAATAATTACTGCAAATGTTGTTAATAAAAGCTTTCTAGGATGAGATGTTTCAAAAAACCAAAAGTAGACAAGCTGCATGTACATATCAACTATAAAATCTTTACCTTCCCTTTTCTTCATCAATTTTTCCATCTGACTGTCCGACACTAAAAAAGACAACAAGAAAAGTTCAATTTAAGCATTAGGCACCTTATATATAGTTTTAATCAATAAAATACAGATTTCAAACCAATATGTTTTAACATGAATTTCAACTAAAATTACCTGATTTTATAATATTTTTGAAGATTGAGAACATACTCATCAGCCTTGTTTAATTGCACTGAAAAGCAATATATATAAATTAATGACAAAAAGAAAAAAATATGTCTTCACATCATATTATTTGGACTCAATGTCCGACAGTACATTGTCTTATAATCAAGAACAGTGTGATTTGCAATGAATTCTGTATGTAGATACTTGGCATACAACTGATATTCAATATACAACCAAAATGCAAATGATATACAGCGCAAAAAGCTGTGCTAGAAAAAAAAGACAAATATACACATTCTATTTTTCCATAACATTGTACATAACCCAGTACATGAATTAGTTTTTTAACAGAAAATATGAAGCATAAAAATCATTGTCTTATTGAAAACAATGGGATTAAATAAGAGCTATTTAACAAATCCCAAACCATAACATGATTAACATGTTATTCAGTTTAATGTAAACCTACTTGGGTTATCACTTGTATTTGATGACAGAACTGTCGACTTTTCTTCTTCAACCCATCTTATCAACGTGTCATCTTGAATTTCTAATTCTGAAAGCAATATAAAGTTTAATGTTATGAAACAAGATTGCCCCTTACAAAAAGTATAGGTACCAATAAATACTTTGTTGAAATGTTACGATTTAGATAAAAATTGAAACTTAGTTTATGTAACCCATCCATACCTGAGACAGCTGTCAAAATTTCTTTCAGGGCAATTTTGGTATTTTCTTCCAATTTAATTGCCCTTTTCAATTTCAAGACCAATGTTTCACCTGCAATAAAAAAGTGTAAAATGACTCCAATTTAAAGACTGAAATTTTCACAAACTGGTAAAGGAGCACATTAAGTGATTATCCTGAAAAGTTATAAAAGTTTGGAAGGCACATTATATAAAGATATATATTGGATAATGCATGTAAAAAATCATTCAAGGAATCCTATTGAAAAGTGTTTTCTTATGGGTGGTGGTTTTTTTCCAAACTGTTAGGTAGGTTTCACAGGGTACTCTAGTTTTATCTAATAAAACGGGATTCCATGATATAGCTGAAAAATTGCTAAAAGTGGCATTCAAACACTAATTTTAATGATTTACTGAGTTTCTATATTATTACAGCACCTTGTTTTTCTCTAATCTTTTGACCAAAGTAAATAAGAGCATCAGTCAATAGGTCAGTTCTATTTTCTGGTGTCATTTCTTTTGATATTGTAGAAAAGCCACCTAAATATGACCACAACCTCTCAATGCCTTCTCCATCAGTTAAACCAAGTTTCTTTGTTCTTCTAGGACCATATAAAATCTAATATAGAATTTTATCTCACATTAGGTATGAAGAATAACAACATATTTGTCTAATTTAAACAGAGATTGAAGAGATTTAACTTGCAAAAGAACACACATCTAATTTTATCTGTATAAAATGACATTTTAATTTTGAAAACAAGAATTTTATGGGAAAATATGTGAAAATCAAATGATGTTTGATAACAAGATATGGCATTATATATATATTTTTTTAAATCAAAACAGTGGTTTGATAAATTTATAGTGGAACTTTTATTATGAAATTTTTTTGTCCTGTTTGAAACATAATTAAATAATTTCCTACTTTAATACTGAATTCTCAAAGGACAATATGCCAAGTGCCAAAAACAGTTTCTTGTATCTATGATTCATTATTTTAACTTTACCTGACAAGATGCACTGTGTCCATAGGCATGAAATATTGGAATAGAAAAGGTAACTTTGGTCAGAATTTCTTTATTTCCAACTTTCTGTAAAATAAGAATCTTGCTAATTGAAATCTATTACATTTTTTACGACAAAACTAACAAATATAAACAACATACAATTAAAAAAGGTTGAAACAAGTTAATTATAAATATTAGCTTCAAAATAGACTAGGTAAAAACAATTTGACAATAAATATAAGGCAAATCTGAAATAGCTGGGTCCCAAATAACATGGTTTTAAAACTGTAAATGGCATACAATGTTGTTGCTTAAAAGTTTGATGTTTTGTGTGGATATGTAAAAGGATCTAAACAAAACAGTAAGATCTGTACATTGAAACCATCTTCATTCATCATTTGCTTTGTCTACTGTAAAATCATTCCTCTGTGCTGTTTTCAAGCATTAAATTATGAATGTCAAATAAAATTGGTACAAAGTAATCAAGTCTGAAAAATTCAGAAAAAAATCCTTGAACAATTCTATAATAGCATATGCACAATTTAAAACAGGTGCAATCTTTCTTTGAAGTTTCAGAGATCTGCGTTAAAAATATGAGGATTTGATTGAACATAGGTAATGTCTTCTGCAATGTTTTGAATTATGTTAATATCACCATACCTCAAGATGTCTTTTAAGCAAACATGCTATGTCATATGAAACATGAATATGTTCCTCTTTTTTTTCACTTAAAAGTAACCGTATTAAGAAAACAGCATATCCAAGCCTGAAAAAAAGGGACACAATTAAAAACATTTCCAAAGGTAATTAAAAATTCAGGCTAGCACAACAAAGTGCTACTGACATGATAGTTCACATGCAGTCTTAATTTAAAATCTCAGTTGGTCAATACTTGTTGTACCTAAATATTTTCGAGGAGCAGTAATAAGCATTTTTATATGTCTTTCACCAACCAGCAAGCTCTGCACACAAGATAGAACTTAATTATGCCCAAATGTTGTTTTGACTGCATAGTAATCATAATAAACATTTAACTGACTGCGAAACATGAACTTCTGATATTTTATTTAACATAATGTGAAAATATCGATGTAAAACTTAAATGTCTAATACCTTTCACCATGCTTTAAGCTAAAAAATTTCTGTGGAAAATCATGCCTGCATGTGGCACCAAAAACAGCAGTTTCTGACAACTTTTGGTTCTTTGACTTGGATCGGATGTCATTTCCTGCTTGAAAGTCACTACATTCCTGTAGTAAAAAAACAGGGCTTTTTTTGTACAAATGGTTGAAATGTTGAAAATTGAGACCAACATGAAAACAATCCTAGATTCTCATCTCCCCCTGACTGATTTTCACACCTACCTAGGTTATTTAATTTCATATTTCAAATTTTGAAAAAAACATTGCCAATGTCAATTCCAGAAATGTCCAGTTTGTGTCCAATTTCCAATATAGGATATATATTTGATTTTCAGGTAACTTCCAGTTTCAATCAATTTTTATATTAACAAGAAAACATGGGTCCCAGTCGTTATTTCTATTAAAAATGGCCCAAAGCTAACAAATAAACAAGGATAAATAAATATGTCCTTGCCCATAACTTTTTCTTTGCAGGGGCACAAATAAAATGCACCCCTTCCCCCAATTTTACAAAAGTTGGATGAGAATCTATCATTTTATTATTATGGCCTAACACTGTAACATGAAAACCATATGTTTAGTCTAATATAATAATTTGTGGTCATAATCAATGGTATATCTCTAATTAAAAGAATTTATTGAACCATTACAAAAACATAAAAATTTTAAACACTAGTAATATTTCTGCAAGGTGTAAACACATTGTCAACATCATCTAAAAAGGGTTTAAACAGCCAAGGAGTTAAAAGATGGAAAAATATTGATATATGAATACCTTATCAACTTTTGAGGTAGCATAAGTACTCATGAAATTGTCTACTAATTTCTGCTCAATAAAGAAACGGTCTTTATGTTTTGGTGCTATCCACTGCTGACCTGATGAGGACTTCCTTACCAACTGAAAATCTGCATCAAAGCAGTATATGCTTGTGTCAGTCTAAAATAAAAATATTAAACATGCAATTTGTTGTAATTAGTATATAATTGGAGAGAAAAATGTTTTCCTAGAGGGTTCAAACTTATGGACAACAAACCAACAGACAGGACTAATGTTTCAATTAAACATTATACAATTAGGTACCACTCTTGAAGGAAACATTCAGGTTTGTAAACCCAAGTGAATGGGCTGTTTCCTTGATGGTTTTATAGAGAGAAAAAAAAATTAATTAAAAATCAGAAATATAATAAAATAAAACAAGATTAGTTGTAAAAAGACATTACAGGTTTTCTTAAATAGGTGCCTACGAAACATCATTGGAATTAAGTGGCCAAATAAAATCAGAAATGAAGATCTCTGGAAACGTACAAAACAAGAGCCAATTGAAAGAACAATCACAGAAAGACGGTGGAAGTGGATTGGTCACACACTGAGAAAGAACAACAACAATGTGACCAAACAGGCACTAGAATGGAACCCCCAAGGACATCGTAAAAGAGGCCGACCAAAGAACACCTGGCGGAGGGATCTAACATCTGACCTACAGAAGATTGGTAAAACATGGGGAGAGGCAAGAACAACAGCCAAAGACAGGAAGAAATGGAGAGCAGCAGTGGTCGCCCTATGTCCCCCATGGGACGAAGTGGATTAAGTCAAGTAAGTCAAGTCAAGTTGTAAAATAGAAGGAACAAGCAAATGGGTGTGATGTATAGATGCAGAGGTGTAGATACTTTAGATAATTTGTGTTTATTACATAAAGCGGTAACTTTTGAAAAATGAAGAAATACTAATAGTATGACCTACATCAAGCTCTTTTAGGGTGGCATTAAAAATTGGTTGTGTTCAATAGTTAACTCTACATCTTTATTAACTACATTTGCTATTTTCTGAAAAAAAGGAAAAAGTTTGATATCTGGAACATAAAATGGAAGTTAACTAGAAAGTCACTTATTAATACCTCAAAGCAAGCAGGACAAGAGCACCCATCATCAAGATCAGGAAAAGAATCAGTACAGTAATCCATCTGATAAATATACTGTCGGAATTGGTGAATCGTTTCATTTATCAAGGTCTTATAAATTTGCCTTCCCTGTAAACATACAAGTACAATATCAGTTCTTAAATGAGTTTAGTTTATATTCAAACCATAATAACAACACATCATCAATGAAATGGATAATAAAACAATATGAGTTGTATATACATGCAGTGTAAAGACAAATTCTACAGATTAATGCAATAACCATTTTTTTTTAAATATTAAGACTGTTAATATTGACAGTAGAAATAATTAATAACCAACTAAATACATTTTTATTAAACAATATTTAATCTTCATTATTTTGTTTGATATTCATTTGCAATGTTATTTTATACTCAAATCATTATTGTAGGGAAGAAAATGGCAATATTAACCTCTTGAGTAACTAATTCCTTATAAAGTTTTGGCTGCCTTGCTTTTAAAGCTTCACAAAATCCTTTTACCGAAACTTTACACTCCAAAAGTAAACCATTCAGCCATCTAAGGAGATCAATATGAAATGCCAAGCGAGGATGTTTAGGTGATGACGGCCATAAGTTGTACCGCAGTAAAGTAACAGCTTCCTCTTCACATGCACAAAATTCAATAGACCTCAAATGCTGTCGTCCTTTAAATAGAGATTGAAAGCATATTTTCTTTACTAGTTAAAAAGTTCACAAAATGTTATTTGTTAACCAGGATCAATAAAAGGTTCTTACATGTTTCTGGGAAAGACCGGGTGATCTTCCCAGAGTTGTAGAAATTTTATGTCTTTTTGGGAGTGAAGCACAGCAGAATGAGCAAAGACATAAAAAAATTTCTATTACGAGTGCAAGATAACACTGGCTCTCCCAAAATGGCAAGAAAGTACCTTTTCCTTACTTAAATCAACAACTTTCACATGGTAATATCCTATCCTATCAAAGCTCCATTTTTAAAGACACCATTGTCACATTAAAGAAGAACTGTTATGTTACTATAACAAACTTCCTGTTTCATGTGTTTTGATTCAATTACACAAGTACAGATGTGTGTGCATTAGCTCATCTGTACCAGAAATATGCTATTTACAGAAAAATAAATATGTCATAGTATCTACATTTGTTTTTGTGAAGTTTCAGTACTGACATGTACACTTAAAGTTATTCTGGCAACCAGTATTATTTGGGGAGAAAGCCAAAGTACAGAGAAAGCCCCACCATTCAACAGGAAACTGGCAATCCTTGTCAATCAAGGTTGCAGCAGAGCCCACCGTAAGACTCAAACCTTTAACCTCTGGGTGACAGACAATGTGATCACTAGAAAATGACTAACTACTTTAACCACACTGCCATTGGTATGAAAATTTATTTATTTGAAAAGCTGCAATAAAATATGTTACCTATTTAGTATAAAGTGACAAAATTAGTACTAAACAGTTTACATGCCTTTATCATCAACCACCACTAGTTCTTTGGTGTACTTTGATGAACAAGATCCATGTAGAATACTCTTCCATGGCTGAGTTGGTGGAGAACAACCAAAAAAGGTACCATGCTACAATATAAATTTTTGTTTTGTTTTAAAGTTGGTATTAAACAATGTTGTTATTTACAGGCTGGTTTGGTTCTTGAGGTTACTTCAACAATTTTAAAATTATATAGTGACCAACAAATTTGTTAGCATCAGAAGCCAAGTGCTTGTACTCCATTGTAAAGAGCCTCTGTATCAAAAAAATGTAGTTTATTATATGAACATAAACTGAGTACAACTCTTTGTTACTACAAATTTTAGACCAGAACCCACATTCTTGTGGGATTATTCAATTAGTCTGAATTTATTTTACTTATGAAAAGAAATCTGATTAATTGAATTGTGTTTAAAGTGAGCTTGAGCAATATTTCAGATAATATTGTGGTGAGAAACTAAATTTAAAATGTTGACAACAATTTTAGTTATAGAGGTGTCAAACAATGATGGAAGACAAAAAAAGTTCGATAAAATGTTGCATAATTAGTAATGACTATGAAGCTGAGTAAAACAACTCTTATTCCATAAAACAAATAGCAAAAATATTTACCATCCATTTCTCAAAAATGTGCAAATGTGGATGTTTGTGTCTATTCTGAAGACAAGTAATACAGGTGATAGGCCAAGAAATACAATCAATGCACCTAAACAGATCCATAGTATCTGTACCACACTCATTACAAGTCAACTGAGTTATGGCGTTTTGTTCTAGTCCTATATTAACAAGCTTCTTATAAATATCTGCCCAATTTTCTAATCGTTGACTTTTGGCTTTGGTATATTCTATAAAAAAATGAACAATAGGTTCTCAAGATCCAATAAAAATCATGCGACACATTAATTGTGAATTGGTAAGCTACATGTAAATAATAAACAAATTATTACCGTGAAAAATTGCTTAGTGTAAGTTTTCTAAATATAATTGTTGTATATAGGTTATATTTTACCATTTAAAATAATACACAATAGATTCAATAAATAAATGTGATGGAGATCTGGAAACACATGCATAAAATTGTAAAAGTGATTTTTGTTTATCTAGACACTCGTCATTAATTATGAAGCAACTTGTATTGAATGTATTTTCATCTGGGTAAAAAAGGACAGTTTGACCTTAAAGAAAGCACATTTTTGTTGTAAATATTGCCACAATCAACCAAAGTAAATATGTTTTGGCTTTAAATCTGTGATTTAAGAATTGAATGCATTCTTTTGAAGTTTCATTCAACGTATGAAAGGGTTGACCGAAGCACATTTTCAATGAAGCGCGGTAATTAAAGATCAACATGTTACTTTTTTTCCAATTTGCTGTAGGTATCATTCCAAAAGATTGACCTTTATACATACTTTTATTTGTATTTTCTGTATATACAGATGACTGGGATGAAACTGCTTCTTTTTGTTCGGAAGAAGATAATATTGAGTCCTGTTCCGAACAATTTATAGTTGAAACTGATGGCTTTTGTTGATCTTGTTCACTTGCAGGTTTGTATGATCGTTTCACTGTTTTCTTTCTACCATATTGGTGAACAACATAAGAATACTGCAGTCTTCTTTTCTTAATGTAATTGTGGGACATCTGTAATAATTCAAAATCTCCATTAATTGGAACATAAAAATATCTTGTGGCTACATTAAATGATCATTTACTTAAATCAGGAATAAATACAAGAATTAAAGTTTTATTTTATCATTAGTGATTGAAACATAAATCTTGTTTAAAAACAATTTAGTTATTTACATACTGAGCCATCATGCTCTTTATTTTTGTATTTCAATCTGCATAAGATTCATTTGATATAGACATGTATATGTTTTACAAGCCGAAACTTATCTTAATATTGAACTCATTTTGTACCTTTCTGTATTGTATTGACTTATTGAACAGCAAGCCAGAATTATTTCAGTTATAACCTATCTCACCTCATATACTTTTCTGACCCTTTGACAAGTTTAAATTTTTAAATAAGAATTTTTTATGGTATATTATAAGTATGGAAAGACAAAAAAATGTAATTTTCAAGAAAGGGGGGGCTGGGGCTTATTAGGGCACCAAAAGGGGTCCTTTCTACAAGTACCTGTTGTTTTTTATTAATAGAAAATTGCAGACGAGTGTTCACAGAAAAAAATGTAAGGATCACTTGCTCAATGAAATTCTGCACATATGGACATTTATTTGATTACTCCTATGTAAAATGCATTTGATATTGTCAGAAGATGCACAAGCTGCTGGTCTAGGTACATCCGGTATCAACAAAAAAGGAGGACCCATTTGTATAAATGATTCAATGTCGGACTCTGATCTTACTGATGATTATATCATGATGATGACAATCACCTGTGTTGTATTTGTAACCAAAAATCTCCTAATGAAATTCATCAGATGAATGGAATTGTCTTTGTTAAATGGGCACAATGTGACAATGAAAACTGTCATCATTGGACACATCTGCAGTTTTGCTCAGATGTGCAAGTATTACATGTGAGGGGATACATTCCTTTGCCCCCACTGCAAAGATAACAATAATAATAATATGAAACCTATTATTACTACCAGTTAGTACTTTTAATATCTCTTAAAATATTTTAAGTCATTATAAATACAGCACAAGATTTTATTTTGATTTTGTATTACTCACTACAACCGAATAGCCACAAATCGTGTCCATTATGGCCCACCATACTGTATTTACCTTTTACACCGGAAGCAGGAAAACGCTAAAATCCTATGTAGGACATTGACCCTGCGTTTTCTGGTAAATATATACAAACCAGTGTCATGTTATGCATCATTAAACAAAAAAAAAAAGAATAATTTCATTTATAATCACAAAAATTGTACCGTTATATAAGTTCAGGAAATTAATATGAAAAATATGATTTTGACCACGGAATCGGGACAAACCAGTATAGGCCCAAATGTCCTCTACTCATAAATTCTTATTACACAGGGATCTCCTGTATTTGGCGATCACAATATTGGTATACCAGTATTGTTAACAATACTGGAATAAAATTTTATTCCAGTATTGTATTCCAGTATTGTACCAGTATTGTTTATTTTTGAAATTTTATTGAAGTATTGTATTTCGGTATTGTACCAGTATTGTTTTTAATATTTGACACATATATTCTGCATTTTAATGGTCTTGATATTTGGCTTCTTCTTAAAATGTGTCATTGATGTTTTTAATGGTTTCTGTTATATATCTATGTATTAAAAGTTATATACATTATTATATGCATAAGATCATATGAAAAGTTCTGGGAAAAAAAATATTCTTGATTTTCAAAACTTTATTATCTTTATGATCTATCTGGATTGTTGTGGTCAATATATACCATCTTATGTTTACAGTCAAATTCCTTTCAATTAGATTTTTTCTCAAGTCAGAAGGATTACAATTATTAATTATCAAAGGATTCTTTGAAGTATAATAAAAACTTCATAATCATGAGTAGACTTTGATGTTTATATTTCTTTGATGCTAAGATTAATTATAGTGTACACAAGCCCAATTTCACCATAAATATGGTTGCTCAAATGATATTCAACATAAAGTTGAAATCATGGATGACTTCTACACATACCTTGCACCAAATGTTATCTTCAGTCCACAGCCAGATGCAGTGATGAACTACATGAGAGATAAAAAACTACTTGCACAGTCTTTCACCTGTCCAACATGTCAAAGTCAGATGGAACTTGTCAGTAGACCAACATCAGCAACAACAGATGGTTTTGGGTGGCGTTGTAATAACCAGAGGTGTACTAAGCGCAGAACCTTTATCGCCATTCGCACAGGATCATTCTTCGAGAAGTCCCGCATCACTCTGGATAAATGGTTACTAACTATATACTTGTGGAGCCAAGGCAGTAAGGTCAAGACTGTTCAGCAACAGACAAAGATTGGTGAAAAGACTGTTATCCAGATGTTCCAGTACCTGAGAGATATATGTTCAACCAAACTTCTGAACACACCATTTCAACTAGGAGGACCAGGCGTTGTGGTACAAATTCTGAATGTATGTCATTTGAAAACCTTTGTCTACTCATTTTAACAATTATATTTATATTTTGTTAATTTATTGTACAATAAAGTATAATACTCGAGGAACAATACTGGAACATCAATATATCCCAGTATTGTTATTTTTTTTTTTTAAATCAACAATACTGGAATAAAATTTTATTCCAGTATTGTTAACAATACTGGTATACCAGTATTGTGATCGCCAACTACAGGAGATCCGATTAATGTTTTGCATTTGTTTGTTCCTTTAAAAGTATACTGTTCAGTCAAATGTGTCCGATTTGCATAGTGTTTACTTACGGAGCCGCCATTATTTTTGCATGGTTCGTTTTCACGCTGGATGTTGAAACCATAATTTAACCATGCAAAAATGTGTTGTCGCCAAATATTGTCAGCCAAGAAATGTTTAAAACACTAAAAACCCCGATCTAAATCACCTTAATAACCTTATAAATCCTAATTTAGAACCACTAAAACCAAAACCAAGAGTGCGGTTGGGTTAAATCATGGCTACATATCACCGCGCCATGCTCTACTTTTATAGTTAATAGAACAAAATAGGAATGATGCTGAATAATTTCCGGGTTCAGACCTTATTATACCGGAATGTTACTTTAACAAGCTAATAACATACTGTGTCATACTGTACAGTATATAAAGTATAAGTTGTTACAACTTAAATAAGACTAATAACACTAATAATTATCTTCTTAAATAAGTAAATAACTATGGGATCGGGTGGTTGGCTTGCAGATCACAAACATTGGTACTTATGAAAAATATTAAATCCATACCGAATGTTGCAAGTAAATGTATATTCAATGATTTTTAAACATGTATCATCTCGCTCATATTTTTTTATTTCAGGAGGAGATAAAGATGCGGCGAGAATCCCGACCTTTGGCGGGAAAACTGACCATCCTTGTAAACTTAAGTTGCAGTCGAGCCCCGACATATACTGCATATTTTCTTATTTCATACCCTATTACTATAGGTAGGCGGCAAATATTTGTGTATCAGATGTGCGAATTCATGGGATACTACATTCAGCGACTGTCGATACGGATCATACACATTGCACATAACAGTATCGTCCAAAACAACAGATCGACTGTTTGTCACCCCGGCTATCTCCTGGTATTTGCGACCATCAAATGTGCATGTTACGCTGCAGCTGCCTGAGCACCTTCCTGTAAAAACAGAGAATGTACTATATGGTCCGTTCTGTCTGTCGAAAGGCATATATATACGTAAACTCGTATTTTCAGTGAAATATCTCTGTTATGTGCAGGGTACGACCACTTGAAGGCAAGATTAACAAAAACTAATTGAAACATAGTTTGGATTATAGTAAGTGTTGACGTAGGGTGTAGAGTGTTTTTTGCGCTTCAAATGAAAACTGCTTACCGCGTATGGTTCAGCTTATGCTCCTTTTGTAGATCAAGAAGGGAACTTTTTGAAATCAATAATTATTTCCCCGAGATATTCAGCGTTTTGAAATAAAGCCTTTTTTTTTATTTTGAACGGGCGATTTTCCATACTAAAATTTGACCTTGATTAGAACGGAAGTGTACTTTAGGAACTATCGATTGTTATCTACTCGAAATCCTTCGGGTGATGTCGTCTGCAGTTTAGGCGGGAAAAGTCTCGCGGTTTGTCCGAATACCATTGAACGTCACGAAAGCAGACGAACATGTGTAAACATCGTAAGGTCCCTTTAGAAACAAAAATGGCTGACTTATTATGTGAAATTTCCGTAGCAAAAGTCAAGGACGATTTGTAACAACTTAACAACAGAGGCATACTATAAAACATGGACAGGTTATCGTATCTACATTTTTTCTACTTAATTTTCGTAATAACAAGGTAAAATATAGAATAATGAAAAAATGCTAGCAAACAATTTTTTCCAAGGGGGGTTGGCATTTATAGTAGGGGAGTCATGGGTGGACCAAGTAGGGTCCTTGCGCCAACTACATGTGTAGCTGATCTGAAACGTCGACCTTTAGCAAGACATTTTTAATTAATTTTTGTCATTAATAGTGGACGCGACGTTGTTGAAACCTGAAATCAGCGAAACATGTCATAACGGATCTACTCGAAAACGTCACCCGTGTAATATAAGGGAGACAAATCGAATAAAAACAGGAGTCGTCAAATCTTCTTTCCTGGAATTATTTTCACGTCTTAACAAGTATTATCTTTCTAAAAAATGTTATCGTCTCTTTGACAAGTTAACGACTGAGTCTTGTTTTTGTGTGTCATAAATGAATGTGGATGATTAGACGAGTGTGTCGTCATAATAATAATTCTTACAATGGATAAACAGAAAGAGATTTAATAAAACGAAATTGGTTTGCTACAAGGGTATTGCATTTTGATATGTCGAGATGCTATGAACCAGGGGACAGGCGGTCATTAGTAAAAGTCAACATACATTGACAGAGGTTTTTGAATGAAAAATAAAAAATGCTTACCGCGTATTTGAGCTTATATGACCCTTTTGTAGATCCATAAGGATGCATATAGAAATCTATAGTGGTATACCATTAAATATTAACAGGTTAAAGTTGATAGACGTTTTCTACTGGATTTTCGTAATGAAATTTATGAAATAAGAAAAACATGCAAGAAAAGCAAGACGCACTTCACGGAGGTGTGACTTTTAGAACGGGTGGGTATTTACTTGAGAAATTTATACGTAGAACTAACACATTTTTCTAATAAAGTATATATTTTCTGGTAAAAGCCAGTGTTGCATCTTAATATTTTCTAGTTCATATTGTTATTTTACAAGTAATGCCTTTGATATATAGGTCGCTATTAAACAGATATATCATGTCTGGGAGGGGTATTTGTGAAAAATACCAGTCGAGAGATGAAATTTGATTCTCGAGACTGGTATTTTTCACAAATACCCCTCCCAGACATGATTTATCTGTTTAATTACACCGAATATCATGATTTCAAAGAGCGGTGAATGCTAGACCACTTGCGTGCTGTTTGTTGACTATGTACTATCGGAACGTTTCTGGTTTTCAAAATCGATTACTCATATTACGTTTACTTTGAGGTAAAAGTCAAAACTTCCGAATGAATATTTCCAGCATAATAATATGCGAGGGTTATTTTTAAGCAAATACCACGGCACAGAGGGTAATATTTTGCTGAATACCCCGGTGATGACGAAATCGATGCAAAATGAGGAAATTTGCGAAAAATACACTGTCTATTGACCAATCAAAAGCCAGCATTTTTATATGAGGTGTAATTACAGAATATATTACATATGGTGTGTTAAGTCCTAATTTTGATTGGTTCGTGTAGACAATGTCCCCCCAAAATATTCTGTGTATATATTCTATTTCTAAAGCATATTTAAGGCTTGTTACTATTTTTAAAGCATATTTAAGGCATGTTACTATTTATAAAGCCTATCTAAGGCTTGTTTCTAAAAATAGATCCGGATATGTTACTACTTATAAAGCATATTTAAGGCTTGTTTCTAAAAATAGATCCGGATATACTCTTCCGACTCATTATTCTAAATTTAAATAAATAGAGAAAAATTCATATGTAATATAACAATTAAGGACTTCGTCCTCGGTCAATATTTTCCTCCACGGTCCATATAACTACGTATTGACCTCGTAAAAAGTCCTTATTTGATAAGTATCAGCCAGAACAAATGTAATATTCACCGAGCCGCTAATCGAGGTGAATATACATTTTTGAGGACTGAGAAATCCTGATAACAATCGTATATCAAAGCAGGGACAGTCTATACTAGTATAGTTAGTATAGACTGTCCCTGATCAAAGTCAGTAATTGTTTTATTACGTGAATAAAATCAACATCTTCCTTCATCAGTAAAACAGAGGACACTTACACTTTGTAAGTGTTGTAATGCTCGTAACCTTTAATATTTTAATAATACTGAAATTCCAGTTTCATCACATTTCAAATATTAAAAAGAGTATAAATAAACCAATAATTTTATTCTTACATTTTTAACATTATATTTTCTTAATAACAATTGATTCAATGACCACTAAAATTGAAATTCATAGTTATGTTGGAACAATCATGAAAAACAGGCTTGAACTTGGTCAAAACCAAGTAAATATTGGATTCCGTTTCACTACTGTGCAGCGGAATCGTGCATTAGACAAAATTGTCCATGTTTTTATGTAAAGTAAGTACTGTTGCTATTCATCGTGACCCGAAAGTTGTTTTTAGACAAATCAAAAACACGCACAGTTCTTTTCATGTAATAATAAGGCTTATTTCTAAGACTGCTAACATTTTTCGAGTAAACAACAGTTTGTCGTTGTAAATTTTTTTCCCCTGGAGTTTTTATAATTATTTATATACTAGACTGACAAAGAACATACCGTGACATGCCGGAGTATCAGCCATATTACTGTTCTCGGGGTAAACTGTCAGCGTTTCCTGTTTGGTAAACAAACCAACTCCGTGACTCCGTGTAACTCCCATGAAAACGTCATAAGGGGCGTGTTGTATCATGTAAGCTACAGTTGTAGCAGCCTAAAAGACAACACGGCTTATTTATTTCATTATGAAGAACAATGTCATTATTTAGTACTTCTAGGCATCGGAAAAAAATGCAACAATACATACTATCAAATACAGTACATGAACTTGCGGTAACAAATATTTTATATATTTTCACACATGAATAAAGTGGCCCGTTCTCATATTTTAATATATATGTATATTAATTCTCATCAATACAAGGGTTATTGTAGATTCACGACATTTGACAATTTTTGTGAAAAATCGACATTAAAAAAATGTTAATTAAGAGTAACTTGTTTTGGATGGCAAATTATGAAATCTATTCAATGAAGTCTTTGCAATATTTTTATTTGAAAATAGCGGCGCAATCCACAAGGTGGCAAGAAATGATAATGTCATTTAAATAGCCAGTAGATGTGTAAAAACACACATTTTCAGTGGCGGGGAGTTTAGTACATGTATAGAACATCCCCTCTCTTCTAAATTTATCAATAAGGATATATCCGGCACACCCTGTCCTAATTACATTGTACAAAAGTTTTTGACAAAATGATTCTTTCATAAACGCTGATTAAAAAGTTACTTCGTATTATATCAGGTGTAAATTTGCAATTAAGGGTACTTTTGTAGTGTTCTGGTATTCGAAACACTAACTCACACTTATTTTTTTCCGTGTCGAAATATATTACACCTATTTAGCTTAATGGAATTGTATTCGTAGAACGGCTTTATCGATATATCGTTCGGATAAAACGTATGTCTGTTTTAAAGCAAGACGGTCATTTTTGCAAAAAAAGCTATAAAACATCTTTTATGTCTACCTTCATGATCGCTTCATCTGATACCATCATAGTACCTTGCACGTATACACTTTTGAATCCGACCCGAGTATGAATCGACAGAGGAACACTAATTTTATCTTCTTGTTTTAATAGACTGAAATTGATATGCTAAAAATAACGTTCATAGAGCGCAATTTATACGAAAATATGGTTTAAATCGATTCCTGAACAACTCACAACCCCGGCTTTGACGCGCTGGTGATCACTTGTAGAAAGCTTACTACCTTGACCACTCTTCCACAACGACACAAGTCTTTGGCTGCCATGGTTAATTTTTTATATATGTTTACCCCACGTAACATATAGCCTGTTATAATGGAACCGTTATAATAAGTATCGCTGGGTATCGATATTTGTAGATTTTATGGTTAAGCAATAAACAAAATTAAACCCGTTTTTAATAAAAAAAATAAAGATTATTGGAACATGCACGAATTTATGAAGCTTGCTATCGGCGATCTAGATTCTTTAAAGGTAACAATTTAATAAAAAGGTAATTATTGAAATACATACAACTCAGTCTTGACAAACTATCATACCTTTTTTCATCCTCTGTCAGTGGTGGGACCAAGCCTCGCACACCTTAAATAAACGTTTCTAATTAATTTGTACTGCATATTCACACAATTCAAAGTATTAAACAGGTAAAATAATTCCCTCTTTGTAATACTCTTACGTAAATGCTTTAAACGTATCTTGCAGACCCCTTTTTCGAAAACCATACACAATACGAAAATACATTACTTTAGTCAAACAATAACATAAATAAAACATTAGAGTTAATGTATTACCACAAGAAAAATAAAACGAGAAAAAGATATTTTGCGGAAAACCTCTATTTAGTAAAGATGGTGAGCGACTTGAGCCTTAGAGTAACGTTTTATCTATTCGTTCTATCAAAACCTATGTAAAGACCATTATGTCTTCTACTCGATTATGTCGATTTCATGTTGTCAATTTATTTCGCGACACAAAATAGCAATATTCATAGGTGCCGTTGTATGCATGTTTTTTTTTATACTGAACAACTTTTGAATAAGATACTCACGATATAATAGAATGGAAAAGTCGAGATAAAATATCAAGTGATGAATTTCATTGTATAGATAACCGCGCGAAAAATAATCTGTGAAATTCCGATCAATTTCGATGTCATGCCTTTATCTTCAGGTAGGTAAAATCGCGGGAAATGTAATCAAAGCTCTATTTACCGGTATTAGAACAAAATAGGTAATTATCACTAGTGAATACATCTTCCTAGACAAATTTTTTGAAAATCTTAGAAATAGAGAAAACGATTATTTTGTCATAAAGTTTATACAGAAAAAAGTATGAGAAGTATAATAAAATGAATTATCTTCATGTATCTTGGATTTTAAATATGAACTGGGTAAATATCCGTCATCAAACATGTGTACTGGCCCGGTACACAAAGTTGCTTCCTACAAGCTTTTAGGGCTAGCCTACAATACGCGTGTACAAGGTGTCATGTTTCAACATAAATCATTTGGACAAAATTTATCTTGACCAGAAGTAAAAAATGGTTATTATTTTAACGTCTTATACAGAAAATACTTACAAAAAGCAAATTGAACATCACGTTTACGTACATAATTAGAAAGATTGTGTACAAATATTAAAAGCCCCATCAGTTCATCAGTTTAGCCTACATTATCGCAAACACAGTTTAGGCTTTCACAGTTATTATTTTTATGTCATTTCAAAGTTTATAAAAAGTATAAAATTTTCAAACAACACAGATGTTTATGTCTTCAGTATATGAAAGCCCTTTAAAAATGACATTAATATTCGTGTGATTTGTTTACAGTTGATCATAAATTATAATAAGGTTTTCGCGATTTTGTCCAAAGACTAAACAGCACTTAAGTATCTTGTCATTAAACAAAACCATACTCACTCAAACCAAGCAACATGAAAACCACGACAAACAACGCCATCTTGTGTAACTGTAGAAAAGTTGATTAGATGAACAAAAATTCTCTTTGCTCTTATTATAATGATCTAAATAACTCGAATCTACTTCGTTATTGGAACTTATATATAGTGTAACAACTGATTTGAATTCGTCCTTATAATATGACCTCGAACAATGGTCAGTCATTGGTTGTCTTTATTAGTCCTTATGGAATTTTATGAATATTTGACCAGTGATATGAAATTGACCTATTATTACATGTATGACCTCGAATAATGGGCAAACAAACTTAGGTTGTCCTTATAATTCCGTATGGAAAGTTTATAATATGTAACTTCTGATATCAATTCATCCGAATTGTATGACCTGTTTAAACGTCTTATAACATTTCTACTAGTTAGATTACCACATGTTATGAGGTACTTATTATTTTACTTTGTGTTTTAGTTCGTTTACATCAAATTCTTAATAAAATAATTTTATTTGTGATCTTTTAACTTGTTTGTTGTTTACTGAGAAGAAAATATTGTAAAATATACAACAGGTATTAACTAGGTAATATACATATCTACAAATTTATGGAGCATTCCGTAAGCAACAAAATGCGAGAATATTGCTTAATGTACAGGGTTTTTGAATACATACACTTATATAACACCACCCCCTCATTGAAGGCCTTAGTGTCCGAGTGTTTAAGATAGTTATTAATCTACTATTGATCACGTTACAGAGGTTGGGGGTTCGAGTCTCCATGCGGGCAGGGTGCTCGACTCCAAAGTAAATTGACAAGGATTGCCAGTTTCGTACCAAAGGTCAGTGGTTTTCTCTCGGTACTTCGGCTTCCTCCCCAATAAACAGTGGATGCCATGATAAAGCTGACAAATTGCTGAGAAAGGTGTTAAACACCATTCAACAAACAAACAGCCCTCTCTTTGTCGGTTTTACATATGGTCCAGATCATATCCAGTACAAAATTCTTAAACATCTTCCACAATCTTCGTTACAATATGTTTTAAATCTTCTCAATACTCCGGAAACAACTGCCTTACCTTACCATTTATTTAAAAATTGGCTACCATTGTGTCTATGCAAAAACCAGAAACGACATCTCTTAAGCGTCCAACTATCGGCCAATAGCTTTAAAAGTTACATCCGTTAGACCCTTGTTATGGGCGGGTTTTTGTTGCTGGAGTCTAACAATCTTAGTTATTATAAGAAGTATTATTAAAACATTTGTATAGCACATTATATAGTACAATTACTATAAGCGCTTTACAGTACATTAAAAATACATAAAATACAGGTAAAACGGTAATAATAATTTAGATTAAATATAAATACAGAAATTAAAAAAAAATAAAATTCAGTCATAATACAATAATATACAATATCACAAAAATTAAAAATTAGTATGTGAAAAAGATTCAGTCAACTGAGGATAAATTCTGTTTAATATCACAAAAATTAAAAATAAGCATGTCTACAGATATATTAAAATCTTCACAATTCTAAGATACCCATAACTTACTGTTGTCTTGTATTAAAACACAGTTGTCTATAACTAATAAAATGCAAGTAAAAAAAAAGGTTTTAGGTTTTTCTTAAAGACGTTCACTGAACTTGCACTTCTTATGTTTGGTGGTTAACTGTTCCAAAGAGTGGCCGCGGATGTATCGAAGCGTCTTTCACCGTACGTCTTAGTTCGTATATCGTTCAGCACACGAAGGAGATTACTACTCTCTGATCGTCAAGTTTTTGTAGGTCTATAGATAGAAACTAATTCTTGTAAATACACTGGCGCTTTACAATGAAGAGCTTTGAACACATATGGAAATAATGTATACTGGCAGCGGTATTTAATCGGAAGCCAGTGTAGCGACATTAATGCAGAAGTTATATGATCGTGTTTCTTTTTCTTGGAAATGAGTCTAGCTGCTGAATTCTGAACTCACAGTAGTCGTGTGATGACACTAGAATTAACTCCATATAACGTAGTCCAGTCGTGATGTTACTAATGAGCATACTAAAGTCTTTGGTAATATAAGGTCTGATACGTTATATATTGCGAATTTGGAAGAAGCAAGCTTTACTGATGGCACTTGCTTGTTCCTCCATGCGTAAGATGCGATTGAAAAATACCCCTAAGTTTTTCACACTGGGTATATTAGTAATAATAGTTCCATTTTCCAAAATTGAACATGTGTTGACCTTTGTCGGTTCACGAAAGCATATGACACAACATGTTATATGATATTTTAAAAGAACGTTTGACATAATTTGAAAGGTAGACTTCAAACTCTGACGTAGATTTTATCGTTCGTGTAAATTCAACATTATCGTCCTGTTTAAACAATAATTACAATTTTCTCATATGCTATGGAGAAAAAAATTGAATATCACTGAATGTGAACTAAAATAATGTTTAAACAGAATAGAAAAATGGGTAATGGGGAAGGTTTTAAATTATCCACTGCAAAAACAGTAAATGCATCCGAATACCGAACTACTACCATATATTTATCCTATAGAAAGAAACTACTTTTCTTGTTATTATACTTGATTGTAAGCTTTCCATTTTTACCCATCCTACAATGGTAAAGAATTTCTAACATGAATGTAGATACATATGTACATGTATTTAAAAATTGTATCCAATGTATTTAGTGCAGATGCGCAAGACATTTTTTTTGCACTTAACATGGTTGTTTCTTCAGGCCAGCGTAAGCATATTATCTGCGAAGACTTATTATTATTTCTTCTTATTATTGTAAATTCCAAAACATGAAACCCCTTTATCATAAAAATAATTGAAATTTATTTATGTCTTGTTACTGTTGGTTAGATATTTTTTTATTTTTCTGGATTCCCAGTCATGTGCGAATCGATGGAAACAGTCGTTGACCAATAAGCCAAGATAGTCTTGAATGATGAAAATATTAATTGCCCAGTTCTTTTAAAAGTTGTGTTTTTCAATATGTCTACTTCGTGGCTAAATGGCTGGGTCACCAAGTTAATAAATAAACTTCCTGCTACCATTGCGCATACATGTTTTTGGAGTCGTTTAGACCAAGTTGTTCTAACCAGGTGTCGCCATGGCTATACTACAACGACACATAGTCATATTTTAAAATATGAACCACGGTCCGACTGTGTGCATTGCAAATATATATACACAATAAAGCATGACTTGTTGGAAGGCGGACGCAACCAACTTAAAGTAAACAGTTTTATACAGTAAATTCTTAATAAAATTTGTATAACTATCGCTGGCGTCATTATTTTGCAAAAAAGAAATTATAACATAGATGCCCCAACATAAACAAATTTAACTGCCATTGGATAAAGTATGAAGAACATGTATTGGGAAAGTTAAGAGATTTTAGCCTTTTATAGCGGCTAATACGAGCCTACTATTTTTCGAGATCAACCAGGAGGGTCTTTATAAAGCAAGGAGCGTGGCACTCTGTAAACAAGTTCAGAAAAGTAACGAAATATTTTAACTTGTAGTGTTTATGATGATACATCATTTAAAAAATGGAAAATGAAAAATACATGTACCAGTATGATTTTTTACAGTTTATTTAAAAAAATCAAACTTATAAATCGGAGATTCAAGCTAAAGAAGTTGTATTTTGGGGATTTCCAGTTATGTGGGAATCAATGGAAATGCATTCGTTAATCAGGAGGCCAAATGAGCTTCAGATTGTAACCGATATTCGGTCTCTTTTATTGATGTTAAACCTTTACATTTTTCCGACGCAGTCGGTATTATATTCACTTTTTACCCTTTCAAATCATGACACTTCACCTCTCCAAAAATCAAGTCACGTGATCGTAATTCTGTTTCTTGATTATTCAAAAACCAATTGGACGGGGGTTTGGAACAGGGTGGTAAATTAAAACACGGGTTCGGAACAGGGTGGTAAATTGGCAATTCACCTTTCACCTGTACTATTATTGTTAGATTTTGCCGTCTGGTTGTTTATACAATTATTTCATAGTGCAATTTTAGTATTAAGAACGATAGAGATGAGCTGCAGTTTGTAAAATTTTATATCAAACGACTTGTACAAAAATGTTAATTTTTTTTTTATTTGAAGTACAGCGCAAATTAAAACGCGTAGTAACACGCTGGATTTTTGCGGGCTTTTATGGAGTGTAAAAAATACGAAGAGAAGAAATTTTAATTAATTTCTTCAATAAATACAAATTAACAATCATATTATATTCATGTTGATATTAAATGAAATGTATTATTATTGTTCTTGGGCGTCCGTCGTAGGACACACATGGATAGACAGTTGTGGCTCTAATTGTAAAGTATACGTTGCTAATTCAGTAAATTTTAAACTATAAACATTTTATTAAAAAAATTCTAATATTCAATTTGTTTTGCATTATTGTATAACTGATTTGGTTCTCGCAGAAAAACTTCATTTCTATATCTTAGGCAGTGGGTTTCTATATAATAGAAATAAACGTTCTGGAATACATGTGAATGTACAACAAAGTACATGCAGTTGTATGTAAATTATCAATTTATGGTTAACTGTATGCTTGGTAAATCTGTTAATATCGAAAACACGTAAATAAAATAATCTGTTGAAATATAAAAACACATATAAGAGGGGGGAGGGGGCACACATGTATAAATTAATAATTTCAAACTCATTTCACCTGGTACTAGTGTTAATTTAGACAATAGAGACAATGCTTTATTCACTCATACACAAACGCGTACAAGAGGACAAAATAATACATTTTTCGATATCATATGGCAGACAAACCTGACAACAGAGACATTCATAAATACACAAAACACATAACATACAAACTTGTAAAACAATTACCTATAAACATAGTTCACAATATCATACCTATTCGGCAGATAGGTTAGAATACATTAATACACACAGCACATACAAACATGTATGTATAAAAGTACTTATTAAAAATATTTTATCAGAAATATTGATATTTTTATATATAAGGGAAGGTTACAAAATGAAAAGAGTCTATTCATTTTTACTCTGCTTGGATTTGATCGGTAATAGAGTGGTATGTATTTAATTTGGAGGTCTTTAATTTGCGGCATCTTACACTCGAGTATATAGTGCAATTCATCGCCTGTTTTATCCTGACAGTAACTACAAACTCGGTTTTCTTTTGGAATACCCGCCCATCTGCCTATTTCAATGGGAAATTTAATATTACAACATCTAAATTTTGATATGATGATTCTGTCTGCTGTATTAAGTCTCATCAAGTATGGTTCTAACATAAACTTACTTTTAAACATTGAGTAAAAATCCCCTTGAGAAGTATTTATTGTTTGCGAGAACCAGCGCTGAATAAACTGATCACTTAGTGTTTGTTTAATAATAGATTTATGACTAGATCGATTGAGCGGAATCTGATTGTCCCATATAAAACTCAAGCCACACCCATTCAAAATAGATTTTACATATGATATCCATTTATATTTCTCTGGATTCTTTTTGTGTAGTTTTAACATTAGTCTACTATATAAAATAGATGACAGTTTATTGTTGTTCAGAAGTAGGCTGTTCCAAAACAATACCATCCTTTGCTTTATAACAATTTCTAGTGGGTATCGACCCAGCTCCCCATAGACATGTAGTTGGGGGTGCTGGTACGAACTTTAATATTTTTTGCAGAACTGTAAATGCGTTTTTTTTAATAGTCTCCTTATTTTCAAAACCCCAGACCTCAGATGAGTACAATAAAATAGGCGCCACTAATGCGTCGAAAAGTTTCCATTGTAGGTCTATAAGTATACTTATATTTTGGATTTTTTTATACAAAGCATATAGACATTTCTGTGCTTGTTCGTGCAATTTTTTTCTTGCAGTACAAAAACTACCGTTATAATAAAAGACTATTCCCAGATACGAATAAGAAATTTTGAATATCAATATCATGACAAAACAGTTTAAATTTGTAACTCTGAGTGGGTTTTCTCTTACTGAAGACCACGACTTTAGTTCTTTCTGTATTAACCTTTAGTTTCCACATTTCACAATACTGTTCAAAAATATTTAGAGCGTTTTTCATTAGCGCTTTCTGACAACAATACCGTATCATCAGCATACAATAACAGAAATACTTTCACATACACATTTAATTCATTTTGACATAGTTGATCAATCTTTTCCAAGCTATCTATATTATTAACTGCAAAATATTCCTCCAGGTCATTCAGAAACAATGAAAAAAGAAAGGGAGATAAATTCTCTCCCTGCTTCACCCCTATTTTACAGGTAAAGACATCTGAACATTCATTTCCATATTTTACATATGATTTAATGTTTTTGTACATATTATATATTACAGCAAAAATTTTACCTGTAGTATTTGATCGTATCAGTTTTTGCCATAAACCCGCTCAATGCGCTTTTAAAATCAATAAAAGTGCAAAAAAGCTTTTTGCCAGCTGAAAAATATATAGAGATCAAAGAAAACAAAAATATTATCAACAGTAGAAAACCCCCTTCGAAATTCTTCCTGACATTTAGAAATTAGTTCAATGTGATCTGCAAAATCATTTAATCGAGGGTTCAGAATATACGTAAATGTTTTACTAAAACAGGAATTTAAGGTTATTCCCCTGTATGCTGCGGTGTCACTTTGAAGTCCTTTATTTTCAAAGATAGGGGTCAATATACCCATACACCATCCATCGGGAATTATGTCTTTGTCAAGAATTAAGTTAAATAATCTAACAGAAATAGGCATAAGGTCATATTTTATATATTCGTTTAAAATATCGTCGTCTCCGGGCGATTTACCATCTTTGAGATTTTTAACGACCTTCTGGATTTCTTCTTCTGTGATGGGACAATTCAAAAAGTTTTGAGCTTCTTTCGGAATATTATCAAAGTTAAGATTTAATTCCGTACAATCTTCCAAATCTTCATCATCATTAAGGTTTTTGAAGTGACTGTATAGTGTCTCAATGTCTATATCACTATTATTTGTTTTAACATTTTGTCTTGCACTATTCAGTATTTTCCAAAAGGATTTCGAGTCTTTTAGAGAGGTATTCCTATTTATAGGTTCCTGATTTCACGTAGTAATAATTATAAGGTTTGCCAACAACATTTATCCGTCATTACTTCCCCCCAAAAATGTCCAGCAAACATTTCTGGTCTTTTTGTTATTGTTGTTTTCTCACTTTCCGTTCTACTTTACAGAAATCACTAAGAGTTAAATGCGTCGACTATCTTTTTTAAAGATAGTACTTGTTTATTTTACTTTTAAGGTGTGGATGCATTTAATTGGATGTGGCATAACGTTTTTTAAAATGTGTAATTAAATAAATACTATTTCAAGACTTGAATATTTTCTTCAACCGAATATTCATAATAATGATATTATTAATTGACGATCAATATATGATTAAAAGACTTATTTTCTGTAATTCATCGATGTATCAATGAGGTCGACTCAATAACAAACAAATAAACGGTCGAAACATCAGAAATATCCGTTTAATACTTATAATTCTTCCAAAATTGTTTTTTTTATATATTTACTATCTTTATCCAACATAAAATTCCATTAAACAAGTGTGTGACGCGTAGGAATAAAAGCAACTAACTGCATCAAGACGAAGACGTGGTTTGGAGGAATAACTGGCACTGACAGATATATTTTACGATTTTCCGAGAAGATTATTATTGAAAACAAAAAAAAAAGAAAGAGCAACAAACAATATTTTCGTAAATTCCGTATACTAATGTTCCTCATAGTACCACAGTTTATATATTCCCGTCATGTGTTACGTAATAGCTTATCAAACGCAACGTAATCCTAGCAGCTTTAGTCTGGTTCTCGGTCTATCATTTTTCATCTTTCGGCTATTTCGTTATAATTGTATATTCCGAAGGCATACTGAACATTACATTGGGAATCAACCTAACCTAGCTATAAACGTTCTTTCTTTAATACGATCAGGAAAAACAAAAGTTGTGATTGTTCGATGGACTTATCAGAGAAAATGAAAGGAGAAGTTCTGAAACATGGAGTTTGGGCAAAACCGTGATTTTTGCTTATTTCATTGATTTATTGAGTCTGAGAAAATAAAAGAGATAGGGTAGTTTTACCGTTACGGCTATTGTGTGTATTTGAAATGATTTATTTAACTGAAATTAATAGAAACGCAAATTTTTAAGTATCGTTCATATATGTCTTCACAGTCGCATTTAGTCCCCACTCGAATTCTGCTATTTCCCTTCATTCGGCAATCTGAACAATTAATCCAAAGCAAAGTGTACTGTTAAAATATTTTCTTGTATGTATTTGTTTAAACAAATGATTCCATAATATACAGCTGCTTCAATTAAATAACTTTCCGTTTAAGCGATTACATCGCTCAAAATATTTTTATCGCCAAAATTCGAGTGTACTGGTTAAATGTATAGTCTGAAGCGTACACGACACATGGCCGCCATATTTGTTTACGTTTAGCAACAAAAACGTAGTTCCCACAGTAGTTCAGGAAAGTATGAACGGATCTGGTAATTACCAGCTTAATGCCTTTTGACCAATGAAAAATGATTATGAACGTAAACGAATGTAAGATCAGAATTATCATAGTATGAACTTAAAACATTCAGATGTAAAGCCGTTAAAATTATTGTTACCATTAAGGGACGTTTATGTTGCTTGCTTATGTATATGTTATATATTGGTATATCTAATCTGCTCTAACATAATCACATGGTTGGCTGATGACGATTCAAAGATTAATTGACACTTTGGAAAACTATAAAAAATCACATTAGACAACAAGTCATATTAAAATGTAAAAAATGTACTATATCAGATGCGTGTTGCGCTTAATCAGCCCAACAATGGCAATCAGACCAACAATATAGAAAGCAAAACAAGTGAGATCTAAAGGAGGATTATTATTTAATTCCAAACAGTTACCCTACACCTACTATTGCCACCTAGACCTTCAAAAAAAGAAGAGGGTCAAAGGACGTTTACAAATCTGGATAAAAGAAAACACAGACAACACGAAAGAATAACCAAAAACAAACACAAAAACGGGAAGTATTCAACCCGAATATACCAGAGACCAGTAGGTTAAAGAAGAATTAATAACTTAGTGACAGATACAAAATTACTCTAAATATACAGCGCACAGATTATCTTGAACACGAACCTCACTGAACAAAGGGTTATGGTGCATATTTTGCTGCCATTGGTGACACTTCATAACTAAAAGAAAACAAACAACATATGCTACATGTGTATATTTAATGAAATTCATAAATCACATATTTTTTTACATTGATTGTTACAAACTTATGAGTTTTAAGTCATTATTGTTTAGCTAATTAAAGAACCAGTGAAAATGAATTCCAACCCCCACCAATCGTTTGAGAGGGTGCTACAGACCAATTTAATGTATGATTTTGACGACATCTCATTTCTTTAAGTACACAACTGCACTCATCGAGCCTGATTCGAACCCATTTTCAGATGTTGCATGTCCCTGTGCAATTCTATTGCCTTGATGTGTCATGTATAAATGCAATTCGTTACTTGTACTGGTTTTAAAAAAGATGAAGTGAAGAAATACATGCCCTTCTATGGTGCCGTAAATTCTCCCGTGTTTGGACTGTACGCATCGCCGATGTAAGTCAAATTTCACTGTATCTGATGATCCAAGATTTATGTCCGATGATAAAAGCGCCTGAAACCCAATCCTGCTTGGTTTGTCGTCAACATCTGAAAATAGTTTAAACCTGCAAAGTATCTAATGCAAATAAGATATTCCTTTCATTCTTTATGGACCAGAAAATGTATATACATGTTATCACTTTGATTTTCTTACCGGTCAACTAAGTTTCTGTGACGGTCATATAACGGAGTTAAAATTAACCAATCAAGCAAGTTATTGATCAATAGCAGCGCCCGGTTTTATAGAATAGTTATATCGATCGAAAGATGTAGCAGTTAGTATGAGTTGAAAATATAAATAAGTATAAACACCATGCGTTGGAAGTGCCGAAATTCAAGTTCGATCGTAAATTACATGTACATTCCAAATTAATTATACGGTTTGCTTAAATAAAACTTCATCAGTATTTAGTAACTTTAAAAAACGCAATATGTGAGCCAGACAAATGGACCTTGTTGGTTGTAACCCCACATCCAACTGAATGCAAAACAATGTAAGTATTTATTCTTATGTTAGAAGTTATATCGTGATTACTAAATTTACTCTTGTATGTTCTTTACAATCAGTCAACAATGCTTTTGTTTTCTTGAGAATCATTAATAGCTTCTTCTACGTCAGTTTTTGCTTGTCAATGATTTGAAATATCGAAATGTAAATGCAAATGAAAACATCGTTCATTTTATGTTACACACATCATTTTACGTTATAGGCGTAACACGATACATGTAACAATCTACATATATATAATAATATGGACAATTTGCAATTAGGTATTATTTAAGCAATATTATTTACGGTCAAATAACTAGTGACGTTTCAAATGTATTGCTGAAATTGCGTCCGTGCTGTTAAGATAATAAATTAGTTTGAAAATTACAGTAGACGTTAGCAGACATTGCGACTGGTCATTTCAAATTGATAGATCTAGTAAAATTATCACTGTTATAAATATTTCATGCAAAACCAAAATTACAATACACACCAACATTGTCGCAATTTGAATACACAGAAACTGCAGAAGTCACAGCAGACAGCACCAACAAAGTGATTACTGTTATTTTATGTAGTTTAATATGCATTACAACACTAACTGTTTTTACAACGACGAAATATTTTACTTAATAATTTAGTTAATATTAAAGTCTGCTTGCGTGTATGGAAATGGAAACCACTATGTTGCTTAATTCATAAATTACCATTTTAAATCACTTTGATGTTTTTTTGAAAGGTCATCAAAAGGATATATAATTACCAAATTATTACTGCAACCATAGCAAGATATTTCTGGAATCATACTGGATAATAAATGCCACGCTCCTTGCACGATGAAGACCCCTTTTGTAGATGTCGATAATTAAAGGCTCGTTGCAGCGACTGGAAAAATATTGGTTATCAGTAAGGCGGAAAATTATCCCTAGTAGTAAAAGGGTTCATTTTTCGCCACTAACCATACCCCATATTTTTCTAAATTCAAAATTTCTGTCCTCTGGTTCATTTTTTTCCTGAATTGATTTATTTGTTAACTTGTTCTCGTCCCTATATATAGAGGTATTACTGCTCGCTGGAAGTAAAACAAACATCAACATCGATCAATCAGCCAAATTATGACTTTGTACACGAGAAACGGTATACATATACAGTTTAAGACACGTTTTGGTTTAAGCGAATAATTTCTTAGTGTTTTAGAAACAACCGATAGAAAACAAAATACGTTGAACGATTCTGTATTTTCAACACTCGACATCTCCTGCCATTAGCAATCTCTGTACCAACTAAAATACATGAGATCTCAAACAATTTGCCTGTCATTCGAATTAAATAAAATAACATGTCATTTATCGCATTTTTATCTAATAGAAGCATCAACATCTAGTCCGAGAATCCTCTGCCGTCCGACGCTTTTTATTTTTTGGTTTTTTTTGCGTGGGATGTCAGAGAGCTCTCCATAAGCAAAACAGCGGATTTTGTGACACGGGTCTGAGTCGGCAAATTTCATCGTGTCCAGATGTTAAACAAGTACTATCTTTAAAAAAGATAACCGACGCCGTAAAGATATTAATTGAGTTATGCATTAAACTACAAATCGTCATTATTGTCATACATATTCCCAGTTTCAATAGACCAGAAATGTTTGATGGAAATTTTTTTGGGGAAGTACTGACGGACAATTATTACTACGTGAAAGAAATCATGAACCTTTAAATTAACATTAGTCCCAGGTGAAGCGAGTTGGAAATTATTAATTTATACATGTGTTCGCCCCCTTTTTATTTACGTGTTTTCAATATTAACAAGCATACAGGTAACTCAAAATTGATAATTTACATACAAATATTTTGTTGTACATGTACATGTATTCTAGAACGTTTACTGCTATTATGTATTGAAAGCCACTGCTTAAGATATAGAAATGAAGTTTTTCTGCGAGCACCAAAAGCAGTTATACAATTATGTCAACAAATTGAATATAAGAATTGTTTAATAAAATGTTTATAGTTTAAAATTTACTGACTAATCAAAGTATACTTTACAATTAGAGCCACAACTCTCTATCTATGTGTGTACTACGACGGACGCCCACGAACAATAATGACACATTTGATTTACTATCAACATAAATATAAAATGATTGTTAAATTGTATTTTTTAAAGAAATTAATTAAAATTTCTTCTCTTCGTTTCTTTTACACTCCATAAAACCACGGAAAATTCCAGGTTGTTAATATGCGTTTTAATTTGCGCTGTATTTTAAATAAAAAATATTTAACATTTTTGTACAAGTCGTTTAATATAAAATTTTACAAACTGCAGCTCATCTCGATCGTTCTTAATACTTAAGTTGCACTATGAAATAATTTTATAAACAAAAAGACGGCAAAATCTAATAATAATAGTACACAATTTGAAAGGAGAATTGCCAATTTATCATCCTGTTCCGAACCCATGTCCAATTCATTACCCTGTTTCGAACCCCCGTCCAAATTGGTTTTGACTAATCAAGAAACAGAATTTGGATCACGTTACTTGCTTTTCGAGAGGTGAAGTGTCATGAGGTCAAAGGGTAAAAAGTGAATATAATACCGACTGCGTCGGAAAAACATTTTCGTACAGTTAAACTATATAATTCGCCTCTTAAGATATTTTTCTCTATGAATATAATCATCATACCCTAAATCAAGCTAATTTAAGACTGGATTTTAGTCACATTGTTGTGCACGTGACTTTTTGTTCAAAATGAAAGCGAAATATCCGAATGTAAGGGTATCGATGGAAATGAGCTTAGAAATGGACTTAAAGCATCTTGATTAAAGGTATGATGATTATATTAAAAAAAATAAAAAGCGTTGGACGGCAGAGGATTCTCGGACTAATCAACATCATGACATTCCAAAAAGATCTCCATTCGGAATCTCTTACCAATTTAACATATGGATATCGTGTACTGCTTATTAGTGAATATAAATATACAAAAAATATATAGAAGATAGTTTGTGAACCTCCAGTAGATCTAAAACTTTGGGCATGATTTTTTATTTCAGTAATAATTCATTGGGGCACGAATATAACTGGTTTACCACCGTTTGGCCCTTTAAATCCAATAATTTACCCCGAACGATAGCGAATGACCATAAAGGAGAAACCCGTGGTAAAATCAGTATATATTCCTGCCCTTAATGAATTATTTCGATTCTTATAGGACATATATACTAACTTTCTTTACAACGGTACCTTTGAGTTGCATGACTTGTCGACCATTTAGGAAACGCATTTGATTGTGACGTGGTTAAAATATTTCAAAAATCTTAACATGACGTCGCCATAAATAGTGTTGATCGTTTATGCCGTTGATTGGGAATAAATACTCGTTTTACATCGTGTATAGACTCAAAGCGTTTTAGGCACTTCATATTAGAAAAAGTTTTTTTACATCAAATTAATAAAAAAATTATTTACATATATTTTTTTATTCCTTTATGTTGCTAAACTAGTTTTGGTTTATAGCAATTTAAAAACTGAAGTAGTAGTGTATTGCATAAATATTACATTATTCCAATTCAAGCTTATCGATTGCATCTAGGATTTGGAAGGAGTTTGAGTTTGAGTTTTATAATATGTTTATTGTTTTTGTCTGTCTTTCAGATTGTCATTTCTTCTCTAATTATTGTGTTTATGAGATATTTATAGACAAAAAAGTTATTTTGTTGTTGGAATACATGTTGCCAAACCATTTGTTTTGTTGTGCTGTTGTTCGATTGCGTTGTCTTTTTACATACTGTATTTATATAAAAGAACTTAAGAAGCTATTAGGCAGCCATTATAGGTTTCACGAAGCGCTTGTAAGTATATCGAAATCTCAAAGCGTTCTGACGTTAATACAATTATTTGATTAAAATGTATATATAAACTTAGTAATGTTGTTGATATACTGGAATAAAAAGATTTATTGACTGTATCGTGTGAGTTATAAGACCTTTATGTGAGATATAAAGGATTTTGAACTATGACATGTTTTTTAATGTACTAGCCGTAAATACTTTGGAATATCGTTTCTTTGCAGGAATACCATGAAATCTTCATTCTCAAATTTGAGTACGTACCACACATGGCATTCTTATTTTCATAGATCTCTGTCGTCCCATCAAATGAGCTTCAAAAATGACTTGACACTTTACTTCCAATTCAGGATTTAGACCTGTTTGCAGTCTGTATTTTTCTACATTGCGTTCCAATAAGCCATCATCTCCCAAGAGTGTTGTCTACTTTTAACAACTTATATGGTATACTTTATCATACAACTAGTATTACAATTGACATATTGACATCGTGTAATAGCTGGCGTCCACATATCGTCGGTATAGTTTTATTTAAACACCAATAATGCATTATTTCAAGTACGATGAAACGCAGAGCTTTGTTAATTTGTCATAGTTAAGTTATATTCATAACAGAGAGTAACTATTCTACAAATAAAATGTCTATTCCATTATAAAAAATGGCTAGATACTAGAGTTTTTTTTCAAATAAAGGTATGCCGTTTAAGTAAATCTAATTTTAGGGTTTGGTTTTCATTTATGGGTGTCTCTTGCTACTACAGAAATAACTAGCTTCTAAGATATGAGGAGACATCTTAAAATCACAGAAAGATATTGTTGAGTATGCTGCAATCATTTCATTACATACATAAGAAAAAATAGCAAAGGAAACCGACCGATCAAACAAGAGCCAAAAGTCAAGGGACAGTTACAAATCCGTATACAGACAAACGCAAAACAAACACCAAACACAGACAAAAACAGAAGGAGAGTAACCCGAACCCAATAGAAACCATAGGTGCACTCAGGTGCTCAGGACAAGGTGACTGCCTCTAAATTAGACACCTGCGGAGTTACTTATTGACATGTCTAGGAAAAGGTAAAATTCAAGAATAGGAAACATTACCTATGGCTCATCGAAAATTTCTGATCGTATTTTAGAGATTTATTTCACATAACGACCAACTAGGTCATCGTGACGACCATAGAACTTCTGGAGAGATAATATCAACCCATGTACAAGAAACCTTTGTTTGAGTAGTTCAGTAGTCGACAGCAGTGATCTGTTTAGAAAATTGAAATACCGATAGCAGAATCTATAATAACGTATACGTTGTGAAATGAACACACCATACGCTTGAGCTGATGGAATGTTACTGTCGATGAACGGGAAGTTATCAATTGGAAAATTGAAATTATCACGTTTGTCGTAGAGTCTAATGTGTAGTTTTTCTTAGTCTATTTTTTAGAAGTAGGTCTAAGTAAGAGGTTGACCTTAGTGTATTGGTGGTGTCTTTAATTTCAAGTTCTCTATGGTAAATAGCAATATAATTTTATTTTATTTGGTTTGTATACAACAAAAAGAAATATGCTGAAACCTTATCTTTACTTCAAATAATAACGGTATCCTATTGTGGTTCTCGACATTTTGTCGAATTCGTTACATGTTTCTGTTTGTGATGTCGTATTATCACTAGATTATACACTAATTTGTATCAACCCAGAAATTAGCTAAAATGCTCATTTTTATCTACGTTATAAAATGTATTTTAAACTTTCAAACTTTCATAGTTTAATATTTATTTTCAGTAACGAAAGTATGTTAAAAGAGTTAACATACTGCCTTTGACAAAAGAGTTGTAAATCTGGAGCAAGTGGAGGTACATGTATAGTTAAGCTTCATTTTAACTATATTTACAAAAATGCATTATTCGGAATATCGAAAACAAGGAAACTGTTTGCTTTAAAGACATGCTACGCTGCTTTTTGACCTTCATGTAAACACAGGCAATTTCTAAAAATATCTAAATTCCTAAATCTATTTAACTCCGGGACCTCATAGGGTTTTCATCGTAGGTCAAAAAGAAGGAACCTTAAGAATTAGACACTCATTACATTTGTTGCCCAGACACAAGCCATTGTTGAATGTTATATTTTTTCATTGGTTCTAGACAAAACATTTTTTAATTAATAACAAAATACCAAACACCTAAGAAACTGTCAAAAAGATAATCCACAAATGAAAATCCGAGAAACCAGCAAACTCCAGAAACGGGAACCAAAAATATAGTAACAATAGCAATGGTCCTGACTTGGTACAGATATTTCAACAGAAATGGTGGATTAAACCAGGTTTAATGGCACGACAATCCTGCTGCTTACATTACTGCAGTATACAGTGTACATTTACTATACCCTTTAAAAATTGAAGTTCTTTCATATATAAAGGTATAACTGCGTGTGGTTGAGATCAACTGTGACATGCGATTAAACGATTACCTTTTTTAAAAGTAGAGTTAAGTTTATGCCCTGCCCAGCACAAAGTATCCCAAAAGTTTGGATGATAGCAAAATTGTTCTCTGGTTTATAGAACCTGAAATTGGCGTAAGAGTATGATAGCAATATGTTTGTCGCGAGTGGAAAAAATAGTTGCGGCGTCTTAAATTTACACAACATTTGCTAGATAAAATAAAGATCTAAATCGACTATCACTAAGTAAATTAGTCATTGATGTATCGAAATGTAACAATAAAATATTTTAACACTTTTATTCTCTGTAAGCTCTTGAATGAAATCAGATTTATATAAGTGCAAATAAGAAAAGGCTTGCGGTGGCGCTACAAAGTCTGAATATTCCGCTCGTACTCAATACTCCATACATTTACAGAGGCATTCAACATAAAAAAGAAAATTATTATAAGTTTAATTTATGTTTAACTTTTGTTGACTAATATTAAGGTATTGCTGCCTGTAATATATCTGGAAAAAAGAAACTGTATAATAAAACAATATTAATTTCACATACTCTCCTGCATGGATACAAACACATCGTCAAGGATCATAAACAAAATGAACACTTCTGAGGAATATTTTGTATATGGTTCGACACTTTGCCTATGGTATTTTTAGGACATACTGTTCTTAAATGGCTACGAACAGTAGTACAATTTTAAAATGGTTAAGAAAAGGTAGAACGCTTTGATAATGGCTACAGACAGAATAACAATTATAAATGAACACTTTGCATTGTTATGAGCATATTAACACACACAGATTACAGTTACAAATAGAAATGCACGTCGTATATGGTTAACATTGAAACCTTGTATATAAATAGATAGTCAAGGACAATTTGTGTGTGATTATAAACAAATGAACAAAAATAATCCGTTTATAAACAAAAGAACTCTTTGCATATGGTTACCGAACAAAAGAATAGTGAATGAAAAGTACGTTTTGTACATTGTCATGAACAGAAGAACAATTTATATGTTTGACACTTCAAATTGGATTATGAGCAGAATCTCACATTTAAAATATGGAAACAGACAAGACGTCGCACTTTGAAAACTAAAATTAAAGAAAACTGAACTTCAATACAAGCCTGGAGTAAAACCAGGTGCTGTGGAAAGATAAGCATTGTTATTGTTAATATTAATAACAGAGAAATGTTCATAGTGGCTGTATAACATACAATCTACTGTGGGTTTGAACATACAAGATTCTCTTACTTTTTGAAACCATGTGCCATGTGAGTGTTCTTATTTGTTTACAACTGCTTTAAATTTAAATGTAACGTTTATAGGCGATTTCAAACATTTTTTAACACAAAAGCTTTTTGAGGGGGTTGGTGGGGTTTAACATACAAATATACACTAATTGGCCTTTTATAGCAAATATATTTAAAGTACCTTTTTGGAAAAGTTGTAAAATGTAAACACCATACGCCGATCCTGGTACATGTAGTATGTTGCTGTCGATAAACGTGAATTTGGTGGTTTGAAATTTAAGTCATCACATTAGACGGGAAGTATAGTATGTAGTCTTCCGCGAGTATTTTTACAGAATAAGGTTTAGGTAATTATGCCGAACTAAGGATTGTTAGCATCCTTAATTTCAAGCTCGCTGGGGAAGACTAAATGGAGATATTTATCAGAAAAAGCTGTTGTTGTTACACACTGTACTGAACAAATAGAGCTTGAATATGGTTCCCGGTCAGATCAACACCAACTAACAATCTATTGTCGTGTAATTAGTATCACAGGATACATATATTTCATTTGTATAAACAAACACGTTGCAAGAACACTACTCGATTACCGTCGAAGCTGTTAGACTTTGTTCGAATTGTTTCTATAGAGTCATTGAACGATATTTTCAGCACCGAAATAACGCTTTACGAAAGTGATCATAGCTCTACAACAACCGTTTTTGTTACCTTTGAACGATTGCAGACCAGAGCAGCTATACAATAGAGTACCGAGGTCCCAATTTTTAAAAATCTAATAAATTAAATATTTACAAGCAATGAAAATAGTGCGTCTTCATTGTTATACTGAAATAGTCCATAGCCGTTTTACCCGAGAACTGTTTTTGAGTAGCTCTTCTACAGAACCACTAAAACTGTTTTCTACTGTTTAGATTTCGGTTAACGTTTTGAACAACTTTATATGTCATTATAAATAACTGGAAAATATTGCATATTCTCGTGAACCAATAAATAAATAATTATTTATTAACAATAAGCTAGCAAATGTCGTTTGCTTAAATACATCGAGAGTGCATACAAAAATTGTAAACTGAAGCCTAACTTTTGACATCATACGTACTAATATAACTAAGAACCTATGAACTACTGCTTACTCAGTATACCTCTGCCATTCACATCATTGAAATGAATAAGTCGGTAAACAGAAAATAGATATGCAACAGACCTGAAGTCGGAACTCGCAATATAGGACCACATGGCAAGGTATAAAATTTCAAGTGGTTCTGTTAAGTAGTTGCTGAAAAAAAACTGTTACGAAAGTTGTGTTGCGGACGGAAGGACGGAAGGATGGAAGGACTGAATGAAGGACGGACATAAAATTTGAAAAACAAAATGTTTGAATTAATTATGCTATGTAAAGTATAGGTCAAAATAATATTATTATAAATTACAAGATTCAGTTCATAATAGTCTTGTTTTAAAATATATGATAAAAGGATCGTTGGCTACAGCAGTATTAGTAAAATAATCTGATACAAGAAAAAGTACAACAAAACTATGTTTTAAAAAAAATATTTTGCAATGTTAAATAAAATCCACAAATAAAAGCTATTCTCTTTTTGTTTAAAACATAATATTAGTATGCCGCTTAACTTTAAATGTTATTATTAGTTAAACAATTAGTGAACGCCGTGAGAAATTCACGCAGAAAGTTCAAATATATAAAATGTATCCGGATACCGTCTAAGTTGCCAAACTAAATATGTCCCCTTACTACGTTCAGATTCGGCAGTACTAGTTTTATACAGAATGAAGGTAATAACACAATACCGAACACTGAGTAAACTGCCAAAAAACACAAATCGCAAATCTAATTCCGAAAAACCGGCAAACTCCAGAACCAACAACCAAAAATATATCAACGACAACAATCATCCTGACTTGGTACAGCCATTTCAAAAGAAATGGTGGGATACACCAGGTTTCATTGCATGCAAAACTACCCGCTACCATTACTGTCGTATGGTTGTTTATTTGAGTAACACGGATAGGTATCATATACCGATAGTCAGTAAAAGGTGTATACACGATCCCGGTTTTATCCTGGTAACGTATACGTAAGCTCCTGCATACCTGATCAATATAGAAATATAGACAAATCAGAGAATATGCTAAAAATTAACAAAAATGCGTTAAAAACATGTGTTACATTTTCCCTACCCACCAATAGGTAACAGCAATACCCATCCAAACAGGGTAGTTCATAACAATACATTACGACTTACTTCGTTAATCGCGAATAACAAAGAATGTTAAAAAAAAGAAGATTTTAATGGACAAACATCAGATGCATTCCTCACAAGTTTAATGGCCTACATGCATGGTTTTAATCCACTTGGTGTTGTTGGATGTCCGCTAGTGTAGACTTGTTGTAGAACATCATATAAATCAGGATCCGTTGCTTGTAAATGTTTGCGTGCTTCCATTTCATTGGAACAAGTGGTCTGGGGACATCTGTAAAGATGAAATAGATATGCAGGAGACAAGATGTTTTTTTTTATTTCCAAAGCTTGTATTGACTTATGTTATGCAAACTATTTTTAGGAAAACTTTAAATAATATTTTGCCTGTTTTTATTTGCTATGCGTTTTTGCGTCCAGACATACGAGTTATAAATTGTATAGCATTATTTTTAATTAAAAATTTGGACGTTTTAGATCAAGAATCAACAGAAATGTAGTATGTGCTTCCCGTAATTTAAAATTCATACGAATAATTTTCGTATGCTTTGATTTCAGAAACTACTTTCGTACGATTCAAAACGTTGTTCAATTCTAAAGTTGAACTGAGAAAATACGTACAGATTCATTCCGCCAGCTGCTCCTCCTCGGCCTGTTATTGTTGTCATAAAAAATGAGGTTGATGCCTCTGCAAAGTATTCATACACAGTCGCAGTAGCATATGAAGTCGTCCAAGTATGGTGTTGCGTTGCTTTGCTATATGCGTATTGTACCTAAACATGTGTTTGTTGCGTGAAAGATTGATAAGATATTTAAAGCTGTGGTTTCAAACGTTATTGTACCTATATCGCAGTCAACAGTTTACGCCAAGAACTCCAGTTAGAGAATTGGATTGGTTAAACAGTTATCATTCTGACAGTATAACCGCATGCTGCTTTATCAATCGTGTTTAGATTCACATCCGTTCTTTACACGTTAAAAACCTCTTTGTAGATGTAAACAACGAGAAGGGTCATTGTATTCGTAGCAGCAATCAAAATTCCCTTTCCATTGTTTAATCACTTTCTCAGGCAGAGTAATTGTTTATTGTATACAGCATACTTGTGGTTAAAAGTAAAGCAAATAATCTATCGTGACTGTAGAAAGCCGTCATTTATTGGACACTACAAATAACTGCGGGGTGGATCTTTGTTGTAATTATATAAAACGTAATAAAAATATTATGGTTTTTCCAGTGGTAATATGCTACAGTGATTGATCGATTTATTGTTTAATAAGGTATAACAACCAATACTTGATATGTTAGAGTCAACTGTACAGATATGTTAATTCAGCTACCTAGTCAATCTATCTATTCGAGCTATTTAAAGGAGAAATAGACTATATTAACAAACTGCATTTTGAGTATTGAAATTTGTGGTTTGCTTTTTATACAAGTATTCCACAAATAATGATAAATCATTTTTTGTTTGAATGATATAGGTAATGCATGTTTCAAAAAAAATTACCTATATCATTTCGTCAAATGTTTTATTTTGATGTAGAGGACGTCGTAGTACCCAAGAGAGTCTGTGAATTTGTATTAAGAAGAAACTGACAATAATTATCAGTTAAGTTGGTTTCGAACACATCTTGCTCGAACTCACAACATTGTGTTTACAATCGAGTAGCTCCTGCATGACCTATATGATATACTCGTAACCAAGCAAAATATGTTAATCACATTTTGCTAAAGAAATAGCTTAAAATACTGGGGCATATTATATTTTTACAGTTATTTTCAAGAAGTAATGTACAAGATTATATCTGGGTGTATTTACTTTTGTATTAGTTTGTTTTAAAACAGTTATATAGAGTTATATAGAGTCATACCCTATTTCGGTAGGAAGTTGGCATATACTTGTGTACCAGATGAGCGAATTCATGGGATACTACATTCAATGAGTGTCGATATGGATCATGAGTATTGCACAGAACAGTATCATCTAAAATAACAGATCGACTGTTTGTCACCCCAGCTATCTCCTGGTATTTGCAACCATCAAATGTACACGTAACTTTGCAGCTGCCAGCACATGTTCCTGTAAAACATTTGAACAAAACCCCAAACATAAATAACTTTAAGGACATAAAACTAACTGTTCCGTTTAAAGTCATAAAAACTGTCGCATAATATCTTCTTAGACGTTAGCTGTGAGCAGTTTAAGACGGTTTAAGTTTTTGAGTAATATCAAGACGTAAGCGTTATTTTGTATGAATTTTCGATAGGTTTTAAATACCCACACAACTAGATCCAACTCAATATATGTTGCATAACTAGTGCATCTAAATCTAAACTATTGTCCTGAAAGATTTACCAAAGCCTCTTTTGGGGGTTAATATCCCAACTATGCATTTGGATTTGTAAATATAACACAGGAATAATGTTTAAAAATATTTACAAAATGTGTGGATTAAGCTATTATATTTTCAGTTGAGCCTTCCAACATTAGTTTCATAGCTAAGTAGCTGCGCCAGTCACGTCTGCAAGTGTGGGATGTATGCTGTGTACTAAGTATGTAATACCACTGATTTAACCTGTAACCTTTAAAGCTGTCTGCATATGGGCATTTTAATATTTTTCATGGGTTTTTGTGATATCTAATTGAATCTTAATATTTAACTGAAATAACGTGCATATATAAAAAGTTACAAAAAGATAATACACTATTAATAATCATTGTTATTTATTTCTTTTTGGGGATTTATCTTATATCTGTGTTTCCACTCTATCCTTATGTCCAGTATTGTTTGTGAAAGAAACTAGTAGTACCTGATAAGAAAACCCGAAGATCAAAAACTAACTCAGTCATATATCAAACCACCAGTGTTAATATTTTCTTTGATAAATTTACTTGTCTTTGGTTAAGTTATTCGGGCCATTTTCATTAGTATTATTGCGCGCGTTGCGTTTATTAAGACACAGTAAAACATGGAAAAGAGCTACCCATGATATTTTTATAAGTATTCCGTGACTTAAATGTAGGATCAAAAGTGATAAAAATATTGCATTCTTATTAGAATAAATATTCGCACATTGATTATTCAAAGAAAAGTCGAAAGACAAAAATAAGTAAAAGAATCGTTTAGCTAATATAGTTAGTCCACTGTTGATTACTTGCCTGTCAAAACTGAGAATGTGGGTTTTGAATCCCACTGCGAACAGACTTCTCGATTTCAATCCTAATACAAAAGGATTGTCAGTTTTTTCTATTGAAGGTTTTTTTTTCGAGTACTCCGGCTTCCTCTCCAATTAAAACTGGACCCCATGATATCATTGAAAAATTGAAAGTAGTGTTAAACACCATTTAAACCAAACATGTAAGTAATGTAGTATGTTATCTTGTTTGAAAAGGCGTTTGTAAGTCTTAGCGAGTTTTTATGTGAGCCAAAATATGAGTTTAAAGTAGAAAACTTAGATAACACAGCGTCATTCTTACAGTAGATAAGGGGACTCGTTGGCCGCGTGGTTAAGGTAGTTCGTCTACTCACGTAGTGTGTCAACACTCAGGTTGCAATTCGAGTCTCACTGCAAATGCACTTGAATTCAATCTAAATTGACAAGGAATGCCTGTTTTTCCTACCAAAGGCCGGGATGTTCTCCCGGAATTCCGGCTTTCTCCTCGATAAAAACTGGACGCTATGATATAGCTGAAAAATTTCCGAAACTGGTGCCAAACACCATCAAACAAACAAATTTACATTAGATATCTTAACTATACATAATTGTGCCTACTGAACTGTGCAATGTTGCAGCACACTGAAATGTATATATAAATAATATGATATATTATTTGTTTTAAATATCTTACAGTAAAACGAAGAAAACTATGACAAGGGTTTCTAAGGCATGTCCAGTAACTTTACTTATTGTGTGTACTTTCGGAGATATTTGAGACAATCTTATGTGTGAGATGAATATTATATTTTTATTTTTAAATCATTGTGAGCATAGACTGATATGCAAGTTAATCAGTAGAAATTTAATAACATAAGGAATACAAGAATACGTCAAGGAATCCTTTGATCCGGTGTAACATTTGCGATTTAAATAATGTAACAAAAAGTAATTGCTTCTAAAGGCAGTTATTTCTTTCGTATATTACACTATAGGGGGAAAAATACAAAACTAATCACAAAACGCCATGAAAGAAATATACAAATTATGTAATACTGCGATCTAACAGCAATAGGTCCTCAAATACTTTCCATTTTGCATGAAGTGAGATTCATTTGTTTTCCACATGGCGGAACGAGGGATCTTTCCATTGACTCCAATTAAAATGAATTGAGGGTCAAAACTAACAAAATACTGAACAAGTGGAAACTGTAAAAAAGACAATCCACAAATCAAATCGGAGAAACTTGCATATTCCGGAACTAACAACCAAAATTATAGTAACTACAGCAATGGTCCTTACTTGGTAAAGTGCATTTCAAAAGAAGTTATGTAATGTTTACATTTAGACGTAACGCGCGCTTGTCGTTTAAAGTTTATTTCCATGCTATTAAGTACTTTTATCTATATGAGCGACTTAACACAGACATACCATGACATGCTGGGGTATCAGCCAAATGAGTGTTCTCGGGATAAATCGTCAGAGTTTCTTGTTTTGTGAACAAACCAACTCCGTGACTACGTGTCACTCCCAAAAAGACGTCATTCGGGGAATGTCTTATCATGTAAGCTACAGTTGTTGCCGCCTAGAAAGATAAATGCAGCTTATTTATGTAATAACAAGTTATTATAAAATTGATGTTATAACATTGTACCTGTATTTTTTTTCAAATGACAGTGCATTGTGGGGAGGCAACGCCAAAAAGCGAATACATCAATTTGAGCTCTTTAGGAATTACCGAGGATAAAATGCAGTTCCAATTCAATATTAACCACCTGGGCAAAAAAAGAAAGCTCCTGCATATTTGGTCATAACAATTTATATAATAAAACAAAATATTTATATTTTATCTGATGAAATGCAGTGTACAAATCGTCACAGATATTTATGTATCTATGTCGAATTACGACATTATGGTCCAAACAAACAACCCTACCTTATCTATAATTTGATTATTGACATAATTTAGTTCTGATATGACGCTAACAAGTTTTACCAAATTTTTTTAGTATAGTTGTTCCGAGTACGGGAGGTAGTTTTTTTTTGATATTTTAAACCCTTGAGTAAAACAGGATAAACTGCCTAGCTTTCTCGACATTAATCATAAGGCTTCTCATTATTTGGCGCAGTATTATCATATGACAATAATATGATATGTACAAATAACAATATTTTCGTTCTTGGTGGCTTTAACGCCACTTTAAGCTATATCATGGCGTCCAGTACTTATTGAGGTAGGGAATTGAAGAAAACTTTCATTGAAGTACTTCTAACAGTGTTTTACTCTCTGGCGCACACATCTAAATCATTCCCTAAAGTTATCGTTGAGTGCGAATCAGACCCGATAAATAAATTTAAATGTATTGGGAGAACTCTATTAGAAGTATACTTTCGTTAATTACAATTCTAGCAAAACAATTCACTTATTGTACATGTATTTTTATATTTCTCTGTTCAAACGTTTTTAAAACTGGTAATAACCGACATTTGCGGAATGGCACTACAGAATCTTGTTGACTTACCTTCATAATCGCTTCGTCTGAGACCTGTGTAGTACCCTGAACAAGGATTGTTGGATCAGACGGTTTATTTGTGTGTATGTTTCCGTTGTGATCTACATATCGACTTTTGAATCCGACTCGGGTATGAATCGAAGGTGGTAGTCTTATTTTATCATCTTCTCTTAAAAGACTGAAATCAATATACTAAAAATGAGTCAGTGGCTGGCAATTTACGTGCAAAAAAGGATAAAGTCGGAGAAAGGGGTCGATATCTGTAAATGTCATCCGCAATTCCATTTCATTAGGTAATCTGAGGACAGTGCTTTTCTGTTCTCGTCTACCTACAGGGCTCTGAAAATTTGAATGAATAAATTGTACGAGAATACAGACTGTTGATTGTTTGGAAAAATAATTTAACAGAGGATTAACTTTTTTTACTCGATGTCAGCGATAAGTAGTGAAGGAATTTGTCTTTAACAAATAAAAATTTAACGTACATCTTACTTGAAAAAAGGCTGTTGCTAATACAATAATAAGCATAGGATTATTTCAACATACAGATTTTAAAAAAATAAATGTTACAATTATTCATTTTTAGAATTTACCATACCTTTTTTCTTCCTCTGTCAATGGTGGAGCCAAGCCATTTACACCTTTAAACGAATTTTAATCAATTAAACGCAATGTCCTTTCACTGTATAAACTCACAATACCAACACTTTGATGTTGTAGAACATACGCTGTAACTTTGTAATAGTCACATAGACTTATATGCAAAAGGGTTGAACAAGTTAAAGTTCCAATCTTCCCTTTTCTTACAACCATCACGACTATCTAGCAGAACCTATAACACCAACACAAAAGAGCATGCAAAGACCAAATACATACAACCAACATTAAAACGATCCAGAAACTAGAAAACAATTACCCTTATTTTCAAAAACTGATGCAGGGTGGACACATACAATTGGACAAATAATGGAAAGGAAATACAGAGTGAATTTATAAGGTCAAAGAAAAGAAAAGGTAAAATGATACAAAGTATACCTTGTAATATATATACAATGCAGTGTTATCTTTTAATTATAGACGGTTCCTTATTGCACGATACAACGCACACCTTGTACTTTATAATTGAATATAACATATTCAAGTATTTCTGTCCGCTAAATTGTATGTAATGAACAATCGCGTCCACAATACGATTCCTTTCCGTTTTAATTTTGCCAGCAAAAACTACGATTTATGTCTTCCTAATAATAGGTTATTTTAATTGTGTCAGGGACTCTAAATTTGCAAATAAAGTAGTGTCATCGGATGTGAAATGTATGCACTTTATAACTTTTGTGAACTTTTTATTTACGGACACAACCAAACACATAAGTCGATCTCTTGGTAAGACCTCTTTCTTGAAATAGACTCAGGATAACTACAAAAACTAGACTCTTAGCTTGGTCTAACATAAAAAAAACAATTATAATTGGGTCTTCATGCTTTATACGTATTTACTTTCGTGTGTGAAAGATGAAACGCTCCTTTCACATGAATAACCCCTTTTGTAGATACTGAAAATAATAGGTTCATTAAAGCCGCTTTAAAAGCTACATTCTCTGTTCATTAACTACTCTCCATACTTTTTTGCGGCGACAAACACATTACGGTCTATTTATCAACTACTCTCCGTACTTTTTTGCGGCGGCACACACATTACGGTCTATTTATCTATTCCCATTGCCAAATAATATTAAAACAGAACTTATCTTGTCAGTAGGAAGAATTGTACTCACTCAAACAAAGCGATATTAAAAACAAGAGACATGAGTACGCCATCTTGTGTAAATGTAGGCTACTTGAATAGGCTTACAAGCAAATTTTGTTGTTGTTATCAGAATGATCTTATAGGTAACACTGCACTAGTTAACTGGTGTCTTATCAGTCCTTATCAGAACTTCCATACTATGTAACAATTGAAAAAAATTCGTCCTTTATTAGATGTCATTTCTAATTATTTTATTTGTATAACGTTTTACTACCGCAACCTTGGTATATAGTGACAACAGTAAATAATTTCATACGGTAAAACTACTTTTTATTTCGTAAATATCTACAAAACGGGAACTTTTTATTTAGTTTATTACAGGCAGAATACACAAAACATTCTTACAAACGAAATAGATAATAAGTACACGGGAACGAACAAAAAGAAACTTCTTCATTCATGGTTACAAATGGGCACTTATGATACAGTAACGAAAAGAAGGAAACTGTACATATTTTTGAACAGAAGGCTATAAAGTAAAACACATATTTAGTTATGAAAAAGTGTGTAATTGTGTGCATATACTTAATGTACACTTGAAATTTTTGCTGTCCTTATTTTAAGGTGAATTGGACAATGGAGAACATGATTAAAATTGTTCTTGACTCTTTGATAATTTCTTTCTATTCTGAAGTATTTTTTTCGCTGTTATCGACAAATTCTTTTTAATTTTAATGTGTGGTGATTTCATAGATTTTGTTTTACTTTTATAACATTAAAAGCTGTGATATAAAATAAATGTTGGAAAAAACTCAACAAAATGCATGTGAATTTTAATAGGTTAATTAACAGCACATGTATATATTCACGTGATTTCCAGTACCTACCGTTTTTTCCTAATTTCCTGTCATATTTAAATATTTGTGTTATGACAATATATTGTAGGTCGGAACAATCCGTTTAATTGGTTCAACCAGACGTATTGCATAATGTACGTAGGTCATCGCCATGAAGTCGAGCTCACCAATAAATGTTGAAAAACGACATATCAACAAAAGAGATAAAAAATAAAACAGAACAAAATACTAAAATTTCCGTCATCTGTTTGAAACTTCTCTTTAAATTTTCTCACCAGTCTTAATTAACTAGACATGTATGATCAGTTGATGGTGCACTCTTAAAACATCACTCTGTGCCCTACGCTCTACCCAGGTACGTCTCTGTGTAGCAGATCGGCGACATAATTGTCAGGTGATAATACAGGAGGCCGCTTTGTGAACCATAGTGAATGACACGTTTTTGAGCGTGCCACACTTGTGCACGTTGAAAACGTAGTTCTCTGTCCTTGCCTAACTTTCCTTGATTTTCTTACAGCAATCATCATTTCTTCCCATCAGTCAATCCTGGTAAGTCACAACAATATACTGATAAATGATCTATCGATTTATTGGATGTTTGCTTTACGTCCAGCGAGCAGTATATCAGCAATCTTAGGACGAAAACAAGTTAACAAACAATACATTAAAAATGGTGTGGGATGGGACCTGGAAACAAAATTTTAACTGACACTGGAAAAGTATGGGTAGTGGCGGAGGATTTGGCCTTTTGTAGCGGCTGCAACGAACTTACTTTTTTCGAAATCTACAAAATCTATGGGTCTTTATCAAACAAGGAGCTTTGCACCCGCCAAACACGTCACCAACTACGGTCCACAGTAGGGCTTTTCTTATTATGACCTCACAACCCCCAAAGAGAGGGTCTCCCTATCCGTCACTCGGGGAAACGCTGGGCTGCCCTGTCGGCCGAGCACTGGGATCCCTCCCATATTGGTCGCAGCATAACAATTGACAAGTGTGATATGACTCAACACTGATTTGACTTAAAAACAAAAATACACTGTTTAATTTTTTCAAAGGTTATCTCACAACTTATATAGTTTGCATTTTGGTTTTTTTGTATTCATTGACGGTTTTTTTCATTTCTTTAAGTTACTTTTAGTTTAGATTATTTGAAAAGAAGTTGGCAATTATCTGTGAAACAACTGGGGCATTTTGACCCAGACATATCAATGATCCTTGTAAATGTTTAGATGGCCCTACCATTTTATAAATAATTGTTATGCGAATCGGTCATCATGTCATGAGTTAAAGATACAGGTCTAGTTCAAGTATCAGTCCGTTTCGATGATTTCCGACGAAATTACGACCCTTGAACTTAGAAAATTAGTTAAAATTAAAAGTTTAACTACATTTGTTCTGAAGGCTTGCAGGTACTGAACAAATATTTGGTAAGTGGTTCAACAATCACGAGTTACTAATCAAGTTTAAATGTCATCTCAAGGCTATGATTTATAAGAAGTGAAGTGGCCAGAAATGATTGTCCTTGGACAATTTTATCTGCGGTCGGGGATCGGAATTGTCGCCGCCATGTTGGATTTCGGAGTTGCATAAAAATACACAAACTTTAATGAGGACTATCCAATGAAAACTGGTAATAAGCTTCATTTCAATTGGTTTACTGGTTTTGCAAAAAGAAGCCAATTTTCTGGGTTCAAGATTTTTGGGTCCGAAGTAAGTGAAAAATGACCAATGTTGTTTCGCTTTCAATCGCTATACTCTCAAAGTAAAATGAGAAGACGTTGGGTCTTCACCCTTTTTGGTGGATATATAGGCCAACTTCCAATGTTAGAAATGTAAGTAAAAAACGAACGACAAGGTGACTTCTCGTCCGCTCTGCAGGGACTCCCAGCACCTTTTAGTCACTATTGGACCAATTTAAAATAAGATGGTGGTTCAGTGGGTCCTTAACTTATATGATGAATGAATTAACAAAGTCGTTGTTTCAGTTTCCAGGTCTTTTTGGGTCCGAAGTAAGTGAAAAATGACTAAATTGCCCCCTCCCGCTACGACTTCATGTCTCTTTCGATCGCCATCGGCCTAAGATAAAATAAAATAAGATAAAATATGCTGGGTCGTCACCCTTTATGGTGGATAGATAGGCCAACTTCAAGTATTAAAAACTCCGGGTGCGAAGTAAGTAAACATTGAACGACAAGGTAACATCTCGTTCGCCCTGCAGGGACACCCGCGCCTTTCAATCGCAATTGGTCCAATGTAAAATAACAGGGTGGTCCAGTGCTGTGGGTCCTTAACTTATATGGGTAATGAATTAAAACATTTGTTGTTCTTGTTTTCCAGTTTTTTTTTGTCTCAAGTAAGTGAAAAATTACCTATAAATTGTGTGCTAGGTGACACTCGGGCTTTTTTTGCTTCTATTCAGTTGGATTTCTATTACATAAGCGTTAGGTCGGTGCAGAATCGGAACTTGTAGACTTCTCAGATAAGGTAAAGAGAACTGCACTAGTTTTTACACTCGACTCGAGAAATATCACGTTATCTGAAAATCTTGGCGGCTTGGTGTAGAAGAAAATCGCTAAAGAGTAACATCTCATTAAAACAAATTAAACAATCTACAACCTGGCTTCAGATCCTTTCAGCTGATAGAACTATATTGAAAGGAAGATCAACTTAACACTCGGTTATTGTAATGATTATTCAGCTCAGAGAACTTTATTAATAGACGGATCAACTCCAGCAATCGGCTACAGAACCTATCGGTATTAGGTTTTCATTGGCAGACAGAAGAACTTACGGCTACATAGTGACCATTAAAGAAAATTATATCTAAAAGTGTCTTCTTGGCAAAATATTTTGACAAAGACACTATGTGGACTCCAGGAATTTATAAATAAGTCTACTCTATACACTTTACCGAAAAGTATAAAGACAAACATAGTATGATTGATCTTTTTAATGTAAAAGTCTAAGATTCTAGACGATAAGAAAGCTGTTTCGTAAAGTCCATGTCCAGAAATGTTGTATGCAACCTGAAATACAAATGTTTATCAAAAACTCGTATCGAAGAGATTTTATTAAAAAATATATGCAACATACACTGCAAATATTTATGGAAAAGTTGTATGCAACAGACAGTTGAATATTTAGAGAGATGTCAACGAATATGTACATGCAGTCTTATAAAATGCAAAAAAGAAACTAAAACTATACAAATAATAAACAATACACAGTAGTAAAATACACAGAGTTTCAAAAACTAACAGATTGTATGTATGGTCTTCTTCGTATAGACGTCAAGTATTCTGTATTCATTCAATATCTTCAACTACTAGAAAGAAAAATACCAAAATTTGTTAATGTCGCAATCAAGTAATACGATTTTTATTGAGGATATAAAGCAGACTTTAAAAAAGAAAAAAATCCTGTCTTACTAAAAGTTAAGCTTAAATGTAAGAAATTAAAAATTGAAGCAATGTAATTCTTGTCTAATATGTAAAAATGTATGACAATTTCAACACGACCTGTTTATAGCACCGATTTTGTTTTGTATTCAATAACAATACTAAAAGATAAAATGGTAATAAATAATTATAAAATAACATTGGTACAGAAATATCATCTAGTATATTGTCGTATGAATTTCTAACAATATTGTTACGTATCTGTGATTTTGTTTATTAGAATGAAATTTAAAGCAACTTACAGCAATTTTACAGCTATATGGTGCTGGGAAAAGAAGAGAAAACCCCTGACCAGATAACTGACAGTCCTGTTTTTCTCAAACTCCTTAAGTTAATTAAATTTTGACGCAATGAATTAAATGTAGTCAACTGATGATTAAAAGATTGAAGTTGAGGTCGAACATAAATCTTTGTTTTTGTATATTTAAAATTATACCTGCTTTTTCTATTTGGTTTGTTTGAGAGTTTTTTCTTTCCGAACAGTCTGATACTGATTCTTCTAACCTAAAATGTACAAAATGTATATGGTACTTATAAGTGATTTTTCTATCTTTCTGAAAAATATTATTCACGGAACACGTTGTAACATTAGGAATGTATATATTCGTTTTGAATTCATATTTTGCAAGAAATAAAAAAATACGTTTTATTATAAGACGGCAAACGTTCTCTCAAACCCATTACTTTAAAAACAAATCTTTCAACATTATGGGAAATATTGAGCAGGTAATGCCAATTAGTTCAATGCAAAAAATTTTATTGAATTAATACATCTACAGTTTCAATATCTAAAAGAATCCCACGTAGGAACTTCCTATGTAGTTTTTCACCGAAAAGAGTTTGGGCGTTGCTCTGACAAGTAACTAATACAATTTAAACATACAATTTGTAAAAGTGGCATGCAAAGGCAGTCCTTCGCATCGAAAATGGAAACGTCTTTTTTCTGACCTCTAAAACACGCAATATTGCCGTAACAAATGCATGACGTTATCCACATTATGACGTCACAAAGAATGAGGGATCATCCTCGGCTTTTTCCGACTTTAGTCAAAATATCAGGGTGCCGTTTCATAAAGCGATCGTTAGCTTAGTGTGCACGTTATCCCATTTAAATTGCATGGGATAACGAGCACGTTAATTAACGATCGCTTTATGAAAAGACACCCTGGACCTTTGAGGAAATTAATATTATAGGATAAAACACCGTTTTCAATGGATTTATCGGTATATCAACAAGACCAACTCACTCACAAACAAATAAAAGTCCGAAGGACTTTTATGATATGTTTGTGAGTGAGTTGGTCTTGTTGATTTACCGATAAATCCATTGAAAACGGTGTTTAATCCTTATAATTGCATTAAGAAATTAATTTATCTAACGTGTTTCTCAACTTCATATTTATTGTCTATTTGGTAGCGGGATTGACTGAACGTATGAATATTTTGTTTATTTTTAAACGTACGATTATTTCCATAAACCATATTCTGATTTTAATAAACACAATTTTTAGTTTTACATCAATCGGTAACCTTATTTTCTGTATCGAACACAAGGAAAGTTTTAAATTTAACAAATCATTAATGATAATTCATATAACAAATAATTTGTAAGTTGATCGCTACTTTCGATATTGAAAGCCGCCATCTTTGTTTACATTGATTACGCTAAAAATAGTTCGGTCAACGTCGTTTATCCTAAAATAAATGGAGTCAACTTCATTTATCAAAAAATATATTTCGTTAAAAACCTCAACCGGAAGTAATCTAGACCAATCAAATAAACGTATTTTTAAATATGCAAATCATATTAGAATTATTGGTCGATAAGCCATTGCAGTGTTCATGCATTTGTATACGCGGAGACCTGGAAAATACTAGTTTTTTTATTTGTTGCCAATTTTATAAAATGTTTCTACCGGTCAGCAGGATAAATGATACGGCCATAGTATCTGATTGTATTATTTTTATAGTGAATAAAAACTCCATATTTTGCCGACGTTTTGACGACCACTACCGTCTTTATTCAAGGCATATATACAAATGACAAGAATATGTATATGTAAACGTCAATAACAAAAACAAAAAACGCTATAATACAATGACGTCATAAACGGATAAAAAGTACAAGTGAAATTTGACAGGAATATAAACAGTAGAAATGGTGGGGGTGGTTACAAATACAAAATGAACGTTACAATACAATGACGTCTTAATGGGTAATAAAATGTCAATATAGCTTTACATATAATGTGGTATATTTTTAAATAGTGTTATCCTTTTTTGTTTAGTCCATTTATATATATTTTGGTAAGTTAAATAAAAACAGCAATTATGTCTCAATCTGAATGCTCATTTTATAAGTTTTATTATATCAGCTTTCTGTTGTCATTCTTGTAAAGAATAGAGTTAAATGTTACTTACAAGAGTCTGGGTATAACATCTGTCAACGATTTCTGTATTTAATAGTAAAATAATGGTTAAATATGTGAATTTATTATTTCCGTCGCAACATTGCTACTTTACCACTGGGATATATCGTAATAAATCAAAATAAATAAAATTGAATATTGTCAGTAGGAAGCAATCGTCCAAGTGAATAAGTTAGTTATATCATCAACTATTTGTCATGTGTCTGTCAACAGTAAGTTTGCCGGTTCGAGACTTACTGCTCTACTCCAATCATAGTTCACACGTCCTGTCGAGTTCTTGCTTTGCTACCACTTACCGACCGTGGACACTGTTGTATATTTAAAAAAAAATCATATCCTGTTTTGTTTGGTCGCTTATACTTCCTGCGAAGCGTTGAAATTAATCAAGATATTTGTATCCAATACACAATAAACGTCGTTCCCATTGGCTAATTAAATTTAATGAATATTCATGAAAATAAGAACGCGACCGTACGTGGGTTTCCATTCTTGCCTAAAGTCGTGGGTGTTCGACGGGTATTTCGTCTACATATAGCTAAACAAATGCTTACAGCGGCATTAATCAAAAAATAAATGCACGATTTTCTCGTAATTCTTAAAACAGTCACAATCCTCATTTAGCAGCATTTCGTGAACTGGACAAATGCCAGATGGTTTAATATTTGACTATAAAAATTAACTTGTATGAAATACCAGGATAAAGTGGGATTCAGGTAATTTGTAAATAGTTTGTGCTTCAATCAATCAATCAATCAATCAATCAATCAATCAATCAATCAATTTAATGGTGTCATTAGCACCTGTTATATTTATTGTGAATATGTGTGATAAAGGCTTACCTTATTCTATATGAATGAAGAAATTACACAATCAGTGACGGATACCGGTTTAGGGGCATACCCGGCGTGCAGCCTCAGTAAACTTTTGACCACAAATTGTCAAGGATATGCTGAACTGAATTTGAATATAAAATGTTCTTTGATACCTTGTTAGTATAAAATGGGTTGTAATATCCTAAATCATGGGCTTCAGGAGGCGAAGATGCCTGACGCCATAATCTATCTATCAACAAGTCAAATAAGTTTTAAAAATTAAAATTGGGCTTAAAGACCAATTACAAGTTGTAGTATTGATGTGAGTAACCTGCAAAAAAGTAAATTCGAAAATGCATTGAAATGAAGCAAAAGATTGCTTTTATAAAATCATAATATAAAAATCAATTTAGTTTTTTAAAATTATAGGGTCCCTTCAAATTAAATGAATGGAATACAAATCCGCAACTAATTCGTCAGCAAAAAAATGTAATCGTCTTTTCACACGGCATGACCTTATATCCTCTGAAAAGTATTACATTTGTGGTATTCCGATTTACGACCTCTATGTTGATATCATTAATTTGCTCTCATATTAAAAATAGGTTTAAATGAAATTGATAGCCCTCCCCCACCCCCAAAAAAATAAAATAACTAGACCGTCTGCTCTCAATTAACTAGAGTGAACTTATTCGCTTGATGCTTTTACACGTCGTGTAGCTGGTATTCAATCCAGGGTAGGTCAAGTCCGGATGCCGGTAAAGGGGGATATCGCAAAAACCTTACATCAAAAAGGCTACAATCATATTACCATTTACGATGAGCACCTATACATTTTTAATTTAAGGAGTTCTAACAACAGATGAGACCATTCTTAGAAACTGTAAGAAAAGCTGTTGTACGGTAATTTCTTATGACATGTAGTAACTCTAAAACAGTTTCTAAAAACAGCTCTGCTAGAACTAGCAGTTATGACTATTATTACAGAAATTAGTTTGTCCTTCCGTTTCTCTGTGCGAATTCGTGACCGGCGTATAACTTTATTGACACATTTGCTAATAAGTAAAAATTGTTGTTTGGGGATTCCGTTTTTCCGAACAGGATGCAGATCTTCATATCTTTAAAACAAATCTGATATGTTTACGTTCGCGCCTTAGTCTCGTTGAAGTCTATTCTACACTAATCGTTCAATATGTAATACTTTCGAAGCTTCCGGACTCCAACCGACGAGTCTTTGCCCGGGACCTACTAAGGGCCATAGACTGCCTAATGTTTTCTTGTAGTGTTGTCTGGTGAGTATAGTGTACAAGCAGGCAGGCGAGGGCACTATACCTCTGCAGACAAAACTAGAACTAAAGGAAAACTATTCCCGAGAGAGAAATCCACAATACTTTTAGTACATATCAATATAAGGAAGGAATAGTGACTATGGTAAATGTCTTTTCCAAACCTGTCGACACCTGTTGATTGTCTTTGCGTGTCTTTATTGTCATGTTTATCATCAACTAACCTATAGCTCTAGATGCAGATGGTATCTAATTTTCGGATTTAACACATGTTTACTGCATTTGTTTTAAATAATATACTCACAAAACACGATCTGTCTGTTTTATATCGTTTATATTTATCTTAGGTATTCCTCCATTTCATCAAATTGGATTGACACACCCTTGTTTGGGGCCTCGGTTGTCGAGTGGTTAAGGTAGTCTACTATTGATCACTGAGACTGCGGGTTCGATTCTCAATGCAGGCAGTGTGCATTCGACACTTATCTTTAGTTTTGGATTGCCAGTTTACCCACACAGGTCGGGGGTTTTCTCTGGGTAGTCCGGCTTACTCCTTTAATAAAAACTGGACGCCATGATATAGCTGAAAAATTGGTGGCATTCAAATCAAATAAATCAATCATACACTTGTTTTCTGTAGTTGTCCATTTTGCCAATAGAGCTCCCGGGACAACTCTTGGGGGACTGGGGGAGGGAGTCCAAGTGATTATGATTGCAAAAGCCCATCACATTCACACTCCTGGAAGCAGGACTGGAAAGATTACATATACTATCGTTTTTATTATTGCACCCATTTGGTATTGCAGTTCACAATTTTCTGATTCAGTATTCTTCTTTTTATCTACGTCCACATAAGCTGCATTCTAGCACGTAGATAATATTTTCTGATTTACAATTCAGATCATCCAAACGTCTGGTGTGATATGTTTTGTTAGTCAAGTTACTTGTAAATGCACTATCTGTTTTCAAAATATTACAAGTTTTACAATTCTTTAATTTACATTTAGAGATGGTGCGATGTTGTTCATCATACTTATAGTTAAAGATATCATATAACTAGACAGAACATGACTGGGCAAATATTTTTAACTTGGAAAGACTTCCATTTAAACCCCCACTATATATGCATTATTTCAAACGTAAATAACAGAATTTAGCACTCGATGGCAGCCACTGGTGAACCCCACAGTGGATATAGTCATGCATTGCCATTTGGGCAAGTGCGAGCCGTGTGAACTCCATGTATCTTGTGATAGTCTAATGCATTGCGTATTTTTATTGGGGGTTCAATTGGAAGTCTTACCGTTAACTTATTCTGAATTTTTATTCTAGAGTCGACAATTGACCGATTAAACATATGTAAATTCTGATGATTCTGGTCACCTGTCTTCAAAGAACACCGCGTCTGTAGTGCCATAAGTCCCCTATAAGATATCTGATTTCTCTAATTAAAGTCGTGGTTAACGGTGTAGATTCGTACATTGTCACTGTCTGACAGATGCATTTATCTGTTACCCAATCTACTGGGGCATCAAATACAGTTTTTTGCCGAAATTATAGTTTCTGTACAAGTACGAATTTAGAGTATTGTTTGCCTTTACAATAATCAAAACGTTTTTTTCTTAGTTAACTACACAAACGTCGTACCTGACTTCAAATTTTCATGGGGTATGATAGGTTTCTGCATTCCTGTTTCATCAATACGGTAAAAGAAGAGGGTTTTGATCATTTTAATAGTTCAAATCAGACCAATGCTTAAGTCAATATAATAATAGAATTATTTAGTTGTTCACTTGTTTCCTACTATTTCTATTGTCGCCAGGTGAAAGATCTACCGTAACCGCTTTTGTGTTTTCTTCTGGTAAAATGTGTTTACACATAAATATGTAATGCAAATGAATGTTATATCATTTGAACAAACTAATCAAATTCTAGATATATGTGTCTTCGCTTTAAAAACACGTGGTGTGGAAGTTATGTTTTCTTTTGAAAAATCGCTGTTCTATGCTCATATGAATTCGACTAATATAATGGATTGGAGAAAAATACAAATATTAATTAGATAAAATTTAAGTAATACGTTTAATAAATATTCAAAGAACCAAACATCACCATTTAGTTGGTCACTAAAGCTTGCTAGAATATGACCAGTAATTAGTTGCGCTGAACGATCTAATTTTAATTATATTTATTTTACGGATATTGTAGTTGTTGTGCACGTTCTTAGCATGATATTTAAATACTGGTATTGAATTGTGAAGCTGACATAAATGTTTTGACTTAGCCACACAGTGTTTTATGTTACTCCAAGTAAGTAGATTATTTCGTGGTACTTGACTTTTCTGTTTATTGTTTTAGTAAAATGTTGGTAATTTGTTGGTCTGTCTTTTAATGATAAATAAATTGTGGTGTTTGTGTTTAGTTCAATTTAATTAAACTTAAATCTTTCATTGGCTCCCTCTTTTTGTTATTGTCGCAATGAATATTTATCAACATCCCAATAAAGGTCAATAAGAAAGTTGGGGATCTCCAAAATATCATCTAACGTAAGCTTTTATCTTAACTTCGGGTGATTAAACTAAAATGTTTGTTTAATTACTTTTCTCATCAGCAAAACAGCACAACTTTTCAACTTACTTATAATTATTAGCAAATGTTCCAAGTTGGGAAAACCATGCAATATCTTAATTATCTATGAATGGATGTTTCAGCTGTATTAGTAAACTACATTATGACGTCAGCCATTTGTAACAGAGAAAATATACTAATGCTGATCAAAATCAGCATGTAATCAGCAGCTTTGTACCAATTCTGGAATTCAAGATTTCTATCTGAATGTTTGAGTATAATCTAAAATATTCTACATATTGAAAAGATAACACGTAAAAATGTGTTCCTACAAGGCAGCATATAGTGTGTAATTTCTTCCGCTTTATTTTAGTACTAAAGAATGCGAACTTGCTTCACATTATGTTGATTCCCGGAGGTGTATCCGCATATTGTATCGAGATACCAATATTATATATAACATATTTCCAAAATATACTATCTCGTTTGAAAAGATGAGTACAGATAGTTTTCCCAATTTTTGAACTCAGTGCACAGTGAATGTGCTTCGAAAATTGTTGGATACACCTATTAGTGACTAGTGGTATATGATACCTGTCCCTTTTAAACAACTAATCAACTCAAGTACTACAGTAATGGAAGCGGTAGGTTTGGTATGCCATAAAACCTGGTTTAACCCACCATTTCTTTTGAAATGCCTGTACAAAGTCAGGACCATTGTTGTAGTTACTATATTTTTGGTTGGTGGTTCTGGAGTTGCCTGTTTCGCGGACTTTGACTTGTGGACAGTTTCATCTTTGTTCGTATTTTGTTATTACCTTTATTCATTAAAGCAGTCATGTTGGTCCCCAATGTACACCCTTGTTTTATTCACTCTCAGTTTCGCTTTTCGCCTATTTCTCTTTCTAGCAGAATTCGTCAAAGTTCTCTTTCGTCCATGATTTGTTGTTTTTATTTCCGACATTTTAAATTTTAATTGCAGCTTTTTATATGCCAATGACGAGTTAAAACTAAAGGTCATGTGAATTAGGGAGGTTTAAATCAAATTTATGTACTCGTAAACAACAGATGGTGACGGAAGTTTTGGGTAATTTACTGATCTTTTTATTCATTGTTGACCTCGCACCGATTATAAGCATAAGAAACATGGCATTTGTCAAACTGATGCTGAATATCTCATCCTCCCAGAACATCTGATATCACATTCCGTATGAAAGAGTTGTTTGTTATATTTATTTTAGTGTATGCTGGCTGCTGTTAGAACTTATTTGTACTTTTGATAAAGCCACGATATTTATTTGTTCAACCTACAGCAGTCTCTGCATGGACCCGTGATATAAAGTTGTCATTGCCAAACATTTTGTGTTTAATGGCATTTTATCTCGCCATGATTGTTAAGGTTAACAAGTTCAAGTTGAACACTTAGAACCTTAAGATTATTCCAATCGAAACTTAAAAAACATGTCTATGGCCTCTTTAAAGAAGATGTTTTTGTTCAACAAATTAAATAAAATTTTTCCTGGTCTTAGATTTATGTTAGTCGGAACATATTCATAAATTTTGTTGAATTCCTTTCAGCGGTTTTCAAGAAATGCATGAAAACATACAAAGACCTCACATGCGCGTTATCATGAAAAATTAGCTTGGTGATCAAGAAATGCATTATTCCTTAATTTTTCAATTTCTTAGTTGCAGATGTAAATAACAAGCTTGGCAATATACATCCAACACAAATGGACTTATTTCACACATAGAAAGGTACTAATTACATAATTTTATCATAAATTTTGCATCTTTTTAAGTTTATTTCACACCCCCCCCCCTTTTTACAAAGTGAGATACTGAGTACCTTCAAACTGTTGGAATAAGACTTTTATATCTTGAAATACATTTCAATTAAGAAAAATAATATGAAACTGTCCTAATTATGCAGCTAGTACATCCAGAGAAAGCTTTTGAGTTCAAATTTAAATTTATTGATATTCAGTTGTACTATATTTTGGAGGTGTACATTAATAGTTTCTAAACTGAGACTAAAATTTGATGAATTTCATTAAATGCGTTCACTATTTCATTAAGCTTAATAGTCAAATGAACATTCCTTACTAAACAAAACCCACTAAAGTTCAAACTGGCATACAAAGAAACAAAATTTTATCTTGCTTTGGTATGAAATTGCAAAAATTGTCAAATTTCCCATTACTGCTCATGTTTAAGGAATTTTTGACAGAAGTACTATCATCTCAAGGCCCAATTATCTTAACAAGTACAATTATTGCATATGGTTACTAGTTGACTAACAAATTTACCCCTAACAAGCATCAGATTAGAAAATAAATAACTTTAGTATTGACCCATGCCAGCAATGTAACCGACTTAAGCCGCAGGTGTAAAATTGACAAATTCATCTTAAATACACTATTTTTCTGCATACTAGAATGTCTAACAGTTCTAGTTTTATACATTTTGACCCTTTCATTACATCCAAAACCTAAAACAGGAGTTTATTTAAATTAAAGCACATTCTACTAAGCGCGGACCACTGCAGACCCCATAATTTCATACAATATTTCATAATACCATATTTAGGCTGAAATTTGACCCCCTACAGGTTTTGGCTCTGGTAAGCAATTAAAATGATAGTCTTGGTGATTTACCTTCTTTCAGTACCATTTTTATCAAAAGAAATAGAAGTTGATATACCTGTCTATGGCCTCTTCATAAAGAAGATGTTTTTGTTCAACAAATTAAATAAAGTTTTTCCTGGTCTTAGATTTATGTTAGTCGAAACAAATTCTAAAATTTTGTTGAATTCCTTTCAGCGGTTTTCAAGAAATGCATGAAAACATAAAAAGACCTCACATGCGCGTTATCATGAAAAATTAGCTTGGTGATCAAGAAATGCGTTATACCTTAATTTGTCAATTTCTTAGTTGCAGATATAAATAGCAAGCTTGGCAATATACATCCAACACAAATGGACTTGTTGCACACATAGAAAGGCACTAATTACATAATTTTATCATAAATTTTGCATCCTTTTTAAGTTTATTTCACATCCCCCCCCCTTTTTTACAAAGCGATCACATCCCCCCCTTTTTACAAAGTGAGATACTGAGTACCTTCAAACTGTTGGGATAAGACTTTTATATCTTGAAATACATTTCAATTAAGAAAAATAATATGAAACTGTCCTAATTATGCCCCTAGTACATCCATAGAAATTTTTTGAGTTCAAATTTAAATTTATTGATATTCAGTTGTACTATATTTTGGAGGTGTACATTAATAGTTTCTAAACTGAGACTAAAATTTTATGAATTTTATTAAATGCGTTCACTATTCCATTAAGCTTAATAGTCAAATGAACATTCCTTACTAAAAAAACCCACTAAAGTTCAAACTGGCATAAAAAGAAACAAAATTGTATCTTGCTTTGGTATGAAATTGCAGAAATTAGCAAATTTCCCATTACTGCTCATGCTTAAGGAATTTTTGACAGAAGTACTATAATCTCAAGGCCCAATTATATTAAAAAGTACATCTATTGCATATGGTTACTAGTTTACTAACAAATTTACCCCTAGCAAGCATCAGATTAGAAAATAAAAAATTTTAGTATTAACCCATGCCAGCAATGTAACCGACTTAAGCCGCAGGTGTAAAATTGACAAATTCATCTTAAATACACTATTTTTCTGCATACTACAATGTCTACCAGTTCTAGTTTTATACATTTTGACCCTTTCATTACATCCAAAACCTAAAACAGGAATTTATTTAAATTAAAGCACATTCTACTAAGCGCGGACCACTGCAGACCCCATAATTTCATACAATATTACATAATACCATATTTAGGCTGAAATTTGACCCCCCCTTATATGTGTTGGCTCTGGTAAGCAATTAAAATGATAGTCTTGGTGATTTACCTTCTTTCAGTACCATTTTTATCTAAAGAAATAGTTGATATACCTGTCTAAGGCCTCTTCATAAAGAAGATGTTTTTGTTCAACAAATTAAATGAAATTTTTCCTGGTCTTAGATTTATGTTAGTCGAAACAAATTCTAAAATTTTGTTGAATTCCTTTCAGCGGTTTTCAAGAAATGCATGAAAACATACAAAGACCTCGCATGCGCGTTATCATGAAAAATTAGCTTGGTGATCAAGAAATGCATTATTCCTTAATTTTTCAATTTCTTAGTTGTAGATGTAAATAGCAAGCTTGGCAATATACATCCAACACAAATGGACTTATTTCACACATAGAAAGGCCCAATTACATAATTTTATCATAAATTTTGCATCTTTTGAAGTTTATTTCACATCCCCCCTTTTTACAAAGTGAGATACTGAGTACCTTCAAACTGTTGGGATAAGACTTTTATATCTTGAAATACATTTCAATTAAGAAAAATAATATGAAACTGTCCTTATTATGCAGCTAGTACATCCAGAGAAAGCTTTTGAGTTCAAATTTAAATTTATTGATATTCAGTTGTACTATATTTTGGAGGTGTACATTAATAGTTTCTAAACTGAGACTAAAATTTTATGAATTTCATTAAATGCGTTCACTATTCCATTAAGCTTAATAGTCAAATGAACATTCCTTACTAAAAAAAACCAACTAAAGTTCAAACTGGCATAAAAAGAAACAAAATTGTATCTTGCTTTGGTATGAAATTGCAAAAATTGGCAAATTTCTCATTACTGCTCATGTTTAAGGAATTTTTGACAGAAGTACTATCATCTCAAGGCCCAATTATCTTAACAAGTACAATTATTGCATATGGTTACTAGTTTACTAACAAATTTACCCCTAGCAAGCATCAGATTAGAAAATAAATAATTTTAGTATTAACCCGTGCCAGCAATGTAACCAACTTAAGCTGCAGGTGTAAAATTGACAAATTCATCTTAAATACACTATTTTTCTGCATACTAGAATGTCTACCAGTTCTAGTTTTATACATTTTGACCCTTTCATTACATCCAAAACCTAAAACAGGAGTTTATTTAAATTAAAGCACATTCTACTAAGCGCGGACCACTGCAGACCCCATAATTTCATACAATATTACATAATACCATATTTAGGCTGAAATTTGACCCCCCCCCCTTATAGGTGTTGGCTCTGGTAAGCAATTAAAATGATAGTCTTGGTGATTTACCTTCTTTCAGTACCATTTTTTATCAAAAGAAATAGAAGTTGATATACCTGTCTATGGCCTCTTCAGATGTTTTTGTTCAATAAATTAAATAAAATTTTTCCTGGTCTTAGATTTATGTTAGTCGAAACAAATATTAAAATTTTGTTGAATTCCTTTCAGCGGTTTTCAAGAAATGCATGAAAACATAAAAAAACCTCACATGCGCGTTATCATGAAAAATTAGCTTGCCTGTACGAAAACGACCAGCTGTACTCCAACTGGACAAGACATGGATTCCTGCAGGAAAATAGCATGATCCTGTCTATAGCACAAGACACGAAATCCTACTGGAAAAATGAACCGTAATATTTAAATGAGGAGAACAGGATTCCTTCTCTTGAGACCAGGTATCCTGCTGCAATTATAAACTAGATTCCTACTGGTTTAAGTAATGAAAAATCCTGCTCTTTGACCAGGAATCCTGCTCCCTGACCAGGTATCCTGCTCCCAGACTAGGAATCCTGCTCCAGGACCAGGATTCCTGCTCCCTGACCAGGAATCCTGCGCACAGACTAGGAATCCTGCTCCCAGACTAGGAATCCTTCTACGAGACTAGGGATCCTGCTCTTAATACACCTTAAATTCTGGAATCCCAAAATCTTTCTAAATGTCTCCCAAAAAAACCGTCTCAAGATTATCTGAAACCAATAAACCTAGCTGTTCTAATCGGTGCCTAAAATATATTTTTCTCAGGTCAGACACAATTGTAGTAAAAAGATTGATGTCTTTATTATAAGTTGCGCATATTGACACATTGTTTCAATCTTAGTCTATGTTATGTAAAAGAAAATTAATTTTTGTTCTGGCATATGGAACACATTATGTTGGTCCTTCATTCCACTACTTTACTGCCATCTTTTCTGTACTATGACACAGAATAACCTGCAAAAACACAAACTTCATTATTAAGATCGACCTGAATGAATTGTTCTTTGGAATTTAATTAAGGCTTTGAATATAATGCCAGTCCAGAAAAACTGACAAATGTTGTTACCAGTTACATGTCAGTGAGGTAAAGCACAATTTACATGTTTTAGTTACATCTCGTTAATTTTGCAAAGCATATGCTGCTATTTAAAAATGGATTTTGTTGTTTTTTATTTGTTTTTTTTTTATTTCTGCCTGACAAAGATTATCAACAGTAGTTGAAAGGAAATTTTAATTTATCAGTATTTAAATGTTATATTTGGTGAAACTGACATAGAAAATCATAGGTAAAACTTTTTCAATAAATACACTGTATAAATTGTCATGTTATAGGTTGAACTTACCTTTAGTAGTTCAATAATTGGTTTTGATTCAGTTCTGGTATTAGCATTTTTTTTGTTTTAGAAATCAGTCCCTTTCTTTTAGATGCATCCATGGTTTCTATGTAGAAAAAAAACCTTCATTGTATTAATTAGCTTAAAAAGTGGCCTGATGGTTTGCAGCATTCCCTGGTTTTTTTTTGTTTTTTTTTTGTCTTTTTGAGAATTAAAAAAAAATAAAAATGATATCAGATAGACTTTTTTAAAGGCTCAATATACATTATAAAAATAAAACAAAAGTCCACAATAACCTGCTCAAGAATAACATTACAAAATAAAATTTTAAAAAATCATATTGATATTTATATTTACTTGTGTTAACAGACACTATATATAACTTTAATAATACTTACCATCTGCTCTGATGATGACAACTGAATTCTTTTTTGTTACAATCTCCTTCTTTATTAAATCTCATTTATCCTCTGACATTTTTCTTAGAAAGCACACAAAGTGATGCATCTTAAAAGATATGCACCCAAACATCTCCTCCATCTTGTAGCAAATAAGTGGTACAGTTTGAATTTGAAATGGGGGCCCTCTGCAGATGTTTGAAATTAAGACAAAAATAGATTAACAGTTCTGAGGTTATAAGAAGTAAGCTGTTCAGTTCAAAATGTAAGCTAATACATTGAATAACAAGTTTGTAATAACTGTAATTTATATGACACAAATATTGGTCTTTTGCAATTCTTTTATTTTCCAATAGACCCTTTGATAACCTCATAATGAAATTTGTTTTATCAGCTTCAACAGGTTTCCATACCACTGGTGGGTCACTAGTTACAATAATATACACATACAAGATGTGCTTCTTAGTAAAACAATCAAATCTTAAGTTAATCAAGATAAAGAGACATGTTTATAAATAATCAGTGTACTGTAATTACATTACACATTTTTATTCCTTCTTGGATTAATAATTATCGTGTAAGATTTATGTTTGAACAATTAACCACATCTACTTATTGTTTTAAGATTCGTTTATTGGAAGGATTACTTCTGTTCGTCATTTTTGGATCTCGACTGACCTTGAATAGCCAGATGTGATTTTCGGTAACTTTGTTTAACTGTGATTGCCTTTATTAATAATTTATAGACTCTAGAGACTGTATATTTTTATGGTTCTAAATTGAACTAACGTTATATTTGTAACTTTCCCTGATTCATACTTATGATTGTTTTATTTATGTTTCAGCAATTTACCTTCATCTTCATCTTTACATCTTCACTTTACTTCACTTGTGTATTACGTGGTTTAATAAACGATTTTTCCCCGGATTTGTCGTATATTTGCCCCGTATATATATTTTGGTAAGCTATCTGCCACACGGGCAGAATAGTAAATTGACTACACCTGGTTGGTTAACTTCTTCGGGGCACCGTTGTACGACTCGCGGGGTCAACACAACATCGCCACATAAATATAATGAATCCAGAGGACGATCAGATGTCATCCATGTCCAGAACGCGGACATTGACGGAAAAAGGAGAAGAACAGTACATCCAAAGGAGAGACAAGCTCTCACAAGACATTGAACTTCTTTGGTCCATGTGTAACGCAATCTTACAGGAGACCGACAACCCTCCGTCAGAGGAAAGAAAATGCCTGGAACTTGATCAAAAAGTTGTTAAAGCCTACACAAGGTACAACCGGCTATGCGAGGAATACCTCGTGTTTGTGAAGAGCCAAAGAACAAATTTGGCAAATCAAGACTTAGATGTCATAAGTCCAGTCGTCGACGTTCGCCAGCGAATGTACGACTCCGCTATAGCCAACCTGCATGAGGTACTAAAACAGACCAGCATGGCGAAGTCTGTTAAAACACCAAAGTCAGAATCAAATAGCGATACCAGTTCTCGTAGATCAAATACATCCAGTTTGGCCAAGAGAACACGAGCCAAAGCCGAGGCGGCAAAAGCAGCAATCGCCTTTGCCGAAAAACAGGCGCTCATGACAAAGCAAGAAGCGGAAGTTAATCGTAGAAAGGCTGAAATCAAGGCGGAAATGACTCTGCTAGAAACACAGCGACAGGCTGCCGAACTAGAAGCCGAAGCCCGGATCCTAGAACAGGAGGACGACATGGAACAAGATTTGGACGATCCACTTCCGGTTCCCACCGACGACCCGATTAAACGGGTCCAGGATTATGTCCAGGAGCACAGTGGTCACAGCCAACAGGAATATCGGATGCAAAACGTGGATTTCCACGTACCTTCTGACATACCGAAAGACACGACTCGTTTCTCCTGTCCCGCACACTAGTACTCGGGACTAGGTCTTTCTGGAAATGCTCCTAAAGAAGAGCTAGATATGACCACAGCTATCGCATTTAATACTCGACCTTCACACCATTCACGGGTTGGAGATTTAGGACTTCCTTCTGCAACATCTACGCCGATGAACAATTGTAGATATATTCCAGTCACCCAGACACATACTCCCGGTTTATCTGGGCTGAACACCCATGCACCTGTTTTTACGCCCTATCAAGACTATCCTAGGCGCAGGCCATCAAGCCCCGTAGATGTAAGACAACCCACATCTGGATACGGGTTCAGACCCGACGCCTGCCATCACAAAATTTCTATTGGGAAAGGACCTGATATTCTCCCTACTCAGTGCTTTCAATGATAGGGCTGAGTCGTACCATATTTGGAAGTCGAGCTTCGAAAGTGTGATAAAGGAACTCGACGTCTCGGACTCGGAACAGCTAGACCTACTGGTCAAATGGTTAGGAACTGAATCGTCGAAGCACGCGATTAGTATTCGAGCATCCAATGCCGACAACCCAGCCAGAGGTCTACAACGTCTTTGGCAAAGACTTGATGAACGATATGGTTGTCCGGAAATGATCGAAGCTTCCCTTAAAACGAAGTTAACAGATTTCCCGAAGCTCACAAGAAAAATGGACAACAAGAGCAGTAAGATACAATGACCAGCACTCTACTTCATTTCCTCCCTTTAAGGAATTTTCCGCATTCATACGGGAGATTAGTAGGATCAGAAACAACCCAGGGTTTACCTACGACTCGGAACCCGTTATTTCATCTCAAAAAGGGAGTTCGACAAGGTCCACATCTAAGCCCCAGGCTAAAATCGGTGTTCACAAAACTGATGCGTCAAACGTCAATCATTTGTCAGACAGGATTGAAAAATGCGTTTTGCATGGCTCCAAACATTCATTAAATGACTGCCGTGGATTCCGCTCTAAACCTATGGAGGAACGCAGAACTCTGCTGAAAGACAACAAAGTTTGTTTTAAGTGCTGCGACTCGAATAAGCATGTAAGCCGGGATTGTCCCGTCAGTGTTTTATGCAAGGAGTGTGGTAGTAAACAGCATACCACGGCTCTTCACGTTAACAAACCTGCTTCTCATTCATTGGCTAAGCCCGCACAAAACAACGGCGGGGAGTCAGGGAGCGCAACTACCGTTAACACGGTCAACTCATCCTGCACGGAAATATGTAAAGAATATGGTGGAAAATCTTGTGCAAAAATACTTCCAGTTATCGTGTTTCACAAGGACCACCCGGGATACACGAAGAAAATGTACGCCATAATCAACGACCAGAGCAACAGGCCCTTAGCCTCTCCAGAATTCTTTCAGTATTTCAATGTACGGGACGTTCCCGAGACATATACGCTTTCCACCTGCTCTGGAAAGATCACGACTTCTGGAAGGCGAGGGAATGACTTTATTGTAACTACAATTCATGGCAGCGACCCATTAGTTTTACCGGTCCTAATAGAATGCGACAACATACCCGACAACAGGAACGAGATTCCGACACCGGATATTGCAAACAAACACCCCCACTTAGGAGAAATAGCGAAACACCTCTCACCTTTGGATGATAGTTGCAGTATCATGCTTCTCATTGGTCGGGATCTACCGGAAGCTCATCACGTGCACGGTCAAAAGCTTGGACCCTTAAAAGCTCCATACGCCCAACGACTCAAACTTGGCTGGGTCGTAGTGGGTGAAACGTGCTTAGACAAGCAACATGCACCCACCGACGTCAATGTAAACAGGACATATGTATCGACTTCCGGTCGACCTACGGTTTTAAAACCATGCGAAAACAACTTTGAGATACGGGAACAATTCCCGAAGAACAACAGCATAGGACAAGATGTGTTTGTCAGGACACCTGACGATGATAAACCAGGGATGTCTCACGACGATGAACTGTTCATGAAACAGATGGACGACGAATTTGTGAGAGATGACACAGGAAGCTGGGTTGCGACCCTGCCTTTTCGAGCTACAAGACCACGCCAACCCAACAATAGGGATCAAGCTGTTCAGAGAGCGAAAATGTTGGACACTAGTCTAAAAAAGAACCCCGTGAAGAAAGCACACTTAATAGAATTCATGGGAAACATACTGGACAACAACCACGCGGAAGTTGCTCCACCGTTAAAAGAAAACGAGGAATGCTGGTACCTTCCACTATTTGGTGTCTATCACCCGAGAAAGCCCGATAAGATTCGTGGTGTCTTTGATTCCTCAGCAAAATACAACGGAATTTCGTTGAACAACGTTTTGTTGACAGGTCCAGACCTGACTAACAGTTTACTCGGGGTTCTTGTCCGCTTTCGGAGGGAAAAGATTGCCGTAACAGCCGATGTGCAACACATGTTTCATTGCTTCGTGGTTCGAGACGACCATCGAAATTACCTACGTTTCCTGTGGTACAAGGACAACAATCCAAATGAAGAACTTATAGAGTATCGTATGCGTGTCCATGTATTCGGTAATAGCCCATCACCAACAGTAGCCACACTAGGTCTACGAAAAGCAGCCTTAGAATCCGAGTCAAAATACGGTAGCCATGTACCGAACTTCGTTATCAACGACTTCTACGTTGACGATGGTTTGACCTCTTGCGAAACACCGGAAGAGGCAGTTACCCTCATGAAAGACACCCAGAATGCATTGATGGAATACGGGAATCTGCGATTGCATAAGTTTGCATCTAACACAACAGAAGTAATGGCTGAGTTCCCTCCCAGTGATCTGGCTAGCAACCTAAAGGACTTGATCTTGGACGCAGATGATAAGCCTCTTCAGAGAAGCCTCAGACTTATATGGGACGTCAACACTGACAACTTCCTGTTTCAGCTATCTACAGAAGACAAACCAGTCACACGAAGAGGTATACTCTCCACAATCAATAGTATCTTCGATCCGCTCGGGTTTCTTGCTCCCGTTATTATTCACAGGAAACTTATGCTCAGAACCCTAGTATCAGAAACCATAGACTGGGATCAGCCTGTATCAGACGAGTTGGCCATTGAATGGGAAAACTGGAGGGACTCCCCACACCAAATTGAGAATCTACGCATTCCACGCACATATGTGGCTAACATTAACAAAGCCAACAAAAGGGAACTACACGTGTTCTCTGATGCTTCAGAAAAGGCCATTGCAGCCGTTGTGTACTTAAGAGCCGTAGAAACGGTCGGGGAACCACAACTTGGATTTGTTCTCGGAAAGACGAAAGTGGCACCTATAAGTGGCCATACCATCCCTCGACTAGAACTATGTGCGGCTGTGCTTGCCGTAGAACTCGCCCAAAGTGCTGTTGATCACCTTCAACTTTCTATCGACGAAGTCAAATATTATACCGACAGTCGTGTAGTTTTAGGCTACATCAGTAATGATACCCGTAGATTCTACACTTACGTCGCCAACAGAGTGGAGAAAATACGGAAACATAGCAAGCCCGACGAATGGAACAACGTGCCGTCTAACTTGAACCCGGCCGATTCAGGAACTAGATTTTTCCAACCTTCTGATATACACGACAGCGATTGGCTTTTGGGACCCAAGCGATTGCTCATTAACGTCCAGTCGGAGACAACAGATGCATCCCAGCATACTCTTGTGGAACCCGAAACGGACAAAGAGATAAGACCTGTCGTAAAAGTCGCCAAAACCTTTACTGTAGATTACATACCTACTTGGGAGGAGCGATTTTCCAACTTTTCATCTTGGTCAAAATTGACTCAGTTCATTGCTGTTCTGAAAGCTGCTGCCCGCAAACTCCACGGGCACAAATCAGCATCTATGTGCTCACCGATTGATATCCGATTAACCCGCCTGTGTCCGGTCTAGGAACACGTCGTTCCTGCCCACGCCGTGCGTGGCAACGATGGAGTTACAGATCTACTCTTCCCATTGGGCAACGCTGGAAGCCACACAACGATGGAACTCCAGAACTAAAACCGTTGGATCGTTTTCTGAACTGTACATGTGTATATACCGTTAAGTGTTATTCTTGAATGACCTTTGGATTTATGTGATATTAATTGGATATTGGAATATATTCGTTTTCATATTTTTCATCTAGAAATTTAGAGAAATATTCACAAGAATATTTGGCGGGGAGTGTACTGTAATTACATTACAAATTTTTATTCCTTCTTGGATTAATAATTATCGTGTAAGATTTATGTTTGAACAATTAACCACATCTACTTATGGTTTGGATCGGTTTAGCATCCAAGTTTTTATGCAACTCCTCCGGACAGTCTCACAGGTTTTAGCTTCCTTCGAATTCTTTCTCTTCCGTGTGATGAAATACTTGTCCGACACGTTTTTGGATCCTCTCTATTTTAGGAGTTAAACCTTGCCGACGTACAGTGTAAGACAATTTAAATTATTTTATGAGACTTTCGGCTGTTTATTCATATGTTTTACTAATCGTTTAAAGATTCGTTTATTGGAAGGATTACTTCTGTTCGTCATTTTTGGATCTCGACTGACCTTGAATAGCCAGATGTGATTTTCGGTAACTTTGTTTAACTGTGATTGCCTTTATTAATAATTTATAGACTCTAGAGACTGTATATTTTTATGGTTCTAAATTGAACTAACGTTATATTTGTAACTTTCCCTGATTCATACTTATGATTGTTTTATTTATGTTTCAGCAATTTACCTTCATCTTCATCTTTACATCTTCACTTTACTTCACTTGTGTATTACGTGGTTTAATAAACGATTTTTCCCCGGATTTGTCGTATATTTGCCCCGTATATATATTTTGGTAAGCTATCTGCCACACGGGCAGAATAATCAGTTAAGTAAAAATGAAACAAATTCAAAAATATAAATTTAAAATCAAATAAATTCAAGCTCATTTTAAATGACCTTGATGATTTGACCCTTAAAATGCTTCTCAGATAATGAGGTGCTACATAAAAACAAAAGATATGAGGACCCTATGGAAAGAGAAAATATACAGAAGAACATTATTAGAACAGGGTTATCATTGGATGGATTCCAAAGGGTTATTCCAATGGAGGAATACAAAAAGATATTCAAACAAGGGTAGATAAATAATGTTTTATTTAGTAATGATATCCCAATTTGTGTGGTACCTGATGTGTATTTGCTTATCACATCATCGATTCTTTAATAATCTAAATCTTTATCACAGTTTTGTTGCATTTTTGTTAATAATTACATTATGTCAACCCCCCTTTCTGCAAATTCTCTGTAATAATGCATATATCAAATATGTAAGTTAAAATCCAGTGTTTTATAGTAAAAAAATCGTTTTCATCAATAAGCATAAGAGCAAGATTCCTGTTCTGATTTAATCTAAGACAAAATATCCTATTCATGTTATGGTCTTGAACAGGAATATAAAAGACACTCAATTTGCAGTAGCAGGAATACAAGAACAGAACAAGGAATAATACAGTAGGAATGTTTATCTTTTACGTGTCTTTCTCTAATAGAGGAGGATTTTGAGTTTTTGGGTAAAATCCTGTAGGAATCTAGGTCTTGTCCAGCTGGAATCCAGCTGGAATCCGGCTATAACTTTCGTAAAGATGGTGTTCAAGAAATGCATTATTCCTTAATTTTTCAATTTCTTAGTTGCAGATGTAAATAGCAAGCTTGGCAATATACATCCAACACAAATGGACTTATTTCACACATAGAAAGGCACTAATTACATAATTTTATCATAAATTTTGCATCTTTTTAAGTTTATTTCACATCCCCCCTTTTTACAAAGTGAGATACTGAGTACCTTCAAACTGTTGGGATAAGACTTTTATATCTTGAAATACATTTTAATTAAGAAAAATAATATGAAACTGTCCTAATTATGCACCTAGTACATCCAGAGAAAGTTTTTGAGTTCAAATTTAAATTTATTGATATTTAGTTGTACTATATTTTGGAGGTGTACATTAATAGTTTCTAAACTGAGACTAGAAAATTTATCTTTGTTTCAAATTAAGTGACACTTCTGTCCCCTATAAAAATGCTCTGGCTGAACATTCTGTCAAAATTTCACAATATGTTTCATTGCATATAAGAAAAAACGCTCAACCTGAAGTCCAAGTGGTCTAAAAATCTACTTTCACTTTCTATTTCAGTCCAACAATAGTGCTTGTCCCTAATTGACTCTCAACATTTTTATGTTCATTTAAAACCAATAAAACTTTATCCTCAAGTTTCCTAGAATATTCAGCTTTCCAAAAATACCAAATTTATTCTGGTATCATGTGCGGTTCAAATTCTATATGATGCAAGAGTGAACCTGTCTGTTGACTAGTACTACTTTTACGTACAACCTGTGGACTGGTTCCCGGTATTTGGTGGTCCTACATCTTAACTCAAAAAAAGTTAGTTAACATTTTACAATTTTAAAACAGCACCTATTCATTACAATTTGCTATTAAATTAATTTGACTATCTTTTAAAATTGGAACTTCTAAATTGAATTAACACGAACACCAAATGTCAATTCAATGCTCAATGTGTATGCCATTCCACAACAATAGGGGGAGGGGGATAAACTGTATGGGTAATTGAGGTCCAAATAAATAAATGCATCAGTGAATTTTACTCTTACTTCTGTGGGCTGTGCGTGTATAGTAAACACAATGTGTTCTTTATTCTCATAAAACCAACACTTGTTGGTACAGAGAAGGTGCAACATAAATAACAAATAATATATAGACTATTTGCTATATATTCAGAGCAAAACACTAACACAGAGAAGCACTGCATGTGCGAAAGTGAGAGAAGATCAGTCAGGAGTTCCAATGCTTCTGTTTATATGTTTAATGAAGTTACACAGTTTATATAGTATTCTTTGCTTTCTGGTCGACATCAATTGAGAAAACGTCAAAACATTTGCTCTAGTTTGAAAGTACTTTGGAAGGAATTGTTTACGTTTTTCAAGCAAAGATGAGCACTCAAGGACGTAATGGTATCCATCCCCTAATTTCTGGCAGTTACACAAAGGACAATACCTATTTACTCTATCTATGTTCATCCATCTACCAGTTTCTATTGGCAGATGATGATTTGCTGTTCTAAATCTGCAAAGTGTTGTAGCTGCAGAATTGGAAATACGACTTAAATATTCTTCAAATTCAAAGTTCTTTTTAAATAATTTATAGTTAATTGCTTTTGTTGATTCATTTAGATACGCATGCCATTTCTGAATAAAGTGATCAATGAGACGTTGCTTTACAATACTTTTAATTCATTCGTGATTGTTAACTGTTTCATTTCCCCATAAATACATTCAACGTTGATTTAATAAAATTAACCCAATAAAATAATTTCCTTTCTTCATTTTGTTTTCTAGAAAGTTTGTATAAAATATATGCAAATTTCGTTTCTTTACCGATTTGTAAACGTACCCAAAATAAAATCATCCTAACTTTAATATCAATGTCAATTGAATGTCTACCAAGTTCTTCATAGACCATATAGTTTGGAGTTGATGGTTTTAGATTTGATAGAAGTTTGCAGAATTTAAGATGTCCCCTTTCAAGAATGTCAATTTTTCCGAATCCCCAAATTCCGCATCCGTACAAATGTATAGGCTTGACCAGTTTATCAAATAGATCGAGTTGTATTTTTTTAAATGATAGTTTAAACAGTGTAAATATTGAAAAAAATATTGTCTAGGGTAGAGTAATTTTGTCTGAAACCGCATTGAGTTTCTTTGATAATTGAAAACTCTTCCGAATATTCATTGAGTCGAACATTAAGAACAGCAGTAAATAATTTACCTAGACAGCTGACTATGGTAATTGGTCTATAATTTTTGGGGTCATTTTCTTTACCTTTATTTTTATATATTGGTTTGATTATCCCAGTTAACCAGCTTTTTGGCAAATACCTGTATTGAAAATAGTATTGAACAGTTTTTCATAGATGTGGATGAAACGGTCCGTTGTACTCTTTATATATTCGTTTATAACGCCGTCTTCACCACATGCTTTTTCGTTCTTTAAATTTTTGATACAATAAAGGATTTCATCGGAAGTGATATATTTTTTTTTATTTATATTAATCTGTAGAGGAATGTCAGGTGCTGTTGACTCTTGTTCGTCAGTGTTACCCGAATTAAGTTTTTGAAACAAATCATGTAAAACGTCAATATCTATGTTTGGTTGCTTCTTTCTTTGATTTCCTTTTAGAACTTTCCAAAAGTGTTTAGCATCGTTTCGATATGAATTATGTAATTCATTTGCAAGTGTGTCGGTAAAAGATTTACTCTTGCTATCCAATAGTTTCTTGTATTTACTTTCTTCTTCAATCATAGCGTCGTAATTTTGGCTTGATTTATGATTTTTATACTTTCTCTTTGTTTTTCTAAAACTTTTACGAGCAATCTTACATTCACCGTCAAACCAATGCTTTTGATTTTCTGGTACTTTTTTACTTGTATTATTTTTAGTTTTGACATTTTTATGAAAAGTTCCGAATGATTACTTTGCGGATTCAATAAAAATCATACCCATATCCTCTACTATAGTATCAATATAATGATTTTCTAATGTTGGCTCTTGCAGACGATCGAGTTTCTGCATTAAGTTATCTATCTTATTTGCTTCAATATTTTCTTGGAATTCGTTTTGTTTTTCAATTTTCCATGGCTTTGCTTTAGAACTAGGTTTAGTATATTCGAACCACTGTGTCTCATTCAAGTCATTTGTCTTTCCGACAATTACCAATGACCTAATTACCTTTGTGTAGGATCATTTGTCTGACAATAATTTCATGATAAAGAGTGCGCGTGTCAGGCGGTCAAATGAAGAAAATATGGCGTAAATACATCACCGGCTTGAGGATTGTTTACAGATAAGATGGTCAACAAAACAAATATTCTACCCCAGAAGAAATGCGCAAAAATTACACGCCGCGTATTGTTTTATCATTTAACTATTTAGCATTCTTTGGCATAAAATCACTTTCTTAAGTTTAATTACGACTACCAATTGTTTAAAAACACCAGTCTGCTGTAAAAATAATTGATAATTGCAAACAGGGATACTTTTCAAAGCGTACCATTGTAGATTGTTCGAACGCAGAATTTTTTACTATTTTTGTCCAATCAGAATATAAGTTTGTATTCAATTATAGTATGTTACCATGGGTAAGCGTCTTTTAGTTCAAAGGTCACAATTCGAAAATATACCGACTGCGTCGGAAAAAATGTAATAATTGACCGCAATTTTATTTTTTAAAAATACAATATCATGGTTTGATGTTCTTACCGTCTAAATCGATGTTATCATTCAATGAATTCTCCTATTTGACTGCTTTTATTTACGGGTTTTTAAACACAATGGAATCGCCCATTTTAGTAATCTTAGTCATTGGTCGCAATGATCGCAAGATTAATTAAATGTAACAGTGCGTTGTTCTAGATGACAATGAATCGTGTGAAATAAGTTGATTGCTTAAAACAACTCACTATCGCTCTATGTCTACTATCCAGTATTGTAGATTTCGAAGACGATTAGACTTATTGTATCCACTACAGAAGGCTAATTTTTCTGTCTCTAACCCAATACTCTATGATCTTCGTGTAGCAGTCAATATTGTGTTCCCTATGTCCCATGCCACCACTTGTTCCGTTGATTCAATGTTTGTTAACTTGTTCTCGACCGGAATATAGCTGAAATACTGCTCGCTGGACGTAAAGCAAATGTCTATTCAATTAATTACTACCCCAACGAGAGGGACTCTCTTATCCGCCACCCGGGAACGCGCTGAGCAGCTCTGTGGGTCGAGCACTGTGAACCCTCACGGCATGTTTCAATGTTACTCATTGATACTTCCCATGTGCAGGCAAGCTAATAAGCGAATGATTTTTTCACTTTTACATATTATATAGTATATCAAAATTAACAAAATAAAAAAATACTGAAAACATTGATCGCATATTTTAATAATAGTAAACAAACTGTATGGTTTGATGGTATTACCGCTTGAATCACTGTTATCATTCTTAGCATGCATGTAAAGGATTCTCCAATTTGTCCGCTTTTACACTACTGGCTATAAAAATGACTGTAAATACTAGTTACTGACTGACAATGACTGACAATGACTGTAGGATTGTTTTAGTCTCCTACCGGCTTCGCTGAAGGGGACTATAGGTTTTCACTCGTCCGTCCGTCGGTCTGTCACATATGTTTTCCGAACTTTTTTCCAAACGCTTGCAGATATTGAGCTGATATTTTGTATGTGAGTCAACCACAATGATTTACAGACCAAGTTCAAATATCGTTCTGGTCCAATGATTTTTGACGAAATTATGGCCTTTGGACTTAGAAAATGTCTTAAACCGTAATAAGGTCCAGACGAAGTTCTAATATCGTTCTGCTCCACAGAATTTTTGATGAAATTATGGCCCTTGGACTATGAAAATTTTATTTGCCGATATGGGACTTAGTATTGCTTGAGCAATACTATCCACACTTGTTATGAAAAAAATCAATTTTTATCCTGTAACCGAAACTATGAAACTGTATATTGCTTAAATGATCATCAATGCAATTTCTATAATTCACTTATATAGTCTAAAATTGTCAGATAACTCCTTGTAGGAGTTATAGCCCTTAATTAACATTTGTTTTGGTGTAATTTTTTTCCCTATAACATAACAGCTATAGTGTGTTAATTTTACCAATAATTAGCAAAGCTTATTCTAAAATTGTTAGCTGACTCTTGTTAGGAGTTATTGCCCTTTAATGAAGAATTCGGGCGAAATAATCAGTTTTTGTGTTATACATTAAAGTCTATAACTGTAAATTACTGAATTAACCGAAATTAACCCTAAAGGACAGGACCTTCATTAGAAATTGTCCGATGGCACCTGCAAATTTAAAACTGTAAATATAGTTGAAGTCATGTGTGTTCCACTTGAGCGATTTATTTACTTATTTTGTTGTTTGTTTGTTTGTTTGTTTGTTTGTTTTTTTTTGGGGGGGGGGGTGGGTGGCCGTAATTACAATTCTTACGTCCTTTCACTTTGAAATTTGCTAGTTATTCTCGAGGAAGTGCTTAATTCTCTTACGTTTGTTTCGTGCTTGTAAGATTAAAAACAGACGGCACCCTCGATTCTGGTGGCACTTTGACTTACTAGGGAATGATCTCGATTGCTTGTCAATTCAGACAATTTGAAAAATGCATCTTTACAATCGAGTGTTTTGTCTGTAGAAAGTTTGACAGGGGAGTGGGGGTGAATACATATGTAAGTTATTTTACAAGACATTACCCATAAATCCATAACTATAACTGTATACTCCTTGTTCTGGATGATCGCGGATAAACACCGGATGGTGTCGCCCAACATTTTATACAAATGGTTTTTTTATCAGTGAGGCAGGATTACCTGTAACCTATTTAAGAAAATGCTTTATTGTCATTCTTCAAAATGGTACCTGACTGTATAATTTTATTGTGTACACTTAATTACCAGATCAATGTAGACAACAGTAAAGAAAAATGACTTTATTGCGTTTTACCTAATATTTTAATTGAAATACCAGAAAAAAAATGTATAGCAACGAACTTTAAAAAGACGTACTGAATGTAAATTTAATGTATAGACGTACTGAATAAATCATTAACACTTTGCGACATAATTAAATAAATTGGCAATTGTATTATATTTATAAACAAATCCTAAATACGGCATTTTATTTTTACCAGATGTGGCAGTCATGTGTCAGTGAGCCATTGATAAATTCAGTTAAATAATTATGAAAGAAAAAAGCAAAATGAAAATATTACCGTTACTCTTTATTCATGAAGGTTAATTTTTAGAAACATACATGTATATATGTAAACATAAATTTTTGTCTGTAACGTTCAATTTGCATACAATTTGTAATCGTGAAGTGTGCGAACAATACAACAATGAGAAATTAACAATAATAATTAACTGGCGTCAAAAAAATATAAAAATAGTAATTACTACGCCGTTGTAACAGACATATTTCGAATAAGTCAACGGAAAAATGACTGCAACAGGCATGTTTGACGGATACAACGGACCTACCTTGTATTAGAAACAAATTTTGACTGAGTCAACGGCAATGTCAGTGACAGACACAAAATGACCGTAGCAGTAAAAATTATTGTCTGAAACAACGTTTGTAGTCTTTTACTGATATTTTTGCAGTCAGTCTTGGTCTGTGACAGACGGAAACACTGCAACTGGTATTAACATTAATTTTTATAGCCAGTAGTGTATGGCGGTTTTCCTGACTGCGCTTATTTGAGGTACGTGCACTTAAATTCTTTTTATAATAGTTAAAGATATCCCTTTATCTTGTAAAATATTTATAGTGTTGTAATAAGGAAGTTGAACCTTTTAGGATGATAGCTCTTATAAATTTGAAGTATTTATACTTAAATATTTTATTTAAGGGTTGCAAAAAGGAAGTCGAACATTTTGATGTGACGCCTCGTTATTTGAAGAACACTAGAATATAATATATTATACATTCCGTACATGCATTGCTGGCCCGTTAAACATCAAAATTAACGTAATATTCATTAGAACATGTTTTATTAAACAACTGAGAACAGGTAATTAATAAACGGTACTTTAATCAGGTTATAATTAAAATTAGATATACCATTGCGAAGAATGAAATTAGTTTTATGTTTTTTAGATTAAGTCAAATACAACTGGGCATCTCTATTTGAAGTACTATAAGATGACTTAAGATGTATGCCCAAAAGTAACGTTATTACAAAATTTGTTTATTCGCACCATTTGGGGACGAAATTCTATGTCACTGGCAAAACAATATGTTTTTTATAAAAATGACGACACTATTTACTTATTTTCTGTAATTGATAATTTCCTACTCCAATTATCTACGTTCAAGTCTATCCCTGATATGAAGTTGTGTTTATCATAGCTTCTTTGTTTATGGACAGAGCTACAAAAAGGTCCCATTACTCGTAATGCAGCAACACTCTTTGGATTCGTACATATTTTCTGCTATTAAATTGCTGTTTTAGTTTAATTTATATGTTTTCCTTTCTCCGCCTTTGTCTACAATTTTTAATTAAATAATGTTAACACTTGTTCGTAATCATGGCATTGTTGACAAAATTGAAATTGTGGAGTGTAGAATTGTAGAATCGTATCGGTAAAAATTAGATCCCAGCTAATGCAATAAATCCGGAATACTCTTTCTCTAAGTTATTTTGTACTTTTGTTTCAAAAATCATTTTGCTGAGGTTTGTAGTATTTTACTTCAATATTGACGAGATATTTGTTGAATTTTATTTTTGGTTTTTATAATTTTATTTCAAGATAGCGGCGCTTTCATTTTCCAATTTAGTTATGTGCAGTCTACTCAGTTATCATGACACGGACGATCCCTAAATCATCAAGTTTACTTCTGCTTGCATGCTAGGTTTCGGGTAATGAAAGTCTAGGGTGCTGACACAGCATCTGAGCTTGAGGTTTGAATTTTTTTATAAAGTCACGCCCATGGCGGTAGATCCCATGAAAGATTCAATAACCCCATGTCGACAAGGTTAGCGACTGGTTATGTGAAAACTCGGATGTGGTCAACAACCCCAGATAAAGATTTGCTTTGGCAGTCATTACTCGGACTATGTATGCCTTGAAATGAAAACAAAGGGATATGTGAGTGGAACTGCAATGGAGAAACAAATGACAGGGGTTAAAGGCTTCTGGAGTTTGGCAGCTCCAAAGAACTTTTTTTTTTATCTTTCATTTGTGTTTTATTAAGATTTTACAATCTTACCACAACCACCACCTCACTAAGGTTTCCAGAGGTGACATGAAATACTTTTAAAGTGCAGACTCTAGTTTTGTACATATTAATAAGAAAACGAAGGAAAGCTTTTAGAGCATAAGGCAATCTCATACACGCTACATCCTCCACATACATTCAATTGAACACTTTCATTCTTTCAAAATTATATGTATACTTGTAAGATAAAAAAAGTATATAAGTGTGACTGCACCATATTTGTTTTTTTTAATTAAAAAAGATATATATTGATATGCTTCGAAACTTTGTCATGAATTTAAACCATTCAATGTTGGGATTGTATCTTTTAATGTACATCTATCTATATATAAAGGTTCTTTGCTATAATAAAAATTAAATTAATAAATAATTCTCCTCAGTACAGTAAATTCTTATAGTATAGGTTTTTACGGATGAAACAACTTATATTGACAACTTTTAAGATAAGTGTCTCTTCAACATTTCTTTATTAATATTAAAATAATTTGATAAGTCTAATAACTCAATCTTAAGCAGTCTTTCATTTCATAAATTTTTCCTTTGGTTTAATGAATTTCTGATTAACAAAATGTTTAATATAAATTTAACATTCTTATTTGATTACATGTTTACATCCAATGAATAATAGGATGTAAAAATTTCTAAACTAATATCCTGTGTATGTTCTTTTACATAATCCCTAATACATTTTGGAATATTAAACAAAATTCTATAATACAGCAAAAACTTTTAAGTAATTTAAGTAAGTTTTTTGTTTAGTTTGTGAAAGGAAAAGAATGTTTTTAATCACAGTTTGAAACACTCTTTTAAAAAACCGAACCACACTCTGTTTCCAATTGACCTATATACCAAAATCTAACACTGGTACAGAGTTCAAGATGTCCAATGACATAATTTCTTTTATGCAGCATTGTACTATAGGATGAACTGTAGAGTGCATCTTTCCAAAATGAATTTTTCAAATATTTATTTTTTTTCTTTGAAGATTAAAGACTTGGTCACCACTAGCTTGTTCAAGTTCTTGTAATAAAAGCAATTGCCAACTTCCATTTGGAATTGACAAATAACTCTTAACTAAAGAAAGCTTTAACTAATGAGTAAAGAATGGTAAAGGAATCATGTTTAGCCCTCCCTGTGTGATGTTTCTAATAAGAGTGTTGCGTTTTGTTTTTTTCGTCTTCCCATGCCATTTAAAATTAGAAAACATTTAACTGAGAAGAGGCTACATTTGGTGGTGCAGTTATCAAGTGAATAAGCTTTGAAAGTGCCAGAATTTAATACCAGTCATCTTGCGTGGCACTGCTAAGTTTCTATGTTGCCGTCTTTTAAGTATAGCTGAGACCTTCTTTTTATTTAATTAATATTATCAATACTACTACTTGATAAATCAAGACCAAGAAGTCTAAAAATTGCCTCTGACCTAAAAAGCTTCAAATCAGGGCAAAGAACATGATCATAAACCGTTTTGTTTTCAATCCATATTGCTCTTGTTTTAGATCCTTGTTTTAATCCAGTTAGAATTTATTAAAACATGTAAGGGTTTCTTCTAGAGAGTTTTTACTACCATCCAATGTAAGAAAAGTGTCATCAGCATAGTGACTGAAATACATGCCTTTTTCATCTACAGAGATACTAGAATGCCAAGATAAAAATTAACCGCCCATATAATAAATAGGTAATGGGGAATCTCAACATTAAAGAAATCAATAACACAGCTTTTCGCATCGATATAGAGTCTCGAACCATTTGCAAATTGATTTACCGAAAAGTAGATTTTTTTTCAAAAATCTTAATTAATTGAATCAAATGTCTTTTCAAAATCTTTCAGTAGAAGTAACCCAGACTTATTATTTTCAAGACAATGCATTAAGTCATATAACAGTCTGGTGATTTCCCCAATAAATACATTTTTCATAAATCACTTTTGAGTGTCACTAATTATAAAGAGCAACACAAATCTCAGTCTGTTTGCAATAACAGCCAAAGTGACTTCATCATCGTCACAATTTGCTTCCAGCCAAAAATGAACACTGATAATGCGCCAAGAAGCAGACAATTGAAGTAAGCACGAGTAAGTCTTGATTATATATTGTCTCGATCCAACAAACAGGAAAGCACATGACAAAGTTTGGTCTCAAGAAAGTTAATGACTTAGAGATATCGGAATCATTCAAGTCAAATATATGTTGAAATGTATAGCAGACTATATCCCAACAGAGCTAGAAGGAGGAACCGCAATAGCCCAATATTAATCATTTGAACATGACATGGCAGTGGAGTTGCCACATCATTTATACAGTCACTGATTAAAACCCACCGTAAGAAAGGTAACATACAATAATGTCAGCAATATCGCACTAACAGCCTTACCTGTCGCCCATGCAAAGATAAAGAATCTATCAAACAGACTGATGTCAGAGGCAAAAGAACAGACAGGCTTCATAACAGAGTGAAACACAACAAATTCATGAAAAGGACCTCAGCAAGATCTATATTATGACTATGGACTTCAAGAAGCTATGTAACAGGGTATGGCATGCTGCACTTCGGTCGACCATACAGCAGTACAATATAAATGCCAATTTGATCAGAGTATTGTTTAACAGTGACCACATATTATATAGGTCGAAGTGTGAAATCGTTGCAGTTGATCAACGCAATGTTGATATGCAAATTGAATTTATAAATCTGTATTAGTTAGAATAAACATATTATTACTTTATCGTATTCTTATCAATAGTTGGACAATGGGCCCATTTTTTTATCATAGCAAACGTTTTGGTTGCAGAGAGTGATTAAATGCTTGAACGTTTTGAAAATGTGCCTGTATTTGCTCACCTGGAAGACAATAGAGTTAATGCTGTTTTCGATAAAATGGACGTTCAATGAATCATGGCTGGACATAAGTAGGGTTTGTTCTGCTGAGCATTTTGTTACTGAAAGTTGTTTTCTATCTTTAAATTTATAGTTTTAAAGCACATACCATAAAATGCAAAACAATAGAAAATATCAGGGTTTCTCTGAATGGCCCAGTTTGCATATACAGGAAGAGTTATTCACATTTACACATACAAAGATACAGGCAAATCTACTATTAAATATATATAGTTCCAGAAAAGTATAACGTTCAAATGTAAATATTCTTAATCGGATAACCTTAATTAAGAAGCAGGAACATTTAAGGTTAAGAGCACTTCCGTTGTTGCTGAAAGTTAAGATTAATAAATACATGTAAAGTCCGCCTATATTAAGTAAGGATATATAAACAACAGTAAATCTTTATACGGTTCAATTTGATACTCAGCACGTATTTGTAAGTATCTCATATATTTTGTTCAGTTTAATTGCTTACATAAAAATGGTTTTTATTTTTTAATTAAATATTAATTTTTATATGAAGAATAGATAAACAACTTTAATACATAATGTATTTAATAATGTATTTAATATGTAAATTTTTCACATATTCATTCCCACCTTTGATATTGTCAACTCTATCTGGGAGTTCGCAGAGTCGTTGTTACAATTACTAAGTCAAGGAATTTGTAGATGTTAGTATTAAATTTTATTTTAGGTTTTTCTTGTTCGTTTTTTTTTTCAATTTGACCAACCCTAAATGTGAGCTTGGATTGCAGAAAAATGCCGATTTGTTTTTGTGTTGTATTATTGTGACCATTATAGTGGCATTATCTAATTAACTAGATGTCTATTTTTCACTTTGCATGCACTACCGTTAAAAGTAAGTATTTAATTCATTTTTTTACATGTTTGATAGTTTGTGATCAACATCACATGACTGAAGCATTTGATTTTCATTTACAATTATGAACTCAATATAGAAGTTCATTTTTATACCTTTTCGTTTTAATTACCTTTGCACTATAGAATCTCTTTACCAACATCTGTCTGGACTATTGTTTCAGAAAAAGTTGATATTTTTTACCAACAAGGAAAGATGCAATGCTCTGTAGCCCGGGGAATACTTTTGCTTGTTGGTGTAACATGCCTGCAGGCTTGTGGTAAACAAAACGTAAGTATACAATAAGTTATTATTATTATTATTATTATTATTATTATTATTATTATTATTATTATTATTATTATTATTATTATTATTATTATTATTATTATTATTTATTAATTTATTTATTTATTTATCGCAAAAATTGATTTATCGCGCAGCGAAATTTTATGTATACCATTTACATAAGGGACGAGAAATACCGTTTTATGATAGATTTTGTGGAACTCACATATTAGTGTTGATTTTGTGTCTGTTTAAAAATCGCCTTTATGACAGAATTACGTCCATTCCTCAAACTTTCATATGGGCCTCGGTGGCCGAGTGGCTAAGGTAATGCGTTTAAGAAATAGTTCATGGATACCATACTTTAATGTCGTTTTAACATGGATGTGCATTTTATTCGTAAAATGCCATGAATATAATGCCCAACCTTGTTAAAACGACAATAAAGTATGGTCCATGATCATAAGTTATTTCGACTCTGATTAATACGGTAATATGTGCAATGATGCAACATTTAATTGTGCGCGCTACCTCCCGATGGTCATAATCTGGTTGTGTAGAAACATAATTTAATGGCAGTGTGATGAATTATGCAAATCTTTATTAACAGTAACGATAATGATGGTTTATAAAATTAAGTTTTTTTTAATAAAATTTAACCGACTGTAACCACAATTAAGTTACTCATGTAAGCACTAAATTTAATTTATTGGAATTTTAACACGCGTTGTCTGTCAGGACTGAGATTGCGGGCTCGAGTCTAAAGTTGAAATTTTCTGGCGTTAGCCCAACCCGTTTCCCAAATGGATTTTTTGTTTGTTAACTTGTTGCAAGCCTGAAAACATCATATATACTGCAAGCTGAACGTTCAGAACCTTGCAATCAATATATCAAAATGAGCGTCTAATGTAACATAAAACAGGTGAAAAAATTAAGAATGTACCCATCGTTTAATGCCTCATTTCTCAAATAATTGTGATGGATAAAGCATCTTTAATGATCTATTTATTGTTTAGGCGCGACACTTTCGGGTGTTGACAAGCTATATTTCGGCTCCCAGTAATTAAAATTGCAACACATTTTTGGAAAATTAAATCTCCTTAGGACTACACTTACTCAAGATGTCATTTTACCTCATAAAGTATAATGAAGGCGGGGTTCGAGCAGAAAAGTAGTCTGCATATACAATCATGTGTTATGGGAATAAATACTTGTAAACTTTGATTCGTAAAATTATTAGTCATCATTCAAGTGTTGCTAATTACTCAAATCTTCTTTATAATAAATAATATTCATATTTTCATATTATTTGTCTTTTCTTCAGACTTATCAGAGAAAACAAAACTTTTATAATCCACCTAGAGCAATAAGGGTAACTATTAACTAACTGTTAAACTAATGTGCACTAAATATCTACATCTATCATTATAAAACATTAACACATACTGAATAATTAGAAATAAAGTGTCGTTTTATATGGTAAGTCTGAAATGTATTGGTAATTAACGTTATATTTTTAATGAATAATAATGTCATTTCAATAAATATATTTCATATATTCTATGTAATACGAACATAGATGATTTGTCTAACATAGTTGCAGTTTTTTTATTCAATAAAGAAATATTTATAATATTTGACTATATTATGCAATATAACCTGTTCAGAAATTAGAAATATTCCTCATACTTATGTTTTAACAAAAATACTTTACTATTTTAAAGATAGAAACCTAACTATTTGAACGGCTTAGGAATTTCAAAGCAATATTGTACATCCTGCGTCGCTGCGAATCTAGGTCTATCATATTTCAGCTTACAAAGCAAATTAAATACTATACTGTGCTTTCCTATGTTAATGCATCAATAGTCAACTACGAGAAATATGGTACTAATTCTTTTTTTTTTCGCGTTTACAGTTCAAAATCAATTGCTATATTCCATGTAAGCCTCCAAGGTAAGAAATGTATTTGCACTACATAATTGGATTATTTTCTTGTAAACCTAAGACATTCCTCCATTTTAATTTATGTTATGTACTTTAATAAACTTTGTTAAAATTTAAATGTGAAATCGCTTCAGTTCTAATATCATCTATACAAAATAGTCTGGACTCCAGACTAAATATTCATAATACGGCAAGCGGACTTCTGAGTCGAATCACAGTTGAATTCGGTTCAATTTGGCATATTTATTTACTTATTAACTGTTTCTTACGTTATTCCGATATCACGTGTAACGTCAAGTGTCCACTATCAAATTCAAATAAAATCAGTTTATCAAAAGAATGCTTTTATAGTTTTCAGTCTCGTTTGTAGAATTAACTTTACGGAAAATGGTTACTTTAATTTGAAAGATGCGAGAAGCAGTTTACTGCTTTAAGTTGTATTTACCCAGACATTTTCATAACGCAAAAATAACGTTTTAAATAACCAATCGAACGGGGGCAAAGATTGTGGTACACATGTAACCTGGTGTAATATTGGAATGTATAGCCTGCGTAAATTTAGAAATAATTCACGAGAGTATGATATTGTACACATTTACACATAAGCTGTGCCTTTATATTCAATTAGTTTTTTTCTACCCAGCGATAGCGATATAAACAAGAAAAGATATGGTTGTAACCACATCGCGGATACTCAATTAAAGTAAATGGAGGATTAAAACAGGAATCCATTTTGTATTGTAATGTGAGAGATTAATTGTTGTTAACAGCTTGTGAAGATATAATGTACTTATGATATTCTATAATATGCTTTAACCAAGTCAGGATCATTTAATACAATCAAATTTTTATGATTTGTCTTTGCCATGTGTTGCTTTTTCTTCTTTGATATAAGAGAATGATCATCTGAGACATCCGAGTTCTAAACATTTCTAAACATTTGGTTCTATATGTAATAATGCATAGAAAAAGTAAAATATATTACAGAAAAATTTGTGTTAAATGTATTTTGAGTGTTATCTTGTAAAATATATGTTTATATTAATATTTATATTTTGGCATATCTGTTAAAACATAATATTAAAACCCAAGTTTCATTTTTGCCCTTTTTGTGCTCCTAATTCCTAAAAGGAAAAAGGAGGAGCCCCAAACTCAATCTTATTCATCCTTTTAGGATAAGAACAATTATTGTAAAACTTCAAAGCAATCTGTAAACCAGAACCAAAGTTATTGTGGATACAAATAAAAATGTACAATTTTTGCCCCTTTTGGGCCCCTAATTTTCAAACTAGAAAAGGGGGGACCCCAAAAATCAATCCCATCCATCCATCTATTAATGGTATGGAAAATCATTGTAAATTTTCATTTGGATGACTAGAACAAAAGTTATTGTGGGAACAAACAAAATAGTGGCATTTTTTGCCACTTTTGGGTCCCTTATTTCTAAACAAAAAATGGGGGGACCCTAAAAATCAATCCCATCCATCCTTTTATGGTAAGAAACATCACTGTAAAGTTTCAAAGCAATTGGATAACTAGAACAAAAGTTATTGTGGGAACAGACAACGACGCAGACGACGACGACACAGACGACAGCATCATACCATTATACGCCTGCAATTTTTTGCAATCGTATAAAAATAGTAGGCATGCATAGTAATAAACCAGTTAACAAATTTGGACATTTGAATTATTGAACGTAAAAGAAAGATGCAGGAAATTGCACTTGAGACCTGTATTTAAAAAATTTAAATAATTTATTTCTATTTGATGCGACAACAACAAAATAACTGGAAAATTAAAAAGTGTATAAAGCCAATAATAAGAAAATGCTAAAGTAGAAACGTTTTCCTCATTTTAATTTTCGACAGGGATTACAGATTCGTAATACTTCCCTCATCAAGTAGGTGTGCCATCTTTGTCCCAAATTATTTACATTTGTACCGTTTGTTAAATCTGCAATCCCAATTGGGATAAAGGACTGGTTATCGCTTTTTTCAAAAATATTCGAAATTCATAATACATTGATTTATGTTTTATTTTTATGTTCAAATCTTGTTTACTGTTATTCATCATGATGATCAGCTGCAGCAGCACAGGCAGCCATTGAATATTAACTGTTTACATCACGAAAATTGTTAAATACACCTTTAAAAAACCGTAGCAAGAAGATCGATCATTATTATTAATATGCGTTAATTATATAATTAACAATTCAGATGAAAGCAGATTGAATGTGCATAAATTTATGATAATATGATTGTTCAACTAGCCATCTTGATCGCGTAAGAATATGTAAACAGACTTATATTTTTATTCAAATGCAAAGGACAAAATTATTACATTTCGCAATACAAAACATACTGTTTGTCACCTGAAAACTAATCAAAACAATATTACAGATAGAAATTACTTACTTCGGTAAATGTAAACATCGAACTATATTTCGCGCAATAGTTCAGTAAACCGTACCCAAAATTAGTTATAACCCATGTGTGATACAATGCAATGATTTGAGTTATGAAAATCAGAATACAAAGAATCAGCCTATGTTGAGTAAGTACAACATCATACCTAGAATGAACAATTACAATAATAATAATGTGACACAATCCTGTGTTTCTCCATTCAAGCAAGTCCTGTAGCCCATAATTTTCTAGCAGCCATTTTCATAATGAAATAATATTCGGTCTCGAAAATCCTTCCATGTTTGCAATGTACGGTAAACAAAATATATTTTACAAAATTATTTATAAATATTTTACCATAACGTAACTTCGCTATATGTCTTTTTTATTGAATCTATTTCAATCCGAAGTTCAACATTCAGCCGTTATCAATGTAAACCCTGGGACCATACTGGGAGGGTTCCCAGTTCCCAGTGATCGACACACAGAGCAGCACAGCGCGTCACCCGGTGGCGGATAGGGAAGACCTTCTCGGTTTTTTTTGGGGGGGGGGAGGGGGGTTGACAGGTAATAATACAGAAAGCCTGACCGTGGAGCGGAGTGGGTAACATGTTTGGCGAGTGCCACGCTCGATTTTTCGAAGAAGAGGAGGCTCAATGTAGCCGCTACAAATGGCTAAATTTTTTGCCCCTAACCAAAAACTCAATACTTTTCCAGTGGCAGTCTAAATTGTGTTCCCTGTGTCCCATCCCACCCGCTTTTTCCGTTGATTGTTTGTCAACTTTTCATCTTCCTGAATATAGCTAAAAATACTGCTCGCTGCACGAAAAACAAACATGCAATCAATCAATCAATCAATGTAAACCACTTGTGACGTTACGTCGCATTGCGCGTATATTGGGAAAAATATCGTTTGACGTTATTGGGACGTCATCTTAGACTGAAAAATATTGCACCAAGAGACCAGGCTATTCAAAAGTTTACGCTTGAAGAGATTATAAAGCCACAGTCTGTTTTCTAGATAATTTAATTTCAGAAAATATATCCGAGTTGAATTCAAATACTTCTTACTTTACAGCTGGATGAAAGAAGAAGTATATATATACGAGCTAGCCTTTGGAAGGTATCTTGCAAGCCCGAGTCAAGTTGGGTGAGATACAATTTTAACATGGTGACTTGTTTATTTCACATTATTGTTTTACATTAGAAATTTTGTTATTTTCTGCACAGAAAGACGTATATATGTCATGTATTTTTATGATTTTTGTAAAAATAATTATGAAGACCTGCTTTTAATAACAAATTTTTAATTTGCATTTATTTCTTGGTAAGGTGTTGAAATGAAAATAATGACAGTATTAAACTTTTAATTACTTACATTTTCAGAATTTGCAAAGCTCAAACATGATTAGCAAATTTTAATTTTAACGTCAAATTTTAAAAATCGGAACGGTGTTGCAAAATGTAAAAATCCTGTGATTCTTTATTTAGTTTTCAATCTCTTGTCCTGTCAATAACTGTACGAGATAACATTATTACACGCATTTATATTGCAGTTGGACAAAAATTCCAATTCAAAAGAGTATATGTGGCCCAAACGACTGTTGGATTGCAAAATATAATGAGAGAGGAGAGGAAGAAAGACACGAAAGCATTGAATATAAATTGTTTCAAGATCATATATAGACTTTCAATGTGGGCTCTGGTCAGCTGCTTTTTAAGTTGACAAGGATTGCCTTTTTTACTACCAAACGTCAGGTACTCCAGCATCCTCCATTATTAAAAACTGTACGCCATGAGATATATTTGCTGAAAGTGGTTTTAAACACCATTCAAACAAACAATCATAAATATTCTGGTCCAAAGATAACAGAAACAGTTATTTCATGCAGTGTCTTTACAAAGGTGATTTTGTTGTTCAAATACATATAACTATGTGTTTAGATTTGATTTTTTTATATTATTCATAACCAGCTGATATAAATATATATTTCCTACTAAATAAATCATTTAGATTGTTTTCCTTATTTCTTATTTTGCCTCAAGGTTATAGTATTGCTTCACTGACGAGATATATACAGAGTGTGAAGGTCATGAATCTAAAAAATCGAGCTTTAAAATATAATCCACATATTGCAAAAAAAAACAGCAAGAATTTTTTGTGAAAAATAAGTTAACCCTGGACTTAAACTCCAAAGAAAGACACAAAAGGTTTGAAGTTAACAAATCATTGTTATGGCACATCTATCAAAAATATCATTGACACGAATAAAAATAGAGCTAGACTCAAATTTACCTCACTGAAAAGGTAGCTTTAATTCCAATTCATTGGATACTGTTCTATTTTCATCCGTTTGAACATTCATAAGTACCTATTTAGTTTTATCAGCAACACACGAAAAATTTAACAAATATAACTGCGGCATACATTGTCATAAGTATAACTGTAGTATACATTGTCATAGACAAGTTTATTAAATGAAGTATATAAATTTGTTCACAATTGTGCAGAACAAAGACATTCTGTACAGCTACATTATTGTTTATTAAGTGATGAAACATTCGTAAAAAAAAATTGTTTTAAAAATTTACAAACTTTACAAAAAATAGCAAGAACTAAATTGTTTGGTGAAAAATAAGTTTGACTTACAATCCAAAGAAAGACAAAAGTTTTGAAGTATGAAAATCGCATTTTGCATTTGCGAGGCATTTTTTACAGCTAAATTAAAACAAGTAAAAGTCTGTCCTCAAATTTAGCACTGTACTGATGGACCACAACTGATAAATATTCCCCCTGATCTGGTAACTTTCTGAAAGTGTTAGGAAAGATAGTCTTCTTGTAAATTTTCCTGTAGATCAATAATTTTCAAGAAAAACAGAGCGAAAACAGCTGATTAATGATCAGTTAAACTTACCTGCACTTGGTTATGAACGGTAAAAATAAAAATAGAAACCTCAAAATTAAGCTTGATCACTGTCTATTATTTAATTTTATTGATTTGTCTTTTCCAGTGCTCATTCATTCAGCCTTTCGAACAGTATTGTATTTTTTACACATGTTTGGCAAAATTTGTAATGATATTGTTAAAATTGATACCAATTTTATGAAGTTGTTAAAAAAACTACTGCTTTATTATAATTTTGTTTAAAAAGTATGCATCCCACAATTTATACAGATTCTTTTTGAAAAAAATTGACACTTTGTTTATCATTTGTCTCATCTATGCTGCTGCCGTCAAACTTTGGAAGATTATCCAGTCCAACCATCATTTTCAGTATTTGGTTCTGCAAGCAATTAAATATCTTTTACTTTAATTTACACATGATTTAAGATCATTTTAATGTTTCGCCGTTTCTTTAAAAGAAATAAAAACATGATTTCGAATCATGTGCAACATAAGAGATCAATGATTAAAATTATTGAATTTTTGTTTCGTTGGCAGTCATGATTTAAATCATAAAATTGGAACTGTAACGTGTTTTCTCGAATCCTACTGCTGCCAAAATTTTGTAACGAGTCTTGTCTTATTTTATACTACCGACGGGTGTAGCATGTTGTCTGGTCGTTACTTAATTATACTCAGGATGCAAACAGTCTTTCTGTTTATACTAACACCTCGAGGTCAACGCTAATACACATGTTCTACATAAAATTTTATGCTACAAACTATATACTTAATACGAAACAAGAACCAAAATGTGAGTAACTGGAAGCCAGTAAAAAAACAGGTGCACTCAGGTGCTCCGGCGAGTCACCAGTGCCTGTCTCTATATACACATGTCAAGTTACTCTTTAAGATATTTGTGACCTTTTTTACTGAATACATAATAACACAACAGCGTCAATATCTATAGTCACCATATCAGATTAATAGGATTTTTCATACGTTTTGGGGAAAACCGGTTGATCTTTCACTAGTGATAGAAATTTTATGTCTTTTCGCGAGTGGAGCGCAGCGGAACGGGCAATTATATCACGAGTGAAAGATCACACGGACTTTCCCAAAAACGTATGAAAGTACCTATTTCTTCCGTTAACCAACAACTTTCACATCGCTATAACCTATAGACTCTCCATGGTCTTAGACTCCATTGTTTCTGACGTTCAATCAGAACGCCGGAAACAAGAACGTCAAACAAGAACGTTGTAATGCTTCCATAACAACGTTCTCGTTTCTGGCGTTTTGATTGGATTACGCAGCAAGTACAGATGTGAGCTCATCTGTACTGGGTCATCTGTACCAGAAATGGGCCATTTACGTAAGAATCTAAAAACCAATATAATAATCCTTTAGACTTAACAGCATAACCCAGGTACCTACAACCTATGTCCTATATGACCTTCCTGTATCTTACATTATCGTTATAATTCACAAGATATCAAATCATAACCCAACCCAAGTTCGTACAACCTATACCATATATCACCTTCCTTATTTAATAGCTATTACCGGGAACTTGTCTAGTAGCGCGATGCTCCTAGACTACGACATGGAACCTTTGATGCCGCCTATGGTACAGAAACGCATTGCTTCTTTACCACCATCCCATATGACAAAGAACGAAGCTTTTATTCAACCACGTTATTTGGAGAGTAACTGGTCTGTGCGAAGACAAGTCTACAACATAAGACGCTATGAGCTCCAGCTCCTTGAATTGACCTCTACCAATACGTTCAAAATTCGCAGTTCCTAGTTCAACATTCGATTTTTCAGTTCCTAGTTCAATATTCGCAGTTCCTAGTTCAACATTCGTAGTTTCTGGTTCAATATTCGAAATTTTTAGTTCCTCGTTCAACATTCGCAGTTCCTAGTTCAACATTCGATTTTTCACTTCCTAGTTCCACATTCGCAGTTCCTAGTTCAACATTCGTAGTTTCTGGTTCAATATTCGAAATTTTTAGTTCCTCGTTCAACATTTGCAGTTCCTAGTTCGACATTCGATTTTTCAGTTCCTAGTTCAACATTCGCAGTTCCTAGTTCAACATTCGTCGTTTCCGGTTCAATATTCGAAATTTTTAGTTCCTCGTTCAACATTCGCAGTTCCTAGTTCAACATTCGATTTTTCAGTTTCTAGTTCAACATTCGCAGTTCCTAGTTCAACATTCGTAGTTTCTGGTTCAATATTCGAAATGTTTAGTTCCTCGTTCAACATTCGCAGTGCCTAGTTCAACATTCGAGTTTTCAACTCCTAGTTCAACATTCGCAGTTCCTAGTTCAACATTCGTAGTTTCTGGTTCAATATTCGAAATATTTAGTTCCTCGTTCAACATTCGCAGTTCCTAGTTCAGCATTCGATTTTTCAGTTCCTAGTTCAACATTCGCAGTTCCTAGTTCAACATTCGTAGTTTCTGGTTCAATATTCGAAATTTTTATTTCCTCGTTCAACATTCGCAGTACCTAGTTCAACATTCGATTTTTCAGTTCCTAGTTCAACATTCGCAGTTCCTAGTTCAACATTCGTAGTTTCTGGTTCAATATTCGAAATTTTTAGTTCCTCGTTCAACATTCGCAGTTCCTAGTTCAACATTCGATTTTTCAGTTCCTAGTTCAACATTCGCAGTTCCTAGTTCAACATTCGTAGTTTCTGGTTCAATATTCGAAATTTTTAGTTCCTCGTTCAACATTCGCAGTTCCTAGTTCAACATTCGTAGTTTCTGGTTCAATATTCGAAATTTTTAGTTCCTCGTTCAACATTCGCAGTTCCTAGTTCAACATTCGATTTTTCAGTTCCTAGTTCAACATTCGCAGTTTATAGTTCATCATTCGTAGTTTCTGGTTCAATATTCGCAATTTTTAGTTCCTCGTTCAACATTCGCAGTTCCCAGTTCAACATTCGATTTTTCATTTTCTAGTTCAATATTCGCAGTTCCTAGTTCAACATTCGTAGTTTCTGGTTCAATATTCGAAATTTTTAGTTCCTCGTTCAACATTCGCAGTTCCTAGTTCAACATTCGCAGTTCCTAGTTCAACATTCGTAGTTTCTGGTTCAATATTCGAAATTTTTAGTTCCTCGTTCAACATTCGCAGTTCCTAGTTCAACATTCGAATTTTCAGTTCCTAGTTCAACATTCGCAGTTCCTAGTTCAACTTTCGTAGTTTCTGGTTCAATATTCGAAATTTTTAGTTCCTCGTTCAACATTCGCTGTTCCTAGTTCAACATTCGATTTTTCAGTTCCTAGTTCAACATTCGCAGTTCCTAGTTCAACATTCGTAGTTTTTGGTTCAATATTCGAAATTTTTAGTTCCTCTTTCAACATTCACAGTTCCTGGTTCAACATTCGATTTTTCAGTTCCTAGTTCAACATTCGCAGTTCCTAGTTCAACATTCGTAGTTACTGGTTCAATATTCGAAATTTTTATTTCCTCGTTCAACATTCGCAGTACCTAGTTCAACATTCGATTTTTCAGTTCCTAGTTCAACATTCGCAGTTCCTAGTTCAACATTCGTAGTTTCTGGTTCAATATTCGAAATTTTTAGTTCTTCGTTCAACATTCGCAGTTCCTAGTTCAACATTCGTAGTTTCTGGTTCAATATTCGAAATTTTTAGTTCCTCGTTCAACATTCGCAGTTCCTAGTTCAACATTCGATTTTTCAGTTCCTAGTTCAACATTCGCAGTTTATAGTTCATCATTCGTAGTTTCTGGTTCAATATTCGCAATTTTTAGTTCCTCGTTCAACATTCGCAGTTCCCAGTTCAACATTCGATTTTTCATTTTCTAGTTCAATATTCGCAGTTCCTAGTTCAACATTCGTAGTTTCTGGTTCAATATTCGAAATTTTTAGTTCCTCGTTCAACATTCGCAGTTCCTAGTTCAACATTCGCAGTTCTTAGTTCAACTTTCGTAGTTTCTGGTTCAATATTCGAAATTTTTAGTTCCTCGTTCAACATTCGCAGTTCCTAGTTCAACATTCGAATTTTCAGTTCCTAGTTCAACATTCGCAGTTCCTAGTTCAACTTTCGTAGTTTCTGGTTCAATATTCGAAATTTTTAGTTCCTCGTTCAACATTCGCTGTTCCTAGTTCAACATTCGATTTTTCAGTTCCTAGTTCAACATTCGTAGTTCCTAGTTCAACATTCGTAGTTTTTGGTTCAATATTCGAAATTTTTAGTTCCTCTTTCAACATTCACAGTTCCTGGTTCAACATTCGATTTTTCAGTTCCTAGTTCAACATTCGCAGTTCCTAGTTCAACATTCGTAGTTACTGGTTCAATATTCGAAATTTTTAGTTCTTCGTTCAACATTCGCATTTCCTGATTCAACATTCGATTTTTCAGTTCCTAGTTTAACATTCGCAGTTCCTAGTTCAACATTCGTAGTTTCTGGTTCAATATTCGAAATTTTTAGTTCCTCGTTCAACATTCGCAGTTCCTAGTTCAACATTCGATTTTTCAGTTCTAGTTCAACATTCGCAGTTCCTAGTTCAACATTCGTAGTTTCTGGTTCAATATTCGAAACTTTTAGTTCCTCGTTCAACATTCGCAGTTCCTAGTTCAACATTCGTAGTTTCTGGTTCAATATTCGAAATTTTTAGTTCCTCTTTCAACATTCACAGTTCCTGGTTCAACATTCGATTTTTCAGTTCCTAGTTCAACATTCGCAGTTCCTAGTTCAACATTCGTAGTTACTGGTTCAATATTCGAAATTTTTAGTTCCTCGTTCAACATTCGCTGTTCCTAATTCAACGTTCGATATTTCAGTTCCTAGTTCAACATTCGCAGTTCCTAGTTCAACATTCGTAGTTTCTGGTTCAATATTCGAAATTTTTAGTTCCTCGTTTAACATTCGCAGTTCCTAGTTTAACATTCGATTTTTCAATTCCTAGTTCAACATTCGCAGTTCCTAGTTCAACATTCGTAGTTTCTGGTTCAATATTCGAAATTTTTAGTTCCTCGTTCAACATTCGCAGTTCCTAGTTCAACATTCGATTTTTCAGTTCCTAATTAAACATTCGATTTTTCAGTTCCTCGTTCAACATTCGCAGTTCCTAGTTCAACATTCGTAGTTTCTGGTTCAATATTCGAAATTTTTACTTCCTTGTTCAACAATTGCAGTTTCTAGTTCAACATTCGATTTTTCAGTTCCTAGTTCAACATTCGCAATTCCTAGTTCAACATTCGTAGTTTCTGGTTCAATATTCGAAATTTTCAGTTCTTCGTTCAACATTCGCAGTTCCTGGTAAAACATTCGATTTTTCAGTTCCTAGTTTAACATTCGCAGTTTCTAGTTCAACATTCGTAGTTTCTGGTTCAATATTCGAAATTTTTAGTTCCTCGTTCAACATTCGCAGTTCATAGTTCAACATTCGATTTTTCAGTTCCTAGTTCAACATTCGCAGTTCCTAGTTCAACATTCGTAGTTTCTGGTTCAATATTCGAAATTTTTAGTTCCTCGTTCAACATTCGCAGTTCCTAGTTCAACATTCGATTTTTCAGTTCCTAGTTCAACATTCGCAGTTTATAGTTCATCATTCGTAGTTTCTGGTTCAATATCCGCATTTTTTAGTTCCTCGTTCAACATTCGCAGTTCCCAGTTCAACATTCGATTTTTCATTTTCTAGTTCAATATTCGCAGTTCCTAGTTCAACATTCGTAGTTTCTGGTTCAATATTCGAAATTTTTAGTTCCTCGTTCAACATTCGCAGTTCCTAGTTCAACATTCGCAGTTCCTATTTCAACTTTCGTAGTTTCTGGTTCAATATTCGAAATTTTTAGTTCCTCGTTCAACATTCGCAGTTCCTAGTTCAACATTCGAATTTTCAGTTCCTAGTTCAACATTCGCAGTTCCTAGTTCAACTTTCGTAGTTTCTGGTTCAATATTCGAAATTTTAAGTTCCTCGTTCAACATTCGCTGTTCCTAGTTCAACATTCGATTTTTCAGTTCCTAGTTCAACATTCGCAGTTCCTAGTTCAACATTCGTAGTTTTTGGTTCAATATTCGAAATTTTTAGTTCCTCGTTCAACATTCGCAGTTCCTAGTTCAACATTCGTAGTTTCTGGTTCAATATTCGAAATTTTTAGTTCCTCTTTCAACATTCGCAGATCCTGGTTCAACATTCGATTTTTCAGTTCCTAGTTCAACATTCGCAGTTCCTAGTTCAACATTCGTAGTTACTGGTTCAATATTCGAAATTTTTAGTTCTTCGTTCAACATTCGCAGTTCCTGATTCAACATTCGATTTTTCAGTTCCTAGTTTAACATTCGCAGTTCCTAGTTCAACATTCGTAGTTTCTGGTTCAATATTCGAAATTTTTAGTTCCTCGTTCAACATTCGCAGTTCCTAGTTCAACATTCGATTTTTCAGTTCTAGTTCAACATTCGCAGTTCCTAGTTCAACATTCGTAGTTTCTGGTTCAATATTCGAAACTTTTAGTTCCTCGTTCAACATTCGCAGTTCCTAGTTCAACATTCGTAGTTTCTGGTTCAATATTCGAAATTTTTAGTTCCTCTTTCAACATTCACAGTTCCTGGTTCAACATTCGATTTTTCAGTTCCTAGTTCAACATTCGTAGTTCCTAGTTCAACATTCGTAGTTACTGGTTCAATATTCGAAATTTTTAGTTCCTCGTTCAACATTCGCTGTTCCTAGTTCAACATTCGATATTTCAGTTCCTAGTTCAACATTCGCAGTTCCTAGTTCAACATTCGTAGTTTCTGGTTCAATATTCGAAATTTTTAGTTCCTCGTTCAACATTCGCAGTTCCTAGTTTAACATTCGATTTTTCAATTCCTAGTTCAACATTCGCAGTTCCTAGTTCAACATTCGTAGTTTCTGGTTCAATATTCGAAATTTTTAGTTCCTTGTTCAACATTCGCAGTTCCTAGTTCAACATTCGATTTTTCAGTTCCTAATTAAACATTCGATTTTTCAGTTCCTAGTTCAACATTCGCAGTTCCTAGTTCAACATTCGTAGTTTCTGGTTCAATATTCGAAATTTTTATTTCCTCGTTCAACATTCGCAGTACCTAGTTCATCATTCGATTTTTCAGTTCCTAGTTCAACATTCGCAGTTCCTAGTTCAACATTCGTAGTTTCTGGTTCAATATTCGAAATTTTTACTTCCTTGTTCAACAATTGCAGTTTCTAGTTCAACATTCGATTTTTCAGTTCCTAGTTCAACATTCGCAATTCCTAGTTCAACATTCGTAGTTTCTGGTTCAATATTCGAAATTTTCAGTTCTTCGTTCAACATTCGCAGATCCTGGTTAAACATTCGATTTTTCAGTTCCTAGTTTAACATTCGCAGTTTCTAGTTCAACATTCGTAGTTTCTGGTTCAATATTCGAAATTTTTAGTTCCTCGTTCAACATTCGCAGTTCCTAGTTCAACATTCGATTTTTCAATTCCTAGTTCAACATTCGCAGTTCCTAGTTCAACATTCGTAGTTTCTGGTTCAATATTCGAAATTTTTAGTTCCTCGTTCAACATTCGCAGTTCCTAGTTCAACATTCGATTTTTCAGTTCCTAATTAAACATTCGATTTTTCAGTTCCTAGTTCAACATTCGCAGTTCCTAGTTCAACATTCGTAGTTTCTGGTTCAATATTCGAAATTTTTATTTCCTCGTTCAACATTCGCAGTACCTAGTTCATCATTCGATTTTTCAGTTCCTAGTTCAACATTCGCAGTTCCTAGTTCAACATTCGTAGTTTCTGGTTCAATATTCGAAATTTTTACTTCCTTGTTCAACAATTGCAGTTTCTAGTTCAACATTCGATTTTTCAGTTCCTAGTTCAACATTCGCAATTCCTAGTTCAACATTCGTAGTTTCTGGTTCAATATTCGAAATTTTCAGTTCTTCGTTCAACATTCGCAGATCCTGGTTAAACATTCGATTTTTCAGTTCCTAGTTTAACATTCGCAGTTTCTAGTTCAACATTCGTAGTTTCTGGTTCAATATTCGAAATTTTTAGTTCCTCGTTCAACATTCGCAGTTCCTAGTTCAACATTCGATTTTTCATTTCCTAGTTCAACATTCGCAGTTCCTAGTTCAACATTCGTAGTTTCTGGTTCAATATTCGAAATTTTTAGTTCCTCGTTCAACATTCGCAGTTCCTAGTTCAACATTCGATTTTTCAGTTCCTAGTTCAACATTCGCAGTTCCTAGTTCATCATTCGTAGTTTCTGGTTCAATATTCGAAACTTTTAGTTCCTCGTTCAACATTCGCAGTTCCTAGTTCAACATTCGATTTTTCAGTTTCTAGTTCAACATTCGCTTTTCCCAGTTCAACATTCGAAGTTTCTGGTTCAATATTCGAAAGTTTTAGTTCCGCGTTCAACATTCGCAGTTCCTAGTTCAACATTCGTAGTTTCTGGTTCAATATTCGAAATTTTTAGTTCCTCTTTCAACATTCACAGTTCCTGGTTCAACATTCGATTTTTCAGTTCCTAGTTCAACATTCGCAGTTCCTAGTTCAACATTCGTAGTTACTGGTTCAATATTCGAAATTTTTAGTTCTTCGTTCAACATTCGCAGTTCCTGATTCAACATTCGATTTTTCAGTTCCTAGTTTAACATTCGCAGTTCCTAGTTCAACATTCGTAGTTTCTGGTTCAATATTCGAAATTTTTAGTTCCTCGTTCAACATTCGCAGTTCCTAGTTCAACATTCGATTTTTCAGTTCTAGTTCAACATTCGCAGTTCCTAGTTCAACATTCGTAGTGTCTGGTTCAATATTCGAAACTTTTAGTTCCTCGTTCAACATTCGCAGTTCCTAGTTCAACATTCGTAGTTTCTGGTTCAATATTCGAAATTTTTAGTTCCTCTTTCAACATTCACAGTTCCTGGTTCAACATTCGATTTTTCAGTTCCTAGTTTAACATTCGCAGTTCCTAGTTCAACATTCGTAGTTACTGGTTCAATATTCGAAATTTTTAGTTCCTCGTTCAACATTCGCTGTTCCTAGTTCAACATTCGATATTTCAGTTCCTAGTTCAACATTCGCAGTTCCTAGTTCAACATTCGTAGTTTCTGGTTCAATATTCGAAATTTTTAGTTCCTCGTTCAACATTCGCAGTTCCAAGTTTAACATTCGATTTTTCAATTCCTAGTTCAACATTCGCAGTTCCTAGTTCAACATTCGTAGTTTCTGGTTCAATATTCGAAATTTTTAGTTCCTAGTTCAAGATTCGCAGTTCCTAGTTCAACATTCGATTTTTCAGTTCCTAATTAAACATTCGATTTTTCAGTTCCTCGTTCAACATTCGCAGTTCCTAGTTCAACATTCGTAGTTTCTGGTTCAATATTCGAAATTTTTATTTCCTCGTTCAACATTCGCAGTACCTAGTTCATCATTCGATTTTTCAGTTCCTAGTTCAACATTCGCAGTTCCTAGTTCAACATTCGTAGTTTCTGGTTCAATATTCGAAATTTTTACTTCCTTGTTCAACAATTGCAGTTTCTAGTTCAACATTCGATTTTTCAGTTCCTAGTTCAACATTCGCAATTCATAGTTCAACATTCGTAGTTTCTGGTTCAATATTCGAAATTTTCAGTTCTTCGTTCAACATTCGCAGTTCCTGGTAAAACATTCGATTTTTCAGTTCCTAGTTTAACATTCGCAGTTTCTAGTTCAACATTCGTAGTTTCTGGTTCAATATTCGAAATTTTTAGTTCCTCGTTCAACATTCGCAGTTCCTAGTTCAACATTCGATTTTTCAGTTCCTAGTTCAACATTCGCAGTTCCTAGTTCAACATTCGTAGTTTCTGGTTCAATATTCGAAATTTTTAGTTCCTCGTTCAACATTCGCAGTTCCTAGTTCAACATTCGATTTTTCAGTTCCTAGTTCAACATTCGCAGTTTATAGTTCATCATTCGTAGTTTCTGGTTCAATATTCGCAATTTTTAGTTCCTCGTTCAACATTCGCAGTTCCCAGTTCAACATTCGATTTTTCATTTTCTAGTTCAATATTCGCAGTTCCTAGTTCAACATTCGTAGTTTCTGGTTCAATATTCGAAATTTTTAGTTCCTCGTTCAACATTCGCAGTTCCTAGTTCAACATTCGCAGTTCCTAGTTCAACTTTCGTAGTTTCTGGTTCAATATTCGAAATTTTTAGTTCCTCGTTCAACATTCGCAGTTCCTAGTTCAACATTCGAATTTTCAGTTCCTAGTTCAACATTCGCAGTTCCTAGTTCAACTTTCGTAGTTTCTGGTTCAATATTCGAAATTTTAAGTTCCTCGTTCAACATTCGCTGTTCCTAGTTCAACATTCGATTTTTCAGTTCCTAGTTCAACATTCGCAGTTCCTAGTTCAACATTCGTAGTTTTTGGTTCAATATTCGAAATTTTTAGTTCCTCGTTCAACATTCGCAGTTCCTAGTTCAACATTCGTAGTTTCTGGTTCAATATTCGAAATTTTTAGTTCCTCTTTCAACATTCACAGTTCCTGGTTCAACATTCGATTTTTCAGTTCCTAGTTCAACATTCGCAGTTCCTAGTTCAACATTCGTAGTTACTGGTTCAATATTCGAAATTTTTAGTTCTTCGTTCAACATTCGCAGTTCCTGATTCAACATTCGATTTTTCAGTTCCTAGTTTAATATTCGCAGTTCCTAGTTCAACATTCGTAGTTTCTGGTTCAATATTCGAAATTTTTAGTTCCTCGTTCAACATTCGCAGTTCCTAGTTCAACATTCGATTTTTCAGTTCTAGTTCAACATTCGCAGTTCCTAGTTCAACATTCGTAGTTTTTGGTTCAATATTCGAAACTTTTAGTTCCTCGTTCAACATTCGCAGTTCCTAGTTCAACATTCGTAGTTTCTGGTTCAATATTCGAAATTTTTAGTTCCTCTTTCAACATTCGATTTTTCAGTTCCTAGTTCAACATTCGTAGTTCCTAGTTCAACATTCGTAGTTACTGGTTCAATATTCGAAATTTTTAGTTCCTCGTTCAACATTCGCTGTTCCTAGTTCAACATTCGATATTTCAGTTCCTAGTTCAACATTCGCAGTTCCTAGTTCAACATTCGTAGTTTCTGGTTCAATATTCGAAATTTTTAGTTCCTCGTTCAACATTCGCAGTTCCTAGTTTAACATTCGATTTTTCAATTCCTAGTTCAACATTCGCAGTTCCTAGTTCAACATTCGTAGTTTCTGGTTCAATATTCGAAATTTTTAGTTCCTCGTTCAACATTCGCAGTTCCTAGTTCAACATTCGATTTTTCAGTTCCTAATTAAACATTCGATTTTTCAGTTCCTAGTTCAACATTCGCAGTTCCTAGTTCAACATTCGTAGTTTCTGGTTCAATATTCGAAATTTTTATTTCCTCGTTCAACATTCGCAGTACCTAGTTCATCATTCGATTTTTCAGTTCCTAGTTCAACATTCGCAGTTCCTAGTTCAACATTCGTAGTTTCTGGTTCAATATTCGAAATTTTTACTTCCTTGTTCAACAATTGCAGTTTCTAGTTCAACATTCGATTTTTCAGTTCCTAGTTCAACATTCGCAATTCCTAGTTCAACATTCGTAGTTTCTGGTTCAATATTCGAAATTTTCAGTTCTTCGTTCAACATTCGCAGATCCTGGTTAAACATTCGATTTTTCAGTTCCTAGTTTAACATTCGCAGTTTCTAGTTCAACATTCGTAGTTTCTGGTTCAATATTCGAAATTTTTAGTTCCTCGTTCAACATTCGCAGTTCCTAGTTCAACATTCGATTTTTCAGTTCCTAGTTCAACATTCGCAGTTCCTAGTTCAACATTCGTAGTTTCTGGTTCAATATTCGAAATTTTTAGTTCCTCGTTCAACATTCGCAGTTCCTAGTTCAACATTCGATTTTTCAGTTCCTAGTTCAACATTCGCAGTTCCTAGTTCATCATTCGTAGTTTCTGGTTCAATATTCGAAATTTTTAGTTCCTCGTTCAACATTCGCAGTTCCTAGTTCAACATTCGATTTTTCAGTTTCTAGTTCAACATTCACTTTTCCTAGTTCAACATTCGAAGTTTCTGGTTCAATATTCGAAAGTTTTAGTTCCGCGTTCAACATTCGCAGTTCCTAGTTCAACATTCGTAGTTTCTGGTTCAATATTCGAAATTTTTAGTTCCTCTTTCAACATTCACAGTTCCTGGTTCAACATTCGATTTTTCAGTTCCTAGTTCAACATTCGCAGTTCCTAGTTCAACATTCGTAGTTACTGGTTCAATATTCGAAATTTTTAGTTCTTCGTTCAACATTCGCAGTTCCTGATTCAACATTCGATTTTTCAGTTCCTAGTTTAACATTCGCAGTTCCTAGTTCAACATTCGTAGTTTCTGGTTCAATATTCGAAATTTTTAGTTCCTCGTTCAACATTCGCAGTTCCTAGTTCAACATTCGATTTTTCAGTTCTAGTTCAACATTCGCAGTTCCTAGTTCAACATTCGTAGTGTCTGGTTCAATATTCGAAACTTTTAGTTCCTCGTTCAACATTCGCAGTTCCTAGTTCAACATTCGTAGTTTCTGGTTCAATATTCGAAATTTTTAGTTCCTCTTTCAACATTCACAGTTCCTGGTTCAACATTCGATTTTTCAGTTCCTAGTTCAACATTCGCAGTTCCTAGTTCAACATTCGTAGTTACTGGTTCAATATTCGAAACTTTTAGTTCCTCGTTCAACATTCGCTGTTCCTAGTTCAACATTCGATATTTCAGTTCCTAGTTCAACATTCGCAGTTCCTAGTTCAACATTCGTAGTTTCTGGTTCAATATTCGAAATTTTTAGTTCCTCGTTCAACATTCGCAGTTCCAAGTTTAACATTCGATTTTTCAATTCCTAGTTCAACATTCGCAGTTCCTAGTTCAACATTCGTAGTTTCTGGTTCAATATTCGAAATTTTTAGTTCCTAGTTCAACATTCGCAGTTCCTAGTTCAACATTCGATTTTTCAGTTCCTAATTAAACATTCGATTTTTCAGTTCCTAGTTCAACATTCGCAGTTCCTAGTTCAACATTCGTAGTTTCTGGTTCAATATTCGAAATTTTTACTTCCTTGTTCAACAATTGCAGTTTCTAGTTCAACATTCGATTTTTCAGTTCCTAGTTCAACATTCGCAATTCCTAGTTCAACATTCGTAGTTTCTGGTTCAATATTCGAAATTTTTAGTTCTTCGTTCAACATTCGCAGTTCCTGGTTAAACATTCGATTTTTCAGTTCCTAGTTTAACATTCGCAGTTCCTAGTTCAACATTCGTAGTTTCTGGTTCAATATTCGAAATTTTTAGTTCCTCGTTCAACATTCGCAGTTCCTAGTTCAACATTCGATTTTTCAGTTCCTAGTTCAACATTCGCAGTTCCTAGTTCAACATTCGTAGTTTCTGGTTCAATATTCGAAATTTTTAGTTCCTCGTTCAACATTCGCAGTTCCTAGTTCAACATTCGATTTTTCAGTTCCTAGTTCAACATTTGCAGTTCCTAGTTCAACATTCGTAGTTTCTGGTTCAATATTCGAAATTTTTAGTTCCTCGTTCAACATTCGCAGTTCCTAGTTCAACATTCGATTTTTCAGTTTCTAGTTCAACATTCGCTTTTCCTAGTTCAACATTCGAAATTTCTGGTTCAATATTCGAAAGTTTTAGTTCCTCGTTCAACATTCGCAGTTCCTAGTTCAACATTCGATTTTTCAGTTCATAGTTAAACATTCGATTTTTCAGTTCCTAGTTCAACATTCGCAGTTCCTAGTTCAACATTCGTAGTTTCTGGTTCAATATTCGAAATTTTTATTTCCTCGTTCAACATTCGCAGTACCTAGTTCAACATTCGATTTTTCAGTTCCTAGTTCAACATTCGCAGTTCCTAGTTCAACATTCGTAGTTTCTAGTTCAATATTCGAAATTTTTACTTCCTCGTTCAACATTTGCAGTTCCTAGTTCAACATTCGATTTTTCAGTTCCTAGTTTAACATTCGCAGTTTCTAGTTCAACATTCGTAGTTTCTGGTTCAATATACGAAATTTTTAGTTCCTCGTTCAACATTCGCAGTTCCTAGTTCAACATTCGATTTTTCAGTTCCTAGTTCAACATTCGCAGTTCCTAGTTCAACATTCGTAGTTTCTGGTTCAATATTCGAAATTTTTAGTTCCTCGTTCAACATTCGCAGTTCCTAGTTCAACATTCGATTTTTCAGTTCCTAGTTCAACATTCGCAGTTCCTAGTTCCTCATTCGTAGTTTCTGGTTCAATATTCGAAATTTTTAGTTCCTCGTTCAACATTCGCAGTTCCTAGTTCAACATTCGATTTTTCAGTTTCTAGTTCAACATTCGCTTTTCCTAGTTCAACATTCGAAGTTTCTGGTTCAATATTCGAAAGTTTTAGTTCCTCGTTCAACATTCGCAGTTCCTAGTTCAACATTCGTAGTTTCTGGTTCAATATTCGAAATTTTTAGTTCCTCGTTCAACATTCACAGTTCCTGGTTCAACATTCGATTTTTCAGTTCCTAGTTCAACATTCGCAGTTCCTAGTTCAACATTCGTAGTTACTGGTTCAATATTCGAAATTTTTAGTTCTTCGTTCAACATTCGCAGTTCCTGATTCAACATTCGATTTTTCAGTTCCTAGTTTAACATTCGCAGTTCCTAGTTCAACATTCGTAGTTTCTGGTTCAATATTCGAAATTTTTAGTTCCTCGTTCAACATTCGCAGTTCCTAGTTCAACATTCGATTTTTCAGTTCTAGTTCAACATTCGCAGTTCCTAGTTCAACATTCGTAGTGTCTGGTTCAATATTCGAAAATTTTAGTTCCTCGTTCAACATTCGCAGTTCCTAGTTCAACATTCGTAGTTTCTGGTTCAATATTCGAAATTTTTAGTTCCTCTTTCAACATTCACAGTTTCTGGTTCAACATTCGATTTTTCAGTTCTTAGTTCAACATTCGCTGTTCCTAGTTCAACATTCGATATTTCAGTTCCTAGTTCAACATTCGCAGTTCCTAGTTCAACATTCGTAGTTTCTGGTTCAATATTCGAAATTTTTAGTTCCTCGTTCAACATTCGCAGTTCCTAGTTTAACATTCGATTTTTCAATTCCTAGTTCAACATTCGCAGTTCCTAGTTCAACATTCGTAGTTTCTGGTTCAATATTCGAAATTTTTATTTCCTCGTTCAACATTCGCAGTACCTAGTTCATCATTCGATTTTTCAGTTCCTAGTTCAACATTCGCAGTTCCTAGTTCAACATTCGTAGTTTCTGGTTCAATATTCGAAATTTTTACTTCCTTGTTCAACAATTGCAGTTTCTAGTTCAACATTCGATTTTTCAGTTCCTAGTTCAACATTCGCAATTCCTAGTTCAACATTCGTAGTTTCTGGTTCAATATTCGAAATTTTTAGTTCTTCGTTCAACATTCGCAGTTCCTGGTTAAACATTCGATTTTTCAGTTCCTAGTTTAACATTCGCAGTTCCTAGTTCAACATTCGTAGTTTCTGGTTCAATATTCGAAATTTTTAGTTCCTCGTTCAACATTCGAAGTTCCTAGTTCAACATTCGATTTTTCAGTTCCTAGTTCAACATTCGCAGTTCCTAGTTCAACATTCGTAGTTTCTGGTTCAATATTCGAAATTTTTAGTTCCTCGTTCAACATTCGCAGTTCCTAGTTCAACATTCGATTTTTCAGTTCCTAGTTCAACATTCGCAGTTCCTAGTTCAACATTCGTAGTTTCTGGTTCAATATGCGAAATTTTTAGTTCCTCGTTCAACATTCGCAGTTCCTAGTTCAACATTCGATTTTTCAGTTTCTAGTTCAACATTCGCTTTTCCTAGTTCAACATTCGTAGTTTCTGGTTCAATATTCGAAAGTTTTAGTTCCTCGTTCAACATTCGCAGTTCCTAGTTCAACATTCGATTTTTCAGTTCATAGTTAAACATTCGATTTTTCAGTTCCTAGTTCAACATTCGCAGTTCCTAGTTCAACATTCGTAGTTTCTGGTTCAATATTCGAAATTTTTATTTCCTCGTTCAACATTCGCAGTACCTAGTTCAACATTCGATTTTTCAGTTCCTAGTTCAACATTCGCAGTTCCTAGTTCAACATTCGTAGTTTCTGGTTCAATATTCGAAATTTTTACTTCCTCGTTCAACATTTGCAGTTCCTAGTTCAACATTCGATTTTTCAGTTCCTAGTTCAACATTCGCAGTTTATAGTTCATCATTCGTAGTTTCTGGTTCAATATTCGAAATTTTTAGTTCCTCGTTCAACATTTGCAGTTCCTAGTTCGACATTCGATTTTTCAGTTCCTAGTTCAACATTCGCAGTTCCTAGTTCAACATTCGTAGTTTCTGGTTCAATATTCGAAACTTTTAGTTCCTCGTTCAACATTCGCAGTTCCTAGTTCAACATTCGTAGTTTCTGGTTCAATATTCGAAATTTTTAGTTCCTCTTTCAACATTCACAGTTCCTGGTTCAACATTCGATTTTTCAGTTCCTAGTTCAACATTCGCAGTTCCTAGTTCAACATTCGTAGTTACTGGTTCAATATTCGAAATTTTTAGTTCCGCGTTCAACATTCGCTGTTCCTAGTTCAACATTCGATATTTCAGTTCCTAGTTCAACATTCGCAGTTCCTAGTTCAACATTCGTAGTTTCTGGTTCAATATTCGAAATTTTTAGTTCCTCGTTTAACATTCGCAGTTCCTAGTTTAACATTCGATTTTTCAATTCCTAGTTCAACATTCGCAGTTCCTAGTTCAACATTCGTAGTTTCTGGTTCAATATTCGAAATTTTTAGTTCCTCGTTCAACATTCGCAGTTCCTAGTTCAACATTCGATTTTTCAGTTCCTAATTAAACATTCGATTTTTCAGTTCCTCGTTCAACATTCGCAGTTCCTAGTTCAACATTCGTAGTTTCTGGTTCAATATTCGAAATTTTTATTTCCTCGTTCAACATTCGCAGTACCTAGTTCATCATTCGATTTTTCAGTTCCTAGTTCAACATTCGCAGTTCCTAGTTCAACATTCGTAGTTTCTGGTTCAATATTCGAAATTTTTACTTCCTTGTTCAACAATTGCAGTTTCTAGTTCAACATTCGATTTTTCAGTTCCTAGTTCAACATTCGCAATTCCTAGTTCAACATTCGTAGTTTCTGGTTCAATATTCGAAATTTTCAGTTCTTCGTTGAACATTCGCAGTTCCTGGTAAAACATTCGATTTTTCAGTTCCTAGTTTAACATTCGCAGTTTCTAGTTACACATTCGTAGTTTCTGGTTCAATATTCGAAATTTTTAGTTCCTCGTTCAACATTCGCAGTTCCTAGTTCAACATTCGATTTTTCAGTTCCTAGTTCAACATTCGCAGTTCCTAGTTCAACATTCGTAGTTTCTGGTTCAATATTCGAAATTTTTAGTTCCTCGTTCAACATTCGCAGTTCCTAGTTCAACATTCGATTTTTCAGTTCCTAGTTCAACATTCGCAGTTTATAGTTCATCATTTGTAGTTTCTGGTTCAATATTCGCAATTTTTAGTTCCTCGTTCAACATTCGCAGTTCCCAGTTCAACATTCGATTTTTCATTTTCTAGTTCAATATTCGCAGTTCCTAGTTCAACATTCGTAGTTTCTGGTTCAATATTCGAAATTTTTAGTTCCTCGTTCAACATTCGCAGTTCCTAGTTCAACATTCGCAGTTCCTATTTCAACTTTCGTAGTTTCTGGTTCAATATTCGAAATTTTTAGTTCCTCGTTCAACATTCGCAGTTCCTAGTTCAACATTCGAATTTTCAGTTCCTAGTTCAACATTCGCAGTTCCTAGTTCAACTTTCGTAGTTTCTGGTTCAATATTCGAAATTTTAAGTTCCTCGTTCAACATTCGCTGTTCCTAGTTCAACATTCGATTTTTCAGTTCCTAGTTCAACATTCGCAGTTCCTAGTTCAACATTCGTAGTTTTTGGTTCAATATTCGAAATTTTTAGTTCCTCGTTCAACATTCGCAGTTCCTAGTTCAACATTCGTAGTTTCTGGTTCAATATTCGAAATTTTTAGTTCCTCTTTCAACATTCACAGTTCCTGGTTCAACATTCGATTTTTCAGTTCCTAGTTCAACATTCGCAGTTCCTAGTTCAACATTCGTAGTTACTGGTTCAATATTCGAAATTTTTAGTTCTTCGTTCAACATTCGCAGTTCCTGATTCAACATTCGATTTTTCAGTTCCTAGTTTAACATTCGCAGTTCCTAGTTCAACATTCGTAGTTTCTGGTTCAATATTCGAAATTTTTAGTTCCTCGTTCAACATTCGCAGTTCCTAGTTCAACATTCGATTTTTCAGTTCTAGTTCAACATTCGCAGTTCCTAGTTCAACATTCGTAGTTTCTGGTTCAATATTCGAAACTTTTAGTTCCTCGTTCAACATTCGCAGTTCCTAGTTCAACATTCGTAGTTTCTGGTTCAATATTCGAAATTTTTAGTTCCTCTTTCAACATTCACAGTTCCTGGTTCAACATTCGATTTTTCAGTTCCTAGTTCAACATTCGTAGTTCCTAGTTCAACATTCGTAGTTACTGGTTCAATATTCGAAATTTTTAGTTCCTCGTTCAACATTCGCTGTTCCTAGTTCAGCATTCGATATTTCAGTTCCTAGTTCAACATTCGCAGTTCCTAGTTCAACATTCGTAGTTTCTGGTTCAATATTCGAAATTTTTAGTTCCTCGTTCAACATTCGCAGTTCCTAGTTTAACATTCGATTTTTCAATTCCTAGTTCAACATTCGCAGTTCCTAGTTCAACATTCGTAGTTTCTGGTTCAATATTCGAAATTTTTAGTTCCTCGTTCAACATTCGCAGTTCCTAGTTCAACATTCGATTTTTCAGTTCCTAATTAAACATTCGATTTTTCAGTTCCTAGTTCAACATTCGCAGTTCCTAGTTCAACATTCGTAGTTTCTGGTTCAATATTCGAAATTTTTATTTCCTCGTTCAACATTCGCAGTACCTAGTTCATCATTCGATTTTTCAGTTCCTAGTTCAACATTCGCAGTTCCTAGTTCAACATTCGTAGTTTCTGGTTCAATATTCGAAATTTTTACTTCCTTGTTCAACAATTGCAGTTTCTAGTTCAACATTCGATTTTTCAGTTCCTAGTTCAACATTCGCAATTCCTAGTTCAACATTCGTAGTTTCTGGTTCAATATTCGAAATTTTCAGTTCTTCGTTCAACATTCGCAGATCCTGGTTAAACATTCGATTTTTCAGTTCCTAGTTTAACATTCGCAGTTTCTAGTTCAACATTCGTAGTTTCTGGTTCAATATTCGAAATTTTTAGTTCCTCGTTCAACATTCGCAGTTCCTAGTTCAACATTCGATTTTTCAGTTCCTAGTTCAACATTCGCAGTTCCTAGTTCAACATTCGTAGTTTCTGGTTCAATATTCGAAATTTTTAGTTCCTCGTTCAACATTCGCAGTTCCTAGTTCAACATTCGATTTTTCAGTTCCTAGTTCAACATTCGCAGTTCCTAGTTCATCATTCGTAGTTTCTGGTTCAATATTCGAAATTTTTAGTTCCTCGTTCAACATTCGCAGTTCCTAGTTCAACATTCGATTTTTCAGTTTCTAGTTCAACATTCGCTTTTCCTAGTTCAACATTCGAAGTTTCTGGTTCAATATTCGAAAGTTTTAGTTCCGCGTTCAACATTCGCAGTTCCTAGTTCAACATTCGTAGTTTCTGGTTCAATATTCGAAATTTTTAGTTCCTCTTTCAACATTCACAGTTCCTGGTTCAACATTCGATTTTTCAGTTCCTAGTTCAACATTCGCAGTTCCTAGTTCAACATTCGTAGTTACTGGTTCAATATTCGAAATTTTTAGTTCTTCGTTCAACATTCGCAGTTCCTGATTCAACATTCGATTTTTCAGTTCCTAGTTTAACATTCGCAGTTCCTAGTTCAACATTCGTAGTTTCTGGTTCAATATTCGAAATTTTTAGTTCCTCGTTCAACATTCGCAGTTCCTAGTTCAACATTCGATTTTTCAGTTCTAGTTCAACATTCGCAGTTCCTAGTTCAACATTCGTAGTGTCTGGTTCAATATTCGAAACTTTTAGTTCCTCGTTCAACATTCGCAGTTCCTAGTTCAACATTCGTAGTTTCTGGTTCAATATTCGAAATTTTTAGTTCCTCTTTCAACATTCACAGTTCCTGGTTCAACATTCGATTTTTCAGTTCCTAGTTCAACATTCGCAGTTCCTAGTTCAACATTCGTAGTTACTGGTTCAATATTCGAAATTTTTAGTTCCTCGTTCAACATTCGCTGTTCCTAGTTCAACATTCGATATTTCAGTTCCTAGTTCAACATTCGCAGTTCCTAGTTCAACATTCGTAGTTTCTGGTTCAATATTCGAAATTTTTAGTTCCTCGTTCAACATTCGCAGTTCCAAGTTTAACATTCGATTTTTCAATTCCTAGTTCAACATTCGCAGTTCCTAGTTCAACATTCGTAGTTTCTGGTTCAATATTCGAAATTTTTAGTTCCTAGTTCAAGATTCGCAGTTCCTAGTTCAACATTCGATTTTTCAGTTCCTAATTAAACATTCGATTTTTCAGTTCCTCGTTCAACATTCGCAGTTCCTAGTTCAACATTCGTAGTTTCTGGTTCAATATTCGAAATTTTTATTTCCTCGTTCAACATTCGCAGTACCTAGTTCATCATTCGATTTTTCAGTTCCTAGTTCAACATTCGCAGTTCCTAGTTCAACATTCGTAGTTTCTGGTTCAATATTCGAAATTTTTACTTCCTTGTTCAACAATTGCAGTTTCTAGTTCAACATTCGATTTTTCAGTTCCTAGTTCAACATTCGCAATTCATAGTTCAACATTCGTAGTTTCTGGTTCAATATTCGAAATTTTCAGTTCTTCGTTCAACATTCGCAGTTCCTGGTAAAACATTCGATTTTTCAGTTCCTAGTTTAACATTCGCAGTTTCTAGTTCAACATTCGTAGTTTCTGGTTCAATATTCGAAATTTTTAGTTCCTCGTTCAACATTCGCAGTTCCTAGTTCAACATTCGATTTTTCAGTTCCTAGTTCAACATTCGCAGTTCCTAGTTCAACATTCGTAGTTTCTGGTTCAATATTCGAAATTTTTAGTTCCTCGTTCAACATTCGCAGTTCCTAGTTCAACATTCGATTTTTCAGTTCCTAGTTCAACATTCGCAGTTTATAGTTCATCATTCGTAGTTTCTGGTTCAATATTCGCAATTTTTAGTTCCTCGTTCAACATTCGCAGTTCCCAGTTCAACATTCGATTTTTCATTTTCTAGTTCAATATTCGCAGTTCCTAGTTCAACATTCGTAGTTTCTGGTTCAATATTCGAAATTTTTAGTTCCTCGTTCAACATTCGCAGTTCCTAGTTCAACATTCGCAGTTCCTAGTTCAACTTTCGTAGTTTCTGGTTCAATATTCGAAATTTTTAGTTCCTCGTTCAACATTCGCAGTTCCTAGTTCAACATTCGAATTTTCAGTTCCTAGTTCAACATTCGCAGTTCCTAGTTCAACTTTCGTAGTTTCTGGTTCAATATTCGAAATTTTAAGTTCCTCGTTCAACATTCGCTGTTCCTAGTTCAACATTCGATTTTTCAGTTCCTAGTTCAACATTCGCAGTTCCTAGTTCAACATTCGTAGTTTTTGGTTCAATATTCGAAATTTTTAGTTCCTCGTTCAACATTCGCAGTTCCTAGTTCAACATTCGTAGTTTCTGGTTCAATATTCGAAATTTTTAGTTCCTCTTTCAACATTCACAGTTCCTGGTTCAACATTCGATTTTTCAGTTCCTAGTTCAACATTCGCAGTTCCTAGTTCAACATTCGTAGTTACTGGTTCAATATTCGAAATTTTTAGTTCTTCGTTCAACATTCGCAGTTCCTGATTCAACATTCGATTTTTCAGTTCCTAGTTTAACATTCGCAGTTCCTAGTTCAACATTCGTAGTTTCTGGTTCAATATTCGAAATTTTTAGTTCCTCGTTCAACATTCGCAGTTCCTAGTTCAACATTCGATTTTTCAGTTCTAGTTCAACATTCGCAGTTCCTAGTTCAACATTCGTAGTTTCTGGTTCAATATTCGAAACTTTTAGTTCCTCGTTCAACATTCGCAGTTCCTAGTTCAACATTCGTAGTTTCTGGTTCAATATTCGAAATTTTTAGTTCCTCTTTCAACATTCACAGTTCCTGGTTCAACATTCGATTTTTCAGTTCCTAGTTCAACATTCGTAGTTCCTAGTTCAACATTCGTAGTTACTGGTTCAATATTCGAAATTTTTAGTTCCTCGTTCAACATTCGCTGTTCCTAGTTCAACATTCGATATTTCAGTTCCTAGTTCAACATTCGCAGTTCCTAGTTCAACATTCGTAGTTTCTGGTTCAATATTCGAAATTTTTAGTTCCTCGTTCAACATTCGCAGTTCCTAGTTTAACATTCGATTTTTCAATTCCTAGTTCAACATTCGCAGTTCCTAGTTCAACATTCGTAGTTTCTGGTTCAATATTCGAAATTTTTAGTTCCTCGTTCAACATTCGCAGTTCCTAGTTCAACATTCAATTTTTCAGTTCCTAATTAAACATTCGATTTTTCAGTTCCTAGTTCAACATTCGCAGTTCCTAGTTCAACATTCGTAGTTTCTGGTTCAATATTCGAAATTTTTATTTCCTCGTTCAACATTCGCAGTACCTAGTTCATCATTCGATTTTTCAGTTCCTAGTTCAACATTCGCAGTTCCTAGTTCAACATTCGTAGTTTCTGGTTCAATATTCGAAATTTTTACTTCCTTGTTCAACAATTGCAGTTTCTAGTTCAACATTCGATTTTTCAGTTCCTAGTTCAACATTCGCAATTCCTAGTTCAACATTCGTAGTTTCTGGTTCAATATTCGAAATTTTCAGTTCTTCGTTCAACATTCGCAGATCCTGGTTAAACATTCGATTTTTCAGTTCCTAGTTTAACATTCGCAGTTTCTAGTTCAACATTCGTCGTTTCTGGTTCAATACTCGAAATTTTTAGTTCCTCGTTCAACATTCGCAGTTCCTAGTTCAACATTCGATTTTTCAGTTCCTAGTTCAACATTCGCAGTTCCTAGTTCAACATTCGTAGTTTCTGGTTCAATATTCGAAATTTTTAGTTCCTCGTTCAACATTCGCAGTTCCTAGTTCAACATTCGATTTTTCAGTTCCTAGTTCAACATTCGCAGTTCCTAGTTCATCATTCGTAGTTTCTGGTTCAATATTCGAAATTTTTAGTTCCTCGTTCAACATTCGCAGTTCTTAGTTCAACATTCGATTTTTCAGTTTCTAGTTCAACATTCGCTTTTCCTAGTTCAACATTCGAAGTTTCTGGTTCAATATTCGAAAGTTTTAGTTCCGCGTTCAACATTCGCAGTTCCTAGTTCAACATTCGTAGTTTCTGGTTCAATATTCGAAATTTTTAGTTCCTCTTTCAACATTCACAGTTCCTGGTTCAACATTCGATTTTTCAGTTCCTAGTTCAACATTCGCAGTTCCTAGTTCAACATTCGTAGTTACTGGTTCAATATTCGAAATTTTTAGTTCTTCGTTCAACATTCGCAGTTCCTGATTCAACATTCGATTTTTCAGTTCCTAGTTTAACATTCGCAGTTCCTAGTTCAACATTCGTAGTTTCTGGTTCAATATTCGAAATTTTTAGTTCCTCGTTCAACATTCGCAGTTCCTAGTTCAACATTCGATTTTTCAGTTCTAGTTCAACATTCGCAGTTCCTAGTTCAACATTCGTAGTGTCTGGTTCAATATTCGAAACTTTTAGTTCCTCGTTCAACATTCGCAGTTCCTAGTTCAACATTCGTAGTTTCTGGTTCAATATTCGAAATTTTTAGTTCTTCGTTCAACATTCGCAGTTCCTGGTTCAACATTCGATTTTTCAGTTCCTAGTTCAACATTCGCAGTTCCTAGTTCAACATTCGTAGTTTCTGGTTCAATATTCGAAATTTTTAGTTCCTCGTTCAACATTCGCTGTTCCTAGTTCAACATTCGATATTTCAGTTCCTAGTTCAACATTCGCAGTTCCTAGTTCAACATTCGTAGTTTCTGGTTCAATATTCGAAATTTTTAGTTCCTCGTTCAACATTCGCAGTTCCAAGTTTAACATTCGATTTTTCAATTCCTAGTTCAACATTCGCAGTTCCTAGTTCAACATTCGTAGTTTCTGGTTCAATATTCGAAATTTTTAGTTCCTAGTTCAACATTCGCAGTTCCTAGTTCAACATTCGATTTTTCAGTTCCTAATTAAACATTCGATTTTTCAGTTCCTAGTTCAACATTCGCAGTTCCTAGTTCAACATTCGTAGTTTCTGGTTCAATATTCGAAATTTTTACTTCCTTGTTCAACAATTGCAGTTTCTAGTTCAACATTCGATTTTTCAGTTCCTAGTTCAACATTCGCAATTCCTAGTTCAACATTCGTAGTTTCTGGTTCAATATTCGAAATTTTTAGTTCTTCGTTCAACATTCGCAGTTCCTGGTTAAACATTCGATTTTTCAGTTTCTAGTTTAACATTCGCAGTTCCTAGTTCAACATTCGTAGTTTCTGGTTCAATATTCGAAATTTTTAGTTCCTCGTTCAACATTCGCAGTTCCTAGTTCAACATTCGATTTTTCAGTTCCTAGTTCAACATTCGCAGTTCCTAGTTCAACATTCGTAGTTTCTGGTTCAATATTCGAAATTTTTAGTTCCTCGTTCAACATTCGCAGTTCCTAGTTCAACATTCGATTTTTCAGTTCCTAGTTCAACATTTGCAGTTCCTAGTTCAACATTCGTAGTTTCTGGTTCAATATTCGAAATTTTTAGTTCCTCGTTCAACATTCGCAGTTCCTAGTTCAACATTCGATTTTTCAGTTTCTAGTTCAACATTCGCTTTTCCTAGTTCAACATTCGAAATTTCTGGTTCAATATTCGAAAGTTTTAGTTCCTCGTTCAACATTCGCAGTTCCTAGTTCAACATTCGATTTTTCAGTTCATAGTTAAACATTCGATTTTTCAGTTCCTAGTTCAACATTCGCAGTTCCTAGTTCAACATTCGTAGTTTCTGGTTCAATATTCGAAATTTTTATTTCCTCGTTCAACATTCGCAGTACCTAGTTCAACATTCGATTTTTCAGTTCCTAGTTCAACATTCGCAGTTCCTAGTTCAACATTCGTAGTTTCTAGTTCAATATTCGAAATTTTTACTTCCTCGTTCAACATTTGCAGTTCCTAGTTCAACATTCGATTTTTCAGTTCCTAGTTTAACATTCGCAGTTTCTAGTTCAACATTCGTAGTTTCTGGTTCAATATTCGAAATTTTTAGTTCCTCGTTCAACATTCGCAGTTCCTAGTTCAACATTCGATTTTTCAGTTCCTAGTTCAACATTCGCAGTTCCTAGTTCAACATTCGTAGTTTCTGGTTCAATATTCGAAATTTTTAGTTCCTCGTTCAACATTCGCAGTTCCTAGTTCAACATTCGATTTTTCAGTTCCTAGTTCAACATTCGCAGTTCCTAGTTCCTCATTCGTAGTTTCTGGTTCAATATTCGAAATTTTTAGTTCCTCGTTCAACATTCGCAGTTCCTAGTTCAACATTCGATTTTTCAGTTTCTAGTTCAACATTCGCTTTTCCTAGTTCAACATTCGAAGTTTCTGGTTCAATATTCGAAAGTTTTAGTTCCTCGTTCAACATTCGCAGTTCCTAGTTCAACATTCGTAGTTTCTGGTTCAATATTCGAAATTTTTAGTTCCTCTTTCAACATTCACAGTTCCTAGTTCAACATTCGATTTTTCAGTTCCTAGTTCAACATTCGCAGTTCCTAGTTCAACATTCGTAGTTACTGGTTCAATATTCGAAATTTTTAGTTCTTCGTTCAACATTCGCAGTTCCTGATTCAACATTCGATTTTTCAGTTCCTAGTTTAACATTCGCAGTTCCTAGTTCAACATTCGTAGTTTCTGGTTCAATATTCGAAATTTTTAGTTCCTCGTTCAACATTCGCAGTTCCTAGTTCAACATTCGATTTTTCAGTTCTAGTTCAACATTCGCAGTTCCTAGTTCAACATTCGTAGTGTCTGGTTCAATATTCGAAACTTTTAGTTCCTCGTTCAACATTCGCAGTTCCTAGTTCAACATTCGTAGTTTCTGGTTCAATATTCGAAATTTTTAGTTCCTCTTTCAACATTCACAGTTTCTGGTTCAACATTCGATTTTTCAGTTCCTAGTTCAACATTCGCAGTTCCTAGTTCAACATTCGTAGTTACTGGTTCAATATTCGAAATTTTTAGTTCCTCGTTCAACATTCGCTGTTCCTAGTTCAACATTCGATATTTCAGTTCCTAGTTCAACATTCGCAGTTCCTAGTTCAACATTCGTAGTTTCTGGTTCAATATTCGAAATTTTTAGTTCCTCGTTCAACATTCGCAGTTCCTAGTTTAACATTCGATTTTTCAATTCCTAGTTCAACATTCGCAGTTCCTAGTTCAACATTCGTAGTTTCTGGTTCAATATTCGAAATTTTTAGTTCCTCGTTCAACATTCGCAGTTCCTAGTTCAACATTCGATTTTTCAGTTCATAATTAAACATTCGATTTTTCAGTTCCTAGTTCAACATTCGCAGTTCCTAGTTCAACATTCGTAGTTTCTGGTTCAATATTCGAAATTTTTATTTCCTCGTTCAACATTCGCAGTACCTAGTTCATCATTCGATTTTTCAGTTCCTAGTTCAACATTCGCAGTTCCTAGTTCAACATTCGTAGTTTCTGGTTCAATATTCGAAATTTTTACATCCTTGTTCAACAATTGCAGTTTCTAGTTCAACATTCGATTTTTCAGTTCCTAGTTCAACATTCGCAATTCCTAGTTCAACATTCGTAGTTTCTGGTTCAATATTCGAAATTTTTAGTTCTTCGTTCAACATTCGCAGTTCCTGGTTAAACATTCGATTTTTCAGTTCCTAGTTTAACATTCGCAGTTCCTAGTTCAACATTCGTAGTTTCTGGTTCAATATTCGAAATTTTTAGTTCCTCGTTCAACATTCGAAGTTCCTAGTTCAACATTCGATTTTTCAGTTCCTAGTTCAACATTCGCAGTTCCTAGTTCAACATTCGTAGTTTCTGGTTCAATATTCGAAATTTTTAGTTCCTCGTTCAACATTCGCAGTTCCTAGTTCAACATTCGATTTTTCAGTTCCTAGTTCAACATTCGCAGTTCCTAGTTCAACATTCGTAGTTTCTGGTTCAATATGCGAAATTTTTAGTTCCTCGTTCAACATTCGCAGTTCCTAGTTCAACATTCGATTTTTCAGTTTCTAGTTCAACATTCGCTTTTCCTAGTTCAACATTCGTAGTTTCTGGTTCAATATTCGAAATTTTTAGTTCCTCGTTCAACATTCGCAGTTCCTAGTTCAACATTCGATTTTTCAGTTCATAGTTAAACATTCGATTTTTCAGTTCCTAGTTCAACATTCGCAGTTCCTAGTTCAACATTCGTAGTTTCTGGTTCAATATTCGAAATTTTTATTTCCTCGTTCAACATTCGCAGTACCTAGTTCAACATTCGATTTTTCAGTTCCTAGTTCAACATTCGCAGTTCCTAGTTCAACATTCGTAGTTTCTAGTTCAATATTCGAAATTTTTACTTCCTCGTTCAACATTTGCAGTTCCTAGTTCAACATTCGATTTTTCAGTTCCTAGTTCAACATTCGCAGTTTATAGTTCATCATTCGTAGTTTCTGGTTCAATATTCGAAATTTTTAGTTCCTCGTTCAACATTTGCAGTTCCTAGTTCGACATTCGATTTTTCAGTTCCTAGTTCAACATTCGCAGTTCCTAGTTCAACATTCGTAGTTTCTGGTTCAATATTCGAAATTTTTAGTTCCTCTTTCAACATTCACAGTTCCTGGTTCAACATTCGATTTTTCAGTTCCTAGTTCAACATTCGCAGTTCCTAGTTCAACATTCGTAGTTACTGGTTCAATATTCGAAATTTTTAGTTCCTCGTTCAACATTCGCTGTTCCTAGTTCAACATTCGATATTTCAGTTCCTAGTTCAACATTCGCAGTTCCTAGTTCAACATTCGTAGTTTCTGGTTCAATATTCGAAATTTTTAGTTCCTCGTTCAACATTCGCAGTTCCTAGTTTAACATTCGATTTTTCAATTCCTAGTTCAACATTCGCAGTTCCTAGTTCAACATTCGTAGTTTCTGGTTCAATATTCGAAATTTTTAGTTCCTCGTTCAACATTCGCAGTTCCTAGTTCAACATTCGATTTTTCAGTTCCTAATTAAACATTCGATTTTTCAGTTCCTAGTTCAACATTCCCAGTTCCTAGTTCAACATTCGTAGTTTCTGGTTCAATATTCGAAATTTTTATTTCCTCGTTCAACATTCGCAGTACCTAGTTCATCATTCGATTTTTCAGTTCCTAGTTCAACATTCGCAGTTCCTAGTTCAACATTCGTAGTTTCTGGTTCAATATTCGAAATTTTTACTTCCTTGTTCAACAATTGCAGTTTCTAGTTCAACATTCGATTTTTCAGTTCCTAGTTCAACATTCGCAATTCCTAGTTCAACATTCGTAGTTTCTGGTTCAATATTCGAAATTTTTAGTTCTTCGTTCAACATTCGCAGTTCCTGGTTAAACATCCGATTTTTCAGTTCCTAGTTTAACATTCGCAGTTCCTAGTTCAACATTCGTAGTTTCTGGTTCAATATTCGAAATTTTTAGTTCCTCGTTCAACATTCGCAGTTCCTAGTTCAACATTCGATTTTTCAGTTCCTAGTTCAACATTCGCAGTTCCTAGTTCAACATTCGATTTTTCAGTTCCTAGTTCAACATTCGCAGTTCCTAGTTCAACATTCGTAGTTTCTGGTTCAATATTCGAAATTTTTAGTTCCTCGTTCAACATTCGCAGTTCCTAGTTCAACATTCGATTTTTCAGTTTCTAGTTCAACATTCGCTTTTCCTAGTTCAACATTCGAAGTTTCTGGTTCAATATTCGAAAGTTTTAGTTCCTCGTTCAACATTCGCAGTTCCTAGTTCAACATTCGATTTTTCAGTTCATAGTTAAACATTCGATTTTTCAGTTCCTAGTTCAACATTCGCAGTTCCTAGTTCAACATTCGTAGTTTCTGGTTCAATATTCGAAATTTTTATTTCCTCGTTCAACATTCGCAGTACCTAGTTCAACATTCGATTTTTCAGTTCCTAGTTCAACATTCGCAGTTCCTAGTTCAACATTCGTAGTTTCTAGTTCAATATTCGAAATTTTTACTTCCTCGTTCAACATTTGCAGTTCCTAGTTCAACATTCGATTTTTCAGTTCCTAGTTCAACATTCGCAGTTTATAGTTCATCATTCGTAGTTTCTGGTTCAATATTCGAAATTTTTAGTTCCTCGTTCAACATTCGCAGTTCCCAGTTCAACATTCGATTTTTTGCAGTTTCTAGTTCAATATTCGCAGTTCCTAGTTCAACATTCGTGGTTTCTGGTTCAATATTCGAAAGTTTTAGTTCCTCGTTCAACATTCGCAGTTCCTAGTTCAACATTCGATATTTTTCAGTTCCTAGTTCAACATTCGCAGTTCCTAGTTCAACTTTCGTAGTTTCTGGTTCAATATTCGAAATTTTTAGTTCCTCGTTCAACATTCGCTGTTCCTAGTTCAACATTCGATTTTTCAGTTCCTAGTTCAACATTCGCAGTTCCTAGTTCAACATTCTTAGTTTCTGGTTCAATATTCGAAATTTTTAGTTCCTCGTTCTACATTCGCAGTTCCTAGTTCAACATTCGTAGTTTCTGGTTCAATATTCGAAATTTTTAGTTCCTCTTTCAACATTCGCAGTTCCTGGTTCAACATTCGATTTTTCAGTTCCTGGTTCAACATTCGCAGTTCCTAGTTCAACATTCGTAGTTTCTGGTTCAATATTCGAAATTTTTAGTTCTTCGTTCAACATTCGCAGTTCCTGGTTCAACATTCGATTTTTCAGTTCCTAGTTTAACATTCGCAGTTCCTAGTTCAACATTCGTAGTTTCTGGTTCAATATTCGAAATTTTTAGTTCCTCGTTCAACATTCGCAGTTCCTAGTTCAACATTCGATTTTTCAGTTCTAGTTCAACATTCGCAGTTCCTAGTTCAAAATTCGTAGTTTCTGGTTCAGTATTCGAAATTTTTAGTTCCTCATTCAACATTCGCAGTTCCTAGTTCAACATTCGTAGTTTATGGTTCAATATTCGAAATTTTTAGTTCCTCGTTCAACATTCGCAGTTCCTAGTTCAACATTCGATTTTTCAGTTCCTAGTTCAACATTCGCAGTTCCTAGTTCATCATTCGTAGTTTCTGGTTCAATATTCGAAATTTTTAGTTCCTCGTTCAACATTCGCAGTTCCTAGTTTAACATTCGATTTTTCAGTTCCTAGTTCAACATTCGCAGTTCCTAGTTCAACATTCGTAGTTTCTGGTTCAATATTCGAAATTTTTAGTTCCTCGTTCAACATTCGCAGTTCCTAGTTCAACATTCGATTTTTAAGTTCCTAGTTCAACATTCGCAGTTCCTAGTTCAACATTCGCAGTTCCTAGTTCAACATTCGTAGTTTCTGGTTCAATATTCGAAATTTTTAGTTCTTCGTTCAACATTCGCAGTTCCTGGTTCAACATTCGATTTTTCAGTTCCTAGTTTAACATTCGCAGTTCCTAGTTCAACATTCGTAGTTTCTGGTTCAATATTCGAAATTTTTAGTTCCTCGTTCAACATTCGCAGTTCCTAGTTCAACATTCGATTTTTCAGTTCCTAGTTCAACATTCGCAGTTCCTAGTTCAACATTCGTAGTTTCTGGTTCAATATTCGAAATTTTTAGTTCCTCGTTCAACATTCGCAGTTCCGAGTTCAACATTCGATTTTTAAGTTCCTAGTTCAACATTCGCAGTTCCTTGTTCAACATTCGTAGTTTCTGGTTCAATATTCGAAATTTTTATTTCCTCGTTCAACATTCGCAGTACCTTGTTCAACATTCGATTTTTCAGTTCCTAGTTCAACATTCGCAGTTCCTAGTTCAAAATTCGTAGTTTCTGGTTCAATATTCGAAATTCTTAGTTCCTCGTTCAACATTCGCAGTTCCTAGTTCAACATTCGATTTTTCAGCACTTATACCATCAAATTCTTATTTATACGACGACACCAAAAGTTGATTGCAAAACGGGTTTGAGTAGTCTATATATCTTTATTCCTTGTGAACCCGAATGAATCGTACAGAGATTAAACATACAGTTAATACAATTATATTTTACAATATACAATAAGGTACAAATGGCGGTACAGAGAAAAAGCAAACAATATTCGATGTCAATATTTGTTCAGTATATAAAAATCATAAAAAGACTACCCTGAAGAATCTATCTTTTTCAATACAATTCTAATAACTTTATATAGACTGCTCTCAAGTACATGTAACTTGAGTGAACTTATTCGGTTGCTGCTGATACACGTCGTGTAGCTGGCATTCAATCCAGGGTAGGTCAATTTCGGATTCCGGTAATTCTTAACAACAGGAGTTCTTAACAACAAGTGAGACCATTTTAAGAAACTGTAACAAAAGCTGATGTACGGCAATTTCTTATGACAGGTAGTTACTCTAAAACAGTTTCTAAAAAACAGCTCTGCTAGAACAAAAACAGCAATAAGATCAGTTTCTTCTTACAGTACAGGCGAGGGCACTTTACCTTTCAGACAACACTAGTACTAAAGGAAAACTGTTTCTGAGAGAGAATTCCACACTAAGTTCAGTACATAACAAATTAAGGAAGGAATAGTGACTATGGTAAATGTCATTTCCGAACCTATCGACATCTGTTGATTGTCTTTGCGTGTCCTAATTGTCATGTTTATCATCAACTGCCCTATAGCTCTAGATGCAGATGGTATCTAATTTTCGGATTTAACACATGTTTACTGCATTTGTTTTAAATGATATACACACAAAAACACGGTCTGTCTGTTTTATATCGTTTATATTCATCTTAGGTATTCCTCCATTTCATCAAATTTCAATTGACATACCCTTGTGTGGGGGCCTTGGTTGCCGAGTGGTTAAGGTAGTCTAATATTGATCAGAGACTGCGGGTTCGATTCTCACTGCAGGCAGGGAGCATTCGACTCTAATCTTAATTGACATGGATTGTCAGTTTTCCTACCACAGGTCGGGGGTTTTCTCTGGGTAGTCCGGCTCACTACCCCAATAAAAACTAGACGCAATGATATAGCTGAAAAATTGCGGAAAGTGGCATTTAAATCAAATAAATCAATCATACACTTGTTTTCTGTAGTTGTCCAATTTACCAATAGAGCTCCCGGGACAACTCTGGGGGGGGGGGTCCACGTGTTTGATTGCAAAAGCCCATCAAATTCACACTCCTGGAAGCAGGACTGGAAAGGTTACATATACTATCGTTTTTATTATTGCACCCATTTGGTATTGCAGTTCATAATTTTCTGATCCAGTATTCTTCTTTTTATCTACGTCCACATAAGCTGCATTCTAACACGTAGATAATATTTTTTGATTTACAATTCAGATCATCCAAACGTCTGGTGTGATATGTTTTGTTAGTCAAGTTACTTGTAAATGCACTATCTGTTTTCAAAATATTACAAGTTTTACAATTCTTCAATTTACACTAGAGATGGTGCGATGTTGTTCATCATGCTTATAGTTAAAGATATCATATAACTAGACAGAACATGAATAGGCGAATATTTTTAACTTGGAAAGACTTCCATTTAAACCCCCCACTAAAAATTCATTATTTCAAACGTAAATAACAGAATTTAGCACTGGGTGGAAGCCACTGGTGAACCCCCACATTGGACACAGTCATGCATTGCTATTTGGGCAAATGCGAGCCGTGTGAACTCCATGTATCTTGTGATAGTCTAATGCATTGCGTATTTTTTATTGGGAGTTCAATGGGAAGTCTTACCATTAACTTATTCTGATTTTTTATACTAGAGTCGACAATTGACCGATTAAACATAAGTAAATTCAGGTAATTCTTGTCACCTGTCTTCAAAGAACACCGTGTCCGTAGTGCCATAAGTTCCCTTTAAGATATCTGATTTCTGTAATTAAAGTCGTGGTTAACGGTGTAGATTCGTACATTGTCACTGTCTGACATGCATGTATCTGTTACCTAATCTACTGGGGCATCAAATACAGTTTTTTGCCGCAATTATAGTTTCTGTACAAGTACGAATTTAGAGTATTGTTTGCCTCTACAATAATCAAAACGTTTTTTTTCTTAGTTAACTACACAAACGTCGTACCTGACTTTAAATTTTTTATGGGATATGATACGTTTCTGCATTCCTGTTTCGTCAATACGATAAAAGAAGGTTTTGATCATTTTAATAGTTCAAATCAGACCAATGCTTAAGTCAATATAATAATAATTTAGTCGTTCACTTGTTTCCAACTATTTCTATTGTCGCCAGGTGAAAGATCTAAAGTAACCGCTTTTGTGTTTTCTTCTGGTAAAATGCGTTTACACATAAATATTTTATGCAAATGAATGTTAAATCATTTGAACAAACTAATCAAATTCTAGATATATGTGTCTTCTCTTTAAAAACACGTGGTGTGGAAGTTATGTTTCTTTTGAAAAATCGATTTTCTATGCTCATATGAATTCGACTTATATAATGGATTGGAGAAAAATACAAATATTAATTAGATAAAATTTTAGTAATACGTTTAATAAATATTCAAAGAACCAAACATAACCATTTAGTTGGTCACTAAAGCTTGCTAGAATATGACCAGTAATTAGTTGCGTTGAACGATCTAATTTTAATTATATTTATTTTATTTTACGTATATTGTAGTTTTTGTGCACGTTCTTAGCATGATATTTAAATACTGATATTGAATTGTGAAGCTGACATAAATGCTTGTAATTTTACTTGTCTGTATTGATTTGACTTAGCCACACAGTGTTTTATGTTACTCCAAGTAAGTAGATTATTTCGTGGTATTTGTCTTTTCTGTTTATTGTTTTAGTAAAATGTTGGTAATTTGTTGGTCTGTCTTTTAATAATAAATAAATTGCGGTGTTTGTGTTTAGTTCAATTTAATTAAACTTAAATCTTTCATTGGCTCCCTCTTTTTGTTATTGTCGCAATGAATATCTAACAACATCCTATTAAAGGTCAATAAGAAATTTGGGGATCTCCAAAATATCATCTAAAGTAAGCTTTTATCTTAACTTCGGGTGATTAAACTAATATGTTTGTTAAATTACTTTTCTCATCTGCAAATCAGCACAACTTTTCAACTTACATTTAGAGCAAAACTTCTATAATTATTAGCAAATGTTCCAAATTGGGAAAACCTGCCACACCTTACTTATCTATGAATGGCTGTTTCAGCTGTATTAGTAACCTACATTATGACGTCAGCCATTTGTAACAGAGACAATCCACTAATACTGATTAAAATCAGCAAGTAATCAGCAGCTTTGAAACAATTCTAGAATTCAAAATTTCTATCTGATGTTTGAATTTCATAATATAATCTAAAATAATCTACATATTGAAATGATAACACGTAAAATGTGTTTCCTACAAGGCAGCATACATTGTGTACTTTCTTCCGCTTTTTTAGACTACTAAAGAATGCGAACTTGCTTCACATTATGTTGATTCCTGGCTGTGTATTCGCATATTGTATCGAGATACCAATATTATATATAACATATTTCCAAAATATACTGTATCGTTTGAAAATATGAGTACATATAGTTTTCCCAATTTTTGAACTCGGTGCACAGTGAATGTGTTTCGAAAATTTTTGGATACACCTATTAGTGACTAGTGGTATATGATACCTGTCCCTTTTAAACAACTAATCAACTCAAATACTACAGTAATGGAAGCGGTAGGTTTGGTATGCCATAAAACCTGGCTTAACCCACCATTTCTTTTGAAATGCCTGTACCAAGTCACGATCATTGCTGTAGTTACTATAATTTTGGTTGGTGGTTCTGGAGTTGCCTGTTTCTCGGACTTTGACTTGTGGATTGTTTGTTTTGACAGTTTCATCGGTGTTCGCTTTTTGTTATTACCTTTATTCATTAAAGCAGTCATGTTGGTCCCCAATGTACACCCTTGTTTTATTCCCTTTCAGTTTCGCTTTCTAGCAGAATACGTCAAAGTTCTCTTTCGTCTACGATTTGTTGTTTTTATTTCCGACATTTTAAATTTTAATTGCAGTTTTTTGTATGCCAAGGACGAGTTAAAACTAACGGTCATGTGAATAAGGGCGGTTTAAATCAAATTTATGTTATCGTAAACAATAATTCGTAAGATGTCTGTTTTTGCTTTTATTTACTATAAAAAACGACAAATAGATTTTTTACAGAATATGAGTAAGAACAATCACTTATTTTTTAAACATTCGTCACAAATTGTTTAAAGAATTATGTGAAAATCGTAGATAATATTCCTTTAAACAAATCAGATAAACCGTACTCCAATTATATATTTTTTTGAAGTAGTACCAATGCAGTACATATATCACGTTTATTATTCTGTCTTTTTGATACAACAGAATTTTACTGACAGTTAAACTCGGATCATCACTTTTTAAAATTTATGAAAGCTATTGTAACTTAAATGATCGTTAAGGGATTTTTGTCATACAGATGGTGACGGAAGTTTTGGGTAATTTACTGATCTTTTTCTTCATTGTTGACCTCGCACCGATTTTAATTATAAGAAACATGGCAGTTGTCAAAATATACTCATCCTCCCAGAAAATCTGATATCACATTCCGTATAAAAGAGTTTTTTGTTATATTTATTTTATTGTATGCTGCCTACTGTTAGAACTGATTTGTACTTCTCTGCATGGACCCGTGATATAAAGTTGTCATTGCCAAAACACATTTTGCGTTTAATGGCATTTTATCTCACCATGATTGTAAAGGTTAACAAGTTCAAGTTGAACACTTAGAACCTTAAGAATATTCCAATCAAAACTTAAAAAACATATAGTTTTATTGGATCTGTGAAAGCGTCTTTCGGTTGATTTAATCATTTAGACAGGAGGACGTTGGCTGGCGATATGGTACTCTTGCGTTTTCTATCGTCACATTCCGCATCACAGACTAAAACACATATATAAATGTTCTTATCTAAACAATTTTGTATTCTTCATGAGTTTACCGAACCTTGATATTATAGTTTGTCGAAGCTCCATTAGAAATGTTACACATCTAATATATAAGCAAATGTTAGAAATTATTCAAAGTGTTAAATACATAATTTGTCATAACAGCACATTTGTTTAGATTTCATTTTGTTATTACATCTTTCAAAAAATAAATTAAAGCTGTTCGTGGAACAAGAAGCCATGGTTTTTATTTATTCTATTTTGAATGGTCTGACTAACTGTTTCATGAGAAAATTCACGGTACCCTGTTCATAAAGTGTTTACAATGTTTTAGCTATATCATAATTTCGAACTTTCATTGGTTGATAAACAAGGTTGAAATAAGCAACCAACATCGACAGAATCAACCAACGAAAGATAAGAACTGTTGGACATTGAAAAAGTGCGTAAACCTAGACTTCCTACGTAATTGGTAATGTCGAAGTTAAGTACTTTTTAACGAACACATTGGCTTTCAAAACCTGGACGCCATGATATATATTGTAGTTTAAAATGACTAAATGAAGGCATTTTATCATTTTACATTACACTATATATCATAATGTGCAATTTATCAGAAGATTTTAAATGTGTTAAAATTAAAGTGACTCATACTTACCGTGGGTGGCCTACTCATCATACATTGTTCATTTATAGAACTATTCAAAGTTTCGAGTTGAAATTGACCTCTGAGAGTTGAATTTGTCCAATCAGATCCTTGGACAATTTTAATAAGCTGCGCTAAACCTCGGTAAGATCCCACTGCATTATACATCGGAGTTGATAACGACATAAATACTGGAATTCGTGGGTAGTAGTAGATGAATGAAAAGCACATTTCGTCAGACGTAGCAAATCCACCCTAAAATTGTGAGTCATTCTGTTATATATCAAAACAAAATTTTGACTGTTTATTATAACACAAAACCATAAATCGATCAGCTTGTAAATGTATTCAATGCTTTCTTACACTCTGCCTTACTCTCTTTATTTCTTTAGTTTATACCTTTAGCTTGTGTAGTGCTTAACAACGTAAGCCTTGTTCGACTATTTTATTAAAACCGTATCCTTATGAAAAACAGGTTAACAATAAGTATATCTACAACATCAAAAAATGGTATTAATACAAAATAGACATTGTTTGATATTAGAGATATGTTGGCCTCAATGAACCTGTAGATATACTACAAATCTAGATTGTGGAGTATATTTACATGACATCAATAAATGCGACATTCACATTGATGCATGTGTTGCCAAACAAGCTAGACATAATTGTTAACATTACTAAATACTTTACTGCATCAACTCATTTATGTATTACTTACAAAAGTCACGTTACGTCTTAGTGATGAATCGTATGTGCATTCAACAGTGATGATGTCGTCCTTAAAGTATAATATTCCAAAATAAAAGAAACATTGCTATTTGTAAGATTTAAATGTTCATAGATTACGCCAAATTCGTTAAAAATTTAATGTTTTGACCCAAAGCTTAATTATTATATTCGAGATAACAAACCCAGAAACCCACACCAATAACATTAAATAAAAATAAACCCAGAAACATATATGGGGTTGCAGATATTGATAAGAAATAGATTTAACGATACATAAATTACTTCCGTAGTTTATTTTTAAATCCACCCAGAATGTGTTATGTGATTTCAAAAGCGGCTGAACTCTAAAATGTACCAATATTATTAAGGTCACAACGATTTCGTTAGAATTTCGTTGCAATGTAAATTAATGTTATTTAATGAAGTAAAATAATTTCAATCTTCTATGTAATACTGACTTTACGAGGTTGAATTGCTATCTGCTTGGTCGCTATAATGTTATTCACGTAAGGTTATTTATTCTTCAGGAAATATGTTTAAACAAATGGCGCAGTAAGTGATCAGTAAATGAAGATAATTATTCTATTCGTAGTTACCTTCCTTAATGATACTTCCTCTCTTAACAGTCTGATTTCCTGGTAATCAAAATCATAATAGCGATCATCTGCTATTGGTTTAAGTTCAATGCCACCTCTGATTTGTCCGGTTCTCATGGCTTTACCCAGTAAGTGTGCATGATGCCACAAGGCAAACATTTTAACCTCTTCTCCAGGGGCACTTTTTAAACCCTTATTACATACAAAAAATTATTACTTTATATCATATTTAGCACATAAAAACGGGCATTATTTCTCTACAAGAAAGAAAAACATGTGCTCTTGTATAATCAATAAGTTATTGAACTTTGTAAGACAAATAAAGTATTTATGATAAGTTTTTGTCACTACATGTATACTGTCGCACGCCTGAGTAGTAATATTGATTTGCTAATAAAACTTTAACACTAACATACAAATTGACGGCCATTTGATTTAGCAATATACTATTTGTTATGTTACACTTTGTGGAATTTTGCAACGGCAAAGGTTATTGATTTTGATTGCAGCGATACTTATGTTTAGGGTTCAAAATTTATGTGATTTTTACTCCTGTAAATTTGCGAGTTGTCAAATGTCGTGGAATGTTTTGACAGTTTGTAGTTTATTGGGTTCGTGATTTTTTGGTGATTATTTTCTGTGTTTTGGTTTTTCGATCGCTGTACAATAGACAAAAAGCCTCAGTTTTATTTTATTTTTTTCAAACTGCTTTTATGTGCAGGATAGTATTAAAAAGTAGCTTGCGAGTTTACATTATTGCCCTCTATGCAAAGGGTACTGCTCTTAATTTCGATTCCAATACCAAAATTACACAGTCAGTCTATTGTCGTATATTGCATCAACGTCACATGATAGATTAAGGCATTTGTCAGCGGTAAAAATTAAGTTACAGTTATTTATAATTCCAACTGAAACTGAGTATATCGCCTTTTAACTCCCACGTCGGTATATTGTTAATATTGACTTTGTGGGTTAAAATATCTGTATCATAATTAACAAATAATATTTTTATTATCTTCATGTTATATGCAGGATTGGAAGTCGGAACGTATAGATATAAAAATTATATAACTGTATGAGATAAAAACTAAACCTATCATTGTTTATAAAAGCACTTGTACCCGTATATATTTTCACGAAAATTAATTTTAACAGATCATGCAATGTTGACTAATTCGCGGGTACTTATTTTCGCGGTTTTAATCCAGGATCCCTATGGTATATAAAATAATATAACCACTTTCGCGGTTACTTTTTGCTTATTTTATTTAACTGAAAAATAGCCAAAATAAGAACGTTTTAGTACCTCATTTAAACACTCCTTAGATATTTCTGTACGAATCTTAAAGTCTGTGTAATGAGGTGGAATAATAACAGATTTTGTCGAAATTATTCCGACTGCTAAAACCGCGGCGTCATGCTGACGTAGCTGTGAAGTGTAAGTGATTCGGATTCCTGAATTGTCAACCAAACCTGCAAAACAATAAACAAGTCCTTATCTTATATCTCTAAACTGTTTTATCATGTGCATATATGAATGTTGTTCAAATGTTTTCTATCATGCATATAATATCGAGCACTGCTCGCAGAGGGCAAGGAAGCGGGGTGAGCTCTACCGCAATTGTGTCAATTGATCAAATTTAAATCACTTGATCAAAGTCTGCTTATTGCTGATCTTGATTTTTTTGTCCAGAAATTGTCTAGTAAAAAAACGGCCACAAAGTGAATGAAGAAGAGCAATTAAATTAATTTTAAAGGTTGACTTAAAAATAAATTTGACATCTATAATAAATAAATGTTCAATTACAAAAGTAACAACAAAAATTCCATACAATTTATTTGCAATATTCAAATCGCTCTATTTAAAAATATATAGTCCAATGTCATTCATATAACGTCTCCATTACATAGAAAGACGTCACGTGGACACTGGAATTCTGAGGCACTGTTATAGGGTGTTCGGAAATAACGCCGAGCATTAAATGTGGTGTAAACATTATAAAAAATAATTTAATGTCGTATTGCAATGAAAATAATAGTTTAAACTAATATTTACTTGTAAGCTGTTTGCGTTCTGATTCATTTTATAAATTAAAAAAGCACGATACTACGTTTCTTCCGATACTTAACACTACACAGCGACATGTCCCTTGTTCAATAAAATTTTATTGAAGCGTTATTTTAAAGCCCAATACAAACAAACGAGAACAAGTAAACTAAAACTGTAACACTTACAAATATTCCCAAATGGCACAATATGAACGCCAAAAAAAAACATCCAAATGTGACGAACTGACCAATAAAAACAGACGAATCCTTACTAATATGTTATTTCTCCATAGAACACATTATAACTAGACACATAAAACATCCGAATATAACACATTTTGAATATTTTCCGCCAATGCAAACTGTATGTCAACGTCACTATTTTCGTCTATTGTCGGCCGGGAGTTCAAATAGGGGCAATGCGAATTAGGAGAGCAACACTAACTAAAGAGGAATAACTCTTAACAAAACGAAGTGCCATTTTTCAACAGAAAATAGAGGGGGCGGGGACAGTCTGTTTTAGGTTCTATATGACCTACGGGCACCTGCATCTTACCGAAATTCGTGTATAACATAAAAGATGTATTAATTATTTGATTTATAGATACTACATGTCCACATCCATAGTGAAATAGTGTAAAAATTTAATTCATGAACAAGGTAAAAAAAGAACTTGTGAGAAAAAATTGTAAACAAATTAAAGGACTATCTCGTCTGTGCTAGCATATTGGAAATGCCTGCCCCATATTATGAATAACGTAGGAAGTTAACTTTAAATGTCATTGCATTTGTTGCAGTTGTTTGGCTTTGTACACATGTACTTAACATTACACTGTGGAATTTAATCTTTTTAATATCATGTTAATACTTATTATAGGGTTGGTTATTAGACAATAATGGCCATGGTGTAATAAACCCTTTCATGTACACTGAAATCTTCGAAATACGTTATCGCAAACAGCAAAACCTGTCAAGTAAACAACTTTTGAATTACAGTGAACATATACCTGTTACTCCTCCGGGATTGTTGTAATGCACCTCTAAAATGTATCCTAGATTAGTATCATTTTCCCCAATCGGTAGCCCAGCATTTTGTGGAAAATAAAACGGCTTTAAATATAGATACAAATTATTAATATATCTGTTTCTAATGTAAAACACGTTTTTTTTTTGCTTTCCAGACAGTTAATGTTAATATACCGCACACGTTATGTCTACATAAAATAATATACTATTTAGATTTATAATCATGTATTCAAATTATCTTATATATACGCTTTTAATAGTGTCATAGAGAGCATACTAAATATGCTCAAGTGATAATGTACTGTTTGTTGAGATTATTACATTTTTTTATCATATTGCATACAAGTATTTATTGCATATTTTTCTGTATCTTGAAAAATTGCAATATGTTGTTTTTATTTACTTTTTTATTGTTATAATGTTTTGTCAACCATCATTTGGGAAAATATGAAATTGAAAATAGAACTTACTCCACCTCCTACCGCCCAGCTGACAAGTACGTTATCACATGGTAGTAATTCAAACTCCCCATGTGTTACAGTGTAGCATGTATAATTCTTCCCAATATTCCGTGATGACAAAGGACACTTATAAATGTTCATATGATGTACAAATGGTTCATGACCTTTCTGTATCATGGGTTCAAACTACAAAGCATATATAATTATCAACTATATTATTGACAGGGTGTATGTTTAGTTATTGACTATCTACATGCTTTGAGCTCTAGAGGAATAAAACAATCATAATTTTTCTCTATTGCAAGGTTAATTAATTGGTTGATTGAAAGTGTTCTAAATGTCTATTGAGCAACACATTAACAAACGTTATTAAGGTTTTGGACCAACGGGATGAAAATACGGGATATAATATAGGACGCTGAATTTAGCCTTTGGTAACTAAAAGAAGACTACTTGTTTGAAACTAAAAATGTCCCCTTTGTATGCAAGGAGCATGTGATCTTTCAAACAATTTGCCCGTGTCCAGGCATTACGTATTATGACTTGACAACAAGAGATCCTCCTTCGTTATTACCTGCCTCTTTACGTGAAAACATAAAGCAAGGTTTTGCTGTCATTGAAGCCAATTCTTACAACAATGTATAAAAGATTAAAATAAAACTTGTTTTCTATTGTAGGATACCATGAGCAGATAAAACAAAATCTTAATCAATACAATAAATAGAGTTTTCTCTAACCTGAATAATGTGTTGTTTAGTAGTTATGTTCGCAAGTGAAAACGTTCTGCAGTGGTAAGTTGTTTGCTTGGTTGGAATGTGAAACTACAAAGTATATTACTCAATGTACAATAATTTTTAGGGTAGGACATTTGGTTTAGAAAATCGGAATTAATAAGAATTTTGAAGCAACTTTAGCAATAATGACTATAACATTTAATATTTCAGTATGGCACAAATCGATAGGTGATATTTAACTTGAAATTTAAGTCTACCATTAAGATATTTCATGTTGGACATCATTAGCTTTTAGATAAATACTAGATAGATGTTAAAAAATTCATCTATACCAAGCTTTAACGTTACTACAGAGATTTACAATCGAAACATAGATTTAAAATCGATACATGGCTCAAGAAATCACGACTGGTTACGTTTATAATGCAGAAATGCCTTTCCCTAACTAGAGCACCTAGTTGAAAGATAGACGTTCGTGTTTTCTTTATTTTTAGTACTGTTTTAGTTTGGATTTAAGTCCGCTTGTAATTTGTCCTTAAATAACGTTTATCAAAAACTAGACCATACATCTTTATGACCCAAATCTATGGTTTTTGCGTCATCTGGCAGCCTGTACTGTTCTGAAGTTGACAAAAGCATCATACTCTTGGCGCCTCTTCTAGTAGCTCCGTGCCAGAGGAGATTATTATCACCTGATGGGTCGTCCGGGTGAAACGAGTATATAATTCTCATTGTATCATCCTATAGATATAAATAATTATACTAAGGACATGGAAATAAAAAGGATAATATAATGATGACGTGTAGGTACACAAAATACAATATGTTTGTTTTTAATGTTCATGAAAACACACATTAGTGCCCAAATTCCGTATAAATTCTTTAATTTTCAATTATGCATGTATGCACTTTTTCAAATAAATGTCTTTACGTAATGCTTTGATATATATCAAAACATTACGAAGATAAAAGGATCTTACCACAATGTCAGTATCATTATCGTCACACGTGACCAATGGTCGTTGAAATTTAAGCATTGTTCCAAAGTCATTTTCCACACCATGCAAAAGAGTCCAATCTTGTGATAGGTCAATTTCTGGTTGAACATGGTCAGTGGTATGGCGATCCTAATTCGAAAAACAGACAACAAAGTACACATTTTAAAAAAATATTCCGCATATATTTAAATTCATGTAATGAATGTCGAAAGCGACATTAACGATGACTTTTCCTAGCATTTAATTTCCTTTTTATACATGTTTACCTCGAATAGATTTAATGCAATACAAAAAGGAAATTTATTAAACATTAAAGACTAGATGGTTCATTGATCGGATGTTTGCTTACGTCCACCAAGCAAAATTTTAGATATATTCAGGACCAGAACAAGTTAAGAAACAATACATTAGTTTGGGAAATATTCGACCAATTGACTAGAATTTTTAATGTCTCTATAAAAGGAGGAAGTATGAGTGGGGCACAAAATATTACCTGTTGAGGCGGATACAAGAAAACATACTCTTGTCGACTTCTACAAATAGGTCTTTTGCGCAATGAGTGTGATACTCTTCAAGCTCACGTATTCACTATAGTCTGCGATAAGGCGTTCCGTATTATGACAACAGTGTCATAGAGAAGTAATCCCCTATCCGCAACATGCTGACACATTGGACAGCTCTGTTGGTCGAACGACATAACACATGTGAAAAAAATTAACTTGGGCATCAAATACCGGTAACATGACGCATGAGGTACAAGATAGGTAACTTAAAATGGTAAGTGTTCATCTATTGTTTAAGACAGCACACCATTGTCGACCTAAATGATACAAATATCACCCTTATAGTGTGTATCAATTAACAAACTGAGGTCATCAGGGGAAATGCCCGTGCTTGGCCTAACCTAATGTATTTCTATGTTTTTTTAAAGGCAAGTGATAACAAGGTTTAATATTAATTTCGTTTATACAAACAAATATTTTAAAAGTTATAAATAAATCAATCGATCTGGCAGAGCGACAGCCTGTTGCAATCTTTGTTTACTGCTGATTGATTTGAATACATGTACATGTATGCTGAACATTCAGCGAGCAATCAACATTGAAGAAGGTTGAGATAGCGGGAACACAATCTTTAATGTCACTGTTTAAGAATGGAGTAATTGCTAGGGCGGGGAAATTAAGCGTATGTACAACGACACTATTCTTTTTGAAATCTACAGAAGGCGTCTTTATCGTGCAAGTATGTAGCACTCTTACCTACTAGGGACATGAATTAGCCTTTCTATATTATAACCTGGCAAACCCTCAAAGAAAATGCATCCTTTATTGGCAATCTCGAGATTCGCTGTGCAGCTCTTTGGATCGAGCAACCCCCCAGTATGGTCACAGTGTTCAATGTTGGAGGTCTTTTGGAAACATGTAAGGCTTATAAAGAAATTTCCTGCGGATTTGTCCCCAAGGTTTACCCTAAAGTGACCTTATAAAAAGCGGCCAAAAATATCTCGTTAATTCCTCAATAAATTTATTAAGATATATTTAACATATAAATTATTTAACTTAGAGCTAATAAACATCTGCCTTTGCTAAAATAACCTACAAACCTTTTTAGTAGAACACATTATGGTTTGCACCTAAGTAGCATTATTTAAACAAGTACAAATTCATCTCTACGAGATGTCATTTTTAGTCACAATTTCGGAATACAAAACGTTTTTAAAAACTTACTTACAGAAAAATGTACAACGCCATCTTTTATCCAACCAACAACAACATCTGAAGGATACATTTTTCCATTCGGGGATAAGCCAAAACCGATATACCCTCGAGTTTGCACATGGACTTCAAACGTTACATGGCTACTATTGAACTTCCAGAATACATGATACTTCCCACTGGGATCCAAAACTTCATGCAGCGAAAAGGCTTCTGATGGAGTTGGACTAGGCTGTGATGTAGCGTTAGCCGTCAAAAGTACGCTCAGAAACAGCACAACGTCTTGAAAAATTATCATCATAACAGGTGAAATTAACAGGGAAGAACTCTGTATTTATACATAATAGATAACAGAACGATAAGGTGCCTCGAACTGTTTAAAATGGTCTTAAGACATTTAAAAATTCGGGACTGAAGTATAGTAGCACAAACTGTTTTTGTGTGTTATTGTTTTTTTTATACTTCAGTCGAGTAATCTGAGTAATAAGAAATACTTTATTAGTAATAAGAAACAAATGTTGATTATATTTGGCACTCTTTCAACCACATATCACTGTAGATAACTGTGATCTCCCAACTTTGTATTTATTTTAAAGCTGCAAAAAAACCAGCACCGAATCTTAATTTTTTCATTAAAAACATTTTTAATTCTGACGATAATTGTAACAGTCCACCCAAATATCCCAGTATCTAAGTACAAAGCGTTAAGGTTACACAATAACATTAAATTTAAAAAATAAACATAAACGGAATAAGCCTCTATAAATATCTGAAAATTCGTCACGAAAGGATTTACTTCGTCATAAATGATTCTGAATCACAAAAATACACAAAAGATTAATTCTGTTTAATGTTACACTAATTAATTGACGAAAAATACCTGTTCTGTTTGTATGACGCGTTAATTTAACAGCTTTCCTTAAATTTTACATATGGATATATTGATGATGTCATTTCAATTAACAACGCTCAAAATGTTGAGGGGCTTCCATTAATATATCGTATAGAACTAGAAATTAAAGGAACCACAGAACAGCTTCATCTGCATCAGTTTTAGACTTACACCTTGAATATGACACCAACGGTCATCTAAGCACAAGAATTGACGACTAGCGAGACGATTTTAATTTCCACAATTATAAATTCCCCTAAAATATGCAGTAATATTCCAGCTTCTCCTGCATACAATGTCCATATTTCTCAATAGACCAGGTATGCAAGAGCTTGCAGCGAGTATACTAACTTTTGCAAACGCCACCTATTTCTTCGGGATAAACTTATAAACCACGGTAACAAGAAAAAAACTACTCGTCAGCGCCTTTAATAAGTTTTACTAATAATACCACTATCTTGTTGAAATTAAACGGAGTTAAATAAAAAGAAAATACGGGATACGACGATAGAAATAGTTGGTAATTAGTCATGACAGAACTGACTTCGTCATAAATATTTCTAAATTTTAAAATAATTACACTTAAGTTAATTCTGATAAATGTTAGACTTTATTATTAACATAACATATCTATAATATAAATATTATGTTTAACGTTCCATAATGTGATTCTTTCCTTTCTGACTTGTTTTACACTGTTCTTTAACAAGGAAGTACTCAGTATTTATACATAGATAAATACACGATAAGGTGTCACGAAATATTTTGCAATGACTTTAGGACATGAGCATTCGGTTACTTCCGTGTACAAACAGTTCTTTTGTGTAATACAGTTTTGTTTTATAATTCAGCTAGATATAATGAAGTAATAAAAACACATGTTTATTATTTTTTGCATTAATTCAACTTCCGATCAAAGAAGATGAGTATAATCTTTATACCTTGTATTGTTCATAGAGGTATCATCTAAGTACAGCATTTACCTTAATTTGAAAATCCTGACTGGAACTATAACAGAACTAAAAACGAACCTCCTAAAAAGTGAAAGTTGCTATTGACATGTGGACTGAAAAGTATTCTAAGGTCTGGTGTATTATTAATTGAAACAGCATTAAAACGTTTTGATTTTTCGGTACTTTGCATCACCATTCAACATATGGAGCTGCTAACCAGGTTAAAAGGTTTTGCTTAACGGAGGTTAACATACTATTGGCTTTTTATTGGCACTAATTGTGATCATCTCCTCTCTAACCAGTTTTTGTTCTCTACACTTATGCTACAGTATTCTTTAACCAGAAAACACATAAATATTGATAAGGTGTCACTAGATATTTTACAATAGACTTGCTAAAATGTGGTGACTTTTATATAGTAGCACAAACGCTTCTTTCGTGTAATAAAGTCCTTTTTTAATAATTTCATTCTCGAAGTATGTCTGAGTAAAAAACAATGCTATATTTACTGAAGTAACGAGAAAGAAATGTTACTTATATTTCACATTCTTTCTACTCCCTTAAAAGTGAAAAAGTGATTGTGATCTCCAACCTTGTTAAAAAACTTTTCTTTGGTACTAACTGTGAACATTCCTCTTGTTTTGCACTCTTGTGCTGTTCTTTAACACAAAAGTACTCAGTATTTGTACAAAGATAAAATGACGTTAAGAATGGTCTTAAGAATGGAATGGTCGTAGTACCAGTAACTTTTCTTATGTGTAAATATTTTTTTCTAATTCAGTTGCAAAAGGAGTAGGACCATGATGTGTCGATATCGGCCTTTGAATTGACAAAAATTAAATAAATACAAATTATTACTTTTACGGTGCTTATGCATCAATGTATGTCAAATTTTGATGACGTAATTAATATAGTCTAATAGCCGAAATCGGGGACGTAATGCCAAAATGGGCGGTTTTGTCGCTATTTTATATCGAATTCGTCAAAATTCATTGTGGCCGCAGCAGGCGATCTAAAAAAAATTCCCTGAAATAAATATCTGTTCTAACATTAAACATAAAACAATTAAAATTATCTGGATCGAAAACTGCGGCCACATCGAAAATGAAACATTTCTTCCAGATTATTTCCTGATTTTCCACATGTACCAGTATGAAATAGTAGAATATATCATTCAAGACAGAACTTAAAAGGTAATATTTAAAGTCACAATGAATTAAACAGTTTATAATGAACGTTTCTTTAACATTTTAAATCTGTTAAGAATGAATATTGCCCCATGCAAGACATAAAACAAGAAATTATGTGTGTAAGTAAAGATTTGAACAAATGTATTACGGTTGTATTAGACATTGGCAATCCTGCAAAAAAAATTGAAAAATGATAAAACTTAAGCAGAAGCATGTAAATCAGGAAATAACACATATAACAAATCAAGCATATTTTTATGAGAAGTAAATCAATAAAAGAATATAATGTGAACAGTGTCCACACCTGGGATCGTAAGTGGCCTCATATAACTTGGGCTGAAGGGGTCATTGTCGACCTGGGTACTATATCAGCGTACCCAGGGTACGTTTATAATTTTAAAAAGTACCCTGATAAATTAGTTTCATATAAACGTACCCAGGGTATAAGAAGCGGCTGCAATCGTACCCTGTTCTCGTTCTACTATCACGTGATCAAAAGCCTTTCCGGATCTTCGCGATTTTTCGTACCAAAGTCGATGATGCTGATTATATTCTTTGCATCTATCAGGGTACGATTGCAGCCGCTTCTTATATCCTGGGTACGTTTATATGAAACTAATTTATCAAACAAACAAACTCTTCTGTTATAATTTCCGACAATTTGGAATTTCCTATGATCTTAGAATATGGACATTCCTTTGTGATAATTTACTTAATATACAGCCAAAAGCCTGACGTAAGTATAATATATAATTTCTGTAATCTATTTTTCCTATCTTCCTACATATCTTCATATTAAAGACTATGAGGTATCAACATTTTGATGCTCGAGAGTTAAGAGTTATCCAAGCCTTGCGGGACAGTGCTTATGATTACAAACATTTCTGTATGTCGTATTTTACATAAAATTATTAATCCTAAAACGTTGCAGCAAAAATAAATATTTACTGTTAAAAAATCGTAACGTCAGTGAGAGACTGTCGTCTGCTGCTTTAAAAATGTTGTGCATAGTCATGCATTATTAAACACAAACGTCAACAGCGTATTATTTATCAGTTTTGAAAGTATTAAATCTATTGTTATAATATTTTGATGATAATGTTCATTGCAAAATGTAAAAATAGGTATAAACTTTCATATTGTGTCATTATTCAAGCTTTATATACAACTAATTAACCAAAAGGGTAAACAGTCCCGATAAGCTCAATCGGTAAGCGCGTTGGTCTGAGCGTGTTATATAGGATCGAGAACAAAATATTTTTAGAAGGTTTTTTTTTTTAAATTTTGTTAAATATTTTTTCTTCATTGGAATTTTTTCGTACGATTGACATGCAACAGGTAGGCAAAAATACCAGTATATATCAGTATTTTTTATCTGGACATCTTTACGTTTGCCATGTGTGGCAGCTATATAATCCAGTTATTTTTACATACTTATGTCGCTACATTGCTTACATAAGATTAGTCACTTATACTATAAAGCCAGATGTTCATCATCATCTTCAAACCACCAAACTGAGAACAATGCACATGAAACCCCAAAGCGACAAAAAGTTTCAACATGTTTAACAAGTCCACCGTCAGTTGTTCTTCCAATTCCAAGTACCTCAAAGAGTCATGCATATTGTTTTGTCTGCAAAAAACCAGGTCCAAAGTTGATTGTTGTTCCTGCATCAACCAGATGTTCAACATTTATAAGTCATGAAATTGTCATTCCGGCAGAAGTCGTTGTTGTCCATGTCACATAGACGATGGTCATTTCATTCCCGGTTCTCTTGTTAATGTCCCAAAAAATGACACCACTTTTGTAAATCGGTCAGCGATTCTTGATTTGTTAAAACGAGTGCGGGAATATGCATTGAGAAGCGAGAACATGAGGATTGACTTTGACAGTTCTAGAACATTACGCGATGAAGATTATGTAAGTTTAACAGGTCTGAACAAACCCGCTTTCGATTCGCTCTTTCAATACACAAAGGAATATGTACGTAATACACCAGCTCGCACTAGCCGCATGTCTTTGGGAATATTTCTCATGAAACTCCGGTCTGGAATATCTAATAAACTGCTTTCCACAATCTTTTCTATAACCAAATCTAGCATCCGACGAGCCATAGCATCTGTTAGAATTAAACTTTCTAATAATTTTGTTCCAAAAGGCCTTCAGCATGTATCTAGCCAGGAAATAATTGAAAAACACACAAGACCAATGGCACAATCACTGCTTGGAAATGTAGGAGAAACACACGCTATACTAGTTTTAGACGGAACTTATATTAATATTCAGAAAGAAATAATTTTAACTTTCAACGAAGTCGTATAGTGTTCATAAGGGACGTCCCTTGGTGAAAATGATGATCATTGTTTCAACGGATGGATATTTTTTGACAGCTTGTGGTCCATACTTAGCCGACTCGAAAAACAACGATGCATCTATTTTAACACATATGCTGAAAACAAATGTGGAAGATATTGAAAATTGGGTTGAACAGGAAGACATTTTGTTGTTGATAGGGGCTTTCTAGACTCCATTGAACTCCTAGAAGAACTTGGCATAAAAGCCGAAATGCCAAAGTTTATGAAGAAAGGGGAAAAAATAAAATTTCAACACAGGATGCTAATGACAGCAGGCTTGTAACGAAGGTAAAAGTCTTAGTTTTTTGTTTAGGCAATTTATCCTACTTTCTCCAATATGATACTTTTCTCTAATACTGTTAGCGATTTTGCAATGAAATAAAAAAGAGTGGCCGGTTGTCGAGTGTTCTAGATAGTAAGTCGTATACAGATCAGATTCATAGGTATCACAGTTACAACTAATATGTATATCCAACATATTTTGAGCAACATTACTAACTTAACAATACATTACTGGCACTACACTAAATTTCATTACAAAAGCACATTATAGAATAGGATACGAAGACGCGTTTAGGTGGTCGTCGTTAACTTTTAATTTCCGGAATCTATTAGAAGTTTTTCAATGAACGGCTCTTTTCCTATTTTGACAGTTTTATATAAATTGTTGACAAAATCTTCATATAACCCAAATATGTTTGAAGTAGTCAAATAAATTTAAGTTTCCCACTTGAAATTTAAGGTTGGAGGGGCATATTGTATCTGAACTAAATTCTATAGATACCGTTCAAACTTAGTGTTGATGTTACTCGCCTAAGTATAAACAATAATTAAATAATTGCATGGTGCTTTATACATTCGCAGATCCGCTGGATGGTTGAGTCCGCCAATTCCAGAATAAAACAGTGGAAGTATTTAGACCACGTGCTACCCACAAACCAAGTTCCGCACATTGGTGAATATGTTCGAATAGTATGTGGTATTTGTAACAAGTTTTTCCCACCACTCTCATCAGGTATATATTATTAAAAATGTGTTCCCACATAAGCGTCAGGCACCAACAGTGCACACTTTTTTTTAAATAATGCCTCTGCATTGTACATATATTAAATATAAATCTTTGCAAGTTACACTAAAATCTCGGCCCTCGTTATTCAATTTAAAAATGCGATTAGCCAGAATCCATACCAAAAGTGGCAACACGGATTCTAATGACTATTTCCCGTCCCGCAAGCAGTTTTATATTCATGACGACAACAAGTATACATACAACTCATCAAATGCATATAAAGGTTAGAGGTTAGAAATTATTAAGAAAGAGCAGATATAGTGTTACGTTATGGTATGAACTCCACATAATCATTTCATATATTTCCTTTTATCTCCACGTTATTCATCAAAACGGAACTATACACTATATACTACTATGCAAAATATATACACATATACATTATCTTTTTCTTCAAGGAGAAAGTTACCATGATCGAGAATTTGCAGCAAAAATGATGTATTTATCAAAGCAAGTGAACGAACTGAAAGCTTGGGTTGAGGAAAACAATTTAGAACGGAGAACAGCTAGATGGATTTAGCTATCGATGATTTTCCGTTACTGAACGAGGAGCAACTTCGTAACATTACATGTGGCGTATACCAGTTAAAAATTAGTACCAGCTATATTCAAGAATACATGGATGGTGATTGTCAGATACAAATCCATAAAGAAGAAGACCACCTTCTTCTAGTAAGACTTCAAAGTCGACATGTATCTTCGAAATCCTATCTTTTATGGATCAAGTTCAGTGCTTCAAATATAATTGCCTGGTACAGTAAGTGTAAAGCAGGTACTCGGGTGGTTGGTGTTTGTTCACACATTGCTGCTGTGTTATGGTACTTAGGGTATGCAAGACACAGAGGTCTGTCTTCGTATGGTGTAACAAACTGGGGTCTTCATGTATGTGATGCCTCTGCGATTCCAGAAGTGAAAAATGAATCTGACACTGATGAAAATGAAAACGAACAATAATGTCATATTTAACTGTGAAACAATTCTAAATGATATATGTTTCCGACCATACTTGACCAAAATGATTATCAATCCAAAATATGGGATGAAAATAATGTCACTACTTATTTTCACTATTTGTTGTTAATTTTAATTGTTAACAAAATTTTCAAAGAAATCTGTGATTTTTGTCAAATATCGGCATTCTGATTCTTAATTCCTATCAAACGGTATTACATGAGTGAAAATTACATTTAGAAATACTATATTGTTTGTACTAGCATGATATTATACCTTTACAACTTTGTAATGAGTACACGCGGTGTATATACTTACATTTAGCTGTTTATATTGCGTCTGAGTATGATACAATTTTTACTAAAGTATCCAGGTTTTCAACTGCTGTGGATGCTACGGGACTGTTTTGTCACTTTAAAACTAAGAAACTGTCTTTATTGAAATCTGGTATACTTAATTAACATAAATTATCTATTAAAGATATTTACCAGATGTCAGAAAGAAGCAGGCATGAATTCTGAGTTAGAGTTTTGAAATATATGTTTTGAATAAACAGTTTTTTTGTGTACTCACTCGATCATGAATTATATATTTTGATGTCCATTAAAACACCGCAATAAAAGGTATCATGCCATGCCTAATTTTACATTAAATTGATTATTAAAACGATTCTGAATATTTAAAATCAAACTTTAAACCGAGTATGCAAACTACAGACAAGTTTCTTGTAGATATGATCGTATTTTGTGTAAAACATTACGACATCACAAGTTCGTTTTTGTTTGTTTCTATGGCAACGGCTTTTTAATTGTAAAATAATTGATAAGATTAATCTTCATAAATAAATTTATGTATTAAATATTTGTAAATTTGCTGAGACTGATCATTTCAATTTCTTTCTTTGCACAATACAGTCTTCAATTTACTTCTGGTTTACGAAACCTTTCCTTTTTGCTACTTTTCGTTAATTAGGCATCCTGAATTTGATGACGTCATATTCCGAGGCCATGAGTAAAATCGGGAAAATTTTTGTTTTTCTAAAAAGTACATGTCACTGACACATTTCTGTCCGAATATCGGTCAAATTTACAATGGGGCCATTTTTTACCCTTACTGAGCCTACTCCTTTACCTGAGTAAAAAGTAATAGTTTACATTATGAAGTAATAAGAAACAAATGTTGATTATATTTTGCATTTATTCGTCTCCCTATCAAATTAATGACTGTGATTCCCACCATGGATTTGATTCTACAACTACACACAAGTTGCACAAAAATCGTTTCACAGAGCTACGTTATTCATAAAACCTTATTTGGAACTTTTTGACAATTAGAAACAGCAATACGACGGGTCTCTTATAAGTGAAATATGTTACTTCAAGAGTAACATAAATAAAATGTGGAGCCTGAATAATACAGAAGACCTGTTAGATATAATAAGTCTATTTTGAATTTTAACACAATAACAATGTTTTGTGTTTCGACACTTTACATCATCATCCTCAATATGCAGCAGAAAGCCAGGGTTAAAGGTAATATTTGAGAGAGTTTATCATAAACTTAATATATATGAAATAATAAAATACAAAAATAAATACAATAAAGATTAAATCTGGTAATTGATAGACTTTATAATTTACATAACATATCTATTGACATAACATTTATACTATATTTGTAGAACGTATTGGTCACCATACTATTTATGTTCCATTGGGTACCTATGAATATGATTCTCTCCTCTCTAACCGCTTTTATACTTTAACAATTACCTTTGGCCAGGAAGTACGCAGCATTTATACATAGATAGCAAGACGATAATGTGTCACGACATATTTTGAATTGATTTAGGACTTTCAAAAATTCGGTTACTTCCGTGTATAAGCACAAACAACTCTTGTTAGCTATGGATTAGAAAATTAAAATATTAGCCAATATATCTGATTAATGCTTTATATACTGAACTTATGAAAAACACATTTTGATTCAATTTTGCATTCTGTTGACTTCCTATCGAAATACATACCTGCATAGAGGAACATCGAAGTGTATCATTTACCCTTATTTGAAAATCCTTAATTGAAACAGCAATAACGAGCCTCCTAAAGAAAGTGATTCTACGACAAACATGAACTTAACAATTTGTCGATTACCTACAGCAACTTGTATGTTGCGCAGTATCTTGTAATCGATGTTCCAATTTCAAGTCCGGACACTGCAATTGACTATTAGGATAATCAAACAGCGCTTATTGTGTACCTCAGTTGATAAAACACTTGCGACCGTTTTATGGTCATCACCATGACATGATTTATGAAAGAATTCATCGTTCGCTCACTTTTTACTATGAAGCGCTACCGTTCAACGAAAATGTGCTTAGGTCAGCGCTTTCATACATCAATGAAACTTTAAAAGCATACATTCAATTCTTGGGAATAAAAACCTCGGAAATAATGAGGGATGATGAATATATTAATCTTTCAAATCTGTTGTACGCTCTTTACAGTTTAGTAATAATGTGAACAATTTCGATTTATCCAGAGATACAATGGGTAAACGTTGTTCTCCTTTAATAGCTGAAATGTGTTTGTGTTCAGAGGAAGACAAAAATATCTCAGTACAAACCATGATATTAATATCTTCGCGAATTGTTATGAAGATATTAACAACAAAAAAAAGAAAACAAACAAACATTATTGTACACACTTCTGTTTTGCCACGCCTTATGAAATGCAAACGTTGTAAGATGCTGATTACAGAGATATTTGAATTTTTTTATACATCTCTGTTATAAACATCTTTCCGGAATATATGTAACTATTTGATTGCATTTAAATAGTAGGCTGCAGTTCACAATAACGCGAAAACTAACTTATCATTGTTCATGCATCAATAGACATCTCGAAAACAATCAGGGATTGTGCATTGTGATTCTTAGGCGTATAAATGTGAACATTGTGGACAGTTGGAAGATGACAGAGAACGAGACATGAGAAATAATGAATTTCAATGCAAGAACAAAAAAGTTCCACATAATTACCACATAGGACAATTCCCCTCGTAATTTTTGTTATACAATAGTGGCATACAAATGTTTTCTTTAATCGTTTAGTAGCCGATTAGGTCGTAGTCCTAATATCCAAATACATAGAATATTTTTTTCTGGTTCAATTTTGATTTGTGAAGCTATGTAATAAATAAATAATGCGCAACATTCCCGATGCTTTGTAGATCCTTACAGGATTAAAAGCAGTAATCGTAAGTTTTAATTTTATACAAATTGCACTTTTGATCGCTGTGAAAAGGGTTACATGCTCTATTTTTTAACCTACTTGCGAACATTTTTTTTCTTGCAATATTCGAATATCGTAATGTATTAAATATGAGTGCATATGTATTCTATACTGTACTTTCAGTAATTGCGCTTCAAGCCTGATTTAAAAACACAATTTTCCATCATAAATCTTTTGTAAGCCTTAGTACAAACATCATTCGTAAAACTAGAAATACAACTGTTACATATTATTACTATTATTTATGTGAGTTCAATATGAATACGTACAGTAAATCATGATGAAAACAATTTGTAGGTCATAATAGTAGACGCAGTTAGTAAGTTCGTATCTTATCTTCCATAATTAGTGGCCGTCCAATTATTCTGCTCATATGTACGATTACTAATCGATTTCTTATTTAGCTTGTTTTTTAGTTAAAATATTGCTCGCTTTATGAACTAAAACTCGAGATGATTCCAAAATCGGCAGATGTATAAAGAACAAAATACGATTTTATTGGCTTAGAAAATCTTGAACAACAGGAAGGTTTACAAAATAAGACAACTCTATTACTTACTTAAATGAAAGATAAAAATCAATGATTGCGGCTATCGAAGTAGATAACAAGGGTTTACGTTAAGCACTCAATTTGATCCATCGCGTTTAGCTGGCTGGCTGTGGACATACAAATTTCACTAAGCATCTGCCTTTAGTTGACAAGATAAATAAACGAGATAAAGTAATTTTCCAGATTAGTCGATTGTTTCTGAATTTTTTTAAAGATTCTGATCTCAAATATCTTTATACATAATATTATTTAACTGCAACCTGTCATTTTGCCCAAAAAAACTTAAAAAAACTATCAATATGTTTAAAATACATGCTGTTATATTATTAGGCTGTTAGTGTATGTTAGTATAAAGTCTATCATACATATGTAATTAACAAAACAAAATGATACTGATGTATAGTTTGATTATTTCTGCTTATTGTCTTACATCTGGTAAAAGTTAATTTTAATCGTTTGAATGATAAATCCGTGGGTTTTAAATTTGTGCTTTTACTATTCACAGAAATATTTATAAACATGTTACCTTCATGCTTTAAATATTGAATATGTATTTATTCAAGTTTGGCAAACACGTGTATTTGTTTACTTGTCTGTGTTATTGTTTTGATTTATGTCTGGTTGTAACTGGTGCATAAGTGTGTAGCACATACGATGAATGTAGGTGGGAAAATTTGTGTTGTTAAGTTATGACCATAACTGGTCATTCGACGCTCGTATTCAGTGCAGCAAACTTAATTTTCGTTTAATTTGCAATATTGGATTTGTTTTAATGTGTCTTTTTCTTGTACACTGTCATGTACAACATGGACCTATGATTTTCGCGGACATAACTTTAATATTGAATAAAATTTGCTGCAAGCAGAGGCGAGCGGTTCCTAGATACAATTGTTTGTTGTTAATGTATGTATAATTTATGTTCGGTTGAGTTTAACGAATTAGAACATAATGGCGTTTATTTAATGTATTTATATCTGAAGTGCGGAGATATTCCCTTTTAACTATATGAATTTACAGTTTTAAATAATAAGCTAGCTGTGCTTTGTGTTTTAGTAATAAAACCTTGCCCGCGCTTTTTAGACGGTGATTGTTTTTTTTGGGAGGGGAGGAGGGTTTTTTCCTATTGATGCTTTAGGTGCGTTTTTGTTTGGGGGAAATATAAGATAGACTGCCTATTCAAAAAAATGTTTGAAGACCATTGAATTACCAAATCTACGCTTATACACAAATTACTTAAGTACATAACATTACTTACAGTCATGAATTAGTTTTCTTTTATTTTGCCAAATTCTATGCTTAAGTGTCTTCCTACTCTGTATTACACACCATAATTAAACAAAATAAATGCAGTCTAATAATTCTTCTTGTTATTCTTCTTTTTTTTTTCTTTTTTTTCTATCCGCTCAATCTTGTCCGCATATTTGATCTGAGATGCAATGTCCAATTAATGTGAAACTTTGGGAGCATGCTAAAGGTGAGCCGAAGTTTTGCAATCCACTTTAAGAATTTTCAAAATGGCTTCGATTTTCATGGAAACGGGAGTCATTATATAAGACATTGAATTATCTTGGTAAAAATGTGCATTTTGGGGCTTTTTCAAAATTCTGAACATTATAGTGGCAATGGGGGTTCGGTTGGGAGACATTTCGTGTTGGCATCCCAACACAATTAGCACTAGGTATTCTTCTTTTTTTTTCTTTTTTCTTTCCGCACAATCTTGTCTGCACATTTTCTCTGGATGCAATGTGCAATCAATATGAAACTTTGAGAACATGTTAAGGGTGAGATAAGCAATCCATTTTTGGAATTTTTAAAATGGCCGCCATTTTCATAATGGTCGCCGTTGAAGAAAAAAGTTCAGTTCTCAGATCTTTGCCAGGGCAATTTCAATGAAAATTGGTACACTGATACAGCTTGGTATACTGTGGATTCCTGTTAAACAAATGGACGCGAACAACACCATTGTGTAATGGCAGTCGTTTGCATCATCTTAGTCCGATTGCAACGAAATTTGATATGTAGGTAGATTTTAAGCACAAACTAAGAATATAATGTGTATTTGGGGTTTCAACATGCTCAAAAATATAGTGCCAGTGGTTTTTTCCTTTGGGAGACATTCTGTTTTTGGAATATTTTCTGCCATGGAGTGGCACAACATTGATGAGAGCTACTGTAAGCATTATAATTAATTATTCTGCAATATTCACAATCGGATAAAGCAAATTAAATTTGTGTGTACGATTTGATAAAATACAAAAGATTGCAGTTTTATAGTCGAAGCAATATGAAACTACAAAACAACATTTACTTTGATAAAATTACGTCCAGATATGAACCACGATAAACAGCAAATTCTTTGTGTGAATGTCGGTTAATATTTAAACCGATTTGTTTCAGATGAATAGTATATTATATTTTGAAGGTACATTTTATTCAAATCCTACCTTCTGCCAAGTTTGACCTGCTTCAAGAAACTGGATTTTACAGAAGCTCGTTGGTGCACCAGTCTGCATTAATTGCGAATTGCGAGCGTTGCAGATGCGATCGATGTAAAAAAAAATCAAGTGATGCATATGAATGAACCTATTTCAGACGTAGCTTAGCTGTCCGCAGAAAATATTGAAGGATAACACAAACATTAATTTAAACGTGCGATGCCCGCATTTATGATACGCCTATATTCATATCAATCACTGTTAAAATGAGTTTGTTCGCGATTAAGCGGTTCCACACCGATCAACCGACTTATATCATTTTGGTGAGAAGATGTATGACACGATGAAAAAAGATATAAACAAGTTAGAAGCGATGAAAACGTAGTTAAGTTTTTCAATTTTTTTTATGTTTTAAATTTACTGTAGCGAATAAAATATATTAAAACACGATTTAGCATAGATTTGGCAATAGATATATTCAGTCCTTAAATCTCTTGCTTTTATTTTTGTCCAACTTATCTTATAAAATAAACGAAAAAATGCAGATATAGTTATTAAAATGCTAAAATGACCTTTTATGATATAATTTTATTTCAAATCGGCCGTTTAAATATAAAGAATATTCCTTTGGCTTTCGCTTGATGCCAAAAATGTATCTTTAACATAATGCATAAACAATATTAATTTGATTTTAATTGCACTGTCAGAGAAATTACGATACGATGTAAATCAGTTCAATGATATGATTAAAACAAGAAATATGACTTTGTATAAGCTATTAAATTCTGCTAACCGATTGAATAAGTATGCACTTTAAGAGTTCGTAACGTAATAATATATGTAATTTTTTATTTTCTTGTCAATATCAAGCATGAAGAGGAGGATGGGGAAAATTAATTTTGATTACTGTGCATAAAATATGAAATGAACAAATTGCGACACACAATAACATTTGCAGAAAAGCTTTCAAACTATCTTTTTATTTGTATGCAACTCTTATTTTATTATGTATACCAAACGAAGATAAATGGGAGACATATTGTTTTTGTCTGGTAATTACATCATCTTCTTTTTTCTTTTCTTCTCCTTTAAGACTGATATTTTCAGCCAAATTTATTTGACACTGCAAATCGCATACTAATACACGTTTAGGATATGTAAGATAGCTTTATCTAGTGTTACATAACACTTTTCATTTTAGGAGGTTTATATTGGGTTTTTGGTAAAAGAGGCAAAAGAAGGTCGACATATTGTTGTGTGTTCTTCCGTGCAGCCATTACAAATCTTGTCCGGGATATAACTTTTTTTAGGTAGGCTTTTTGATATGTGGTATGTGGGTAGATTATGACATATCGATGTTTCGCATGCCATATGTGTTGATATTTAATTTAAAATTTGACCCCCAAGGTCACATCATTGGCTTTTGAGTGACTGCTTCGTGTCCGGGATATTTAACTTCGAAATTTGACCCCCCCCCCCCACCCAGGATAACATCAATACCTTTTTAGTCATTGCTTCGCGCCCGGTATAACTTTTAAAATAATTGTTTGACTTTTTGTTTGTTTGTATGAATGGTTTTTAATGCCTTTCAGCAATTTATCAGCTATATGATGTCTTTAATGGGAGTGGAAGCCTGAGTACCCAGCGAAGACCCCGACCTTCGCTGATATAGGCTGAGCTTTTCATATATGTCATGTGGGTAGATAATTACTAGACAATGGGTTTCCTATCATCGTTGTAGACCTTAGACTTTGAACTTTGACAAGTCGATTCGCATTTTGTTTTGATTGACAAATAAGTACCAGGGTTTTAAATCGTATACAATCCATTAGTATAAACAATAATATGAAATATCCAACCAGTACGATAAACGGAACACGAGAAACGTTTGACGAAATTGTTCAATACGTATAAGCTGCAAGCAGAAAGTAGAGGGTCGACAGTGAGATTTGTGCAGAACTTACTGCCTATTAGTACGAATCGCCAAATATCGAACCGTTCCAATTTCCAGAAGGGTTTAAATGTTAAACTAAAATCATGGTTATGCACATCGGCCAACAAGAAGTAGGGTTCTGTCGGATAACAGCCTATAACGTACTATTCGTTTGCACAAATCACCATATCAATCAGCAAACTATTTTGATTGAAGAAAACCCAAAAGAGTGACAAAATAAATGTCGACGTTCGTACTTTCTGCAAAACTGAATTTTTATGTCACCGTCTAAAGGCGAAGGTGGCCTTCGCATTTGGGGCGTTGACATAAAAATAAAGACAATATTATATGACATCGTTAAAGGCAGGGTGTTTTGATTTGTGTTTGTTTGATTGTTTATCATTATTTATTTTTCAATTATTAGAATTAACAATGAAAGAAAACGGGTAATTAAACCATAAATATAAATAATTGTAATAAAACAGTGTACATTTGTGTAAGCATTCTCTAACCAGTTTGGTAGATTCTTTTCTGTGTATCTTTAGGTGTCTACAGGGGTAATACGCGATGAAAATTGTGTATAATTCGGTCAATGACGGTAAATCTCGAGGTCTGTTTGAATGATATAATATTGTCCTTAGAAACTACATGTCTTACACGTTTTCCTTTTCTGTTTTTATGTAATGATTACTGTGGAATTCTCAAAATATTTGCAACCGATAATGTTAAAAATTATTAGACATAGGCAGTATTCGTGTTACAGTTATATATGATTTATTAATTCTTGAGATTTAACTCTCATTTGTACGCTAATTAACCTTAAATTTCTCGCTCTTCGTCTTTATTATAAATTGAAGCTGGACTAGTATATAGGTTCCTGATTGTGGGCAGCACATTTGATAATGTTTGCCTAAATTCATACCTTATAATTTGTAAAAAAAAGTTTGACATCAATATATTGACCTACCAAGTAGATGGATTCGTTATATACTATTTATTATCGACATAGTAAGAAATATTTGTACAAGTAGGAAATATTTGTACAAAATCTTGTTCGTTATGTGTTATGTGTTGATAGGTGAGAACTCATATATAGAGCGTTATCGACATATAACACTGATTTCCGCTTAAGCCCTGCTCTGGGATTGTCTAAATAAGAGCATTTACTCTATGTTTAATTCCTCACTGATTATGGTTTTAAGATGAATTACAAAGCTGCTCCGCTGCTTGTTACCTATTTCCATGTCTAGTGGCTTGTGTCAAGAATGTATACATAATAGTCCTATTGTATTAACAATTGTAGACTTTTTGTATAATATTCAATGATATACAGACATTAGTTGTAAAATGTTATTGAAATGCCCCATGTGGAAGTATAAATCTAATCACTTAAGAAATACGTGGCTGTTTTCAATCGTGTCAAGGAACTTTTATTCATCGTGTCATTATAAAAAGATGAGCTGATTATTTCCATATCATTTTTTCAGTAAATGCGTAAAGAAAAATGATTCAAACTCCTAATAAATTGCAATTGAAAGAATAATTTTGGGGTCAGAAAAAACGTTAGATATATATGTCCTTTTGAACAAAAACACTGAATACAGAAATATATTGTGCAGAAGCGTAAATTTTGCATTTATTTGTTCAAATTTGTGATGCCAGTACCTTTGGAACCTATTTTCAGATAACAAATGAAAAATATTAGTTGAAACGATTGAATATGTTAATGGACAAATATATGCCAAATATTTCTTTAATACAATATATTTGATACAGTGAGTTTTAAACGTAGCGATTTGGAAAAAGTCATCTTTATACGTATACGTATAGGTCTTAACTTGTTTATATCTTTTTTCATCGTGTCATACATCTTCTCACTAAAATGATATACGTCGGTTGATCGGTGTGGGTTCATTGTTTGTTACCTGTTTGAAAGCGTCTATTATTTCGTTGGGGGAATATAATATAATATATAAACGTTAAAAAGAATACTTCAAAGTCATTGCAGCCAACTAACAAAAAAGTGTATGACAGTTACAAATACGCAGTAAATGCTTGTAGGTTTTAAGGTATTGTCTTTTATTATAGATTTAAATAAGAACAACACATTAAAGAGGCCCACAACTAGTTTGACTAAAAATGTTGCTGTATAATAATACACACATTTTTTTCACACCCCCGTTTATGTATCGGTTATTACAGAAGACTGTAATAGGACTGATTTTATCTTCGGTTTCTGTACACTGTTCTGTAGTTATGTCGCTTTGTCTATAAACCAAGCATACATACACCAAATTTTTTTTGAATGTCCCGACATCGAACGACTTCATACATCTTGTCAAAATTTTAAACATACGTTGTAACTTAAATGATCGTCTGCTATCCAATGGTCAGTCATTAAAAATATCGGTCTCCTCTAACGTTAAATTTGATTGATCTATGCGTATTGTTCTTTCAATGAAATTAACCATTGGATTATTTAAAACAATCTAATTAAAGTCAACCTTGTCCCCTCTTCTTGTTACTTGTCGCTGCGTTGTAATGAGCGACCACTATCACAAAGCGCGGAGCAAGTGAAAGATTAAATTTAGGTAGATTGATTTAAAATTGTAAAAAAATCAACTAAAGTTTTTATAACCATAGAAAAGATTTTCTTTTGCAGTTTATTATTAAACAGACCAAATGCGTACAATAATACCGAAAACAACAGATTGTAATGTTATCATGTTGGTCTAAAGCAATATATATATTTCTTTTCTAAGGATGGGAAATTTTATAACGAATAGTCGTATCCTCGCTTTTTTGGCCAGGGTACGAATTTAGTCCCATTACTTGCAATGTAGCATAGTGGTAGTGAATCACTCCCGGCAAACTTGTATGTCCAAAAGTAGTTGCATAATATAATCAGCCATGGCCAATCTTGATATTTTTCGACAGTGTCACCATTTTTTATCGGTTTCGAGTTTGAGATCGATCATTATTGATATGTGATGAAATCACAAAATCAACATCGGATTATAACGTCAGTAGTATTCAGCCTAGAAAAATATAAGCTATAATTCATTTTATAATTTTTTTTCTTTTACATACGGTGTTTATTTTTATTTTTATTTTTTTTTATTTTTGGCATGATGAAATTTGAACTTGGGAACCTTCATTGTTTGGTGGAATAAAGACAACGTTAAGTGAAACGTGGTGACCGTCGCTAGTTATTCAAAATGGTATTGATCACATAAGCGCTTTCTGCTTCAGTGATGAACTTGCTGTTGCGAAGTCAGCTGTGACATATTACTATAATGGCAGAGGCAAGATTTTAACTAGTGGACTGTATGAAGTTACATGCCTGACCAATGTAAAATACTATCCTATCGATAAACACAATTGCACCATATTCGTCACGACAGCGTTCCTTTTAAAGGATGTAACACTTACGTCAAACGCCGAATGGTTTATAACATATGAAATGCTACAAAAAGCGTTTAAGAGGTGATAACTTCTGAACATGTCCAAGATAAAATTGATGCCCCAATCTATATTGAAAGACGATACGCGTTTCGCCTTTAAACGTTATAATACCGGTTTTGAGTCTGAGCTTTACTCATTGCTTAGTGTACACAATTCCGGTACAATCAGGAGAAAATGCCTCCTTGGCGTTTACTTTGTTTCTAATGATTATTATGAGTAAACAAACAAAGATATCAGTTGTACTGTATAAAATATGTAAAAATTTCTATGAAAGACAGCATTTTAAAAACATCAGAACAATAAGAGTGTGTATAATTCTGTACAACAAATTACAATATTTACCTATTTAAAAAGGATGATGCAGAATTATTGACAGACACGAAAGACACTGTAATATATGTAACTGTACGAAAATTGGTGAGGAATATCACTATATAATGGTGTGTGCATTTTTATCGGACCACAAAACCTTGCTCTACCTAGATATTATGTATATATGTATATGTACGACATATGACTATTAAATTCGGTGATATAATGTCAACCACAAAACAGTCGTTGTTAAGAAACATATTTTTTGTTGTTTCAGTGTTTTCTTAGTTGTATATATTATGAATGGGTTCTATGTGTTTTTAAATAATTGCTTGTGTTTTTTCTCTGTACCAATGTAATGTTAGCTTTATGAGAATATATATATATATATAGCAACGAGTATTTATCGAAAAAATATCTGCAACAGACAGTGAAATATTTTAAGAGAATTAAAAAAAATCCGTACAGTATTATACAATGCAAAATAAAAACTAAAATTACATTACACCGCACTACAATACACGTAGTTTTAAAAACTAAGAGATTGTTTGTAAGGTCTTCTTCGTCTAAAAGTTCAAGTTTTCTGTTTTCATTAAATATCTTTATACACTGGAAAAATGCCAACATTGATAATAATAAAATACAATTTTCAATATGGATATAAAGCAGACAAAAATCCTGTATAAATAAACGTTAAATGCTAAAATGTAAACAAATACTGAATAAAAAATTTGGGCAATTTAATTCTTGTTTAATATGTAAAATGTATGAAAATGTGAACACGAGCTGTTTATAGCACCGATTATATCTTGTATTGATTTACGATATATGAAAATGGTAATAAACAAATCGCATTTTTATAATTGATGTCTTACAATTGAACATTGTTACATACAGTTGTGTGAATTTCCGACAATATTGTTATGTGTGATTTTGTTTATCAAATGAAGTTCAAAGCAACTTTCCTTCAGCAATTTTGCAGCTATATGGTGTTGAGAAAAGACGTCTGGTGAAAGCCAAGCTTCTTTAGTAAGTTAAATTTTTACGCAATGAATTAAAATTCGTCCACTCGTGATTAAAAGATTGAAGTTGAGGTCAAACATAAATCTTTGTTTCTGTATATTAAAAATTATATCTAAATTTTTTATTGGTTTTTTTTAGCGTTTTTTCTTTCCGAACAGTCCGTTGCTGATTCTTGTAACCTACATTGACATGTACAAAATGTATATTGTACTTATAATTGATTGTTCTAATTGATCAGACAAACGTTCTACAAAAGAAAAAAATATTATTCACGGAGCACATTGTAACATTATGAAATTACAAGTGTATATTTGTTTTGAGTTCGTATTTTGCTAGAAATAATTAAGCATGTTTTATTATACGTTCTCTCAAGCCCGTTACTTTGAAAAATTTTTTCAACATTAGAGGAAACATTGAGCCTGTAATGCCTATTTGTTCACTGCAAATGACTTTATTGAATTAATACATCTACAGATTCGACATCTAAAGGAATCACACGTGTGTTGTTTTCCTCCCAAAAAGAGTTGACGGCAATGTCAATATGGTAGAGTGAAACTGAGCATAACCCATACACGAGGGTCGGGGCTAACAAGTAACAAGTACAATTAAAACTTACGATTTGCAAATGTGGCATGCAAAAACAGTCCTTCGAATCGACAGTGTAAACCTTTTTCTTATGAACTCCTATTATAACTTCTTTGACTCCTATTACGGTTGACACCGTGGACAACAGTCTAACTCTGTATTTTTTGCCCACCACACATGGAGATCCATTGATATCGACTTCGCTATTGTTTTCTTTTACAATGGCGGATGTCTTTTGAAAATTATATCTATGGTCACCAGAGAGGTTACTTCTTCTGTCTTTCTGTTCTACGTTTTTTTCCGCAAGTTCTTCTTTCTTATTTTTCAACAGTCCAAGTCGTCTCAAAGATGCCTCGAAATCCAGATCACAACCATTATGTACTCTCAGCAGACGATCAAACTCTTCCATGTATCTAGTGTATGCATGACTTTCATGTAGGGGAGCATCATTTGTTTTGTTTAACGGTCCAGCATTTATTTCTGCTGTTTTCCTGTGCTTAGATGGTAAAAGTCCAAGTTGCCCCAAAGATGCTTCGAATTCAGCATCAGAACTATGAATGTGTATATTCAGCAGATTATTAAACTCGTCCATGTATTTCGTGTAAGCACTGCTCTGTACAAAAAATGCATTTTCCTTTTGAGTGTCTATGCATGTTTTCTCCGGTTTCCCATCTTCTATGCTATCTGCCATTTCATTATAATTCGTCTGCATCCTGACATCGGCTGGTTACTTTGATATTTCTTTACGTAAAGGCTAGATATGAAACTTCTTTGAGATTTAATCAAGTTAGTGACGATGGATAGGTACGCTCGAGTATACGGCAATATAAAGCCCGCTATGTTGCCGTAACCAATGGATGACGTTATGTACATTATGACGTCACAAAGAATGACTAGGACCATCCTCGGCTGTTTTCGGCTTTAGTCATACTCACTTTCTGGACCCTTGACGAAAATGGTCGCTTTGCCATTGCAATGTACATTTTTTATTCTCAACACTTTTTAAAATAATGTTTCTGCTTGGTAGTTCTCAAAGTAATAATGAGTGTAATAATACGGTAATAACGCAAAATAGATAATATAGAAATTGATATTGTCAGTAGTCAGCAATCGTCCGAATGAATGAGGTAGTCATATCATTTTCTATAGGTCACGTGTCTGTGAACACTGAGGTTGCGGGATCGGGCCTTGCTGCTTCATTCCAACCTTAGTTGACGAGAGTTACTAGTTTTCCTGCACAAGGTCGGGGTGTTCTGTGTGCCATGATATAGCGAAACAAATGCTATGAGTGGCATTAAGCCCTTTCAAACAAACAAATAAAAACATAAATTTAAGATCAAATGTAATTAAATACACGATTTTCCAGTAAATTCTTGAAACAATCACAATCTTCATATAGCAGCATTTCGTGAACATTTGTCTTTGTCATCTGGTTAAATATTTGAATCTAAAAATCGCCTTCAGAAAATACCAGGATAAAGTAGATTCAGTAATTTTGTAAATATCAATCAATAAATCAATCAATAAATCAATCAATCGATTATTTTACTGTATCCTTTAGAGCTGTACTATTTAGTGCCAATAAACAATATAAGTGAAGGCATTACAATCAACGGCGGATCTGAGAGGGGTGGCCTTACCCTGCTCGCGGTCTCACTAAAGGTCGAACAAAAATTGCCAACGATTACCAGAACTGAATTTGAATAAAATGTTCTTTCGTTTAATTATATTGTATTTGAAATCTTACAATTGTATATAAGTGTAACATATCATTATACAATGTATAACACAAAAGGATTTGGAAACAAGCTGAAACAGCTTATATTAGTCTATCTCCTAGGTAAATATATATCACACAAAGTAAAAGCTCATTACAGTTGTTTGCATGCTTGTGAATTCAACATACATGAGTTATAAAAATCACAAAGTATTATATACTTGCTTTACTAAAAAACGACACTTTAATTTTCGAAGATATTGATAGGGCAAATGTTTATATCGCAAACCGTGCATGACGACCCTTAGAGTTGAACTTCTGAAACTTGTAACTACTAAGCCACAATTTAAGTAATATTTGAGTAATAGTTGCAGATGTGTGAAAAATTCCAAATCCCGCTAAAGCCACAGGTCCTGACCTTATTAGCCCACGTCTTTTAATGGAGGCAGCGGCCCATAAGTATACTGTCCAAGTACTTAGAAAGATGTGTTTACAAACTTGTGCATAATTATTTAATAGAATATAAAATTCTTACTCCTAACCAGCATGACCAGTCAGGGTTTACTAAAGGAGACTCGTCGATTCAATATTTTCAGATTCAATATTTTATTAAAGTCTTACCACTTGTACATACAGAAAATTCACATACAATAACCAATTATAGTTACATGTAGACATATAAAACACATTTAGTTAAAATACAATTGCCATTCTATCCTGAATTATGAGAGACTATTACATGTATATACAATTTTAAAATATGACTAATATTACCAATCTACAGATAAAAAAAAAAAATAAAAGGAAGCGTAACTTTAAAAGTAAATATTACTAGTTAAGAGAAAAGAAATATATTTCTTCTACTTAAAATGTTACAGCAGGTTTTGGCCATATTATAAAAACAGTCATCTGCTTTAAAAAGATATATAAACTTTTGGTCATCTGACAAACTTGAAAATTCCCCAATATAATTATTAATTTCCTGAAATAACTTTAATCTTAAATCTGCATATAGCGGACAATACAATAGTACGTGTTTCTCATCTTCAATAGAAGAACTATTACAATAAAAACATTTTCTCTCCTCAATGTTTTTACCCTCATAACGACCAGTTTCAATTCTAAGCGGTAATCGATAAACCAACTTGGTAACAGTTTAAATGATTTCTGGATGGTCCTAGACAGTGGTAAAGAAATAAGAGTGGTATTCTGTGATATTATCAATCCCTTTGATAGAGTTTGGCACAAATACTTGCTTTTTAAATTGCAAAATTATGGAATTTCAGGCAACTTACTAAACTGGTTCAAAAACTACTTAAGTGCTAGATATCATCTGCTTGTGTCAAATGGCAGTTGCTCTGCAAGGAAGCCAATTTAGGCACGGGTTCCCCAAGGTTCTATATTAGACCCCATCTTGTTTATTTTATTTGAATGACATAGTCACTGAGATCCAGATTTTCAAAGACATCGATGCAGTCAACGAGATTACCAGTATTCAACTTCAGGTCAGCGGAAACTAAAGACCCAGACCCAAGAAGTACCGAACCATCGACAGCTACATCAGCAAGAACATGTATGATGTCAATCATTGTGTGTGTATATATGTTTGTTTCTGGAAAAGACAGTACTAAGTTGTGAAACTTGTGTCTGATCCAATTGTTTTTCAACAATAAAATATGTTTAAAGTAAGAACGCCATGGACTATGTAGATAAAAAAAAATTAAGACTACTTGTGGTGAATTATTTGTACCGTGTTTATAATTTTAATGTGAAATGTAGTGTTCCTTATTATTACATGTTTGTTATATTTTGCTATAAATGAATTTATTTACAACGATAAAATAAAATAATTTTTCAAAAAATTCAACGGAAATTGACGACTCTCTTTTCTCTTTGAAAACATACAAACATCTATTTATTTTTACAGTATGTTTATACCAAATAGTTCTTAAAATCTGTTATAAAATTTATAATTTTGTTAAGTATTAATTGACTGAAGACAGAATTGTTAAATTAACTATGCAAATATACAAATACTATCACTCAATATAATTCATTACCACAGTACAATATTACACAATTTTACGTTACATTTAATTAATTACCTGGGGCCTTTAATCCTCCCTAATGCCTACAATGTTCTACGATCCGTCAAAATGTTGGCATTCCGGCACACAGCCGCGGAAAACCCCGAAAAATTGTGTGATGCTTCTTGAGAAGGCGTCATTTGTAAATTACTGGATTCTAACTGCGGAATGTTTGTTGCAGCATGCAAATTAGCACGATTTGACTAAAATTAGGTCATATTATCCATATACGGAAAAGTTATTCACATAGCATTTTCCACGTGCTGGTTTGAATTTTGTATAAATAGTTTTCGAAGTTCGAATTTTTTATTTGCAACATAACGAGTAATGGGACTAAATACTGCCGTTAATCCGACAAATCACTAAACTAACATAAGATTATAACGGCAGTAAAATTCGGCATGTCAAAATGTTTGTCCTTTTGGTCCATCTTTCTCGAATTTATTGTTTATTAACTAGTTCTCGTCCTGAAATACTGCTCGCTGCATGTAAAGCAAACATCCAATAAATAAAAATAAAGCGTTTTCACAAGGTGAAGTGTGTTGGTATCCAGAGTAAACGTACTAAAAACTACTGCGATTGCAAGTTCGAGTCCGACCTTGCAATTGGTGCTCAACTCCAACCTTTATTGACAAGGATTTGTCGTTTTTTAGCAGAACTTTAATTTGGCTTTCACTGGGTACTCCGGCTTCCTCCAGCAACAAAACAACTGACGCCATAATATAGCTGATGTTTCTTAGAGTTCTTTTTTCATTAGTCAAAATCATCAAAATTGTAGCCAATCCTCACTCTATACCCTGAAGTAGAAAACACGGAAGAGATTAAAGCTATGTTAATCAGATAAAACCAATACGGATTTATACACCATACTCTCAAATACAACAAGCCACTCTAAATATGCATATTGAATCAATTTATTTAATTATATTTATTTCCCCTAAATTCAAACATTACAACATAAAAAAGCAATATTTAGAAATTTTCATAAGGGAAAGTCTCTTACAATCATACATGTAATCTTCTGTACCCAGACTGAGAAGGCCATTCCATACTATTACTCGATCTACAGAGCTGTTCAGCCCATTCCCATGTAGTGGACGGAAGAGTCCTACTCGTTTGGAGTTTTTAGATAATAATTCAGAAAGCCTTGATGCGCACCTGTCTATGGTCGTCGGAATATGGATGGGGCGGGTGCGTTGGGTACAACCCACCCCCCCCCCCCCTCAAATAAAAAGATATTGTGATGTTGCAGAGAATCCAAATATTTTTGTAATTCATATTTACACATAAAAATGCATTTAAGCACACATAATCAGTAAAAAACCGCCATAAATAGATGAAATATCGCTAACTGCACCTTAAATAACAATAAAGTATTTTAAAAATCCATATTGTCTTGATTTCTGAGCTATTTTTACAATTTCTTGTCGCATATTCTGAGGATGCACCGTCAAAGAGAGAAAACAGATTAGTTCATTCAAAAGACAAATGTTTTAATAAATAACAATAATAAAAGAACGAAATCCAGCTGAAAATTTGTTAATTTGTTATTTTTTTCTAATTTTTTCACCCCTCTTTGGGGATATCATCTGTGCATGCGCCGATCACTGCAACAGGTTGAAAATTGAATTTTTATAAATAATAAAAATTTATCTAAATAATATATTTATATTTAATGGTTATGAGTTATGGCTCAAAATAACCCTTATTGTATTCATGGTTTCAAAATTGTCAATCATCACTACTTTATTTTTGAATATCAACCTCATAAAACTTCCAAAAGTGCTTGAAATGTTCCGTTTTGTCATAATATTTCTTATATTTGGTAGGGTACCCTTCCTAGACCCTACACCGCACCACCCGTTGCCAATAACTGCAGACGGCCATGATAATTAGATAAAAATGGTTTCTATCTTTAGATTTCAAAACTATGAGGAAATTGAGATTTTATTTATTTTTCTTAAAATTAGATTCTAATATGAGGTCCTGCTTTAGCTATGTGGACAAAGCCGTGTCAAAATTCCAATAAGTTTAGTTCGCACATGCGTAAACTGCGTGTTTTGTGTGTAAAAACTGACTTTTGTTATGTGTTATCCATAATTATCGTTATCTTTAATAAATTAGTTATTTTTAGTCTGAATTCTGAGATTTATATGATTTAAACTACTCCCGATGCATTATTTTTTTTAACAATTAGAACTACATTCGAATTAATGTGACGTCACAATTAGAATTCCGACGTCATATTACGCTGAACTGAAAATTTCAAACTGGAACAATGCAATTTCGTTAAGATTTCTCAATATTTTTGTTTAAAAGGTACGTACATTCAATAAAATGACGAGAATATATGTTTATGTCAATTTTATTTGCTTTAACATACTGTTTTGGGATATATCGTATTAGTTTCAAAACAGCAATATTACCACTGAAAGCGTCCTCTCAGAACCGCTTCGAAATTTTAAAACGTTTGTTAGACATATTAGAATCGAAAATAGATTATTGCGAGCTATCGCTCGGTATAAAATATTGTCAAATATAAGGTCTGACCATGTTCTAATTCCCATAAAGCCCGCTCGCAATAATCTATTTCTTAAACAATAGTTTTTCATATAAATTGTTAGGGCGCATATCGAGTTGATAACGTTTTATTAAGTTTTTTTATTTAAATAGCCAGCGATAGCTCGCTTAATGGTAGAAGTATCCGATGACTATAAGAATAAAGAGTTGTAAAAAATTCTTGCAACCGGAAGTTTTCAAGTTAATCTCCAATTTCTACGCAACATTGCAAAAATCTCCGGTGTAGGAGAAAGGTGTGCAACAAAACTGCTTCTAGTTATCAATAATTTAACTTTCGTTAACGAAAATATTTGACCACAACTTCAAATGTTTTTCCTTTAATAATGTATTTTTTCTGTTTGGAGGATATTTTCTTTTCTCCATTTTGATTCGATTCTCGTAAGTTATCGCAACTACATGTACGTAAATTAAATGCAAAACTCGACCCGAGAAGACAATACAGACGAAATATGTTTTTTATATATTATATTTATAAAACGTTTATTTTTTTAAACAACGTATTTTAATTTTGATGTTATGCAAAAAACGCGCAACGATAGTTGACGTGAATGATTTTTCGTCTGTTTCTGACCGGCGATACTTGACGTGAACTGATATTTGCTGCCATGACTTGTGATCGTCTGCCGTTTAAGTTCGTCTGCTGATCCTGGTTCATAAAAACAAACACAATCTTGTAAATTGGTAAGTGTTAATTTTTTACTTTATGATTGCACAATTTGTACATGTTTCCAACTGCTCGTCTCTGGGTAATGGGAAAATAACGCTTTGCGCGTCTCTATCCCGATGTTCCTTAACATTTAACTGCATTTAAACAGCTACAATAAAAAAGTGATAATCTACTTAAAATTAAATCTTTCACTTGCTCCCCGCTTTCTATTATTTTTCGCTGCGTTAGCGACCAGTATTAACAAAAAGGGTAGCAAGTGAAAGATTTAATTTTAATTAGATTGATAAAGTGAATTATAAGTCTTACCAGTCTACTATTGTTAGCAAGTAGTTCCTGCGATTTAGCTTATATCATGCAGACAACCAATACTTTTACTTTAAGTACCCCTGATCTGTTTACACAAGTAAAGAGGCTGGCACTACTGTGCTGTACCAAGATAATTTTCACACATTATTGTGTTCTAATTGTATTTTAATATAATTAAAACGAAAAATTGTGTTCTTTTAAGAAATTGCTCTTGTTCAGCTTGTACATTTTATTAATAATGTTGTGATTTTATTGTTATGTCTTAACTGTATAAGCAAGACACACAATTATCAAGGGGCCTCGGTGGCCGAGTGGTCAAGGTAGTTCGTCTACTATTGATCACGTGGTCTGTCAACACTGAGATTGCGGGTTCGATTTACACTGCAGGCAGGGTGTACTCGACTCCAATCTTAATTGACAAGGATTGCCAGTTTTCGTACAGCAGGTCGGGGGTTTTCTCCGGCTTCCTCCCCCAATAAAAACTGGACGCCATGATATAGCTGAAAAATTGCTGAAAGTGGCGTTAAACACCATCAAACAAACAGAATTATCAATTCTGGAATTATAGTCACTTGCTTGCAGAACCTATGCATATATAAAGTTGGGAATACAAATACTGAAACTGATTGTTGGACTGGTCAATTGGCCACAGTTTGGTGTCAGCAAAATAGATGAGACAATGGACAAAGTGTCAAATTGGCCCTTTTAAAGGCCACCACAGCTATTCAAAAAGAATCTAAATTGTTGCACACAATTAGTATAAAATTTTAGTTTTGTTTTAACAACTTCATAAAATTGCTATCAAATTAAACAATACCATTCTAAAATTTTGTCAAAAATGTCTCAAAAAATACATTACACTTCTGTAATCAAAGCAACTAAATAAGTTCGCACTGAAAGACAAAAATCAATGAAATGAATTAGAAGCCAGTGACAAAGCTTTATTTTGAGGTTTCTAATTTTATTAGGGCCAATGGGTATTATCAGTCTGTCTGTCCGTCCGTCCGAAACTAATCGTGTCCGAGCTTTAACTTTTTTATCTTTCGAGGTCTACAGGCTTTTGATATTTGGTTTGTGGTTAGATAATATCAAGGTGATGTGTCGCATACCATGGTTGATGACCTTTCACCTTGACATCAAGGTCAGCTGGACCCACATAGATGGATTCCATCTCTGACACAGTGATATCTAGTTTTTACTGTTCTAAACCTAATGCAATATACAGGGATAGTTTAACCAGGCTCACAGTTAATGACTGATCATTAATCAGCTGTCGTTACTATGTTATGCTTAAAAAACATTAATCTGGAAGAAACTTTACAGGACAATTTTTCCTTGCAGAAAGTTACCAGATCACAGGGATATTTATCAGTTGTGGTCCAACAGTACAGTGCTAATTTTATCAACTTAATCTAAATTGTTTTAATTTTGCTGTTTAAAATGCCTCACAAATGCAAAGTGTGATTTTTTTGTGTCTTTCTTTGGATAGTAAGTCCATGGGTGAAAAATAAGTTTTTCACCAAGACGTTTTAATAAGTTCCTGCTGTTTTTTAAAGCGAGGATTATATTTTAAAGCTTGATTTTTTTATTCATGATCTACACACACGGGTCTACTCTGAAGATATCGTCATTGATGTTACGCTGTAAATTTGGAAATATGGAAGAAAATTTAATGATTTATTTTGTAGGCACATATCTTTACATGATTATGACAGCTGGTTATGGTTAAATTAATAAAATCTTTTCTAAAACATAGTTATATGTATTTGAACAAAACATATCACACTTGTATTGACACGGCATGAAATCACTGTCTCTGACTTATCTTTGAATCAAACAATGAACCCGGTATCTTAGTTTGTTTGAATGGCATTTAACGCCGCTTCCATCAATTTTTCAAATATTTCGTACAGTTTTTATTGGAGGAGGATGCTGGAGTACCTGACCTTTTGCAAGAAAATTTTCAATCATTGTCAACTAAAATAGCAGTTAAGCACTGCTTCATTAATGTCTAATCTTCAATCTCCGTGTTCCAGAAAATGTACATGTGTGACATTAGTAGCATCCTCATTAGTGACAGGAATCTCTTACTTGCTACTCCCTTTATGGCATTAATGAAATAAAATGATCTATAGTATAATTGGATACAATTACAAGGATGGTTGGATTGTTTGTTTGAATGTTTATCGCCACTCCCCAATATTTCAGCTATATCATGGCATCCAGTTAAAATTGGAGGAGGAAGCTGTAGTACCTAGAAGAAAACCGGATATTTGATAGGAAAACTAGCAATCAATGTCATATAAGATAAATATAACAGTTAAGTGCACCCTGTCAACAGTGAGACTTGAACCCACAACATGTGATAAATAGTACACCAACTATTTTAACCACTTGGCCACTGAGGCCTCCAGGAAAGGCTGGAGTTGTTTTATTATGCAAAAGATGTTTTGGAAGAAAAAATGGCTTTTTATCCCCATGCGACAAGGGGAGGGGGGCATAATAATTTATCCTTGTTTTAAAATATTTTAACACTTTACCTGAGCTCGTTTTCTCCTGTTTTAGATAAACATTGGATGAACACATAAGTTAATAATTTGATATATTTTTATCTCGTGGCCACAAAAATGGGGGAGGGGGTGCACATAACGTAAAACTTGCAGATGAATTATTTAACAATCATGCAACAAAAAAGGTAAAAACATATTATACCATAGAAAACTTCAAAACAGGGACAGTCTATATACTATGACTAAGAAGTATATAGTGTCACTGCCTAGAATCAATATTAAAGGTATATCGCTCGCCTGGTAGGTCACACCTATTTACATATTATTTAAAAATAGCTTCGATTTGTATATGACTGGTCCATTATTTTATACTAAATCAATAATGTAACAAACCTTTCCATTGGATAATTTGCAGTCTGTATTTTCAGCTACAGTTAATGTGTTTAAGAATAAAAGACTCAGCAGGGCTGTATCAGCAAACGGGCTGTATCCAATCTACTGTTACAGCCCTGGCTGTAACGGTGATACAGCCCGATCAAAACAGATGATTGGAATTTCCAATTTTCATGTGCCAGAAATAAATGTAAATAGATTGCTTATTACTAACCAATATGTAAAACCTGTAAGATATCAACAGAACATATTATTTAACACACATTTACAGGTAGAGAAAGTTCATTTTGTCTTGTATACTATTGAACTTGTTTGTTTTCTAATGTTTTCAATGAAATAAAAGTAATAGTAACTTGTGTGTATGGCCGTATCAGAACTACGGACTTCTGAAGGACCCGATACGGACCGTTTATCTTGTTACAACCCTCGCCTTTGGCTTGGCTCGTGCTCTAACAAGATAAACGTCCGTATCGGGTCCTTCGCCTTTGGCTCGGGCTGTAACAAGATAAACGTCCGTATCGGGTCCTTCGCCTTTGGCTCGGGCTGTAACAAGATAAACGTCCGTATCGGGTCCTTCGCCTTTGGCTCGGGCTGTAACAAGATAAACGTCCGTATCGGGTCCTTCGCCTTTGGCTCGGGCTGTAACAAGATAAATGTCCGTATCGGGTCCTTCGCCTTTGGCTCGGGCTGTAACAAGATAAACGTCCGTATCGGGTCCTTCGCCTTTGGCTCGGGCTGTAACAAGATAAACGTCCGTATCGGGTCCTTCGCCTTTGGCTCGGGCTGTAACAAGATAAATTTCCGTATCGGGTCCTTCATCAGTCCGTAATTCTGGATACGGCCATACACACAAGTTACTATCACATAATTTTCTTAATTGGTTAAAAAGACGATTCTATTTTTATTGGACGATACTATTAGACAGTATATGGTCAAAAGGGAGATTCCATTACATGCAGGCTTACAATTATAACAGGGTACTCTGAAAGAACCTTCAGTGACCAACGACATGTATATAACCCTTACCTTCCATTACAACGAAGGAATTACCTGTTTCTTAATAACATATATTTGACATGTGACATGGTCAATCAATCTAGCCCATATTCTCTTTCAATGTAAAAATTATATTGTAATGGATATAAGAGCAAAATATATTCCAAATTATTATACAAGTAATAAAAATTACGAAAAAATGAAAGGTCTCCTAACACTTTGTAATGTCAAGGTATTAAAAAACCTGTCATTATTTATCAAAAAAATTTCTGTATTATTGTTATGATTTTGTCGGTTTACTCCTCGAATGCCAACATTCTTTGATGTACCGAAAATTTACCTGTAAAATTTTGGTTTACTCCTCGAATGCCAACATTCTTTGATGTACCGAAAATTTACCTGTAAAATTTTGTTGGCATTCGAGGAATAAGGTCAAATTGTTGTAAAAACAAATGTGCATTATTATACAAACAATCTTCTAAATTAAGTTTACAGGTAAATATTTATCTATACCACTTTGCTCATACTCATTCTGTTGTTTGAATATAAGTTGTATTTATATGATTTGACCTCATGTAACACATGTAATACTGTGTCTGAGTGTATCAATAAAAACTTGAAGTATAGACTGCCTTTGATCAATTAAACTAAACTAACGCGATTTTCTTAATTGTTCTTGTTTCATGAATATTTATTTAAATATGATTCTTTACTTTTCAAGATTGTATTATGCTACATATGTATAATTCAGGACAATAATTTTTTCATATTAATTGGAAAGGCACTTAGAGATTATTTATATGAGTCGGAACTCAAGCGGAATATAAGTGGTCATGCGGAAAATTTCATTTTATAAGTTTTTATTAGCTCACCTGACCCGAAGGGTCAGGTGAGCTATTGCCATCACTTGGCGTCCGTCGTCGTCCGTCGTCGTCGTCGTCGTCGTTAACTTTTCTTCACAAATCTTCTCCTCCAAAACCACTGAAGGGATTGCTTTGAAACTTTGCATACATCATCAGTAAAATGCCCTCTACCAAGTTTGCCCAAATCATTGCCTCAGACGGACCAACATGGCCGCAAAGGCTAAAAATAGAACAGAGGGGTCAAAATACAGTTTTTTGCTTATAGTTCAAAAAGTATAACAGATACAGGAAAACTGAACAGACCTTCCTTCTTCAGCATCTAAAGCTGTACAAAACACTTAATTGGGTCAAAGTTGTATGATGACTCCTTGTAGGAGTTATTGCCCTTTAATTGTCAAAATTGATGATTTTTGCCATTTTTGCCTCAAAATCTTGAAAATTATTAGAACTAGAGAAAAAGTTAGCATTCCTTAATTGTTCTGCTCTATGAGGGTTACAAAAATGACTTAAGGGTCAAGATTGTCTGATTAACCGTTTAAGAGTTATTCCCCTTGAACTGTTTTTTTTAATCGGTTTTAATTTATTTTTTAAAATCTTCTCCTCTGAAACAACTGAAAGTACTGCTTTGAAACTTTGTACACATCATCTGTCAAATGTCCTCAACCAAGTTTGCATCAACCATGACTGCAGATAAACCAACATGGCCACCATGGCTAAAAATAGGATTAGGGGGGACGGTAAAATACAGTTTTTGGCTTATATTTAAAAAAGTGTAACAGATACAGGAAAACCGAACAGACATCCCTTCATCTGCATCAAAAGCTCTAAGAAACACTCCATTGGGTTGAAGTTGTATGATGACTCCTTATAGGAGTTATTGCCCTTTAATTGTCAAAATTGATGATTTTTGCCATTTTTGCCTCAAAATCTTGAAAATTATTAGAACTAGAGAAAAAGTTAGCATTGCTTAATTGTTCTGCTCTATGAGGGCTACAAAAGTGACTTAAGGGTCAAGATTGTCTGATTAACCGTTTAAGAGTTATTCCTCTTGAACTGTTTTTTTAATATGTTTTAATTTATTTTTTAAAATCTTCTCCTCGGAAACAACTGAAAGTACTGCTTTGAAACTTTGTACACATCATCTGTCAAATGTCCTCAACCAAGTTTGCATCAACCATGACTGCAGATTAACCAACATGGCCACCATGGCTAAAAATAGGATGGGGGGGGGACAGTAAAATACAGTTTTTGGCTTATATTTAAAAAAGTGTAACAGATACAGGAAAACCGAACAGACATCCCTTCATCTGCATCAAAAGCTCTAAGAAACACTCCATTGGGTTGAAGTTGTATGATGACTCCTTATAGGAGTTATTGCCCTTTAATTGTCAAAATTGATGATTTTTGCCATTTTTGCCTCAAAATCTTGAAAATTATTAGAACTAGAGAAAAAGTTAGCATTGCTTAATTGTTCTGCTCTATGAGGGCTACAAAAATGACTTAAGGGTCAAGATTGTCTGATTAACCGTTTAAGAGTTATTCCCCTTGAACTGTTTTTTTTAATATGTTTTAATTTATTTTTTAAAATCTTCTCCTCTGAAACAACTGAAAGTACTGCTTTGAAACTTTGTACACATCATCTGTCAAATGTCCTCAACCAAGTTTGCATCAACCATGACTGCAGATTAACCAACATGGCCACCATGGCTAAAAATAGGATGGGGGGACAGTAAAATACAGTTTTTGGCTTATATTTAAAAAAGTGTAACAGATACAGGAAAACCGAACAGACATCCCTTCATCTGCATCAAAAGCTCTAAGAAACACTCCATTGTGTTGAAGTTGTATGATGACTCCTTATAGGAGTTATTGCCCTTTAATTGTCAAAATTGATGATTTTTGCCATTTTTGCCTCAAAATCTTGAAAATTATTAGAACTAGAGAAAAAGTTAGCATTGCTTAATTGTTCTGCTCTATGAGGGCTACAAAAATGACTAAAGGGTCAAGATTGTTTGATTAACCGTTTAAGAGTTATTTCCCTTGAACTGTTTTTTTTAATCGGTTTTAATTTATTTTTTAAAATCTTCTCCTCTGAAACAACTGAAAGTACTGCTTTGAAACTTTGTACACATCATCTGTCAAATGTCCTCAACCAAGTTTGCACCAACCATGACTGCAGATTAACCAACATGGCCACCATGGCTAAAAATAGGATTGGGGGGGGACGGTAAAATACAGTTTTTGGCTTATATTTAAAAAAGTGTAACAGATACAGGAAAACCGAAGAGACATGCCTTCATCTGCATCAAAAGTTCTAAGAAACACTCCATTGGGTTGAAGTTGTATGATGACTCCTTATAGGAGTTATTGCCCTTTAATTGTCAAAATTGATGATTTTTGCCATTTTTGCCTCAAAATCTTGAAAATTATTAGAACTAGAGAAAAAGTTAGCATTGCTTAATTATTCTGCTCTATGAGGGCTATAAAAATGACTTAAGGGTCAAGATTGTCTGATGGACCGTTTAGGAATTATCTCCTTGAACATTTTTTTAATCAATTTTACTTGATTTTAAAAAATCTTCTCCTCTTAAACCAATGAAAGGACTGCTTTGAAAAAATGCACACATCATCTTTAGGATGTCCTCTACCAAAATTGTGCAAATCATGACACCTGACTACCTACATAGCTACGTTGGATTAAAATAGAAAAAATGAAAAAAGGGGGGGTCGAGAGAGTTTTCGACTGATAGTTAAAAAAGTATAACAGGTACAGCAAATTTGAAGTGAACCTCCCTTCTCCCTCGAACCATCAAAAGATCCTCCTTATAGGAGTTATTTCCCTTAAAAGGTCAAAATTCATGATTTTTGCAGAAGTGTTGGGCAATTCCTTATAGCAAAGAAAAGCTGGATAAAAAAAGGGTTGTTTGGTTTCAGGTTCAGGTGAGCGATACAGGCTCCTGGGAGCCTCTAGTTTATTTTTAAATAGTATACAAGTGGTCCTCGGAAGATTCCGCCCCGTGCGGGATCCGGGTGGCTAAAAGAATAGACCGCAGTCGCGCTAGCTTGTCGTAAAAGGCGACTAAATAGCGCCCAGTACTCTGACCGGCGTGTCAGGTCGGTTTGCCTAAAGACCAACTGGGATGTGTGCCCCATGTGGTTGAATGGGGTACCCCTGGCAAGCTGGGGTTGTCAGGCCATAATACGGAAAACCTGACCGCAAACCATATTAGTGCACCGTGTTTGGAAAAATGCCACGTTCCTCGCACGTTAAAGAACGCTGCTGTAGTATTCGCTATGAGTAGGTATTTCGATCCCGCTACAGGAGGCTAAATTGCCCGACCCTATTCATCCTCCCATTTGCCAGTGGCAATCTAAAATCCGTTACCCCTATTTTTCATTGTGTCCCATCCCATTTTCATTCATCATCATTTCATGTTCATTTTATCATCCTTTTCATGTTCATCGCCTGAATATAGCTGAAATATTGCTGCTCGGGCGTTAAACACCATTAATCAATCAATCAATCAATCGGAAGATTCCATTTTATTCTTAATTGGTGAATAGGGCGATTCCATTTTTGCTGCACGATAATCATTATAACATTTGAGGTCAAATAGGAGATTCCATTACATGTATGCCGACAATTATAATTCAGTCCTAAACAATTCCTGTTGTGACAAACGTTGTGTACAACGTTTTTCTACCATATTACGAGGAAGGAATTGCCTGTCGCAAATTCCGTTCTCATGTTCTCGTCCTGAAAAAAAAACCCGATATATTTCCCACATGACGTGACACTTGGAATCGACAATCAAATCAATCAATTGTACTGTCGTCATTATATATACTTTATATAATTATTTTGTATTGGGAGAGGACTTCCTTGCTTCTTAAACCAAAGCGATTTGATTATGAATATTCTTTAAAATTGTAATTTTAATTTTTAATAATTTCACATACTTCAATCAATCAATCAATCAATCAATCAATCAATCAATCAATCAATCAATCAATCAATCAATTAATTAATCAATCAATTAATCAATCAATCAATTTGTTACACTTTATTTTATTAATTGTTAGTGTAATTAATTAAAATACAAGTATTTTATTCTATGATATTTGTTAAAAATTCGATCGTAATTTTTATTCATTTCATTTTCTAATAAAATGTATATTGAAATATACCCTTGGAATCGATATATTTACAATTATTATAATAAATAAAACAAATGTAGAATATTTCATTACTTCATCATATTTATAGTAACGCGTTGCAGTTCACTTGTATTTACAATGTGTGTGATATCATGGTCAGGAATAAATAATTTACTCTTATTAACTCGTATAACTGTTTCAACATTTAACCGAATAGAGTTGTATTCACTCACTTACTAAATATCAAATGGAGTGAATGTGAGCAACGACACCTGGTGGATCTAACGGTTACAATTATAATGAAATCATGACTAAAGTTGTATTCACTCAATAAAGTATATTCTCCCTATCAATGCGAGTTGTTGTTAGTAGTAACACATAACCTAACGCACAGTTATACTGAATTATACTTGCAACCGTGAAATCTTAACATTAATAATCAAAGCCGAAACGGGATCGCGTAGTGTCCGAGCGCTCGGTTATAAAAAAATGTTACGTTTTTATTTCCGAGTATCGAAATATTTTTAGCGAAATGTATTGGTTGAAAATAGCCAATCAATAGAAACTTATTCATAAAATAAAAAACCCTAATTAAATCTAGTGAAGAAGGGACAAGAAATTCCCAAAATTGATAATTTTTTTTAACTTTCCAACAGACCCTACACCGCACAAATCGTTGTCGAGAACTACGTCAGGCGGTCATGCTGTCCTCAGCGTGTAACCTATTTGAAGGACTCCGTGAACGATAAATATCACCTTTCAGGATTTAGATAAAAAAATAAGTTTATTCCAATCAGCCACTACAAAATTATTAACCAAACTAAATTCTACGTCACCAACCAAAACTCCATACTTTTTTCAGTATTACCCGGTGAACCACCACTTTCCATGAATACATTTATCGTTTATAACATGTTCTCGTCCTGATTATAGCTGAAATTACCAGCTGGACGTTAAGTAAACATACAAAACAAATCAAGTATGATCTATCATCCCAAGTAAGGATTTGAGACCTTGTTCGATCCAGTCATCCACCATCAGAATTGTTTACTTGGCAGGATGGTATGATTCTATCCTAAAATAAAGTTATAGTGATCCATAACACATTTTAGTGGATTTACTTTTTAACTCTTAATTTTTGACATTTTTACACTTCTGTAATAAACAAACAGACCATGTTAACTGCTAATATATCTTATTTAGCATGTTTAGTCAAAGCACTGTTAACTGTTTTACAGAATGTTTTTCTCTTTTGTCTGTTAATTCATTTTATTCCCCCACTTCCTTAAACGTGTTTAATGTCTTACAAAGAATCACAGTTGCTATGGAAATACGAGTGGGCACAAGTAAATTGCTTTTATTGTTATTTTAAATTTACTGTTATCTGTTTAAGGAAAAAACATTTTTCATAAACCCTATATGCACCCTCTCCACGTGACACTCTCCTGCTCAGGAGCCACGAAGTTATATATTCCCAAGTTATTAATAATTTTCATTATTTTTTTAATAAAAATATTAATTGGTTGTGAACACACTGAAGATTATTTTTCATTTAGTTTGATTAAATCGGTTAGTTACAGGAGTATCTAAAACAAGCTATATAACATGTATTTTAAAAACAACCAGTTAACTGGTTCCTTGTCGTAAACCAGTTACAAATTATTGCAGTGCAAATTTACAAATTATAGCAGTGAAAGAAATTTTATATTTTGCAGCGAATATAATATAATAACATATTTTTTCAAAAATAGGCACGGCGATTGTTTCAGTATTTTTCGTATTTTTAATTAAATTTGTAACAAGGAAGTAAACTTCAAAAACGAAAGTAGAAAAAATCCCACAAACACACAGGTAATATAAGCTGCAACAACTTCAATCACTTTCTTTCCGTTTCTTCTTGCCTGAATTGTGGTTTAAGAATGAGTTTTCCTTCATGCTTAATCTATAGTAAAGTTAACATATTTTGTTAATAGTTCACATTATGTACATGTACATGTATATACTAAAAATTGTTCATTACATGTTTAACATATCAATGAGAAACCAGTTCTGTAACATATCTGTTTCAACCTAACGACCTACGAATATCTTTTGATGTTCCCTCAATGTGTAAGTAAAATGGGTTTGGGGGGGGGGGGGGGGGTGGGCTATGGCTAGCTGGGCATGTGATTTAGGTACCGACTATTGGTCATGGCCTGTCAAAACCTCAGTTGTGAATTGTAGACTTCAGGTGTGGTCGTTTCAATTTTAATTGAGAAGGATTTGAGTTATTGTGAATCTCTTCACGTACTCCGGCTTCCACCCCCCCCCCCCACCCCCCAAAAGAAGAAAATAAGAAATATATGTCATAGTGCGTGCATTCATTTATTTTATCTATGTAAGAAATGCTAGAGTACAACAAAAATATTAAAGTTAACAAAAATCTGAATTCAAAACGTGCATATGTACCTTTTACAGGAACACTCCATACAATATGAGGATTTAGAAATATATAACATGGTACAATATCATGGGAACTAATACTTCGATTCCGGATTCAGAGGTAAATTCTACGCCAAATGTCGGTTCGCGTATACAGTATGATAACTTGAAACTTCCAAATAATAATTTAGTTCGGAAGAAATACTACCGAAAGCGAAACACGTCGACAAAACTAACATCTACACAAAAGGTTGCTACTGAGAGGAAGCCAAGAGAAAATGTAGATAATAAAGAAAGTCAAAACGAAAAAAAACTTGCACAAGATAAATATGAACAGACTAATACTCCCACACAGACTTCTGTAGAATTTCAAAGACAGTGTCCCATATGCTTCGAACTGGCGTATAAAAATCCTAAGCTATTACCTTGCTCTCACACGTTTTGTCTGCCATGTTTGATGGACCACGTCAAAAATAAGCACTCCGATGAGACGCTGGTGTGTCCCATATGCCGAGCAAAGGTATACATTCCAGTAGGAGGCGTAAAGGACTTTCAAGAAAACTATTTTGTAGTTGCCGAAAATTCATTACGATGCGACATATGCAGGGATAATATTGGCACAGTGTGTAAAGATTGCGAAAAACGTGTATGTGTTAATTGTCGTAAAGGTCATAAATGTAAAAAGGAATCTTCTAAACGTTTACCAGGGTTGTTTATCTTTGGCGACACCAGCGACAGTACTGACAACGATTCCGATTCATCTTCTGGTATCTCAGTTAGATCGGACGCCCCGGTTCCGTGGTCTTTTATGAGACCGGGAAGACCATGGACAAAAATATTACTTAAAGAAATAACCAAATTCACAATAGAGGAAGATAAAATATGTCTTACTCTCATTCCAGTTTCTAACAAAGAAGTGTGGATTCTAAACGGCGATTCGGAAAGTGTTTTCGTAGGCCTTTATGATATCCTAGGTACACTAAAGCAAAACATTCAATTACAAACATTATGTGTCGGCCTTGCCGTTGAAGAGTCCAAGTCTTTGCTGGTTACATTTACGGAAGAAACCGTTGTCCGACGTTTTACTGGAAGCGATTCGACTGTTATTATACAACCTAGTATATTTCACCCACTTGGTATTGCAGTATATCCGGACGGCAATATCGTTGTCGCAGGGTTCGACAAGAGCAATGTAGAAGAAGTCACGTTAGGCCGCATCAAATTATTTTCATACTCCGGTGATGAACTGTCAACTTTCACCACCGGGTATGATACAATTCCGTTGATGGTGTGTGTTTTAGGCAGTGATCTTATTGGTTTGACTTACCCAGAAAGCCATTTTGTCGATATCCGCCTAAAGGATGGAAACGTGGTAGGAACGTACAACGGCAACAACTGCGAAGAATTTTCGCCTGTGAATTTATGTGTAGGACGTTTATACAACAAACCAGTGATGTTTATCTCCGACAGTCACAGCGACACTATACATGTGATTTCATACGCAGCGGAATTCATTGGGCTCGCCCTCAAATCTAAGATTTGTGGTTCTTCAGATTTAGGCGAGCCTGGAGGTCTTTGTTTCGACTCAAGTGGAAAACTGTGGGTTTCACAAAGAGAAAATAATGTTATATCAGTGTATAATATCTGTAAATTTTCTAATGTAATGGAATGAGAAACATAATACTATTTGTTTACTTGCGTGAGGTGTCGGGATAGTTCCTAGGTTTAAGCAGCAGAATGTATTGCATTATTTTATTTTACCGCAACTTTCTGCAATTGTTAAATAAAGTTTCATTTTCATAGAGCCAGACGCAAGCTGCCTACCCATCTAGTCCAATTTCAGCAATGTTTAGTATATCGATATACCGCCAAATACACGGAAAATTGGTAAACATAATTATGTGATCGGGAACACAGTATCTTGTGTGTCTTCATCGGTATGTGGGCCTCTAGATAGTCTACTACTATTGGTCACAAACGTGTCAACACTGAAACTCGAGCACGACTTTGGTGTGGTCGTTTCTAATTTTAACTGACAAAAATTTCAAGTTTCCTGCCAAATATCAGCTGAATTCACCAGAAACTACCGCTTCTCCCTTCAAATCAGCTGTTGACAAGGATTGTCTGTTTTCCTACCGAAAGTCTGGTTTTTTTCCAGATACATTAGTTTCCTGCCCGAATAAAAACAGGAAGCTGCAATATTGCTGCAAATTTGCTGAAGTGGCGTTACACTCCATTCAAATAAACAAAACCAAAAAACACTGGACATAATGATATATCTGACAAATAGCCGAAAGTAGTGTAAAATCTAATTTGAACAAAAACAAGCCTCCATCTGTTTAGTACTAGATCAACAAACGAACCGGATTAGAGCCGATTAGCTATGCATTTCAAAGTCCCAACTGGCCACTTTTTAAATAATTTGTCTATGCATAGCAGAATTCTTATAAAAGAAACGTTTATCAATTTAACTTTTTTAAGCAGGCTAATGTCACGTTCTACGAGATTCCAATAACTGGGAAAAAAATCAAAATTGGGTACCTTTTGCTTTTTTCTTTGGATACATTTTGAAAATAAAAAAATTTAATTCGAGTAATACCTCTGTTAGAAAGATGTTCATTGCAGTTTGATAACAAGATGTTTACAACAGAAAATTACTGCTTTCGTAAATCAGCATAAACAGAAAAAAAACATACGACAATTAAGCAACATAAATTATGTTTGTCTATATAACTACCTTTTTCTTACATTTTTAAATATGTATTTCATGTCTTGAAAGCCAAACTTGTCTGGCTGTAGGCGGTGGGCCACAGATATTTGACCCATATAAGGGTGAAATATGTCCAGACATAAATTGCAGCGAACACATTGTACTTAGTTCGCGGCAAAGTTTTTTTTGTTTTCTAGGTATTTTTCACCCCAAATAGTATGGGGTCTAATTCCTTTGACCTTGCTAGTACAAATGTAAACATGTCTATCACAACAATATCTCCCGAAATATGTGCCAGGTTAGAAGGCATAATAACCGACCGAGAGGTATAGATTATAGAAGATTGGTAGGTAATACGAGTAACATAAATTTAAGAAATATTGTACTTTAACAACATTAGTGCAGTCCAAACATTGAACACAGTACTGTCCAGCTAGACTAATTACGTTAGCACAGCCCAATTATGTGATCATGACGCTGTTTATTTTTTCCTACAATATTTATGTATAATATAAACATCTTAAACTGGTTTTCATGAAGTGAAATAATGCAAAATAATATGATCACTGGTATCTAACTAAAGCTACATATATCTTTAATATACCTTACTTTTAAACTACTTGACAATTTCAGTTTTTATTTGATTTACTGGGCAGCACATTTAACTGCACGTGTTTAAATAAGTTCATTATACTGACTCGAGTTATAACTTCAACACGTACAATTTTCCCAAGGCATTATACCTTTTTCAAAACATTTCTCAGAATTAAGTGACTCGTGGTTATAATTTAAGCTTTCTATGAACTGGTTTCAGGGAAGTAAGTTCGAATTGACAAATCATTAGTTTTAGAGTTAATGCTGCGTATCGGTTGACGATGGGAACAGAGATGTACAAGAATTACCTGTAAGAATTTCATCTACGTTAGACATTGACGAAATTTAAATAGAAGAAATCATTAATATATTCTATAGTTTAACACTTGGTAACGCATCTGGGAATGATGGAATTAGTCATCAAAACAGTTGCTTTACCGCTTAGTATTATTTTAAACCATTCACTTAAAACATGAAAATTTCCTAATAGTTGGAAATAAGCTAATATATTGACCCTTTTCAGGAAAGATGATAAATCTGATGTTTCTAATTACCGCGCAATAGCACTATTCATCTGCGTGGGAAAGTTGTTTGAAAGAGTTATATTCAAAAATTTATATAACGACATTTCAGACCACACATTATTGTCACTCTCGACTGGCTTTCGTCAATTGATCGAACCTTATCAAAAATTTGTTTATCTTTAGAAAATGAGGAAATAACATGCGTAGTCTTTTGTGACCTTTCGGGTGTACAACAGGGTTCAGTATTAGGCTCCTTGCTTGTTTATAAAAGATATTGCAGATGAAATTAACTCTTTACATCTATAATGTCATATTCATCTGTAAGCGTTGTGGATACAGAAAGGAACTTTAATAGAGATCTAGACTTCTTTAACGAATGGGCTGAATGGGTTAGTAGATTGTAACCTCCACCAAAACGAAATGTATGTTTTTTTGTTCTTTTAGAATTCATGAACCACTGAACTGCACATTCAAGGGACAAATATTGCCTTAGTTGAAAACCATAAACATTTAGGAATAACCCTATCACAAAATTGTAAATAGTTAACTCATATTGATAATATCTGCAAAACTGCTTCTAAACTTTTAACCCCCCCCCCGTGCTCTGAACTTCCCACACTCACGGGGGGGGGGGGGGTAAACCCCCCCTATTCATATATTTTCTGATGTTTTAAATGGGACCCAATCATATATTGAATTATTAAATCAGATCTATTCATATATTTTATTACTGCACATCCCCATTGACAAAATAGTCCATTCACTACCAAAATGATCAAGAGATGTTATTGGAACATCTTTGTTATTTGTAAAATAACTGTGGTTTACATAGGCTTAACATGCTCAAGATGAGAATTGAGGCATGGATATTATTTAGATAATTTACAACTATACCCAATGATATATTTTTCAATGAAAAAAGCTACTTTTTCATATATTTTGGAGAGGTAAAAAGGTGACCCATTCGGGCCGCACATCCGTATTACCCTATATACCAAGTTACCCCCCCCCCCCCCCACGTGCCCACACTTGACTTTCCATCTGTACAATAAAGATACAATATGACAATATGACAATTCCATACTTATAACATTTCAGATTTGAATTCTGTGCTTGGGGCAGGATACGCCGACAACCTTCTAGCATGTCAGAAGGAGATTTAAATTATTAAATTTTAATGGATAAAGCGTCACTTACTCTAACTCTAAAAATAGATTTTAAATTTTAAACCTTGAACCCAATTATTATAAAAGGTAACATTAATATATTTTTAATCCTTGATTAATATAATTTATACAAATAACAACATTCAAAATAAATTGATTGAAATATATTTTAACATTATTAATTATTAAATCAAATATGTATCCTGTTTACTGACGCTTCACAACAGGAAGTAAGTTTTTGAAAAACAAATAGCTGAATTAGGTCATATTGTGTATTCGTATCAAAACTACCATGCCGGCAGTTCCAAAGGAAGCAAAGGACAGACATGCCAAGTTAACTACGGAACTTAGTAATTATATTGACGGTGCTATTAACCCTGTGCAGTTGAAGCAACTTAAAAACAGATTAAAGGCAAAACTTTCGCCCTTAGATATAGTAAATTCAAATGACATCATGGACCTTTTGGAAATTTTGGAGAAAAAAGGAATTGTCGCACCTGGTCAATATGGGGAGTTGAAGACCATTGTAAAGGAGTTCGACGAACGTATTGTTCAAGACATAATTGAGCCAGCCGAAGAAGACATATCTAAACTACTAAACAAAGCGAAAACACCAGAATCTAGCACAAGTTCTAATATTGGTAAAGTGTTCTTTTCTTTTCTTAAAATACAGTTCTCTCTTAAAACCACATGTATCCTTAGCTGGCTAAGCCTTAAGGGAAATGTTTTCATAGGTTAGTATTAGTTTATAATAACACTCGCGACTGTACTGGGAGTTATTTTACTGTCAATTTTTTTAAACTAAATTGCCTGTAAACTCATAAAGGACAAGCAAGTCAGTATTGTAAGTACATTGAAATACATTGGGAAATGGTGTTTAAATCCTTAACACAATTCTAAACAGATTTTCTGTGTTGAATTTGAACCGTGTTTAGGATAGGATCTAAACATGTTTAGATCCTGGAAGTGTTAAGAGTTTAAACATGTTTTGCATATGTAAGTGCTAAGAATTTGTACACGTGTTCAGATACATCTCTGCTCAAACAATTAAGCTTAAAAGCATTCATACATTTGAGAAACAAGCATGGTAAAATACACATAGCAGCTTAGTGATCCGTAACCTGGACATTTTTTTTCAATTTTAGTACTGAAAAAATAAATCCTCATATAAGTGGATGTCATTTCCATCTTTTGATACAACAGTGATTCAATATAAATCCAAAATAAAATATATGCGTGTTTCCTATTATCCTATCTACCCTTATTTTTGCGGACCTTGTCTACCCAAATTATTTTATTTTCATTTGAGCTCAAGCCCTGGTAAGTCTGCATTGCTTCGTCATTTAGCCAATGAAGACTATTTTTGAAAAAAAAATTTCTACCTACCTACAGTACCCTTTCTGTCATTTAATAGGAAAACACGTATATTTTATTTAAGGAATACATTGTATTTCAAATTTCTGAACAGGTTATACGATATCACATGGTTATGGTCTGTTTACGCCTAAAACACCGCGAAGCATTTTATGAATGGTGTAAATGACATATGGATTATCTCCAATATTAATTTATATTAAGTCAAGTAAAGTTTTGTTTGACGAGGAATTAGGTAGATACTACTTTAACATAAGTTATCTTCTGTTTAATCGGTCGTATAGATTGCCATCATTAAATAGTCTTATCCAAGCTGTTGTAAATGTAACAAACACAGAAGGCAATATATTTATTAAAATAATTCGAGAAAAAACTAACTAAACTGCAAGTTACAAGTATTCAACATAAATAATTATGATTCTGAACAAAGTATTGTTTTTAAAACTCATTTCACTTTTGACTTTTTACTTCAAGATATATGTGATATGTATCTGCACGACATAAACATAATCTGTATGTATATAAGCACCAATACAAATACATTCTTGGGCCTCGGTGGCCGGGTGGTTATGGTAGTTCGTCAAATATTGATTTATGTGGTCTGTCAACACTTAGATTGCGGGTTCGGGTCTCACTGCAGGCAGAGTACAATCGACTCCAATCTTAATTGAAAAGGATTGCCTGTTTTTTTCAGTCGAATGTCAGGGATTTCTTCTGCTACTCCAGCTTTTCTTCCCCAATAAAAACTGGACGCCATGATATAGCTGCCAAATTGCTGAAAGTGGCGTTAAAAACCATTTAAAAAAACAAACAAGAAAATACATTTTGATAGTCTGACGTCATGCTAGAAACCATAGCAAGGATTGATCAAATTTTAGTGACAATTAAACTGTGACATGATTAAAAGTATCATAAGTACCCAGCAATTCAAATCGCTACCAAAAAGTGTACAGAACAACGTCGTTTTTTAATCAACATATGTTGCTCCTATGGTTTTATATAAAATGTCAATTAATAAAGAAAAAATTGTCAACAAAATTATTGAAAAAATTGGTCCATATTTTAAGAAACAAATGTTAGTATAAAACCTTTTCCGTTTTTTCTACTCAAGTCTTTACTGAAAGGACTGTCCTACACTTGATGTCTAGCATGATGAAACCCAGTAATTGATAATTTTTTGGGAATGTCAAATAAAAAAATAGTATGGCATTATGAACAACATCAGCACAAATTCAATGACGATTTCTGCTGGAATTTTCATACCATCACAAAACCATATAGCAAATGGATTTGTCTGCATTTCTAAATGTGTTTAAGAGGGTATGTGTTTTGATTGAAAACACTTTCCTAAACGTGTTTAAAACTAAAAATGTGGAAGTTTTTAAACTAAACACATTTTTAGAGGGATGTTAAACAAGATTAATATATTTTTAATATAATTTTATATTAGAGCTTTTATTGAAGATGTCAATATTTCACATAGAAGCCAGCTTTTTACTGATAGGTGTTAAGAGGAGGAATGTTGTTCGGACATGAATGATTTGTCGACATTGGAATTAAATGCTTAAACATTGTATCACATGTGAATACTGAGCCTTACTTAATTTCTTAAACTTTTTAAAACTTTTTTCTTCATATCGTTGACTATTTTTTGCAGGTGAAACGCCTCCAAGTAAGAAGAGAAAGGCAGAAGGTAAATTGTATCCATAATTGACAAACTGGCCTTTTCTCTAAACACTGGTCGAGCTATGAAAATCCTAGGACCAAACAAAGTAACTGATTTTATATTCATTAGTTCGAGGCATTTGTCCTTCTGACCCTTAATTTAGGGTCTAAATTTAGATCGATTGATTCATTGATTGGTTGCTAGATTACCGAACGCCAAGAACTTTATAGATCTCTTTTTGAGATGTCATAAAAGAAGTACAAATAAAACAGACGCATTCTTTGTCACTATATTATAATGAACACTTCTTAATTTTTATAGTAGCACTCAAAACCCCTATCTCCTCGCCTAGTATCTTTTTTATTTGCGTTCTTCCTGGATATAAATAAAACGATGCGCTCTGATCTGATCGCTCTGAAAACCTATTGCATTTGATCAAATTTCAATATCAATAATTACACCGATTTTAAAAGTCTTATAACTAGAAATGGATTACAAAATGATCTAGCACGATCTGAAATTTCAATCAACAGAAGTCATTTCAAAATTTGTGTAGTATTAAAATCACAACGGCGTTCCCAGGATGCACACTTTTATTAAATTTGACCTATACCTAGCCAGATCAGGACTATGAGAATTTCAAGATTTTACTAAATGGTTCATTACATTTTCACATTTAAAGACATTTTCAATATGTTTATATGACCTTACAAATAAATCAATAATTTACAAACAAATACTATAACAATGAGCTCGAATAATCGATATAAGTATTTATATTTTTTTCACTTAAAATCAGTTAGCATAGTATACAGTTTAAGACTGCACATAATTTCGTTTCCATCATAACCAATTAAAGTCGAGTGCAAGCGGACCAATCAAGTATCGATTATTTGAGATCTCGCGCGATTTTCATCGTGGAACAAATTTAAAATATAAGCTTATCTAACTTAAATATATAACCACAGCCATTTACTAGAACGGATGTAGGAGGAGAATTGCTTGGATTTATAGCAGTATTATCGTGAAAGGATTAAGTAAAAAAAACGTTATAAATATATCACCAGTCCCCAATGTTTCCTAAAACTAGATATGTTAATATTGAAAATAATATTAATATGATTGTAACAGGGGCAACGAGCATGGAAACGCCTCCTGGGAGTAAGAACATAAAGACAGAAATAGGTAAATACTAGCTTATAATGTGTCTTCTCCTTTCCAACCTCCACAAATGAGTTTTTATACGTGCAACTATCGCCGCAGTGTCCACGCATGCTATCTGCTATGCACGTCTTTCGTCAAGTGTAGTTTGAAAATCTGCTGTCGAGAAGGCCTCATATGTTCGCAGTACGGGGATGCTCTGTAAGTAGGTTTTAGCAAATCAACAAGGACATTGTTAAAACAAAATAAATCATTGCGAGAGGGCTCTATGCGAATTAGAACATGGTCAGACCTTATATTTGTCTTCATTTTATGCCTAACGATAGCGGGGTATAAAATGAAGACAAATATAAGGTCTGACTATGTTCTAATTGGCATAGAGCCCAATTGGAATAATCTATTTCGATTCTAGTATGTTTAACAAATGTTTTAAAATTTCGAAGCGGCTCTAAGAGGACACTTTCAATGGTAATATGTTTTTTTTTAAACTACTAGTAATAAGATATCTCCAAAAACAGTATGTTAAAGCAAATAATACGTACTTTTTAAGCAAGAAATATTGAGAAATCTTAACAAAACTGAATTTTTTTTTATTTGAAATTTTTAGTTTAGCGTATACGAGGTTGGAGTTCTAATTTGAGGTCATAGTGGGATCTATTGCTTATTAGAGCCCTAATGTGTTCTCAAAGCGTAAGAATGACGCCATATTAGAATTATGTGCAAGCCTTAAGGTCTTCCATGGTCAATCTAGTTCTAACTATCTACGTATTTAAGTCATGCATGGCTTTCCCATTAACTAAGTTTAGTTTCCAAAAAAACCTTAATTAGGGGTAGATAATATCAAGGCGATGTGTCGCATACCATGGTTGATCACCTTTGACCTTGAATTTTGACTTTAAGGTCACATTATTGGTTTCTGAATAACAAATTCATGACCGGGCTGTAACGTTTTTATTTGTCGAGGTAGGCTTTTGATATTTGGAATGTGGGTAGATAATATCAAGGCGATGTGTCGCATACCATGGTCATTGACTTTTGACCTTAGGTTACATAATTGCTTTCTGAATGACAAATTCATATCCGGGCTGTAACTTTTTTATCTTTCGAGGTAGGCTTTTGATATTTGGAATGTGGGTAGATAATATCAAGGCAATATGTCGCATATCATGGTTGGTGACCTTTGACCTTGACCTTAAGGTCCGCGGGGTCCACAGTGATGATCTAGTTATCTTTAACTATACCAGATTTCAGAATATCTATTTTGTAATATCTGATGCACGTATTAGTTTTAACTTCTTCTACTGTTAAGGAATATATAAAATATAAATTGTTCTTTGATGAATAGTTTCATTTGTTTTATATATAAAAAAATACTCAGGTTTACTCACTTTCGCAAGCAAAGGCAACACAGAATATCCGGTATTTGATAATATTTTGTCCGCTAAATTGGTTGGAGGCAATATAGCTAAAATAGATACGATGCGACGAGTTCGACAATAAGACGAAATAGCAAAACTTTGACACACAAACATCTTTACACTAAGTACTTTATTACCCGTCTTCAAAATTGTTTTTAATAGATCGTACAATTTTTTTTATTAAAACACAGATGTACAAATCAATTTAATGCTGCAAAACACCGCCGTACAGTTCAATTATGGCTGTACAACTGTGCCGAGCGGTTCAATTATAGGGGCCTGTAGCCTAATGTTTTTTTTCAATCTAATAATAACTACATCTTTCACCCCCCTTTTTGCGACAAAACAAAAAGGGTAGTAATCGAAATATTTAATTTCAATCAGACTGAATGTTTTATGAGTCATCTGCGTGTTAACAATAAGGGTGTGCTTGACTCCAATCTTAATTGACAAAACATGCCAGTTTTCAAGGTTTTGGGGTTTTCACCGGCATGACCGGGAACGTCGACTTTGTCCCCCAATAAAAATGGACGCCATGATATTGCTAAAAAAATTTATTAAACTGACGTCAAACTCCATTCAAACTTACAAAAATTACACCATACAGTGTAATTATAGGTGTGCATGTAAACACAGTTTATTGGTGTAAAATACCGTTGCATTGGCGGATCCAGGGGGGGGGGGGGCGTAGGGGCGTACGCCCCCGTTTCAATAAAAAAAAGAAAGGTAAAAAGAGAACAGGGAGGGTAACAACCAGCTCCAAAGGCAAAAATGTAATCCCCGCTCGTCCTCGCCATAAATTAATGCATTCACGGTACTATTTCGTTTATTATTTCGTTGTATATACTGTACCAAATAAAGGTTACTGAACACTATAAAAACCTTGTTCGTGGCCTTCCTTTTCCGATATCCCCTTTTTACGCCCCCTCCCCCTTTCGAAAATACTTTATCCCCCCCCCCCCCTGCGTTGTAATATAGGCTGTACAGGACTGTCATAGCATTTAATTACCAAAAATAAACGTAAGCGTATGTACGTCACCGTGGTAATGCTTACATATGTGCCAGGCGACGACAAACGACAATTTCAATTTTTAAAGATCATGATAATTATTTGATTTCAAAGCTTATTTTCTTATTTAACAATAATTTCGGATATATTTTATATTTTTAAAGTGATATATTTGTTTCATAATATTTCGAAATGATTCGACAAAAAACAATATTATTGTGAAAATTACAAAAAAGTAGTTATACTTTTAAAAACCAAACAAACAAAAACATTCATATTTTCCGGGTCGGAAGTGAAGTTGCTTCTGCGGGTCGGAAGTGAAGTTGCTTCTGCGGTCGGAAGTGAAGTTGCTTCTGCGGGTCGGAAGTGAAGTTGCTTCTGACCTTGAGAAGCACAAATCAATGATGATGACGCGAATGTGGAATCAGAACCCATGACTTTGAAGGCTGATTTTGTTTCTATTCCTTTTTTTCTTTTATAGCGATTCCTGACTCCGCTAAAGATGTTTATAATAATACGAAGGGTCAGAAGGGTTTTATGCTGATTCTCAATTTTTCAAAGGACCGTGCAGGTATTGATAACGCATATACAATATATTTAATAAACAGAAATAAACTTGTATAAGTTTATGCTTGTTTCCGAATCCTTGCCTGTTATTATGTTTGTATATGTAATGTTCGTATGTTTATTTGAATAAATATGTTTAAACTTATAAACAGAAATTCATATTTTTTTTTCTTTGCTTAAATAGACAAATTGCATATTTAGGAATTAACTCACTTTTCAGCAAACTTAAAACTAAGAAAGATATTTAAATGTATGATGTGGATCAAAACAAAACAAAAACAAAACAAACAAAACAAAACAAAACAAAAAAACAAACAAACAAACAAACAAACAAAACAAAAACAACAAAAGCGAAACCTTTTTTGGTGCGTGTATTGTTTCTTTTGTGTAGTTATATAAAAAACGAACATAAACATTGTGTATATTTTTAAAACAGGTAGTGAAGGTGATGTGGAAAAGCTTAGAGATTTCTTTGAAGACAAATTTAAATTTGATGTCGAATGTGAACTAGACCTGCCAAAAGAGGAATTAAAAAAAACTTTAGTCGATATAAGAAATGAATATTTAACGGGGAGACACGCTAAAAAGTATTATTGCTTTTTGTGTATTGTAATGAGTCACGGAGATGAGGTAAGATATATTATGTGTGGGGGGTGGGGTTTAAAAGTGTGTGTGTGGGGGGTAGCTATAATAGCTTGTATGACTTTTCCTGTATCGTCGGAAACCCACCACCGGATGCGTTGTATCACATTGGCTGTGATAGAAGTCAACCGGCAGTGAATTTCCACCGAAGAATTTCCTTTTTTTCCCCCAATTTTCTCCAACATTTTTTTCTGGTTGATTGTGTGGTGCACGCTAAAAATGAGTTTGTACAACCTTCCAAAGTTTAAAGACTTTTGATGACCAGTTTTTATTTGAAGAATATTAGCTGTCGATAAATTCTGAACGACACCATTGTTTACAAGCCAGGGACCACAAAATATGCGACATTCTCTTCTTCTTTAATTGAGACTTATATCCGTTAGTATTGTGAACCAGGCTAGTATAATAGGCTGTTGTTAGACCTCCTTTATTAAGATAATACAAGTACTAGTTGTAAGATATATTTCTATACTGCTTTCTTTTAGATAATTATCTAAATACAAATCTTTCACTAATCACATGGAATTAAAATTAGTCATGATAAGGTATGCTGCCCTTTAAGATTGACAAGTACTCAAAAGTGAAAGAGGATGTAATATTCCGGGTCTACATAGTGTTTTAGTATAATATTATTGTATAGAATCAAGGCAATAGGATTGGATCATAGGATGGGTAAACAAAAACCTACATATACACCTGTAATGTTTGAGTATAGTACTGCCTATGTAAATAAGCTCTGTGTCAGTAAGCAAGTTTCTAGTTTAAAAAAGCGATATGGTTATATAATACGACTTTAGCATTAAAACATGTCAGGGCTTTCAAAAGTAGCCGGTAGACGGCGGAATTCCGCCACCTACTCTCACCAAAAGCGCCGGCTACTTTAATGTCCAGAAAAATTAAAGTTACAAAAAAAATATGTGTCGTAATTCTCCTTAGCTTAATTTATCGATGCCGGTAAATATCATTAGCATTGAGGAAGTAAAACATGATGTTTATTTACGCTAAATTTAGATGAGAGATTTACCGGTCGCTGATTGGTCGTCTATAATTAGCGTTGATTACTCGGAAGGTTTCATCAGATATGGACGTTTATAAAACCAAAAGACCTTGAGGTGTTCCGAAAAAGTAATAAAACGCGAGATGTTTTCATGAAACGATCAAATACAACCCTGTTTGGTTTTGGTTTTAAGAAGCGGTCACACGGGTATGTTTCAAAGCAACAGAAACATTGAATATGATGTTTATTTTTATGTTACCAGTTACCAAATCTGTAAAAACCGCCTTTATCAGGCGAACCACTTCCACAACGGATGTGTCGGTCCTAATCCTTATAAAACCCTTAGAAGACTAAAAGTAATATAAGCTGACTTGCGTCGACTAATATGTGCACATAAGAAAATCTCCAAGTAACAAACGGAAATATGATGTAATAAATTAAATAGAAGAACAGTTTACACTTGTTACTTGTTGTCTTTTTTATAAAGCCCGGCCTACGTGGCCCAAAATATAATTTCAGCGAGACAGAAAATGTACTACAAAGTAAAAATATGAAACTCTCTGTATTGTGTAAAATGTGAGAAAAAGATGTCCATCTGAAGGACGTGTCTTTCTATCAACTTGATTGAAAAGGGGGATGCACCCCCAAAATATATCTATTTAGTACACTGTATCTGCCCAAATTGAAAAAAAAATTAAATAATTTGCATTGAATTTGCTGCTTGCTCTATTGCAAAAACGTGAAAACTGCTGACAGTCAACTTTTATTTCATAAATGCTTATACATGTCAATAACATCACAATCATGTCAATAGAACAGAACATGAAAAAAAATGTTTTGATAAACATGATAAAGAAAAGAAACCAAACAATTTTGAATTAATACACTTTAATACAACTTAATTCTCAAAATGTTGTCTACTTGTCTCAAAACATCAAGCACTGAAAGAAAAAGCGACAATAAACATGTCAAAATTTGAAATCATAATAAATTGAAAATACAACCTAAACTTGGCATCTCATTTGTTGATATGAGACATACAAATTTCTAAGAAGATAGGCAAACAGTTAAAAATTTTAAGTAAAAAAGGGTCATTTGAAAAACTAAAGTTTAGTTCCAGGAGACTGCCAGAATGCACGATTTTGCGTTATTTACCCCAGAGCTTCTGGGGGCCTTGAGCGGTCCCCAGACCCCCGGCCGAAATAGGAGCCGAGCAAGCTAGGCGCAACGGCCGGCGTTGCCGGCCATCTTGTGTGGTTGCCTACTTTTTCTTTTGGAGACACCTACTCTAAAATTGGTTGAAAGCCCTGAAACATGTATTGCACCCCTGGTTTTTATAGGGTTCGGGTTACTCTCTTTCTGTTTTTGTGTGTTTGGTTTTTGTGTTGCGCTGTATTTGTTTGTCTAGATCCGGATTTGTAATTGTCCCCTGACTTTCCGCTCTTTTTGTTCGCTCGGTTTTCTTTGCTATTTTTCTTCTTATTTCAATATAGCTTTTTCACTATATGCAATCATAGAACGCAGTTACATTACTTGACAAATTGACCAACATGTTGAAGATAAATCGGAAAGAGAAATTTAAATAGAACTTTTTGTCCACATATCTTTTGTTTTGTTAGTAGATTTATAATTGTAAGTATATACACAGAATCAAAATTTTTCTGTATAATAAAAGAATATTAATATATTTTGGCTTTATAAACAGGAAAGAAAAACTTGACAGAGCCTCTCTTTTAAGTTCCTACAATCCATTTTGATGTTGGTCAACAATATATACATCTATTGTATGTTTTTGTACCTCTCCATATCTTAAAATAACACATGGGCGGTGTGTTTGATTGAAGTTTTTACGTCACTTTCAGTAATTTGTCAGCTATATCGTGTTTGTTTGTTTTAATGCGGTTTTTCACGCCACTTTTAACAATTTTTCAGCTATATCATTTTATCCAGTTTTTATTGGGGGGGGGGAGGAGTCGGAGTACTCGGAGAAAACCCGGACCTTCGGTAGGAAAACTGGCAATCCTTGTCATTTAAGCCCGCAGTGAGACTCGAATCCGCAATCTCAGTGTTGACAGACCACGTGATCAATAGTAGACGAACTACCTTAACCACCGAGAGCCCACGTCCAGTTTGTATTTACTCTGCTAAATCCCACTCTTTATTGGCAGATTACTCAGGGAGATGCATGTATATTTTTCTGTTTATTAATCATAATTAGAAAAATTACAGATTGTTTCCTTAGCCGTCTTAGCATTACACCTACTACATTTCTCTAGTTTTAGTAATATTTAGCTTATATAATCTGTAGAGGGGTGAAAGATATTATTTTTTATTCGTAACTGCTGTAAATTTACATAGAAAGTTGTATCAGCTGTTTAATCGTAGTATGGTGGTATGATTAAATTTGTAAACTGGCATATTTTCATTGATTTTGTATACTAGCATATTTTTATATATATAATAACTGATATTTTAGTGTATATCATTTTCCTTCATTTACAGAAAGGAATAAGGACACATGACGACCAGTCTATCACTATGGACGAGATAACGGATTACTTTAAGAATGAACACACGAAGGACTTTTTAGGTAGGGGAGAATGACTGATTAGAGTCCTTTTTCATATACTAAGATACATTTTAAAGTGCTTCTACTTTTGTTGTAATTTTGGACTACATAAAACTTCAGATTCTACTGGTTACTGATGAGACAAAGACGAAAAGTGCATCTATAATTAATAATTATATCTTTTAAATTATTTGTTGTTAACAATTCCAGGAAAACCTAAAGTTTTCGTAGTCCAGGCTTGTCGAGGATCTGCTGTTCAAGGAGTCGTGGAGTCGGATGATTGGCCCCAGGATATAGACAAATATGTAGGAAAACTCTCAGTGCCTCATGACGCTGATATTCTCATAGCCTATGCAACTACTCCAGGTAGATATAATATGCAAAGGGATGACCCTAAGGGTATCTTTGTCTCCTTTACCTGTTAGTTTAAGAACATTTATCCCATTGGTGTAAAGAGTGTTATTGAAGCACAGGACTAACCTCTTCATTGTAATATCCTATGGTAACTACATGTACTATTCAACATCCAAAATTACCTCGTATTCAAGTGCAACCTCCCCTGGTTGTTAATCGCGGGTCTAAATTACGTCTTATTGTATTGAGTACTAATTCTAAAAGACGCTAGACCATGCAATTCCGTCACGGAACTAGTTTTCTCCGTCAACAGCATCACTCAACCAAACGCATCCGAACAATCACAGGTCACTTGTCTTCTCTCCCCATTTTTGTGAATTAGGCCCATATCTATAAATTGTTGGCGTCAAAGACCAATAATCTTATTGTGTAACTCTTCAGTCAAAGGGGCCGAATATACGCGAGAAATCTGTTTACCCGCACTCGGCTATAAAATACACCCTCACGTTTTGAGACGATTTTGGTACAATTACTGTGACAAATGGGTTCTGCGTTTCAGTCCAATGTGCTAAACAGGACTAAATTCGTGTTTACCATTTTTAATAAGCTATGACCACTAACTCGTTGGATTTTAACGGAATCTGATGACCTTTTGTTTAACTGAAACCATGTCTTCACTTGTTCGTGATGTTAGCTTTGCTCGTGATCCCATTCCCCGTTTTCTAAGAAAAGTAGGAAGTTTATTATAACAATGAGGATTTGCACAGCTCAGTGAGGTTTATAATTATTTCCAGGTCGTCAAATTCTTAATCTCATAATTTGCAACTTTGCTCAGCTAATGTCCCGCCCCTACAATTTGTGATAATTTTATCGTTTTAAATTTGATTTGTAAACTAATGACATCTATTTTAGTTACATTAAATGTTTACACTTGTACACTATACTTACAGTTACCGTGTCAGTACGGCGCATTCGCCTGACAAATGAAAACTGCTTACCGCGCTTATTAAAGTCTTTGGTCTTTTTGTAGATCCAAAAAAATAATATTTTGAATAACTATTTTCCACATTTTATCAACGTTTTCAAATTGTTTACCTTTGTCTGACAAAAAACCTCCTTACAGACATTTAAGTATAGACTTCTCATTCATATGCAGTAAAGTTGTGTGTGTAATGTATGTGTATGATTTTTATTTGTACGTTGTTCATGAAACGGATTCAAAATATTCAAAGAAATGTAGACAAGCCAATAAATACCGTCAATTTATCCCCGTTGTTTACCTTTGTTAGAATTTATATCAAGTGTTTACCATGGTTAAGAATTATCTAAGATGTTTACCCTGGTTAGGATTCATCTCCTGTGTTTTCCCTGGTTAGAATTAATCTCCGGTGTTACACGGGTTAGGTAGGATTTATCTCCGGTGTTACACGGGTTATGATTTATCTCCGGTGTTTATCATTGTTAGGAATCATCTCTTGTGTTTAGCTTGGTTATGATTTATCTCGGGTGTTTACTCCTGGTTATAATTTATCACGGGTGTTTAACCCTGGTTATGATTTACTATCGGGTGTTTACCCTGGTTATGATTTATCTCTAGTGTTTACCCTGGTTATGATTTATCTCGGGTGTTTACCCTGGTTATGATTTATCTCTAGTGTTTACCTTGGTTATGATTTATCTCGGGTGTTTACCCTGGTTATGATTTATCTCTAGTGTTTACCCTGGTTATGATTTATCTCGGGTGTTTACCCTGGTTATGATTTATCTCGGGTGTTTACTCCTGGTTATGATTTATCTCGGGTGTTTACTCCTGGTTATGATTTATCTCGGGTGTTACCCTGGTTATGATTTATCTCTACTGTTACCCTTGTTATGATTTATCTCGGGTGTTACCCTGGTTATGATTTATCTCTACTGTTACCCTTGTTATGATTTATCTCGGGTGTTTACCCTGGTTATGATTTATCTCGGGTGTTACCCTGGTTATGATTTATCTCGGGTGTTTACACTGGTTAGGATTTATCTCGGGTGTTTACACTGGTTAGGATTTATCTCGGGTTGTTACCGTGGTTATGATTTATCTCGTGTGGTGTTTACACTGGTTATGATTTATCTCGTGTTTTTACACTGGTTATGATTTATCTCCGATGTTACCCTGGTTATGATTTATCTCGGGTGTTTACTTCTGGTTATGATTTATCTCGGGTGTTTACCTTGGTTATGATTTATTATTGGGTGTTTACCCTGGTTAGGATTGATCTCTGGTGTTTTCCCTGGTTATGATTTATCTCTGGTGGTTACACTTGGTTATGATTTATCTCGGGTGTTTACCCTGGTTATGATTTATCTCGGGTGTTTACACTGGTTATGATTTATCTCGGGTGTTTACCTTGGTTATGATTTACTATCGGGTGTTTACCCTGGTTATGATTTAACTCTGGTGTTTACCCTGGTTATGATTTATCTCGGATGTTTACACTAGTTATGATTTATCTGGGGTGTTTACCCTGGTTAGGATTTATCTCCGGTGTTTACCCTGGTTAGGATTTATCTCAGGTGTTTACTCCTAGTTATGATTAATCTCGGGTGTTTACTCCTGGCTATGATTTATCTCCGGTTTTTACCCTGGTTATGATTATCTCTGGTGTTTACCATGTTAAAGATTTATCTACGATGTTACCCTAGTTAGGATTTATCTCGGGTGTTACCCTGGTTATGATTCATCTCTAGTGTTTACCTTGGTTATGATTATCTCGGGTGTTTAAAATGGTTATGATTTATCTCGGGTGTTTACCCTGGTTATGATTCATCTCTAGTGTTTACCTTGGTTATGATTTATCTCGGGTGTTTACTCCTGGTTATAATTTATCTCGGGTGTTTACCCCTGGTTATGATTTATCTTCGGTGTTTACTCCTGGTTATGATTAATCTCCGGTTTTTACCCTGGTTATGTCTATCTCTGGTGTTTACCCTGTTTAAGATTTATCTCCGATGTTACCCGGTTAGGATTTATCTCGGGTGTTACCCTGGTTATGATTTATCTCGGGTGTTACCCTGGTTATGATTTATCTCGGGTGTTTACACTGGTTAGGATTTATCTCGGGTGTTTACACTGGTTATGATTCATTTCGGATGTTTACTCCTGGCTATGATTTATCTCGGGTGTTTACACTGGTTATGATTTATCTCGGGTGTTTACCTTGGTTATGATTTATTAGGATTTATCTCTGGTGTTTACCCTGGTTATGATTTATCTCAGGTGTTTACTCCTGGTTATGATTAATCTCGGGTGTTTACTCCTGGCTATGATTTATCTCAGGTTTTTACTCTGGTTATGATTATCTCTGGTGTTTACCCTGTTTAAGATTTATCTCCGATGTTACCCTAGTTAAGATTTATCTCGGGTGTTTCCCTGGAGATGATTTATCTCGGGTTATTACACTGGTTAGGATATATCTCGGTGTTTACACTGGTTATGATTTATCTCTAGTGTTTACCTTGGTTATGATTTATCTCGGGTGTTTACACTGGTTAGGATTTATCTCGGGTGTTTACCCTGGTTATGATTCATCTCTAGTGTTTACCTTGGTTATGATTTATCTCGGGTGTTTACTCCTGGTTATAATTTATTTCGGGTGTTTACCACTGGTTATGATTTATCTCGGGTGTTTACTCCTGGTTATAATTTATCTCGGGTGTTTACCACTGGTTATGATTTATCTGGGGTGTATACTCCTGGTTATGATATATCTCTGGTGTTTACCCTGGTTATGATTTATCTCTGGTGTTTACCCTGGTTATTATTTATCTCTAGTGTTTACCTTGGTTATGATTTATCTCGGGTGTTTACTCCTGGTTATGATTTATCTGGGGTGTTTACTACTGGTTATTATTTATCTCTACTGTTTACCCAGGTCATGATTTATCTGGGGTGTTTACCATGATAAGGATTTATCTCCGGTGTTTCACTGGTTAGGATTTATCTCCGGTGTTACCATGGTTAGGATTTATCTCGGGTGTTACCCTGGTTATGATTTATCTCTTGTGTTTTCACTGGTTATGATTTATCTCCTGTGTTTATCCTGGTTAGGATTTATCTCCGATGTTACCCTGGTTATGATTTATCTCGGGTGTTTATCCTGGTTATGATTATCTCGGGTTATTACCCTGTTTGGGATTTATCTCCGATTTTACCCTGGTTATGATTTATCTCGGGTGTTTACCATGGTTATTATTTATCTCCGATGTTACCCTGGTTATGATTTATCTCGGTGTTTGCTCCTGGTTATGATTAATCTCTGGTGTTTACCCTGGTTAAGATTATCTCTGGTTATTACCCTGTTTGGGATTTATCTCCGATTTTACCCTGGTTATGATTCATCTCGGGTGTTTACCATGGTTTGGATTTATCTCTAGTGTTAACCCTGGTTATGATTTATCTCGGGTGTTTACCATGGTTATGTGATTTATCGCGGGTGATTACACTGGTTAGGATTTATCTCCGGTGTTACCCTGGTTAGGATTTATCTCCGCTGTTTATCCAGTTTAGGATTTTCACGTTCCACATTGGCTGCTTCGGCTTCTGTATACTGTTGTGTCTTCATTTTAGTAGTTTCGAATTGTAAAATAATTTTTTTTTAATCCAGTCGAAAAGTATTACTTCAACAATTTTTATTTCAGGTAACAAAGCATTTCGAACAAAGTATTCTGAGGTTGGGGCGTGGTTTATTCATGTCTTGCTGGAGGTTATCAAAGAAACGTATGAGGACGACCATCTAGAAGAAATGCTTATATCTGTTAGAAGTAAAATAGCATTAGACCCCGAATGGCGAAGAGGTGGGTATTGCCAGATGCCGTGCTCATGGACAACTTTAACCAAACGACTCTTTTTCAGATAAAAGTTGGAAGAAAATGGTGTAAAAATGAATAGAGCACCATAAACGAGCGAAAATGTAATAATGTGAAAGATATGTTAACGATATGTATTGATGTCTAAATACCGAACAGGAAGAAGAATCAACCCCAATGATGTGCTGAGTGATACATTTAGAGAAAGATTAAAACTGAATTTGAATTTCCTTGTTGATATTGAACAGAGCTAATTTGAAATGGACAAACATGCAAAATTATTCGTTCTCCTCAATTCCCTAATAAATCGCAGTATAACGCATTATTATGTATAGATGTAATTCGATTCTATTAAGGCTCGTGTATGAGGAAACTAGTGTCTAGATCCTAAACATGCTAAACACCTAAAGGTTATATCTGAATTGTTATAACTAAAGCTATTATCAAGTTTGGCCCATTTGCGAATTCTGAACCCTTTTAACCGCGGTGAATCCTGGTTTTTAATGAACAAAATTAAGCCCGCTATACTTATATTATATTGTATATAAAATCTCAATCGATTTAATGTACAATCATTGCAACAGACAGAAAACATTGCGCCTCCCATCCCTCACCACTACGATACGACAGGAAAATATCGACGTATAAATTTCTATGAAAGAACAGAATTAAAGTGGTTTCAGCTATTAAAAATAAATTACACCATGAATATACTGGTAAACTGAATTGTTTTCTTTGTCACATAAAAAAGGTACTAAAGCCTAGTTAGATTATTACCCAGGTGGATATTTTGTTTGAATATTACTAAATGTTCTAGAGGATGGCACAACAGCAACCATCATCGTCTCGATAGCTTGGAACTCGATGTGGTACATTTCTAAATGACGATGAAATATTCCGACTCACTCTTGTCATCTGATCATAAGTCGCCTGTGCTTGTCGCAATCCTGCCTGTTTCTGGTATTGCGATATAAAATATGTAAGTGGGTCAATGTAATATAATTGAAGCCAAAGCATCTTGTAGCACATTATTTTCGTCACGGAAACTCTGACATTCCCGACTACTACAGACTCCGCCGCAGCAAATGTTGTATTTCGGGAACTTATATCATAGAATCTATTTGTAGAATTCCCACATGCCAAATCGTCTTGGAATATGCATACCCCACTCAAGGTGCTGGGATCCAGTAATGTACAAAGAACAATTAGGGTCTCAGTCTCGGCGGGTGACATTAAATAATAGCGGGAATAGTCGGTCAATTTTCTGTGTTCATATCCGGTTTGGTCGAGGTTTAAAACGTTACACATGCAATCCAAGTAATACATGAGTTTTGCTGTCGGGTGATTTGGAATATTAACGACCTTTCCTGTAGCTTTAACTCCAATTGAATGTCGGTTGAATAGGAGAGCCATAAGTGTTTGTAGTTCTTTATGCTTTCCCCAGTTCGAGTTACAATACTTCTCATAACAGATCTACAAAATCGGATTATCAGAACTTTAGTTAATAATAATAAATCTCCACCCCACCCCCACCTAAAAAAAATCATAAAACCAAACAAAAACAAAACAATTAAACAAAATAAATAAATAAATAAATAAATAAATAAATTCCAATCAATTGTTCTGTTTTATTTTAGCATATTTTATTTTAACACATTAATGTTCCGTACATTAAAAAAAATCATGTAAAACACTCAAAATTTTAAGAAAACTAACATCTAATTTGAAAATTTGCTGTAAATCTGAATTATATATGTTAGACCCAGATTGAAAGCTTCAAATTCATGGCATATTTTGGTTGCTCTAAATCTAACATGAAAAATGGGTATAACAAGCGAGTTCAACTACACGTAACATGAAATTTTTTGGACACAACAGAATGTCGTTTAGATGTATAAATTTTACATAAAATAAAACACCTACTAGGAAGTTTTAATCAAACTTGTGAAATGAGTATCGAAATGAACAAAGTGATTATTGTAGAATCTGGTGTTAATGTTTTGCTCAATCTTATTCGGTGACAGTGTATAAAAATCATACAGTCGTACACTTAATGTTTAAAAAAAACTAAAACTGAAATGTTTTTAGGTGGAATGCTATGCTAAGCAAACATTCAATGATCTGTTAAACTGCAATCCGTCTGAACAAATGATATTACTGCCTTTAAGTTAAACTGTGTTACAACTAGCCCAATATCACCAAAGAGAGCAATTTCTTCCATTCCTATCTAAAAATTTTGAAGAAATACTCTGATTTTTTTATTAAAGAGGTGAAACTTACTGCATACTTTGTGATATCTGACATTGATGTTTTCAGTAGTCTATTTTCGAAATAGTTGTCTTTGTTTTCATTGATAATTTGTCTTTTTTAACTTATTATCTATCGAAACGTTTTTCTCAATACGCATGAAAATATCATTTTGTGAGTATTTTTTGTTAATGTGAGAAAGGATATTCCTATTCAACTTTTTGACATTTAAAAGGTTTATTGCAAATTGATTTATAAAATATTATACGTTGTTTATTTGAAAGTTCGTCAACGTTTGATGACGTCATCGACGATAGATCGAAGAAAACGACTTCGATTTAAGGACGTACTTTGATCCGAGTCCAACATATAGCAATTGAACTGTCCGACTTATGACATATAAAGTATATTTGCTGATATCTCACTGTCTTAGAGTGCCGTCTCATTAAGTTTGACCTGTCGACAATGACATCACAATATAACAATAGATAAAACTACGATTTTGGTATTGATAACGTCATACGTCGACAAACTAATGCAATTTGCTTGACGGAAACGACATTAATGGATGCTAATAAGGATTTAATTTGATTAATATTCATTACTTTCATTTCAAACACAAGTGTAGCAATTCACTGCTATTACTGGTGTAATGTAAGTTTGGTTATACTATAAACAATTGGATGTGATTTAGTTTACCATGCAAACGACAGGAAATATCCACCCTGGAGAGAGAATATGTCCAGATTTAATAACGGTAGAGCACCTGCATTCGACTGGCAACATTGCATGTATCCACACATATAACATTATTTCTCCCAGCCAACTGTACCGACAAGCAACTCTATTGAAAAACAAAAATGTTGAAAACTTACCAGCTAATTTATAATATTAATTTTCGCAGTTACACACGCATCTAAAACAGTTTATATAGAAAATGTATTTGTAAATAAGTTTTGCGTTTATTCCGGTCGGATATTACATAGCTTCCCGTATTGCAATCCCTGCACTTTTGTACACTATATTCGCCAGTATTAGTATTAGTTGTGAACACACTAATTCAATTCCAAGATTTTCTACTAAATTTGTTATTTTTTCAATGAGGGCAAATAATTTATCTTAACATAACCGATATCATATATATCCAGGATCGTACATGACAGGCCTACGTTTTCTTAAAATCTTATAGCCACTTTAAAACCTTCAAAGAGAAAGCAGCGTCCTGATAAACCCCACTTTAAAATAGCACTTTATTTCGGAAAATGTTTGTTTATAGGTCAAGAAGTAAATATGATATAAAACATCCTAAACAGCATTAGAAAAGAGCAGATTAGGACCCACAATTGTCCCAATATATTCAACTTTTAGAAAAACTTTTATTTATTGAAATACATTCAGCAGTTTTTAAAATACCCTAACTTAAAGATAAACAGGATTGTGTTGCTTTTATAATAAGTACTATTTTCCTAATATGTTATAAATTTGACTAGTCTCAATGAGTGTCATGACCCTTGTTAAGTTGAGAGTAGTGGGTGCTATCATTTTCTCCACCATACCATAGGAGTTGATGAGATATGAAACTAAAATGAATAAACACTGATACGTGTTGAAACCCCATAAACATGATAAGTAAAATGACAAGGCAAATGCAACCGCATTTCAAGAAATACAAAACCCAACGAAATGCGTTGCAATAAGGAGAGGAATTACAAACAGTTTCTCGTTTTGTTACATGCCGACATATTGTGTGGAGGATATAACGAAAGTAAAATTAGCACCTTAGCAAAGAGATCAATCAATTGGCAAAGGATAATTGAGGTCAAAGAAAACAAACAACACATCACTACATTAAACAAGTGTGCCTTTTAGTAAAAACACTTAAATGGGTGCAATTTAGCAAAAGAGGGAACACAAAATCCCATTTAGGGTCATCTGATCTGTCTAACACGGCCACCAACACCACCATTAAAATCATTGCTTACTGTGTGAAGCAGAGTACAATTATAAGTTAATGTCGTAAGTAATGGTAAGACAAAGGACAGACAAAAGATATAACAAATATTGATCACGGAAAAAAACGGGGTAAAACTCACTAGAAATTTCATAACGTTTCAATAAGTTACAAATGCAGATAATGGTAATTCATCAATACCGAGGTTTAATGTAGCTTTGCCCTCTGTCGTTCTGGTATAAGGCTTGTCGTATATTCAACTGATACATATTTAGATGTGGAACATGTTTTTCTATGGGAAACTAGACCTGGTATGTGACCTTAACAATTACGTACGATGCGAATCAATCCCAGTGTACTCATTTACTGAAACATATCAATCCTTATTACATTTGTAATTTTGTACATCATTTCTTACAGGAAGTTGGCAATACATAATTTGCTTTTGCTATTAAGAGTTTACGGCTTATATAAAACAACTTGATGTCAGGACATAGCTGAAAAATTGCTAAATGCGGCTTTTAACAATCTTAACTGTGCCTTATCCAAAGTATATATTATATACATAAAAAATAAAAAATAAAATTGCCTGGTACAGTAAAATATATTAGAAATAAAAAAAACATTATTACACAAATTGTCCACATAATTTAAACTGTTAGCGCAGCGTAGACATAGATGTTCACCTCGGTTAAATGGAGCTATAATTTAATATAGCGGATTTGGCTAAGGGGTCTAGATCGCTGGATATAACTCAGGCGAATAGATGCCACGATGTCAATGGTGTGAGATCGAATCCCGCTGAGGGTACGCACAAATTTGACAGGATTTTTCACAAATTTGACAGTTTTAAAAATCTAATTCTAAGAGTGTTTTCTTAATTTGTAGACGTATTGTTGAGCTTAATTAGTAGACGTATATACAAATTTCCCTGTATTGCTAATGTTTCAGAAATCCGCTGGATAGATATATTATATAGTTGCCACAAAACTCAGACGTCTTTAAAACATTTACCTACTGTTACTGTATGACAATTACTTGGTCATCCTATATAATATATACCAAAATGCTGAATTAGATTACTGTCAGATTAATACGTATTGGTCACGAAAATTCCATCGTCACACGCAAGTACACATGTACTGTGTCTATGACTACGATTCACCTCCGTCGGTTAATGAAACTATACTTTTATATAGCAGATTTAACCAAGTAGTCTAAACCGCTGAACATAATGCAGGCGAATGGGTACCACAAGGGCACAACGGTGCGAGTTCGAAACCCGCTGATGGTAAGTACAGAATTTGACAGTATTCAAAATCTAATTCTAAGAGTGTTGGGTTTAATTTGTAGACATGCTGGATTTAATTGGTGGACGTATATACGAATTTCCCTGTTTTTCAGATGTTTCAGAATTCCCCTGAATAGATATATTATATAGTTGTCACAATACTCAGACGTTTCTATATAATTTACCTACTGTAACTGTATGACAAGTAACTTTGTCATCCAATATACTAGCAAGTCTTTATGTTATATAAGAACCTACTTCGATTATTTATGCTTATCAGGACCGTTTTCTCAAAATATTATCACCACTTTAAAACCTTTTAAGAGAAAACCAGCTTCCGGGGTAAAACCACTATAAAATTAGCAATTTATTTTCAGAAAATCTTGGTTTATAGGTGATGTAGTAAATATGACATGAACATCATGAACACCATAAGAACAGAACAAATGAGGACCCAAAATTGTCTGAATATAATCAACTTTCAGAAAAAACATTCATTCCTTAAAATACATTCAGCAGTTTTAAAAATTACAATACTTAAAGATAAACAAGAATAATTTTTTATAAGTACTATTTTCTTAATATGTTTCAAATTTCATTGGTCTAATTTAGAGTCATGACCCTTATTAAGTTGCGAATAGTGGGTGCTATCAATTTCCCCATACGATAGGAGTTGAAGCAATATAACATTTAAATGAATGAGAAGATACTGTTTAAACCACATAAACATGATAAGTAAAATGACAAGATAAATGCAACCGCATTTCAAGAAATACAAAACCTAACGAAATGCGTTGCAATACAAACAGTTTCTCGTTTTGTTACATGCCGAAATATAGTTTGGAAGATGTAACAAATTCAAAGTAAAATTAGCACCTTAGAAAAGAGATCAATCAATTAACAAAGGATAATTGAGGTCAAAGAAAACAATCAACACATCAATACATTAAACAAGTGTGCCTTTTAGTAAAAACAGTAGAATGGGTACAATCTGGCAAAAGAGGTCACATTAAATTCCCTGTTAGTACCATCTGATCTGTATAACACGGTCACCTGCACCACCATTTAAAACATTATCCCCGTCTTGCAATAAATGCGGACTTTTGATTGGTTGGTTACCCGTCGGTACAAATCCCATGGCCCCGTCTTCGTAGCTAACGTCGCAGGGTGTATGTTTGTGCGTTGCTAATGTATGTTCTAGAGTACCAGTGTATGTTATTCCACAAAGGTACATTTCTGTCTTTTTATATTTGTATTTGTACTTCCTTTCAAACACTGTAGATGCCCTACATTCACACTGACTCACATAAATAGGAATTAATTCGGAACTTGACGTCATTGTCTGTTGACGTAATAATAGCGTGACTTGAGGCGCCAAAATACCGAAAGTAAGCAAAACAAAGTAAAAAAACTAAAAACTCTTTAAACTCGCCAAGTCTGAGGTTGTTACCAAAGGTAACATGCTCGACTTGATAAAATGGGCATTGTCTTCATCAAAAAGGTATATATTTAGTTTGCAACTGTTATGGCGTTGTCCATTTAGCATTTTCTGACGACAAAAGAACCTATTTTCAGCCTTTTACACTTGTAAGCCGGGGATAAATCCGTTACGTACGTTATATTAACCCTCGATTGTATGGAAATTGTACCACCTGAAAGTACTTCTGGACAGTCTTCGGCTTCGCGTCAGGCTGAACATAAGTACTTTCAGGTAGTACAATTTCCATACACCCGGAAAATAACGTAGGTAACTGATATTGCTTACTGTATACTGCAGGATACGTTAAATATGGTATACTATAATTTTATATAATTGTCGTAAGTAACTGTAAGAAAAGGAACAAACAAAAGATATAACAAATATTGATCATGGAAAAAACGGGGTAATACTTACTAAAAATTTCATAACGTTTCAATAAGTTAAGTAAGTTAGTTCAATATTAATTCACCAATATCGAGTTCTAATTTAGCGTTATCCTCTGTCATTTGGGTATAAAGCTTGTTGTATAGTCAACAAATATATAATTAGGTGTGAAACATGTTATTTTCAAGTGAAACTAGACCGTTGAACTATGATGCATCGTACCACTGACTGCAACACCCAAACAACACTTTCAGGGTTGAAAATCAATGGAGGTAAACAACATAATAAATAAAGACTTTGCCAAAACCACACCGGATCTGTGACCTTAACAATTACGTACAATAACAACTAATCCGAATGTACTCATTTACACGTATCATTGTTATTTTTTTACATCATTTCCTGTAGGACATTGGCAATATATACCGGTAATTATTTTGTGTTGTTGAGAGTTTACGGCTTATGTAATACGACTAGACACCAAGATTAGCTGAAAATTGCCGAATGTGGCTTTAAACACAATTTAAACAAACTATCAATTTAACTATGCCTTATCCAAAAAATTATTCACACTTAATATTTGAACATGTATTGATAAAAACGAACCCTGCAGTTGGATTGTTTAAAATGTTGCCAGGTTCAGTCATTGTAAACATGTGCAGGCAGGATATTTCTAGAATTGTTTATTACGAATACTGTAATTTGTGGTGTATGATTAATCTCTGCATAAAGATTTTCGGATCAGCTTTTTATACACAAAAGGCCCAAAAAGTTTTAGCTTACTTAATTGAATATGTGTTATGATATCAGATTGGGATAAGTATACTTCATCAAAACGCAATACACACAGCTAATTACGGTATAATGTCCTATAATAAATTTCTGAACTGCACTCTGCGTTTGTTTGTTTGTTTGATGGTGTTTAACGCCAGTCAGCAATTTTTCAGCTATATCATGGCGTCCAGTTTTTATAGGGGGAGGAAGCCGGAGAAAACCCCCGACATGCGGTATAGGAAAAATGGTAATCCTTGTCAATTATAATTGGAGTCGAGTACACCCTGCCTGCAGTGAGAATCGAATCCGCAATCTCAGTGTTGACAGACCACATGATCAATGGTAGACAACCTACCTTGACCACTCGGCAATCCAGGCTCCTGCACTTTGCGTACCTTCATGTATATTTACACCAGCTAAAAATACTAACTATACTAGGGTAATAACATTGGATTCAAGGTTCATTTTGAACCGGACAATCAACTCTATCTTCTGGCGCCCTGTACATGTGACGATTGGACCAGGCGAAAGTGTCCATCATGATGAATAATTATAATAACTACACGATTTTAAGGGGTGCAGGATCCCATCCGTCATTTTGTGAAAATTTCAAAAGATATCACATTTATGGTAAACTTAATAACAGGCAAAGTTGGGTTCTGATAATTTTAAATGGAATAAGATGCTAATAAATGAATTAACAGTTTGTATCTACTTGTTTGGTGACCAGTCTAAAATGTGTCATTGCGAAATATTGCCCTCGGAAATATTATATAGTTGAACTATAATAATAATAATAATAATAATAATAATAATAATAATAATAATAATAATAACTAGAGGCTCCCAGGAGCCTGTATCGCTCACCTGAACCTGAAACCAAACAACCCTTTTTTATCCAGCTTTTCTTTGCTGTAAGGAATTGCCCAACACTTCTGCAAAAGTCAATAATTTTTACCTTTTTAGGGAAATAACTCCTATAAAGAGGAGCTTTTGATGCTTAGAGGGAGAAGGGAGGTTCACTTCAAATTTGCTGTACCTGTTATACGTTTTTAACTATCAGTCGAAAACTCTCTTGACTTCCCCCCCCCCCCACACCCACCCATATTCTATTTTAAGCCAACGTAGCTATGTAGGTAGTCAGGTGTCATGATTTGCACAATTTTGGTAGAGGACGTCCTAAAGATGATGTGTGCAATGTTTCAAAGCAGTCCTTTAATGGGTTAAAGAGGAGAAGATTTTTTAAAATCAAGTAAAATTGATTAAAAAATGTTCAAGGAGAATAATTCCTAAACGGTTCATCAGACAATCTTGACCCTAAGTCATTTTTGTAGCCCTCATAGAGCAGAACAATTAAGCAATGCTAACTTTTTCTGTAGTTCTAATAATTTTCAAGATTTTGAGGCAAAAATGTCAAAAATAATGAATTTCGACAATAAAAGGGCAATAACTCCTATAAGGGGGTCATCATACAACTTTGACCCAATGGAGTGTTTCGTAGAGCTTTTGATGCGGATGTAGGCATGTCTCTTCGGTTTTCCTGTATCTGTTATACTTTTTGAACTATAAGCCAAAAATTGTGTATTTTGACCCCCCCCCCCCGTTTTTTTTAGCCATGGCGGCCACGTTGGTTATTCTACGGCCATGGTTGGTGCAAACTTGGTTGAGGACATTTGACGGATGATGTGTACAAAGTTTCAAAGCAGTACTTTCAGTGGTTTCCGAGGATTTTAAAGATTTTAAAAAAATCAATTAAAACCGATTAAAATAAACACTTCAAGAGGAATAACTCTTAAACGGTTAATCAGACAATCTTGACTCTAAGCCAATTTTGTAGCCCTCATAGAGCAAAACAATTAAGCAATGATTACTTTTTCTCTAGTTCTAATAATTTTCAAGATTTTGAGGCAAAAATGGCAAAAATCATCAATTTCGACAATTAAAGGGCAATAACTACTACAAGGAGTCGTCATACAACTTTGACCCAATGGGGTGTTTTGTAGAGCATTTGATGCTGAAGAAGGAACGTCGCTTGGTTTTCCTGTTTTATCTGTTATACTTTTTTTAACTATAAGCCAAAAACTGTATTTTGACCCCTTTATTCTATATTTAGTCATGTCGGTCATGTTGGTTGGTCTGAGGCCATGATTTGTGCAAACTTGGCAGAGGACATTTTACTGATGATGTGTGCAAAGTTTCAAAGCAATCCCTTCAGTGGTTTTTGGAGAAGATTTTTAAAGAAAAGTTAACGACGACGACGAAGACGGACGGCGACGGACGCCAAGTGATGGCAATAGCCCACATGACCCTTCGGGTCAGGTGAGCTAATAATTGATTGATTGATTGATGGTGTTTAACGCCCGAGCAGCAATATTTCAGCTATATTCAGGCGATGAGCTAATAATGATGATGATAATAATAATAATAATATGTGTCTCCAAAAACTGTTCGAGCTAAAGGTACAATGTAGTTCGAGTCCCGAACTCTGCTAGAAAATTAATAAACTTTCATTCAACATAAAAAAAATATATACCATATATATCCGTGACCAATTCCTTTTTTCGCTAGTTTCACACTTTTACATGCACTTTCTAATGCAGTAAATGTAAAAATACTAAATTGTTTAAAAATTACCAAAATTTTATCTTCCAAGATATGAGGAAAATTTTTTACCCCTTTTTAAAACTAATTGATGCAGGAGTTCAAAGACAAAAAATTGTAGACATGTAACCCCTATTGACCAAATCGGAACTCAACACATTATTTAGTACTGTACTTAATGTAGGGTACACAATCTGGTAACCTGTCACTTGTACACATTAACTACTGTTATACCTATACCAAGTTTGCAAGAGAACCATATTTAGCCAAGATTCCTACAGCAAGTACATAAGCCATATTTTAATTAACAACAATAAAAGCTATATTGGTGTTCAAAGTGTTCTTGAAAAAATCTTCTATTCTTTAGCCCTACTCAAAGAGAAAAATTGCATGTGTATTGAACATCTGTTTGCAAACAGCTTCGGAATAAAAATTAATTTGTCACTGCACCTGCACTTTTAAATAAGAAAACAATATCAGAGTTGTAAAACAGAAACCTTTTAAATACACCTAGCCTTACATTATACTATTGGCCAGCCCAATCTATGCTGGCACCCTATGATCTTGAGGCTTTCACTAGCTGACCACTCCACCTTTTAAACTATATACCATGTTGTCCTTTAAATTGTTTAAACGTGGCTTCAAATTAACAGGATAGAAATTTTAGACAAGAAACCTTTTAAACAAGTACAAATAAATTAAAAGAATCAATTTAACTTGTTTCATATCTTGGTGCGAAATAAAAGTGCCATTTTTCAGTCAAAGACTATTCATAATACTAAAATCCACAAAAATTCTACCTAAGTAAAGGAAATGGCTTTTCTCATTTAAGTTCAATATTTTGATCCTAATTATTCCTTTACAATGATCTGTTGAACAGGTAAAAAATTGTGCACAATCTTCACTTGTATAGACATTACCATCTGGCTAATGTTTGCTTATTTTGGACTACATTTTGTAACATTATGCAAATTTTCATTCTGAAGATGTCTTTTAACAGATATTCAATACATGTGCAATTTTTCTCCTTAGGTAGGGCTAAAGAATGGAAGAATTTTCAAAAACACTTTGAACACTTTGAACAACAATATATCTTTTATTGGTTTTAATTAAAATTTGACCTATGTACTTGATGAAAAAATCTTGGCTAAATTGGTTCTCTTGCAAACTTGGTATAAATATAACAGTAGTTAATGTGTATCCGTAACAGGTTACCAGATTGTGTACCCTATATACAGAACTGAATACTACGCCGTGTTTTGATTTGGTCAATAGTGGTTAGATGTGTACAATTTTTTGTCTGTAAGCTCCTACATAAATTAAGTTTTAAAAAGTGGTAAAATTTTGTTATCCTGCAATCCCTACATTTGCTGTACAATAAAGGTAGTGGAATAAATTTTTGTTTTATTCGGCAATGCCGAATAAAATCTGGTACTCTTGACATCACAAGTTACGATATTTATTATTCTGTTCTGGTTACTGGTTTGTGACGTCAGTATCACAAGAATACGCGCCAAAAATGTCAACTCAGAAATCGGCTAGAAGGGAACGTTTTTCAGTCGATTAAAATGCAGGATAAAAACAATGTTCGTACATTGTCAGGAAATATCAAGTTTATTTGTACTCGCCGCGAAACAGGTGAGAAATGCTCGGTCTCGCATTTTTACCTGTTTCTAAGGCTCGTGCAAATAAATTATATATCTTCTGACAATGTACGAATATTGTATATGTAATGTTTTAAACAATGTAACAGTTTTACATTCACTGCATAAGATATTGCAAGTAAAAGTGGGAGCGTCTCAAAATGTTCTAACTATTGAAAAAAGGAATTGGTCATGGATATATATGGCATATATTTTTTTATGTTGAATAAAAGTTGATTAATTTCCTAGTATAGGTTAATGCTGAGGAATGTTAGAAAGTTATGAAAATCGCAGAAATGCTAGTATTTTCTATAGTGTGCATTAGACAATACTTACTTTCGTTTTTTTTTTCAATAAAAACATACCACATTCTCTGCAAACAATAACCTTGATGTACTCTCAGAAATAAAAATCAACAAAACATCCAACTTATAGGTAGGATAGTAGTAAATAATTTTGATAAGTCGAAAATACCAGAATTTCCATTATTTGCATACATTTCTAACATTCATCAGCATTTATCTGGGCCAGAAGTTAACAAACTATCATTTTCAACATACAAAAATATATGCTTTATATATCCGTAAACAATTCCTTTTTTCACTAGTTAGAACATTTTGAGAGGATCTCACTTTTACATGCAATTCAAATGATGTGAATGTAAGAATACTAAATTGTTTTAAAAATTACGAAACGTTTATCTTGAAACTGCATTAAAACTTTTTAAAACTTTATTCATACAGTCATGAGCTTACAGACAAAAAATGTACACGTATAGTTCCAATATAGACCAAATCAGAACACAACTTAGTATTCAGTGTTGTACTTATTGTAGGGTACACAATCGGGTAACCTGTTACTAGTACACTTTTACTACTGTTATAATTTTTTGGTTTTTGGGAGGAGCTAAAATTCGTTTTGATGTAGATATTTATTTCATGAATTTTGATGAACAAAGTTGCTGTAGGTGTAATGATTTGTGAATTTGGAAATTTCTACATCAGTATCTATTTATTTCAGTTGATTGCACAAAAACCAGTTTGTACAAGCAAGGAATATCTGCCATCGCAGTTAAATTAGTAAATAATTTCCACAGTATTTATGGGCGATAGTTTTCCTTAAAATTGTCTTTTCTTTAAGAATTGGCTTTTATTATCAATTAAATGACAATTTTCTACAAAAGTCGAAATTGAATTGTTATTGGACTGGTTTCGTTTAAACTCCCGTGTTGGCATTATCGGGCTAGTTTAAACTCTTGAAACATTTAAAAAGAGCTGTAACAAAACTGACGCAAAAGCAGAAAATGAGTAGCCCGAAACCAATAAAAGCTCTGAGTTCACTTAATATAGGTGCTCTAAACGCGAAGATATTCCCGCTTCTAAATAGACACCATTTGATTTCGTTTTGTTTGTGCACCAGAATTTGCATGTTCCCATTTTTCACTCATCATTTCATGGTCGATTAAACCGAAGTAGCCTGCCATTTTCCTGTAAATTAAGAAAATTCAGTAACTGTTGATTTTTTCGAGTCTTTCCTTGCATCAAGATAAACTTTTCAGTGTTTACCCCAATTAAGATTTATCTTCAGTGTTTACCTTGGTTAAGATTTATCTCCAGTGTTTACCCTGGTTAGGTTTCATCTCCGGTGTTACCATGGATAGGATTTATCTCCAGTGTTTACCCTGGATGGATTTATTTCCGGTGTTTACCCTGGTTAAGATTTATCTCCGGTGTTTACCCTGGTTAGGATTTATCTACAGTGTTAACCTGGTTAGGATTTATCTCCGGTGTTACCCTGGTTATGATTTATCTCCGATGTTTACCCTGGTTATGATTTATCTCCGGTGTTTATCCTGCAGTTAGGATTCATCTCCGGTGTTTACTCTGGTTAGAGTGCATCTCCAGTGTTTACCTTGGTAAGGATTTATCTCCGGTGTTTACAATCATTAGAATTTATCTCCAGTGTTACCCTGGTTACGATTGATCCCCAGTGTTATCTTGGTTAGGATTTATATCCGGTGTTTAGCCTTGTTAGGATTTATCTCCGGTGGTTACAATTATTAGAATTTATCTCCGGTGTTACCCTGGTTACGATTTATCCCCAGTGTTACCTTGGTAAGGATTTATATCCGGTGTTTACCCTTGTTAGGATTTATTTCCGGTGTTTACTCTTGTTAGGATTTATCTACGGTATTAGCCCTGTTTAGAATTTATCTCCGGTGTTTACCCTGGTTAGGATTTATCTCCGATGTTTACCCTTATTAGGATTCATCTCAGGTGTTTATACCATGGTCAGGAAATAGTTGCAGCTCGAGAAAAATTACTCCCCTCGTACCTAGTCAAAAAGTGTACAATATTCGTTTCTATGGCATTATTAGTACAATTAGTACAAAGTCCATTATTTCTATCTATACGTCTCGCCATAAGTTAAGCAACACCCTATTATTTTCTATGGATTCATTTAAGATTTTTTCATAATTAATATTTTTTAAAGAAATGACAATTTATTGAACATTAGTGACAAATGAAACATATAAACAACAAATATACAGTCGCTTTACTTATTGTTTGATGAAAAAATGTTCAAGCAAAGATATCAAAAAACAGTGCAAATATAACTTTCATTAGTAAAAAAATAAGTTTGATTGCATACTTCAATTTCATGAACTTAAAGTAAGCACACCATCACAGGTCAACGTTCAGGGAAAGAAAAGTCACTTTGAAATGTGCTTAACGCAAAAATACTCAGTAAGTCGTGAAACCACCACGCGTCCGGCACAGTTCATTACCTCTCCTCGTCATGCTGTTGACTAAACGACGAAGTTTAGCATGTGGTAAATTCTGCCATTCATTTCGAATGTCAGCACGTAGTTTTTGGACATTTTGACAAACAGTTATTGATTTCACGGCCAATGATATCCTAGAAATGTTCAATTGGATTCATGTCGGGTGAAATGGATAGCCATGGAAGATACGTTGCTTTATGTCCGATATTTTCTTTTTGTCCGAACTTTTGCTTTTTGTCCGTCAACCCTTTATCCGATTAGCTTTTTGTCCGATTTTTTGCCTTTTGTCCGAAATATTGTATCCGATTAACTTTTTGCCCGATTGCTTTGCTTTTTGTCCGATATCGGTTGTATTTGGTGACCATATGATATTTTTGTTCACTTATTGCGTTTGGCTGTTATAATACTCTTCAAAAGTAATGTCCATTCTTTTTTAAGCTAACCTGACAATTTGCCATTATATATATATATATATTTATAACCATGGCTTTGTATCAATGGGGCTCCTCATGGAGGTATCTTGGAATAAAGTAATCAATAAGTTTTTGCTTTGGTAATCATTAATTATTTACTGAATATTACGTCATTTAAAAAATCTTCAAAAAGTGGTAATTGAGTAATCAAGACGGGGGTGTTTAAAATCAAGTAATCACTAAAAATGACCCTTGTAATCAAGCAATCACCTTAAAATGCCCCAGTAATCAAGAAACACATGACTAGACTCATCAATAACTCTTATTTTCAAAATTCTAACTCGTAAATGGCTAATTAGTTAACCACCACAAAATGTGGCTGTCTCATTATAGTTGTCCGTCTGTAACCAATTCTTGTCTGGGCTGTTAATATACGTGCGGCTGGAGTTTCGGAAACCCCACCAATCAATGAACCTGAAATGTTATAGTATAAACATTACTTAAATTTATTGATTGATTGGATGTCTGCTTTACGTCCAGCGAGCAGTATTTCAGCTATATTCAGGACGAGAACAAGTTAACAAACAATAAATCAACGGAAAATGGGGATGGGATGGGTCACAGGGAATACAATTTTGACTTCCACTGGAAAGTATGGAGTTTTGTGTAGGGGCGGAAAATTTAGCCTATTGTAGCGGCTACAATGAGCCTCCTCTTTTTCGATATCAACAAAAGAGGTCTTTATCGTGCAAGGAGCGTGGCACTCTCCAAACACGTTATCTACTACGGTCCGCGGTCAGGCTTTCCGTATTATGACCTGACAACTCCCCAACAAGAGGGTCTGCTCTATCTGGCCTCGGGGACGCGCTGGGCTACTTAAATTGAATAAATGACTGTCAGTATGCTTAAATAATCAAGGAAGACCGACACCAGTATCAATCCTGTGAAAATGTACCTATGCAAGTACAATACTCTCATTTTTAATTTTCTACCCAAAAATATACTTGAACCTAAAAAAGTATACCTAATCATATGCCTTTAGACCTAGAACGAATAATCGAATCCTCGCTTTTTTTTGGCGAGGTTAATCCGACAAATCATAAAACTAACTTCAAATTATAACGGCAGTAAAAGTCGGCCTTCTTTAGACCCGAAAAAGTAGACCCATTCCAGCCGCACGTCTGTACATACCAATATATAGGTAGTTACCCTACCCCGGAACATATTGTATTTGCATTTCATGTTTAATGTTCTTTGTCCAGCAGGGGATCATTGTTTTACAATTTTTGGATCGTATTTGAATAGTATGTATGATATTTTGTTCCAGCAAGCAGCGCCCATGAGTGACATTTAAGACTACTGTCTTTTTCCCCGTTGTGGAGTTTGTAATTTCATTGTTTATGTGGGTTAAGTCGCGTACATTTTCTTCCATGCATACTCCTATTTGTTAACATTATTTATTACCTAATAGTATACTAAATACGTATTTTTTAGTTTTTACTATAATTTTGAAATCTTATTATAAGACTTTGCACCGGGCAATAGAACGTCGGCAGGGAATTGCACGCGCGATCTATTGCCCTGTAATTTTGTGATCTATTGCCCGCGACCTCTGTGACCTGATATTTGGTTCATACGATTGGTCAATTTCGATTCATGAATATTTAGTAGGTTAAAACGCTCGACTGATCAGACGATAATAAAAACAAACATGGCCACGTCTGGCAGGTTCGCACGACTTGATGATGATGATTTGGAACATTTATTGGACAATAAGGATTCAAAGAACACAAAAACTGCAATAAGAGCCTCTGTTAATATTCTTATGGAGTACTGTGACAGTGAAAACATTTTGTTTCCCGATTTGGAGCAGATGTCACCGCAAGATTTGTGTAGTCACCTGAGGTCCTTCTATGCTGCGGCTAGGAATAAAAAGGGGGAACTGTATTCAAAGAAGACCATGATCAGTATACGGTACGGCATTCAAAGGCATTTTTTGAAAATAAGAGACAATCTTTTGGATATATATAACTCTCAGTTACCATTGAATGAACTGGGCTCCATTATGTTTTCAAATTAAATGTGATTCAATATGTCAAAACTTGGATTTTCTTTTGGATATATATAACTCTCAGTTACCATTGAATGAACTGGGCTCCATTATGTTTTCAAATGAGACGTTATTTATTGTTTGTTTTGTTCCTAGTTTCAGAAAAACAACTGTTACTGTTATCCCTCATTCTTCTTCAAAGCCAAAAAAGTTGCATTACAAAAAAAAAACAGAAATCAGGCAATAGTTCAATAGAAAAGTTTGCAGATGACAATTAGGTAATAAAACAGTTATTTAATGTGTATCTGGGCAATAGACCGGAAATTTTTCCCCTCGGTACTGGAAACAGCTCAAAATGTTCTATTGCCCTCAGCCGTTGGCTTCGGGCAATAGAACATTTTGAGCTGTTTCCAGTACCTTGGGGAAAAATATTCCGGTCTATTGCCCAGATACACATTAAATAACTGTATACTATAATACAGCACATAATCATAAGGTTGGTGACAATTAAGGCTGCTGGCTCTTTCCCGTTGAGTTTGTAATTTCATTGTATATGTATATCGCGTCCTTTTATTCCACATCTCATTTTCTTCTATTGTACCAGAATCTTCTTTTTGCAGTCGTTTTGATAAAGGCAATATACGATGAATGCTAAATGACAGGGATCAAATTAAAGATAATACAGTTGTAACAACCCGTTTTGCAATAAAATTTTTAAAGATGTACAAATTGTTTGTTATGATGTTGTTAGTTTTCTATGCACAAGTACAAATATAACGATATACTATAATTATAAGAATACATCCTCTTTTTTATCATATTTTTCTAAATTAGCAGTTTATTGCAAAACGGTTTGGAGTAGTCAACCCGTTTTGCAATAAGAACGCATTTTGCAATAACCTGTTTTGCAATAAAATTGTCTAATCGTTCTTTATGATGTTGTGGATAATTTGAGCATTATCTATCCAAAAGTACAAATATAACGATATACTATTATAAATATATATTTTGTTTTATCATATTTTTTCAACGTCATAAGTTTATTGCCAAACGGATTGGAGTAGTCAACCTGTTTTGCAATAAGAACGCACTTTGCAATAACCCGTTTTGCAGTAAAATTATCAAACACGTTTAAATTGTTCTTTATGATGTTGTGGATAGATTGTGCATTATCATATTCACAAGTACAAATATAACGATGCACTATTATAAGTATATATCCTCTGTTTCATCATATTTTTCAGCATCAGAAGTTTATTGCCAAACTGATTGGAGTAGTCAATCCGTTTTGCAATAAGAACGCATTTTGCAATAAACCGTTTTGCAATAAAACTTGTCAAACATGTACAAATCGTACTTTATTTTGTTATGGATTATCTATACACAAGTACAAATACATTTTAACGATATACTATTATAAGTATATATTATGTATCATCATATTTTTTTTTCAACATCAGAAGTTTATTGCAAAACGGGTTTAAGTAGTCAACCCGTTTTGCAATAAGAACGCATTTTGCAATAAAATTGTCAACATGTTTAAATCGTTTTTTTTTTGATGTTGTGGATAGATTGTGAATAACATATCCAAAAGTACAAATATAACGATATACTATTATAAATATATATTTTGTTTTATCATATTTTTTCAACGTCATAAGTTTATTGCCAAACGGATTGGAGTAGTCAACCTGTTTTGCAATAAGAACGCACTTTGCAATAACCCGTTTTGCAGTAAAATTATCAAACACGTTTAAATTGTTCTTTATGATGTTGTGGATAGATTGTGCATTATCATATTCACAAGTACAAATATAACGATGCACTATTATAAGTATATATCCTCTGTTTCATCATATTTTTCAGCATCAGAAGTTTATTGCCAAACTGATTGGAGTAGTCAACCCGTTTTGCAATAAGAACGCATTTTGCAATAAACCGTTTTGCAATAAAACTTGTCAAACATGTACAAATCGTACTTTATTTTGTTATGGATTATCTATACACAAGTACAAATACATTTTAACGATATACTATTATAAGTATATATTATGTATCATCATATTTTTTTTCAACATCAGAAGTTTATTGCCAAACGGGTTTAAGTAGTCAACCCGTTTTGCAATAAGAACGCATTTTGCAATAAAATTGTCAACATGTTTAAATCGTTTTTTTTTATGTTGTGGATAGATTGTGGATAACATATCCACAAGTACAAATTTAACGATGTACTATTATAATATTATTTTACGGGTGTTACTTTCTTTGTTAACAACCAGAATAAGAAATAAAAAAGAAAAAAGATAATTTGATACTTTTTATTGAAAACTAAAAACAACAAAAACCCTTACCACGGTTACATTTTAAAATATTTTTTCAATATTTAATTCATTTTTTATATTTATCTTCTAAGTATATTTTTGCATTTGTCTGTAATTTTATAAAGTTTATCTTTAAAATTTATTGCGTAAAACGTGTGTACTTTATTAAATACGAGTCGGGCTTGATGGTATTTTGAACAAATTATCAAATTAGTGCTGTGTTGACAAGTTTTAATTATACTCTCTACTCAATATAAATAACGTCAACCAGCGATCGTGGTAGATTGGTTAAGGTATGAACAGTGATATTGCCATATTTAATGAGGGTGTGTGTCCATGCAATGATTTAATTGATTGACCAATAATGTCACTCACTTTGGTCTTATCTGCTAGTGTTAATGATATAATTTTGTCACATTTAGTAATTTAAACAATTAGACACAGCAGCCCGGGTGGTGGATAGGGGAGACCCTGTCGTTTGGGGTTGTCTGGTCATAATACGGAAAGCCTGGTCGCGGACCGTGGTAGGTGATGTGTTTGGACAGTGCCACGCTCCTTGAACGATAAAGACCCCTTTTATAGATTTGAAAAAGAGTATGATCATTGTAGCCGCTACAAAAGGTTAAATTCTCCGTCACTACCCATACTTCATTTTTTGCAGTCAAACGTTTGCCATTCCCTTTTCACATTGATTTATTTTTAACTTGTTCTCGTCCTGGATATAGCTAAAATATTGCTCGCTGGACATAGAGCAAAAATCCAATCAATCGATATAATTGTGTTAACTCTCAAAATAGTAACAGACTTTTTATTTATCTGAGACTGCAGGTGCAGAGCCAGACATCGTGGCTCTGTGACCGTAACACCGCACGACCTCGCTGCAAGTGATAGTTTAGTTTAAACATATTTTATTGTCAAAAATAACCAATAGGATTGAACACAAGTTATTACAACTTATGAAGTTCTCTCCGATCAATAATCTTACAAAATAATTCACAAGATGACAGCAAGGAAATTACTACAGTACGTACAGAAAAATTATATATAACACATTACAAAATATACAAAGCAATACATTATAATACATTATATACCATAATAATAAGGGGGGAGGGGGTCGAGCTATGCAGAAAATCGTTTAGAATGGTGAATGTAACTGTGTACATGTCTAAAAAATATAGTGTTCACTTCGTTACTAAGGCTATCAGGACCAAATAGGACAATTTCAATAGAGAGATTAGCATCGACGGATGTAAAAATTGATTTCTAAGTTATGTAAAGTAGACATGCTAGAAAATAGTGTATGGAGTCTTCTAAGGGACAACCACAAGCACAGCTTTGGTCGTTAATTAGGTTTACTCTATATAAATCGGCCTTTAGGGAACTGCAAAGGAGACGTAACCTATAGTTTGAATAATATGCTTACAATTAGAAAATATGATGGGACAATATTGTTTTCTTTTTTCAGTGACATTTTAAAGCTCATAAAAGTTGGTAATTCTCTTTGATCTGAAGGAAGAGAGTTCCACAATCTAACTGTTGAAGGAAAAAAAAAGATTTTGAAAAGGTCTCCAGTCGACACAATGATGTTCTGTAATCTAGTCTATTTCTTAAATTATAACGTCCAAATGCAGAGTAGTCATTAAAAATATCTCTTAAATATTCGGGAGCATTACCACTGCGCATTTTATACATAAGATTTAGTTTTCTTATATAACGTCTATTCATTAAAGAAGACCCACCTGTTTCGAACATTAACGATTCATTATTGGAAAAGCGAGGAAGTCCTGTTACAATCCTAGCAGCTTCTAATTGTAAACGTTCAATTTTTTCCCTGTCAGTGACAGAGCAACCATCCCATAATTCGAAAGCATATTCCAGTAGAAAAAGAATATGCCTAGAATAAATAATGTTCAGGTTGTTTCTGCACAGTAGATACTTTAGTTTTCGCAGAACAAATATTTGTTTAGACGCACTTTTACAAATATTATAATTATGAGTAGACCATTTACAATTTTGAGATAGAGTTATTCCTAAATATTTATGTTTTCAACTAATGCAATTTTTTTCACCATTGAATGTGAGGTTCAGGGGATCGTTATTTCTAAAAGAAAAAAACCATATATTTCGTTTTTTTGGGGATTACAATCTACTAACCAAAATTTAGCCCATTCGTTAAGGAGTTCTAGATTAATATTCCTCTCTATTTCCGCAGCGCTTGCAGATGATTACATTAAAGAACTATCGTCTGCAAAAAGTCTAACTAAAGAGCTTATTTCATCTGCAATATCATTTATAAACAGTAAAACAGTAAGGTGCCTAATACTGACCACTGTGGTACACCAGATTTCAAATTACCAATTGAAGATCTCGAATTTTTTAGCAATATTTGCTGACGGCGATTCCTTAGATAATCTTGGAGCCATAACAAAAGATTTCATTGAATTCCATAAGCCTTTAATTTTGAAATTAAACCTTTATGCCAAAGACGATCAAATGCCTTCGATATGTCACAAAAGACAATACATGTCATTTCCCCATTTTCTAAAGATAAGCATATTTTATGATGAAGTTCGATCAACTGATGATAAATTGAATGTCCAGGTACAAAACCAGACTGAAATTTGTACAATAATTTTTGGTCAGAAATGTGGTTGTATATATGTTTAACTCTTTCAAACACCTTTCCAATGGAGCTCAATAGCGCTATTGGACGGTAATTAGAAACATCTGATTTATCACCTTTTTTAAAAAGGGGCAATACATTTGCTAATTTTCAACTATTTGGAAATTAACATGTATTAAGTGAATGGTTAAAAATAATACTAAGAGGTAAAGCAACTGTTTTTTATATTTCAACATTTGATGACTAATTTCATCGTTCCCAGATGCTTAACCAAGTTTTAAACTATCTAATATATCAATAATTTCTTGTAATGAAATTCCGTCAATTTCTACGAGCAAGTGATGGAAACGCGTTATTGCAAAACAGGTTGACTACTAAAGCCCGTTTTGTAATAAACTGTTCATGTCGCCACGAATCAGTAATTCGAAGGTATAGGCACCTCAAGTTCCCCGTGTTGCAAAGCGCGCAACACTAAAGGAGATAACCACCTGGAATTAATTGAATCTTCTTGAAAATTCGTATATTTGGAAGAATCACTAAAATAAGTACATTAAGCGAAAAAATATCTATAGGTACATGATTATCTATAAGCAGTTTTCATAGGTTTATCAATACTTTCATTTTCCTTTCCAAAAACATAGCAATAATAATTAAACTTCGACTTAAATTTGTATATGTTCTTCTTTTGACATGTTTTAAGAAATTTTGAAAGGAAAATAGGGGGTACATTATATAATAGAGTAGCATGGGTTTGAATGGATAAAGAAGAGAAACCCGAAAGTTTTGTTAAAATCTTAAAACCTCTTAAGTGAATTTGCGATCAACTTAGTGATAGAAATGGTATGGAAAAAAAATTAATGACGAAACTAAACTACGGTATGCTTTTTTTTTATCGAATTTGTCATCGGATTTTTTTTTTATTTATGGCATAATTATGCGACAGGAAATTTGCGTTAACCCATTTTTAAAGAAATAAAACGTAATCTTTGGTCAATACCTGAAATGCCTGGAATCTAATAATTACGTATAATCTCTGGGTTTTCTATTATAAATTACGTTTTTTTTTTACTGATATTTAATTAGATATTTCAGCATTCGGCCTTTCATTCACTTTGTAAGGTCCGAGATATCCATTCGTACATCCATGAAGGATCAAGTTTTGTGATTAATTCCAAAATGAATACTCAAACCTGAATTAATTAGTCAAAACTAATGAAAAGCGCCTAATATTCACATATCTTGGGCTGATTTAGCTGTGGCCACACACGTGTTGAATAATGACCAATTTTGCATATTTAGATGGTGTAATTTGTGGATTATATGCAGACATGTTAAAACGGGCTTCAATGCAACCATTTTGGTTTCATATTAAAATACATAATCTTCAACTCAGTCTAATTTTTCAAAAATCGAAATATTTTTAAGCTAAAATATACCCTTACCGGAACTACTCATTTGAATAAGGGATATATACGTATTTTGTTGTTTTGTTCCACAGAGCATTTAAGAAGGTTCGCGGATATAAGCAAATTCCATTAGATTTTTAAACATTTTTTCAGAATTAAAATTCATAAATGAAAACAATTTCGACAGACTTGACACATTCCCGTAGACCATAGGCCCAATTATGTTACGCCTTTTTTTTTCTTTCACATAAAAATAAATTTTGGTGTAAGAAAATCTGACGAGTGATAATACTTATATCGGACAAAAAGCAAAAAAGTAGAACAAAAAGCTAATCGGATAAAAAGTTGACGGACAAAAAGCAAAAGTTCGGACGAAAAGCAAAATTATCGGACAAAAAGCGACGTCGGACAAAAAGAAAATGTCGGTCATAAAGCATCGTATCAAGATGCTCAATAGCTTCCTTTCGATAACATCACGTACAATTGCAGCTCAGTGAGGCCTTTCGTTGTCATCCATAAAGATAGGTCTGTTACCAAGTACATGATTGTCAAAATGTGGCACAATAATAGAATGGATGAACGCGAACCTGAAAGATTTGCTAGCAACCAAGATCCTTTAATGTGATCACTCTCTCTGTAAAGTCTTGGTGCTCAGGATATGATTAAGGAACTGTTGTCTTCGGCCTGCGGCCTCAGGCAACAGTTCCTAAATCATCTCCAGCACCTCGGGATAATAGTATTGACCGCCACATGAACAGGCATTAAATAACTGTATAATGATATCTTTTTATAAAACAACAAATAAATAAATGCCATTATGACAGATTTATAAAATAATTCAATGATATTAGTAACGATTTAACAGAACGAGCTTTTGAAGTTAATATTGTCCATCGATGTTAACAAAATAGCCAGTCCCAAAGATAACAGTAAGATTCATAAAAAAATATTTGTCTGTTCCTTCTGGTGCTCATACTCTTTTTTAAACATCTTAAATACAGTTTCAGATGTACCTTGGGTTTCAATTTCGTTTTTTCTTGTTTGTTATCTGGAAAAGAAAAAATGTATCTTTAAAGCTAAAGATGACCCTTTAATACAGAAACTATCCAGGTATATTTATGCTTGTGTATATTAAGGTAAACAAAAAAATTTGATCACTTGTCTGATTGATTGATTGATTGTTTGTTTGAGATTGATTGACAGGTATAAACAACTTTTTATTGAGATCATTAGAGTTTAATGACCCATTACGATTCTTACCATGCTGTTCCTTGTTTCCGTTTTGATATTTTCGTTGCTGTTTCCTTTTTTCGTCATGTTGTTGTTGTTCCTGTTGGTTATTGTCGCTTGTTCGTTGTTGTTGCTGCTGATGTTGTTTGTTGCAGTGTTGCTGATCTTTGTGTTGCTTGGTCGAGTCCTTTTTTGGATAACCAATCATACACTGCAAACAAATTCTCTTATTGCCGTTATTGTTGTTTGTGTCACATTTCTACACACATAAAAAAGGAAAAAGAAAACATGAAAAATGTATATCAATAGTAAATTTCTAATTTTGTATGAACATATATCTGAGTTTTTGTTGAATCATTTTTATGATTTATTAAATTCGTTCGTGAAAGGGGAAGCATGCATCGTGTTTAGAAGCCACTATAGCTACAATAATTGACGATTTTTGATCTGTAATATAGAAGGAGAAAAACGGATTTAACATATGTATATTACCTACCAGTTATCTTCCTGAAAGCAGCAAAGGATACTGACACCAATTCTTGATGTTTTGCTTAAATGAGTTTACGCCATTTTTAGCAATGACAACCGGTGTCTCTTTTAGAGGAGGATACCGGTGTACAAGCGAGAACTCTGGCGTTTGAGAGGAAAAGTGTAGATACTTATAATTTAGGACACCGTTGATATATACACTTTTTATTTCGTATGTGGTTTTTAAATGTTCTCACTCAGTTTGAATTTGTACATCATTAGAATTCTGTCTTTTACTCTAATTTTAAACTATAGATACATTCATTTTTTAAACAAATACCGCCTTTTACCTTTCCAAATATAAAGGATTGGAAAACTCGAAAGCTATTAGTTGCATTGCAACAGTTCCTGCTTTTTCTGTCCATGGTTATATCCATGGTTATATCCTGAAATTAAATTATTTTTATTATTTATAAATATTAAAAAAACAACACTAACTATATATCGCAAGGCAAATATCAATCATATCGTCATGATCGTATGTCATAATTGTGGTGTGGTAATTTATTTACAGTATATTTGTAATAGTGTGTATGTTTGTGGTTTTATTTTTGAAAAATGTAATTGTTATATATGTTTTAAATGAAAACTATTACTTGTATGTAAAATGCTTTCTTGAAATAATAAAGTAAATAAATATAAACCTAATTTGTTAAAGTTATTTATTTTGAAATTGGTCCCCAGGCTATGATCTGGTGATCCTATTAATTTGATAAATTTAGTATGTTATACAGATAATTTTAGAAGTACTCAGTTGTGTTTAGATCACAGATAACTTATTTTCTTTACATGCTTTATTTGAACTTCTCAAACTTAAGAAAAAGAAACTTTACTGTGCCTTTATAGATTTTGAAAAGGCATTTGATAAAGTATGGAGAACGGGTCTCTGGCCATCCTCCCAAGTCAGGGGTTCTGAGTCCGCGTTCGCTCCATCATCACCCGCATACGCGGACTCAGAACCCCTGACTTGGGAGGATGGTCTCTGGCATAAATTGATTTTAAGTAATATAAATGGCAAAATGTTACATGTTATCCAAAACACGTATAAAAGTATAAAATCAAATATTGTTTTTAACAATGAGAAGTCTGATTTCTTTTCCTGTTATAATGGAGTGAAACAGGGAGAAAATATGTCACCTTTTCTTTTTGCTATCTTTCTAAATGACCTTGAGTCATTTCTTGAAAGTCAAAATAATACAGGATTGTCATCAATAAGTGATGATTTAGAAAGTAGTCTAGGAATTTTCTTGAAAATATTTGCACTTTTATATGCATACGACACTGTCCTAATGTCCGAATCGCCAGATGGACTCCAACAACAGTTAAATAGTTTCTATGAATATTGTAATTCTTGGAAACTCAAAGTAAACATAGGAAAATCTAAAATCTTATGTTTTTCGAATGGAAGGCTCCCTAATAATTTACGATTTGTTTTTAATAACATCGAGCTAGAAATTGTAAAAGAATTTAATTACCTAGGAACAAATTTAAACAAAACCGGAAACTTTGGTCCCGCAATTAAAGCTCAAGCAGAAAAGGGAAGAAAAGCCATGTATGAAATTATCAAGCTAGGTCGATATCACAATCTATCAATCTCCTGTCTCTTAGACCTGTTTGACAAGATGGTGAAACCAATACTTTTATACGGCTGTGAACTTACGGGGTTTAAAAACTACCACTTATTAGAAAGAATCCACCTAAAATTCTGTAAACTCCTACTAAACCTAAAGTCTTCTACAACAAATTGCTTCGTATATGGCGAATTGGGACGATTTCCTTTGAGTGTAGATATCAAAACTAGGATGGTTATGTACTGGTCTAAATTACTTATAGGTAAACAAACGAAGCTATCTTCTATTTTGTATAGATTCATGTTAAATCTTTCAAATTATCAAAATAGAAATTTCCCCTGGCTTGTCTACATTAAAAATCTCTTATGTGGTTAAAACAAAGTATACGACAATGTCTCACTGATCAATTTCGTCAAAACTGGCATGATCAAACCCAAAATTGCTCAAAAGCAACAAATTATAAGCTGTTTAAAGACACACTAGAATTCGAAAACTACTTTGAAATACTTAATAAAAAAGCATCTGTTTTACTTTGTAAATTTAGAACGGGTAACCATAAACTCCCCATTGAGACAGGCAGATGGAATAATATTGACAGATCTGATAGAAAATGTATGCTTTGTAATGAGCAAATTGGGGATGAATTTCACTATATTCTAGAATGCAATGCATTGTCTCAGGAAAGAAGCAATTTGATCAGTGGGCATCTATTTCGAAACCCAAATATTTTAAAGTTTAAAGAAACTATGATAACCAAAAACAAAGTTAAACTCTACAAGCTCTGTAAATTTATTACAATTATTAATAAAAAAACGAGTCTTCTTGACTAAGTGTCTGTCTGTCTGTTAATTACACTGTATTAGTGTGTATCTATGTTTATGATGTTTTCGATTATAATATTGTAAATATTGTATATAGTATTTCTCTGTATCTCTGTAATATTGGTTGATGAGAATAAAGTTATTATTATCAGTCAAAGGGCTGTGTGCCGGAATGCCAACATTTTGAAAGCTCAAAGAACACTGTAGGCGCTCATTAGTGAGGATTAAGGGGTCCCCCATACAGGGTAATTAATCCACTGTAAAGGTAAAATTGTGTTATATTGTACTGTTATATATTGAGTGATTGTACAAATACAAATACAAATACAAATATTTATTAGCACAAACTCATGGTACAGTACATGGTTAAGGCACAACAATTTCGAGGATCAATACAAAGTGTGTTATACACATGTAATACAATTCTTTACCTTTTACATTAATCGTATTTATTATTATATTATAATATATAGTATACAGATGATATAACCAATTAAAATTACGTTTTATATGATATAATTTTTTCTTAATTCAAAGCATTCTAAAATAAATGCAGCAGTTAGTTTTAGACAAAAAATTCAGATTTGCTATTCAACAAAAAGCATAATAGGGATTTGCTCTTTGTTAAAAGATCTGGGATTAAACTTTTAATTTTATTAAGAAATGCACTTCTTATCAGCTTATAATGTTTGCAATGCAACAGAAAGTGTTCTTCATTTTCAATTTCTCCTGCATTGCAAACTAGACAGTTTCTATCTTTTCTATTTAGTTTTTGGTATCTTCCCTTTTCTACCATTAGATTATGGGCACTGATACGAATTTTACAAAGAGCAGCCCTGTCTTTAGCTTTCTTTAAGATATCTAAATAGTGAGTCGCTATCAATCCATTGGGTAACAACGTAATCTGTGAAAGTTGTAGTGCCGATGGGCAAGTCTGTGTCTTCTAAGTCTTCTAGTGCGTGGAACCAGACGTCTTCTACGTGTTGGGCTGGAACAAGTGGGAGTGCTGCTGCGCGTCTCACTAACTGGCGTATGTCGTCATTGTCCTTGTAGTGGATCTGCATGTAAACCTGTTGACATCTATTCTTGGTAAATAGCTGGTATTGGTCTTACTTCATCCTGGCATTTTTTCGATATAAAGTGCATTATGTCTTTGGCTACAATGTTTGCTTGGTCTGCAGGGTGAAAGTGTTATTGCTGTCCTAGTGCCGTAATAATGTCATTCTTAGCATTGATAGTCGCTGGGCATGCTGGTATAGTACACTTTCCGTACGTTCTTTTACCCGGAAAAGATAATCATTGAAGGCTAAATTGTTGCCTCCTGTAGTCTGGTGCGTGTGTACTTAAAGTTCAACTGTGCCATAGCCATGATTTACTTTGAATGATGCTAAAATATTCAGTGGGGGTAGAGATTAAATGCATGTAATTTTATAATTTTAAAATTCACCTTTTTCTGTAAAAAATGTTATTTTACCTAATATGATTATACTTACGCCCCTTGTTGTACCCCTTTGTAACCACTAAAACAACAAAACTTAATTATGTGATTTTAAAATTGTTGGCATTCCGGGAACACCCCAGTCAAAGGTATGTTTGAATGGAGATTTTCAATTGGTTGTATAAGATTTCATCTGTGGTTGGTTAGGTAGTTTTTCCAGCCTAAAAATCTATGTATTTATTCTTTGTCTTAAAAGAGAGAGATATAGAGAGGCAAAATTAAGATTGCGAAGTTACAATTTCTTTATTTATGTAATTCACTGATGTAGAACCTGGTCCCATATAGACATATATTTTTTATGTTTGTCTATGTCATTTGTTTGTTAAATTCTTTTAATGTAGTTTTATATTTGTGTAAAGTAAATTGTAATTTTAATTAGCATAAAGTAATTGGTTAAACTGTAAAGATTTAATCAGAAATAAAGATCTACAATTTTATTGGTTTAGTATGTATTGTACGTCTGATTATTATGTTGTGAATGTCTTAATTGTTTATGTGTTGTATATTTGTATTTGTAGGGTTGTTTACTAATTATGTAATATGTACATCAATAATAAACATCAGAAACTTGAAGAGATTTGAATTATATTTTGTCCACTGTTACATATGTCAACAAAAAAAGATATCTTTGAACATTGATTACGAAATGTCGTATTGTATTGGAGTGCAATTTTTTCGTATTGTACATCGACTTTGACATAAATATTAAAATCTATTGCTTTATTATTTTTTAAACAAATTGATAGTCTAGTTCAACTTCATTTATAATTAAATATACTCACTTTAGACTTTTAATGAGATTTCCAGCAATCTGACGAGTTATAATATACCCGTATCTTAATTCGCTTTAAACCAACGTTTTCATCAAACGAATTAATGATCTTAACGACAACGTTGCTAGATATTACTATGACGTATATGTCAGAATTGCGCATGTCGCCGTCAAAGCTGCAACTTCCGCAAATATACTATGAAGATCTATCATATTGTATGTCTCTAAAGATAAAAAAAATGTAGTGTAGTCCTTCATTTGTATTTCTGGTCTTTAAGTGCTAGGCTTCCAGTAGCTACAATAATGTAACTCTTTTTGTTCGCCTCTTAAAAAGGAGATACATTATTGTAGCTCTCGAGCATTTCTTTTAAAACTTTAAGCGCGCGTGCAACTATTGCTAACTTTTTTTATCTTTAATGTTTCAAGTTTAGGGGTATATACAAATTTCTTTTTTTACGAATATCCTCCAATGAAGGAAACGTTGCATTTAGCGCTACATATATATTGATTAAAAGGAAAAAAATTAAGTACTTCTTTTCAGCATTCGGCAAGCGTATCATTTAAGATTAACTGCACAAAATATTTTCTCCATCGAGGGATAACCAAATTTCTGTTTTGCACATTTTATAATCCGCGGATTATATTAAATGTGCACAACAGAAATTTTGTTATCCCTTGATGGAGAAAATGTGTTTTGCAGTTAATTCTTATAAATTAATTCAAATAAAAGAATAAACTCAACAATTTTATTTTTGTAACTAGACATTTAAAAAAAAATAGATCAACAGAAAAACTGTTAGTTTCCCGCGGAGTAATATATGCCGTCAAAGGGTGCGTGTCTCCATGACGATCAATTTTTTTTCCATACTCTGATATAGTCTGGGATCCTGACTAAATATTCTCAATACCGTAAGCGGACTTCCGGTTCGAATACAGTCAGGTCACCAGCAATGAATCCGGTCAAAATTTTGACCGGTTTATAACATTCGGAATGTCTCAAAATTTACTTCAGTATTAACTATAACTGACGTAATTCCGATACAAAGCATTATGACGTAACGTCCGGCGTCCGGTTATCAATTTCAAATAAAAATACTGTTTATCAACAGAATGCTTTTATAGATTTATGTCTTGTTTGTGGAAATAACTCCACGGAAAACGTTAGTTTAATTCGAAAGCCGGAAAACAAGAAGCAGGTAACTACTTTATTTAAATTGTATTGTAACACATGGTAAAACATGGCGTTTTAAATAGCCAATCAAACCGGGTAGTAAACTGGTGGTGACCTGGGGTTATATTTGAAAGTGAAGCTTGCGTAAATGAAAAATTTTGCACCAGGGGACCAGGTTATACTCTGATAGAAAATATTTTCCAGCCAATCAAAAGTCAGTATTCTCGCAAAATTTATTTATATATAATTGTTAGCTTTTTATAACGGATAAAACACTTTTTTTCAAAAATCTCCGCTCTTGGTAAAGGAGTTACTCTTTCGCATTTATTTGCAAAGCGACATTAATACATTTTTTTATAAAACTTTTTTCCAGTATACACGTGACCTAATATATATTGATTGCTTGACAAATTTCTCTTGTCTGTTAATTAATATTTACAACGCTATTCAGGACGAGAGCAATTTAAAAATTGTTAATACAAGGTATAAAAAAAGTCCTGTAGTGTTATGTGGTGATGGTTTAAATTGAGGAAACCCTTAATAATAGAAAACAACCAATAGGTTTTTTATATGTAAACTTAAACTACAGCAACTAGATCCATCCGTAAATTCCAAGCTAACAATCAGAATTAACAGTACACCCAAACTACTAATCATATCTACCCGTACACCAAAAATACCAATCTGAATTATCTATACAACACACACTACCAATCAGACTTATCCATAACCCTAAATTACCAATCAGACTACCTCAGTTTAAAAAAAAATATTTGGGTGGGCTAGCGGTGTGCATCAGGGAAATTTTCAGAGCCTAATCACTCAGTCAACATGACCATATTCATTCACATATCACACAAAAGACATCATACAAATTCAAAATTTTTTTTAGCTGAAACGTTGCCTACTTGGCTTCGAACAACATGCAATCTGTCACCGAAATATTTCCGCCTTTCCCAACCCTTGACGGAAATGGCCGAGAGATGTTCCGAAAATATGTATAATGTTTAACATCATTGTGTTTCCATATTTTTATGTAACCTCGCAAACAGATATATAACATGTTTTTTTTTTTTTTATTTTGCAAAAATATTGAATGTGATTAGAAAAAATGCATGACATAATAATTAAATGGCTTTTGTAATTATTGACACAACACATTTCTGAAATTAAATATTGTCCATCGATGTTATCAAAATAGCCAGTCCCAAAGATAACAGCAAGATTCAGAAAAAATACTTGTACGTCATTCTTGGTGCTCATACTCTTTTATAAACATTTTAAATACAGTTTCCGATGTACCTTGGGTTTCAAGTTTGCTTTTTCTTGTTTGTTAACTGGAAAGAAAAAAAATGAATCTGTAAAAATTAGGGGGACTCTTAATACACAAGTCACTGCAAGTAATATTGTATATCTACAGGTAAACAAAAATTTTGATTGATCGAGTGCACTCGAGTCGCAAAGAGTTTAATGCCATTTATTTTACCAGTAACTTTGACTGACTGACTGACTGACTGACTCATCAAATTAACTGCTGTATTCAATCCTATTGCTCGTAATGTCGCAAACAAAAGATTCTAACTTCGGTCTATTTATACAAAATTTAAACATAACACTCACACTGCCTGCCTGTCTGACTGAGTGACTGACTGACTGAGTGACTGGCCGACTCGATAAATAGTGTATATAAATGACTCGACCGACCGAGCGACCAACCCACTCCCTCCCTCCCTCACTCACTCACTCACTCACTCACTCACTCACTCACTCACTCACTCACTCACTCATTCAAAATAACGACAGAATTCAGTCCTATTGCTCGTAATGTAGCAAATAAAAAATTCTAACCGGTCTATTTATACAAAATTCAAACATAATATTCACCTTGTTTACGTTATTAAAGCTTTAGACATTGTGAAACTAACGGGAAACGATCTTTATTGAAATTTCTCTTTTCGTCTTCGAAGATGCACGTGGAAAATGTTATTTTGATCATTTTTCCGTATATGGATAATATGACCTAATTTTATTATGAACGTGCTAATTTGCTATATAACAACCATTCTGTAGTAGGATCCAGTAATTTACATATGTATTACCCAAGATGCAACACGCTATTAGGTTGTTTTTCGTGGGGTGCAGGTCAAAACGCACCATTGTCAAAACGCCCCCATTTTCCAAAACGCCCCTACCAAAACGCCCCTATTTTCCAAACCGCCCCCACAAAAACGCCCCCGTTTTCCGCTAAGACCAATTCGATATATATATAAATTTGTTAATATACATTATAATAGTAAATATCAGATTCCGAGATGAATGAAGCATCTTCTTAATGTAATTTTAACAAGCATTCAAGCTTGTGTTATGTCACATCAAAGTAGCATTGTTTGTATTACTGTTTTGTGTTTCCTTACGAAGAACGCTGATTGCTCATCAACAAAACAAAAGGTAACATGTACTTAATCAGGTAGGTCATTGTGTTTTACTCCAGCCATACTGGAATAAAAATAAGATAATATCAGAGTAGATTCTTAAAACAAAAGAAATGTTATTAAAGCTTGGGGGGTTGGGATTATCTGTAAAACATTTGTTGATAGGTCAAATCAAAGTATTCCAATTGAAATTAATAATTATTATCGACAACTTATATAAGACAGTCCGTTTTCACTTTTATATCCAAAATCATGGATTTTTCGTGTACTCTGCAGAGAAAGCTGGTTTCGGAAGATAAGCTGACACGATACCAGCGTGTGTAATTTAACCTCAGGAAATAATACACTAGTGTAATGGTGGAAAGAACACACTGTTACATGTACAGCTGTAAGAACTTCCCAGTCAGAAATATTTTCTTTGTGGGAAATGTACGGAACTCACCAACTGTCCACAAGTAGACTTTTAACCATATTGCATGAATACATTCCTCTGCAGACAATTAAAACATTTAGTTATTTTCATATTGATGTATATATATGTGAATATTTTCTTACTATCATAAATGTATATATATATATATATATATATATATATATATATTCTGCTGTATGTGAATGTTTTCCTACTATGTATGTATATATTTTGTATGCTATACATGTATATTCTCCTACTGACTATTAACACATTCGGTAATGCTTGCACATAATAATTTGAACTGTACATTCTTTCTAAGTTTATATTCTTATCGTCAATAAAATTATTCAATTTAACTTAGTGTTTTTTTTCTTTTTAATTTGAATTTTTTTAATATGGAGCGTTTTGGAAAATGGGGGCGTTTTGGTGGGGGCGTTTTGGTGGGTCGTTTTTGAAAATGGGGGGCGTTTTGGTTAGGGGCGTTTTGACTCGAATTCTAGTAAACTAGTCTCGATCACCCAGATATTATAGCGTCTGGGATCACCTTATTGTAATTTCGCTACCAATAGGAGGAGACAAACAATGATTCTATTTTTAGGGCCCTATTTTTAAACCAGGAAAACCATGCAAACATATTTATACTTATAATATGACGTCACAGTAAGATTCACCCTTGATTATGCATAACAAAAATATTTGTTTAATTAATTGATAAAGTAATATTTTATAAAAATATTCAAATGTAAACTTTGGTACAATTTGTTGTACACTTCTTGATATGAACGGAAGTAATGGAATTTTTTAGACAATAAAAATATCATCCAATCAAAAATTACGCCCAGTTTTGGGCGCAATGATAACAAGTTTAATATAGAGATTAATCCAGACGCACAAATGTAATTAAGAGTCTGGGTGATCGAGACTAAAAGATTACGTAATTTAAAAGAGACACGATTGTCAGTTAATGCACAACACACAGCGGGTTATTAAAAACGGCAATAACTTTCATCAGGCATACATAATGATCGATTTTAAACACGCAACCGATAAAAAAAAATTGTGTCACTGTCGAAAGGTATCAAGATCGACCACGTCTGATCGTATATACAACTTCTTTTGGACATCAAAGTGCCGGGAGTGATTCACTCCCGCTCTGTTACATTACGAGTAATGGGACTAAATTTGAGGGTACGATTATTCGTTCTAGTATATAAGATGCGACAGCGATAATATTGCAACGTCATAGAAAAAAAACTAGTTGTGAGATACGGCGCGATTAATCGACAAAATATATTCGCTATCAAGAGGATTAATGGTTATTTAGGTGAAATTCATCGAGTCATGGCCAAAAATTGACATCATTAATTATCTTTGAAGGCATTGTATCATCCTGTATCATTTTGTTTTAAATATGTGCAGCTTTTGTCATCAATTTTAGATATAACGCTCATATGTGCGACTAGTAATGCCATATTGTCCAAACGGAACACATACACATAGTTTTTGTTTTTGTTTTGTTTTAAATTTAACGCCACTTTCAACTATTTTTTGGCTATATGTATGTTATTCCGCCCTCATTTTATGAGGAAGTCCAAGTACTTAGAGATAACCACACTCGAAACGTAAACTGGAAAGCTTTGTTAATTAAAGCTAGAGTCGAGCACATTTTCCGCCAGGCAGGCTCAAAATCAAAACCCGGCGTGGACACGCCGCTGATTAATAGTGTGACTAACTACATATTTTAATCCGTTTGCTTGCACATGCTATAGACAGGTTTATCAATCGCTTATCTCTCGCTGCATGTGCGCTGCCATTAATGAGTCACGTGGTGCGTCATCAATAATCTATTTTTGTTTTTAAAATAGCTAATTTAGAAAAATTAACTGGAAGGTGGTGGTGATTCTTGTGCCGTTAATAACTGAACATAAATAAAAACATGTAGTCCGAGAATCCTCTGCCGTCCACATGGTCCAATGCTTTTATAGAATTTTATGGGAGTGTGGACCATCAAAGTCTAAAAAAAGCGTTGGAAGGCAGAAAATTTTCGGACTAAAAGGAAGCATGTTCCTCTATGGAAACTGACATGACATAAGATTTCGAAATAAATACATATACTTTGGCTGCCTAGAAAACGTACGCGAGACTACCCGTGGGGATAGTTTGTCAAAATCAACAAAACAAGTTGTTTGTCCGTGCAGACAAATTTCACACTAGTTAACGGCCGAAAAGGGAGTTCAGATTAAAACAGAGACGGGAGTGATGACTGCACTTGGCAAGCATACAAACTGACTGTGACTCGCTCATGTACACAGGGATGACAAAGGGTTGTTTCTCACATTAACAGAGGCTGTGACATTCGTTTCAGATGGATGTAGATGATGAAATACTTTAGTTTTTATGCGACTTAGACTGTACTTGTTATTTTATAATTTAGCCCGTAGGGTTGATATTCAGCCAGTAAAATCTTAAGCTCTTGGATGCATCTGTACTTGCACAGAAATTGACGAACTTACATGGTTACTGCGTGAAACAATTCGATTTTGTTGCCTTAAATCTTGTAGAGAGAATTATCCCAGAACTTATGTTATCATAGATTGTGCTGAAACATTCATTCCAAGACCTTCCAACTAGAAAACTAGAGGCAAAATGTTTAGCAACTACAAATCTCACATTACCGCGAAATATCTTGTAGAATACACATGGTAGAATAGTACACTGTAGTATCCATGGACATTTCCCAAAGCATTCGAGGGACGCGAAAGTGACAAATATATTGATGAAATAGTGTGTTTTTAAATTACCTACTACCTGGCGACGAGGCCATCGCAGATAGGGTGTTTACAATTGACCCCCCCCACCCCGTAAAGTTAAAGTTAAATATTCCTTCTGTTAATGCAAACCAAAACTTTCGAATAAAGATATCGCAACCAACCAGTCGAATCGCCAATGTAAGTGTACATGTAGAAAGATCTATAAGACTGAAAGTTTATAAAATATTAAGTGGAACAGTGCCCGTTTCTTCTTTAAAACATAATTTTTGCATTAGCCAATTTACGTTTTGTCTTAATACAGGATTAAATATTATTGAATGTCCAGTTTTTTTATTATTACTATATTTAATTTTAAATAGTTAAAAATAATTGGTTGAAAACAACCAAAATTGTAATATTGGTGTAACACAGTACTTGCAGGATGCAAAATGGGGATGTTCAACTTGTATTACAAGTGTAAAGACAGAAGTTTAAAAATGGAGAAAAAACACATTAATTATAATTATTAACCTTTTAATTAGTATGCAAATGAAAGTCGCCTGTTGTGGAGACTTTATGGTCATTTAGTTAATATCTACATTTTGTAAACGTGAATGTAATCCCACTGAGAAATGTCATCTTTCATGAATGTAATGGCGGCCGCGATAATGACGATCTGCAGCGGCGGCTATCTGAACTAAGGGGGATAATTGAAAAAACCTGTCTATATAATAGAAATTGAAGAGTACTCGTCATAACGTCATGTATATAGTTTTTGGTTGGTTGGTGATGACGCATGAGAAGATGGCGTAATAATAAAGTTTTGGAAGGGCAGAAAGTTTGTTAATAGTTGATTTAGCTCTACGGCAGTTCCCCCTGATGAAGCCAACCAGTAACAGTGTGATTTGACGCTCGTAATGAACATTTTTTGTCTTTTCTATCACCCGTGGAAGATTAACCGGTCTTTCATAGAAACGTATACACGAATCCACGGTTATATTTTCGTGTTACTTCCCTTAACATGTGTCGCACGCAGATCGGAGATGAGGCACTTCCTGTTTACGTTGTTGCTATGCAATTGTTTGCCGATTCGCGTATAATTTTACTCGTTTTACCTATCTGTTTACTTATTTTTTACAATTTGCGCGTTTAGACAGCTGGCAATAAATTGAGATGGATGTGGAAGATTCCAGTGTGTCACTGTAGTTTATCTTGACATGGAAAGTCGACTCCCTTAAGACATACAGATAAAAGAGATGGGAGTCGTGAGGGAATGAAGTTGCCAGTAAATCCCACCGTTTCTTAAATTACAAATTCTGAGTGTTTAGGATACTCGCAGCTGTTAAAGATTTGCGATGACTTAACAATCCCTGATCCTTTTACTGTTTGTGTGGTGCTCTGAGAGGGATGCTATTCATTGATGGCCTCCAGTTTACCTCTCAAACATCATCACTTTCTTTATAAAACACTGCCCTGATACAACCACTGAACACTTTTTGAATGAATATGTAAATTGTTTGAATACTTCTCTTCAGACTAGTTAAAAAGAAGTCTTGTGCCAGAAGCTTAGCAACAATTTCAGCCTACACCCCATCACAGCGACTGTCCAATTATTCCATTCTCGTTTTTAATTCAGGAGAGAAAACATGCAAAGTGGCATGAGGGGTTTTTCACTTTTTGCAGAAACATTCAAAAAATAAATCAAATACATAAGGGATCATCTATTGCTTTGTTTGAAAAATAATCAGTTCAGATTTTTTCCTGAACATTCAAACATTCAATTATAACTATCACAATTAATTAAAGAAGGGAACATGAGTTCACTTTAATCTCAAGAGATCAATTTAAACACCTAGCAATAAAATGTATGCAAATTTAAATATTTATACTATAAATTCTATAAAATATATTTTAAAATATTAAATTTATATTACATATTTTACATATGTGGTGCGAGTCGTTATAAAGTGGGCGACTCGTTATAAAATGTGGGGCGACTCGAGATTGGGGCGAGTCGTTACGATACCGAAAGTGACTGTCTTCATTCTTATTGTTATTTGTTATTGACACAGTTCTGTTGATTATTATTTAATAAAAAAAATCATGTATTATTGTCTACTAAATGGTTTTAAAAGTAATAATTTACTTTACAATAATTTATTCTATATTAATTTTCTAAATCACTGTAGTTTTATATACATGTAAATACATATAAATATTGAAAGAAAAAAAAATAATGACAACTCTTTATTATTTTTTTAATTTTACCTTAAATACTCATAAAAATGCTTATTTATACCTACATATTTTTAATTTTAAAAATTTAAAAAATATAATAAATGATGATTACAAATTTTTTTCTGGCACTCCAACTTAAACATTTTTTCGGCGACCGACTTTTTTGCAGGCACGAGTTTTCATAGTAAATAGATCTAAATAAAATTATTTGTATCGTTATACCAATCAGATTATAGCTAAAACATTGAAGATCATCACTGTATAATTTGTTTTAATTAGTATGTACCATTTTTAAAATATCGGTATTTGTTCAACGAAACTTTATTTCAAGTCACATTATTTCCAGGTACCGTGACCTACTCAGTTAAGTTCTAAGCGGAAAAAACTATTTATAGACCAAGAAGGGCTTAATAATAATTTGGTCTGAGGAACATGCCTGAATTACATAATTCCATTTTTAAGTCCATTTGTAGTTTTATTTAACATTGCTACATATCGTGAGTTTCCAATGAAACCGAAGTGTCACATCTCCGATCAAGAACGATTACTCAAGACAAGACAAGACAAGACAAGACAAAGTTTTATTTAAAGTCGGTACAATAACAACACATAACATAAGCTCTAAAGAGCTTTTTAACCGACATAAAGTAAATAAATAACGCCTAATGACAAGCTACATATACATACATGCAACACACGTTTGACCGGGCCTCGTGCGGGATCCGGGTGGCTAAAAGAATAGACCGCAGTCGCGCTAGCTGGTCGTTAAAGGCGACTTAATAGCGCCCAGTACCCGACGGGGTGTCAGGTCGGTTTGCCTAAAGACCGACTGGGATGTGTGCCCCAGGTGGTTGAATGGGGTTCCCCTGGCAAGCTGGGGTTGTCAGGCCATAATACGGAAAACCTGACCGCAAACCATATTAGTGCACCGTGTTGGGAAAACTGCCACGTTCCTCGCATGTTAAAGAACGCTGCTGTAGTATTCGCTATGAGTAGGGATTTCGATCCCGCTACAGGAGGCTAAATTGCCCGACCCTATCCATCCTCCCATTTGCCAGTGGCAATATAAAATCCGTTACCCCTATTTTTCCTTGTGTCCCTTCCCATTTTCATTCATCATCCATTTCGTGTCCATCGCCTGAATATAGCTGAAATATTGCTGCTGTGGCGTTAAACACCATTAATCAATCAATCAATCAATCACATTTGACAGTCATATAAATAAGCACTACTGACAGACTACATTACATAAATGCAACAAACATTAGCCATATACCTAAATAAGCACTACAGACATATTACATATTCATTCATACAACATACATTAGCCATAGCCTCTTACTTTATTTGAAAAATCACAGAGGTTAAGATAACATTAAATGGAATCATAACTTCGGAACTTTGATCAAATAAAAAGAAGGTGAAATCACATAAAAACAGGACGGATATCTAAACAACGTTGAATAAGAAGCTACAGTAGGTACTATAATTTGCATGTAAGAATAAAGGTGACAGACAAGTAGTGGCATCATTAAATACCAAGCACTATAATAGCAGCAAAAGAAAACAGAAAACATGTAAATGCATATAATATGGACCACACAAGCATTCGTACATAGACACAGGCACTACATACATTAAAATAGTATAGTGAAGCCATGTATAAACAGAGAAGCACTGATTAGCAAGCTGTTTTATTGACAAAGCATCCGAGTTTAATTAGCTATGATAATATTTGTAACAAAGAATTTATGAGCAGCACGCAGAGCAGTGACATGACTTGCCATTCCAAGAATTTATAAAATGTTTGAATTGAGAAAAGGATGATTCATTTCGGAAATGGTCTGGCAAGTCATTCCATGTTTTAGCTGCAAAATATTGTAATGAGTTTAAACCATACCTTATTGTTCTGACTCTTGGTATATTTGCTGTAATCTGGTGTCTAACATTATATTTGTTTTGTTTAATTTCAATTACATCATGTAAATAGACTGGGCTTCGTTTATTAATTATTTTAAAAGTCTCAATGGCAATACATCTGATTTTTCTTATTTTTAGTGAGGGCATTTTGGATCTTGCCAAGTGTTATTTTAAATAAATTTTAAGGCTCTCTCCTGGAGTTTTTCCATTTTATTTGTATTTAGTTCACTACAAAAGTGCCATGTTATGGGGCAGTAATTAAAATTTTGATAATATAAAGGAATGATATATTGTTAACCTACCCAATTTATTTAAATGTTTTCCTATTTTTTTTAAAACGTTCAGTTGTCTTGAAGCTTTTTTACAGATATTGGCAATATGAGTATTAAATTTCAGTTGATAATCAATTGTTACGCCTAAGAGCTTTACTTCATCTTCACATTTAATTTCATTATTATTTATGTTTAAAATTATGTTTTGTTCATGGGTTTTACTACCAATGGCAAGGGCCTGGAATTTATCAGGGTAAGACTTCATTTGATTTATAGTAAACCAGTCTATTAATATTAGGCTGTCTGTTTCCAATTTAGTTATGAGTTCATCTAGGTTATATCCGGCATAGAAACGAGTGTTGTCATCTGCATAGTTAAAAAGTGATGTATCATGTATAAAATAGAAAATATCGTTTAGAAAAATATTTTAAAAAACTGGACCTAGTATAGAGCCTTGTGGCACCCCTTTGTAGATTTCTCCCCAATTACTATAAGATGATCACAATTTGACACACTGTTTCCTGTCCGACAAATAATCCTGAAGAAGTTTAAGGGATTTTTCTGAAAGACCATATGTTTTTAATTTATCTAAACGAAGATTGCGTGAGAGACGGTCAAATGCTTTACTCAAGTCCATTAATATTGCTGCAACATATTTATTTTCATCTATTGCTGTTTTTCAGTCTTCTACTATTTTAAGTAATGTGGTTTGACATCCATACCCAGTACGAAAAGCAGAGAGGAAAGGGTGAAATATTTTATTAAAATAATCAGTTAATTGGTCATTTATAGCCCTCTCAAAAAATTTTGAAATGTAAACATAGGCGACCATTATAATTGTGGATTCGTGCATTAACAACCTTTTAATCGTTTACAAGTGAAAAATTGCAAATAAAAACGATTACGATTAAAAGATTACACAAGCCTTCCAAACGCGCATGAAAGAACTTATTTCTTCGTTTACCAACAACTTTCACATCGCGTTCACCTACCAGAATCTACATTCATTTGTTTAATATACAACATCCTGTCATAAAGGGGCCTCTATTCTGTCAGCACTGAAATTGCTGGTTCGAGTCTCACTGCGAGCAGGATGCACTCTACTCCAATGTTAATTGACAAGGATTGCCAGTTTTTATACTACCGAAGGTTCGTGTTTTTCTCCGGGTACTCCGGCTTCCTCCCCAATAAAAATTGCAGGAAATTTATTAAACAACATTCAAGCAAAACAAAAACAAACCAATCGTAAAGTCTGAAACAACGACGTTAAACACGAACGTTTTTATGTTACTATAGGTAAAACAGTAGTAAATGTTTTGGCTAGTCGAAAATATTAGCATTTGCATACCTTTCTAACATTCCTCAGCATTTACCTGGACTAGGAAATAATTAAACTTTCATTAAACATTTTTAAAATATATACCATATATATTCGTGACCAATTCCTTTTTTCGCTAGTTAGAACATTTTGAGGCGCTCCCACTTTTATATGCAATTTGTAATGCAATAAAAATAACAAGAAAACTTTTGATGCAAAACATCAATTCGCGGCCGAATTATTCTACTTGATAATAATTTTGCAGAGGCATTTCAAACATTTTATATCTATGTAACAGAAGTTATTTATATTTATTGTTTAAATGTTTTTTTACACTTTTTTTCAATTTTTCAGCTATATCATGACGTCCAGTTTTTATGGGGTTTTTCCCGGTACTTCGCCCCCCCCCCCCAACCTAAAACAAACAAAAACAATAAATGCAAAATACAGATCATCTGGAAATATAGCAGCTATAAGAGAAAGATAATCCGATGTACTAAATGCTAAATTTTCTCTTCAATTTTAGATTGTCTCAAAAATTTGAACGTGTAAAGGACCAGATAAGCATAAATAATCGCAGTAGGCTGTTATATAACATAAAGGCTTGCGGAGCAAGCATATGTCAGGTCTTAGATCAAAATAAAAAAACATACTCTTTTTAAGGACTATCTAATAAACATTTGATTTAAATCATAATCGCAACTTCTAAAAAAGGCAGTTGCAATTTCACCCATGACTCCTATGTGTGTCTTAGTCCTGCAGTTGGGACTAGTTTGAATTACCGATTTCTAAATTTGCGCACATGTAATCTTTTGTCATATATTAAATCATAAATATATTTGAATTAAAACTAATGTTCATATGGTTCAACTAAATAAGTTATTGACATATCCTTTATTTGTTGTATCTTACAAAAGACGGCATACTCCAGAATTGTATACATAAAATAGCTTTGTATTCTGGTCGAAATTTTATACACAAAATAGCCATTAAATTCTGAGGGGGTGGACAGGCGGTACCTTTCTCCTTTCTCCCTCCTCTCTGCTCCTTTCTCCCTCCCTTCTGCTCCTTTCTCCGTCCCTTATGCTCCTTTCTCCCTCTCCTCTTTACACTTCTCCCTCTCAAAACCCCTAAAGCAATAAAAAAGATTACCAAATTTTGACACAAAACTGATATAAATTTAGAACATAGAGCACATTAACGGCGTTGGCAAACAAAGCATGCCTCATGACACATTTTCAACTGAATTTTATTGGTATGTGGTGCCCCTTTGTCAAAAAATATGAAGATCATAAAGTGTGTCCGGTAGATTTCTGAAATCAGGAAACTGAAACCTAGACATAGACCCTTTGTCCACACAGACTTGTAGTCCACACAGATCTCTAGTCCATGCAAACCCCTAGTCCACACAGATCTATCGTCCATACAGACTTATTTTCCATATAGATCTTTTATCCACTTACCTTTCTAGTGCACCAACACCCGTAGTCCTCATAGACCTATATGTCCAGAAAATTATATATTGTATTTCTTAACTACAATCATTATTCTTATGGTCTTTTGTAAACTCTGTGTAGTTTGAGTAAACAAGTTAGAAATTCTTTAACAATATGAATATGTATTTTAAGACTTTTTGGCAACTTTTCAAACAATACTAAAAGTTACAGGCAGCGTTTAATAGTTTTACCTTCATAGTGAAATTTTCATTAGTTAAATTATTCATCCATGTTTAGACCAAGATATCTCTAAGCAAACTTTATTAAAATCTCAGACTTTTGAAGTATCTCGTAACTACCACAGCAACATAAAAATTCTTGAATTCTGTGCTAAAAGGGAATTTAGACTGAAAAAATGGTTCTAATAAATGGAATGTAAAAAGGGTTATTTGCAGACGTAACATGACTTGTCTGATTTTTTTTCTATTTACAGTTTTACTTTTTCTGATAACTGATACTCACTGCTGATACTTCATTTAAAAAGTTGTCATTCAAGGGTAATAACCCCAAATAGGAGTCATTTGACAATCTTTACCAAACGAGTTATTTGTAGGCCTTGCTTTATCATTTTTGCAATTTTGAGTTTTTCTCTGATTTTTAAAGTTTACAAAGCAAACACTGAAAACTTTATGAAAAATTTGATTAAAGAACAAAAAAAACTATAAATAGTAGTTAGACAAATGTTGGACAATTAAATGGTTTGTGGGGCTTGTTTTTCCGCTTTTTTTTTATATTTACAGTTTTACTCTAGCTGTTATAGTGTTAAATCTGACATTTTCATAACAAATTTATTATTGTAGGGGTAACACTTCTGTAGGGGACGTTTGACGTTATTGGTATGACTTGTCTTGATGATCATTTTTGTAATTTACAGTTTCACTCTATTTATTACAGCTTTTAAGTTGCAAGGCAAAGATTAAACAATTCATTAAAAAAATCATTAAAGGACAATAATTCTTATAAGAATTTGTCAGACAATTTAGAACCAAGATATTGATTTGTATTGTATTGCTGATCATTTTAGCAATGCCCAATATCAATCTGCTGCTATAGTTTTCAAATTATATTATAAAAACTGACAATCTTCTCAAAACAAACCACTATGTATTGTATTGTTATCTTATAGTAATGTACCTCATATGGTCCTTCATAACGTTTAAGTTTTGGTAATGATCCTAAATCAAAGATGGCCACAATAGTGGAAAATAGAACCCCAGATGCAATAAGAAAACAACAGCTGATTTTCAGAAACTATTTCACTTAATTTAATCAAATTATGCAGACCTAATATCTGGGTAGTTATCTGCCATTTTACTAATTTGTGTTGATTGAAAATGCTAGCTTGCTAGATTGGCTGAAAAGATTCTTCCAGAGCGGTTCTCTATTATTTACAAGTTTGGTGCTAAATGGAAACTGTAAGAACATATAAGAAAAGTTTTTAAAGCATTAAAAAAATTTTGTGTTGGTCAAACTGAAGTTTTTGTGATAAATGAGGTGAGCATTACCGGTTTTTCATGTGTAATTACGAATAAAGATTGACTGTACAATTTTATAAATGTAAAATAATTTGCTTTATAAAGTACTGGCATTACGTAATACATGAATGAAACATTACCAGCTCTACAAACTGCACTTTGATTAGTATATGTTTCACATACATTGATCAACATCAATAGGCACCCTAAGGATGATGGTGACCACGTTTGGAAAAAAATGAATTGGATTGGTCAAGTGGTGTCAGAGATGAAGATTGTTAAAAAGTTTACAACGGACAGATGACCAACACCTTCCCTCTCCCTTTCCCCCTTCTCCCTCCCCGTTGCTCCTTTCTCACTCGCCATTGCTCCTTTCTCCCTCCCCCTCTCTCCCTGTCTCCCAATACCCTGTTCTCCCCCTCAATTCAGGTTTTCGATTTTTTAACAGTTCGCTCATCTATATCGATATCACCGAAAGACAAAGTACCAGGTTAAAATGGTCTCCCTCTATTATTAACTTCAGTAAATAGAATACCAAAAAAATTATTATTGCATGAAAATTTCATAGAACTCAAGCATTTTGTTTATATTTTATCTTTATTTTTCACTCAACTTGAATGATTTACATTCATTCTGCGAAATTCTGTTCATTCATGGTAGCTAAGTACACTTTGAAATATTTTCTCCTTGATCCATCATTAGCAACGAAAGTGAATACAAATATATGATATGTGCGATTAAAAATTGTTAAAAAATACCAAACTTTTATCTTGCAAGATATGAGAAAAATCTTACTACTTGTTGAAACTTAATTTATGCAGTAGCTTACAGACAAAAAAATATTTACACATCTAACCACTATTGGCATAATCAGTTACTTACTATAGGGTACGGCAGAAAACTGCTTTCGCCTATCGAAAAGAATTATAACACGAAAATGGCAGATCGTTTTTTTTAAATAAGGCTGTATGAATTTCACCATAAAACAGAGAAAAGATTGCAATATTGTGTAGAAACTGAGAAAGCCAGCGAACAATTTAGTGTGTGTTAGAGCGTGATAATTTAATCCATTATGTTACAGTCTATTTGCATGTTTCTAAGAAGATACATGGTACTAAAAAAGAGCACAAAGGACAGACAAGGGACGATTACAAATCTGATTCATACAACATACACAACGTGAAGCAAAACTAAAATTATCAACAGTAACATGAACCCAATAAAACCACGGGCTCACTTAATTGCTCTATGATGATCTTCAAATACTAAATTTTCATCAATTTCATGCTATGTGGTCATTCGACAAAAAAATATATAATGAAAGTTTATACTTACATAAAGACACATGTGTTCAATAAAAGCCCTGGGTTAAACTGCAATTTGACTTACTTACTGTCACCTTGTAGAGAAAACTGCCTATAAATTAAATTAAATATTATATACTAAATGTCACGTGAGTTTGTTTTATGATGAAACAAATATTTATGCATACCTAAATGTTTTTTTCTTAAACTAGTTTCTTCGCAAAATAGAGGACCTACAAGAGTATTGCTTGGACAATAAACAACTCTATTTACATGTGATGGGACTATAAGGAATTCCCACTTCAGTTGGATGAAACATACTAGTTTCAACAAATTTTATTTCAAATGCGTGATCATGACAGAAATTACTGCAAAGGTGAAATTGGAAATCAAGCAAAAAGTGCTTATTTTGTTATTCTTTTCCCGAATACAAAATAAATCAATTAACGCAACAATGACAGTTCAAGTAGTATAGTAATATTCTAATTTGAATAAACCTGAAAAACGGATATGTTACAAATCAGTATGAGTGAATGGAGAATCATCTCAATTGAGTCGAATAATGCGATTACTTATATTAATAAACTCTTGAACAATCAAACCATTGTTTAAGTTTTCGTAATCCTTGATAAGGGCATTTCAAAAGAGAAGGTTGCCAAGGGACAAATAAGAATGAAATGTTCACTGCCTTTAACAGCCTTGTTGTAACATATACAAAAGGGGCTATTTTCGAGATTTTGCTGGTAAAAATGTTCTTTTTATCAATTACATTTATTACGCAGCCTACAGTGCAAGATCGGACCCTTTCTATCACGTGCATAGTAAAATTCGGAAATAAAGTTGAGGACTTTATGAAGATCTTTATATAGTCATTAGATTTCACTTCTTGTGGGAGATTATTCCATAACCGAATAATGTTATGCAAAATACTATTAACACAGAATGTCATTCAAAATAGTATTTGAGCTAGGTTGCTCAATTCGGTAAATTTCACAGGAACCATGCGCAAAAATATAGGTCTTTGTTATGTACCATACTGTGGTAAAGATTATGAGACTATGATTATTATGATTGTTATTATTATAGTTGATTTAATTAATGCGTTCATTAAGTTTGTATTTTTGAGTTATTACTTTATGTGAAGACTTGAAAAGATAATTTCTGGTAGTATAATCCTTAAAGGAGTTAGCTCTCTTTAAAAAAAATGGGGAATGTGTTAATTCTTAATACTTCCAAAAGCGCCGTAACGCTTTATGGCGTTAAGGTATTTACCATTGGTCATCTTAAAACATCCCGTTTGTAAGTTAGATACAACAAAACAATGCAGCAGTTGTACATGTATATATCATTTGACTTGTTTGTCCTCCCTTCGATTAGTCGGTCATCTTGGTTTCCAAATCATAAATCACATACATTATTTACTGAAAAATATGGTCACATATAAGGAGAGGCAAAACAAAAATTACTTGTCATAGAGATCCCAGTGGCCGAGGTCAGGTCATACATGCAAATTAAATAGATGGAAGACAAGCTTCCCGGATAATATCCACAAATTCTTACACGGTATCGCAACGAAACATGCATATATTATCAATGAAAAGAGAATTCCAATTGATTATGAGGTTCTTGCTTCCAAATTTAGAAATAATATATATTCTGTTCTTGGAATTTTCTTATTTTTGTTTGTAAAACGATATGTATAACATTAGTTTATTACATGTGTGTACATTTAGATGTTCTTACTATACATTTTTAACACGCAAAAGTCTTCGAAAACTTGTATTAGATAGTAAAATGTAATTAAAACATTGTGCCTAAAGTGTTTTTTTCTTCTATATTCTGTTTGTTCATCAATATGAGCATACACCATTAACTTGTGAAATCATTCAAAATGCTTACAAAAGTGGTAACATTTGTGTACAAAAGAAAGAGAATAAATACGTCACAAAACAGTATAATCTGACATGAAGAAGAAAACTATATTTTGTATCATTTATTAACTTTATAACCGCACTTAATGCCAAATTTATAGCACGTTGTAATTTTAACTTCGTTCTGTATTGGAGCCGCCGTTTGTTTGAATAATTTGTATTACGGTATTTATTAAATGCGTATATTAAAGAGGTTTAGCTGACTATAGTTGATGAAAAGAACCTTTTTCTGTGTGTTTCCGATATATATCCATCTTGGATATAAGATTTGCACTAAAAACACAAAATTAGAAGACGACGATCTGAAGTACATTTCTGCAACCACAAAACTATTTCTGCCAAAGAGTTATGAAATTTCCGACTATTATATTATTGTTGTACAGTATAACACAGTGAAATACTTGTCATTTTCTTTACTTTTGTGAGGGCCAATCAAGAGAGACCGGTTTTCGAGGTATCATACACCACTTATCATTAATAGGTGCATCCAATAATCATCGCAGTAACAATCACAAGCACTAAATTTAAAAAAAGTGGGAAAACTATCTGCAATCATATTTTCAACAAGGAAATGTTATCTGTAATAAACTTATGAAAGGCGCTGTCAAGTCGTTTTTTTCTTGTAACCCTTGACTTTAAAGTTAAAGTAATTCAGTTTCATAAGAATACAGGAATACATCTGCAAGGAGAGGGGCACAGTTTGTACCCATTGGAATTCCGATTAACTGCTGAAAAAACAGATTCTCTAAAAGTTACAAATATGTTGTCGATCAGAAAATCTTGTGTACTATAAACCTGTTCCTCGCTTGTGGCATTATTTGTTTTTTGTTAGTTCTCTAGTGGAAAAATACATATTGTTGTAACCTAAAACTACATATTTGTGGAAGCGAAGGCTTTACATGTGATTTCTTTAAAACGGTATTTAAATTTATCTTTAGGCAATATGGCATAAAGGGTTGAAAAATCAAAGGATCTAACAAATGAAAGTTTAGATATTGAACTAGATTTTAAATTGTCCATATAAATTAATCGTAACTAGTTCTTATTCTAACTTTTGTAACTTTTATCACTGTTGGTTTGCAATAACACGTCCTTAATGTAAATCGGATATGTTGGATACTTAATTTTGGATAAAAAAGTAAATAAATTAACTAGTTTCTAGGACTTTAACTTTCTTGCCAGCATTATTAAATCATATTTGCAATATCTCTTACTGTTTTTGTGATATTAATGGTCAAAGGGGCCAAAAACGTCAATTATAAGAGTTTTCCCTAAATGTATATATATATTTAAAAAAAATCAAAAATGTATTGAAAGTCCACCATAGAATGCATATGTCAAAAAGCTTTGTGAGTCCACCATGCGCTGCATGTGTCCACAGCATTTGACAATCCATATTGGGCCTCCAACTTACAGGGTTCAACATGTTGCGTTCGTATCATACTGCACTTGGCGTAGCTTTTTATTAAAAAATTATGAAACTTGATATGATTGATCCAGAGACTATACTCCACAACATGTGTTTCACTTTTTGTTTCCTCAAAAAATGGCTGCTTTTACTAAAAATAGGACATATGGTAAAATTTAGGGGGTTGTCCCTTTCCATGTAAAAATTCATATTTTTCATGTGTTTGCCTTATAGAATGAAAACTATTGCAGATAGAGAGAATCAGTTGTCTACTTTAATGTTCAGCTCATTAAGTTCTACACAAATCTTTATTAGTTGTTGTCAGATGACTCTTTTAGAGGTTATGCCCTTTTAAAAGTTGAAAATCATCTTTTGGCTTTTAGAATGAAAACTATTGCAAATAAAGAAAAGATGTTGATTGCGCTGAAATGTTCGGCTTAAAAAGCTGTTCGACTAATCTGTTTTAGGTGTTATGTATGATAACAGAGATCCTTATAGACCAGGTGAGCGATTAAGGCTGCTGTGAGCCTCTTGTTTTTTTCCAACAATTGCTTTTGATAAGGCTGACTGATTACTATAAAACTTTATAGTGATTTTCCTTTTCTGTTAGGAAACTAATGGACAATTGGGTAAAATGCAACTTATTCATTTCTTGTCTGATTTCAATTATTTCAAGTTTATTAAAAAATTATGGAAAAATCTTTAACAGATTCCCTTTTTTATATGAATAACATATCATTATGTTATGGCGTAGCTTTTTATTGAACTTTTGTGTTTCATTGTTAAAAGTTTTTGTATCAGTTTTCTAAGCAACTACTTCTTGTAGACATTTGAAACTTTATATGTTACATATTTTAAGGTCCACAAGTACCAATTTTAGGTTTCATTAGATGATTAATTCCTGTTAACTGACTCAGTCATTCAAAATTTGTGGAATGCAAGACATGTTTTTCTCACAACAGCATGTTTGCCCTGCAGTTAGGCTCCATCAACTATGATTTCTGGTCCTTTTATGAGTTCATTGTTGGTGCAGGCAAATACATGTATGTCACATTTTTAGTGTTCACACGTGTTAAACATTTGTTGACTTGATTTCATTTTTAGCACATTTATGATCTATTTCGTCAATGCAACCTTAAAGTATGAGGTTATAAACTCTGCATTCAGTTGCAAGGGCTGTACATCTAATTATTAGGGCCCTGTATCGAAGATACGGACACCCTATAGTTTCACTTTGTCAGTTCGTCTGTCTGTCCGTCTATTTGTCAGTTCGTCTGTCTGTCCATCCATCAACAATTTCTTGTGAACAGTAAAACTTATAAACTATTGACAATACAGTTCTAAAATTTTGCAGAGTTGCTATGTAGCTTGTCATGTGGATATTAAAATGTCATGCAAATTGGTGAATATTTTTTGGGGAAAAACTTAAAATTTGAAAAGAAAATAAATTGTCAGGATTGAACTTGGTGAACACTAATCTCATTAACTTAATTTTTGAAAATACAGTGAAACATAGGTGTTACTTTAACGGTGGCGACAGAGGCGGCATTAACTCCGGCATCAATACTTTTGTGTTGAAGAACATATCAAAGCTAGAAATTTTTCCGTTTAAATTTCAAAATTGTCAAAACGCTAAGGTTCTTCCTACCCCAGACATAGGTTGATCTTGGTCATAATTTGGTTTCCAGTCCGGCACATTTTTATTCTCGTCTGCTCTTCATATTCATATAGTGTTTGGCATCTTCAATCTTTCGGTAGAGCGACGCTGATGAAACTGGAATCGACTTTTAAAAGGCTATTTTTAGAACTTTAGTCAGTACTACTAAAACCCGACATCGTAGCGCTACAAAATTCTGTTGTAATATTTGTTTGTTTGTTAGACACAGAAACTGCTCACTCTTATATTGACATGTGAATTTATTATGAAAACGTGTCTTTGTGACAGAGAGGCGTGACATTATAGAAAAGTAAAATGCTATAATGGTACTTATACATGGCTTAGTAATATATTAAAATGTCTTTCTAGTACAACATGTGATTTTCTTAATGTAGTAAGATGTCTTTGTAATATATTAAAAAGTTGTCATGGTACAGTTAGATGCCTTCATGATATAAGAAAGTGCCGTCATGGTATATTAATATGTCTTCATGATATACTCAAGCAGCGTCATGGCATATTAAGATGTCTTCATGATATACTAAAGCATCGTCATGGTTTATTAACGTGACGTCATAGTATAGTTAAGTGTCTTCGTGGTATAGTAAATGATCATCATGATATAATGAAGTATCTTTATGTTATAGCATATTAATTAAATAGTGGAAAAGATTATCATTATGGTGTATTTCAACGTCTTTATAGGTTAAAAATGTTGCTTATTGATGTAGGTTAGTGTCAATATAGCACTAAATGTCTTAATGGTGTAGATTAATGGCTAAATATAGTATGCTTGTTGCCTTAATGATATATGTTTGTTATCATGAGGCAGCTGTGGCGTTCCATAAAAACTTATGTGTTTTTCCAATATACTTAACCGTCACAAGACCATTTGCGATATTTTATTTGCAATGCGTAATAAGAACAATAGCCATTTAACCATTTTTACAATTCCGGATATAGGCAAACATATACAACGCAAATTAAAAACCAAAAACCAATAACAGAAAGTGAGTAACCCGAACTCAATAAAAACTTGCTGAATAATACAAAACTGTGGCTACACAAACGAGTATACTAAACTACAAAAAACATTAACCAAATATTTCGATAATTATTTCATATATACATTTTTGTAAATGCAGTGTCATAAGGCTTTCTACCAATTCATCATCTCCTAAAAATTAAAATCACACATCTCATGACTTCTCAGAAAGAACTGAACGCATTGGAAATAATTTAGTAGAATAATTTGTATTACAGGGACATAACAACCCTTACGCACAGCTGCTTACACGTCGTGATTGCAAAAAATAATCAATAAAAATCGTTCAAAAGTATTGTAAAGTATAGATTTTAGGACTTGTAGTTTTGTATATATATTGATCTATTTTTAGGCTACCAGTTCCTTTTTTGTAAATTCAGTCGACGTTCGCTTTCGCGACATCCGTCCGTTGTAACTGGGATGCAATTGCGCCATGATGAACACTTATTTTTTTATTGCTGCTATTGTATGTTGTATTTATTGTGTAGGTATTAAAAGAAGTTGGGAAGTTAGGCTAGAGTTCGTTCACTGTTTTCCCATAAGGAGGGACCCCGACGTGACAATTGTTCTATTTATTGGGAGACTTAATGAAATGGTATTAACACAGTACAAATTAAAGGCTTTGAAATTATTTCTTGTATTAACCGTTACACTAATAAATGTACAAAAAGTGAAGATGGTATAGCAGACAATTTATATTAAAGGCATCGCTGTAGAAAACCCAAATTAACCACGATTATATTTTCCTTAAACTGCATAACAGCGTTTTCTCAATTGCCAATGGTATACACATGTATGTGTGTTTTTCATACATTCCACATAAAAATTCAAATACGTATCAAATTTATACTTTGATTTTCATGAAACAAGCTTTGTCCTTGATTATAAAATAAGGGTTTAGTTATTGTATGTAGAGACTTGCACTGTTCAATAGGAAAACCTGGTGCATGTGTTGTATATAGATAGTTAAGATAAATCACGTAGAAAACCCCATTATTACGGATAGGCGGTCCGTGGAGAAATTTATAAAAGCTTTTTAAAGATCGACTGTTAAGCACAATGTACAGTTAAACATAATGCGATGTGTAACATTTCGACAACGAAATTAAACTTGATAAAAGTGAGGGCAATGAAAAATTATTATAGAATGCAAGTTCAAAAACAGTTTTTGCACTGATCATGAAGAAATTATTCTGCAATACTTTTACTAGCGGAGCTTATCTCCACCTGACTCCTGGGCAGATGGTATTGTGATTGCCGTTTCTTAAAGTAGTGATTTAACTGACCCAAATTATTGGCCTATAATTTTAATTAAAGTTTTATCTAAAGTGTTCGCGTCTATCCTCACAACTGGTTTTCATAGTGGCCAGAAAATAAAAATATACTAATAGACAATCGGTGACGGGTTTTCGGCCTGGTCGTTCAGTTATCAATGGCATAACTGTAATACTCTGTAACAAAACATGAAGTTACATGACACTTTCATTGACTTTTGGAAATCATCTGACAAGTGAAACAGTAGACTATTGATATACATGGTGCCGGCAGTACATTTGTGGCTATTATTTAAACTATTTATATTTCAATGTCTCCGCGTAAAATCTTATGAACTATCTTATGTAGGGGTGTTGGCCAAATGATTAAATAGTTAGTCATCTACTCTACTATAACGTACCAGTCAACTCCGAGATTGCGGATTCGAGTATAACTGCGGGCAGGATGTGCCCGATTTCAACCTTCATTGACAAGGAGTAACAACCTTTTTTTTCTGCAGAAAGTTGGGATTTTCACCGGGTACTTTGGTTTCCTCACCAATAAAAACTGGACAATGAAATAGCTGAAAAATTGCTGAAAGTTGCGTACTTTCAAACAAACAAAAATCTATCTGTTGCTGTTGAAAACTTAGAAGAAGTAAGAAACAAGGGGATCCACTATTTTCTTTATTGTTCGTGCTTTCATGATATAAATTAGCTCCTATGGATAATGATGATGTAGTAAACCTTTATGGACTTGTTATCTAACTACTACTATTTGCAGACGATACCGTTATTTGACATTTTATCTAGATACTGTAAAAATGGAATATAGAAGTAAACACTGAAAAAACTAAGTAGCCGTGTTTAAAAATGGCTGTCAACACGTAAGATATCTTTTCGTTTACAATAATGGTTTTACACTTTAATTGAAAATCTTACAAACATAGAAGAGTTAGGATCAATAAGGAACTTAAGCTCTCTCGACTTTCCTAAACTGCTTAAATAACCTTTACATTATTGCAGATAACTCATAAACGTATCGTTTGATCAAGATTGCCCATCCACCGTTTTTATATATGTTCCAAATGTAAATAAACGTGCTCCTGTTAGTCTTCTTTGCGCAAACTGTGTCATTTACGTATTCATGTTCGAGGACGACACATAATCTTAAAATATTAGATACGCATTGTTTCAAATAAAACATCACTTGTATATGATGTTTTAATTTTAATTTTATTTGAAGATGCAATCAAGCTAAAATGAACTGGGCATCTACTGTGAGTGACTTTATTTTTTCTTGAAATGATGTATATATGATTTGATTAGAATAGTATAATTATATCATTTGATTTTATAAAGATACGCAATTAAGATCAGCAATTACAAAAATTTACAAAATCAGACAAGATTTTAAAAATATATTTTGACTTATACAGAGATAAACAGAGGCAATAAGATTTGTGAGATTTAGAGTTACCAGACTTACCTTGAATTTAGTACAAAATGGACCATTTTAAACAACTGATGATTAAAGAAATTAATGAAACTAATTCAGTAATTTATGTTGCGTTATGCTGCTTGTTGTTTCGCTTGTTCGTTTGGCAGTGGACTTGTACCTTGTACATGTTCGCATCAATTCTTTATTGAAAAAATGACATTTAAAACAAATTTTGGAATGTTTAAGTATCTTGTACATTAACAAAAACAATAAACTTTCAACAATAAACTTTCTTAGGGATTTTTTGCAAAATATGATTGTAGTTAACATATTAAGTATTGCTTGGTTCCTTGGATTATTTAATATGCAATGTAGACATTAACGCATTTAAAACCTTAGACGTCAGTCTACTAACACTAAAACCGTACTATATAGTTTCTTTTAATATCAGCTCGATATAAATTTTAAAACATATACCAACAGCTTTGTTTTAGAGTAACTTCAAACTACAAAGAATTATTAAAGTGATGTTAAGAGAGATTTATATCTGCAGTAAATGATATTGTATTTGCTGATTGTAAATTATATTGGTATTGATTTTACCCTCCAGTTCTGACTTCTTGAATTATTAATAGGTTATTTAAAAGTTAAAAAACAAGGTAATATATGTACGTGCATGAGGGTCGTGAGAAATATTTTCCTTATTCTAAAGATACTAAAACATATATAAAAATATTCTTGGATTTTACCTATATACCCCTGTAACACTAATTAACGAATTGTTTATAGAAGGGATTAAAAGGTTTATATAACAATTCAATGTATGCCAACATTTTTTTCTTACCTTTTCAAACCAAAAATAAAAATGTTGGCATAGGTTGAATGAACCAACCGAATAACACTGTGGGCAAAAACTTGAATGTTTTCAATATATTTATCCTTTAAGACGATACGCAATTCTTGTTTTTAATGCATAATAAATTATACAAATACTAAACAATGGCTAAATAGGCATTTACCTTTAAATAACTGACAGAAACTGGTACATATGTAAGTGAAGTATGGAAGTGCACTCGAATTTCGGCGATGAAAATATGTCGCTGTAGCTGACGGTAATTCGTTGAAACTCCTTATCTTTTATTTCTGAGGATATGCAAGATATTTTAACATGTATTTACATGAAGCATTGCATTCATTGTTTACATTGCTGAATGAAGCATAATTGCCGAAATTCGAGAGGGTGACCATATAAGGAGGTTGTCAACAAATTCTTCACAACTCCTGAACAGTTAAATCCCACGTCTTTGTACACGAGAAAACTAACGACAACCAAGAACTTCAGATTGTCGATTCATACACTAACCTCGGAATATTCCTACATTTTAACGGAAACTTTTTACATACAAAAGGGTTTTGATCAAGAATGATCGAGAAATATCTCTTATAAAATTGCTTTAATTATTAAATATACATTACAAAGAACGAAGTAGAAAAACTACTGAAACAATATAATATCCATGAACGAAACGACATGAGACAAATAACGTGTGGTAAATACAGGCTACCAAGCTGGAAAATGTATTTCTCAAATAAATAATTGAAAAATTTACAATGGACAAAGAAATAACTGAACATGTAAGGAATTGCAAGACTACCAATTTACAAAGAACAAACGAACATATTTTTGGTGGATATTCCCTTCCATAAAATACAACATGTAGTCTAACCTTAGAGAAAGATCTGCATTGAATTTTATTACTGTGACCTTTTGTAACAGGGTCGTATATTTTACATTTCAAAGCATTAAAGCATTATCAAGCAAAAATTATGTCTGTATTTCATAATTTTGTAGCGAATCTGAAAAACTAGGAAAAAACTAAGACAATTAAAAAATAAAGATAAGTTACTGTCTTTACAAATATATGCAGTGAACCAGGTAAATTACACAAAAATAACATTCAGAGCCTCTTGAGTTTAAATGTTAATAGTCATGCATTTGGACTGTGATACACTTCTCTTTCGAGTTATTTTAATAAAACCGCCATTTTCAATTCCAAATTCCAATGTTACATCTTAATGTCAAACAATAACCCTAACCAATATCTTGCACCTAGCATCCGAGAAGTGCAGACGACAAATCAAGTAACGTCTATAGTGATAAATAATGAGAAATGATAAAATCTGTAGCCAAGCTTTAAATGGCGTAAGAAAAATCGCCCAAATTAACATGTGATAAAAGAAAAGTGTACTTGAATTTTTTAGAAGGCGCTATTATTTAAATGTGTATCACATACTTCAACGGTGACACTTTTGGGTTTTGGAGAAATGAACATGATAGGTAGAAATAAAAATAAATCAGCAATCAAAAACAGCTTTCTATCGAAAACACTTTTACCAGACCATAACAGTAACTGCATACGCCCTTGATTTATACGTACTTTCAACAAAGAAAATTCATGAGTAATCATAATTTGTAATGCCAATGAAAGTAAATGAAGTATGGAACTTCATGGAGTATAGAAGTTACCCTTTCAAAAGGGGGGTGTCGGGGTATAACACAGAGATCTTTGTTGATGACCACTGTGGGGTCGTGCGTATGGATTTACCGTAAAGTACCATTTTGTGAATGTAAAAAATAGGCTCATTCTAGCCACTTAATATTGCATTCAAACCTAGCTTAAAATATTTTAGTATGATTAAAACTTATTCGCCTATTAGTTCCCAAACCATTAATTTTGTTGTAAGTTAACAAGTTCTCATCAGGAATTTCGCTTAAACACTGTTTGCTAAAGATATGTTAAGTAGCAATTCTACAATAAACCAATAAATACCTCTACGTTTTAGAAAATAATTATTTAATCATAATCATTCCTTTACGTGAGTTCATATAAAATTATTTTTAACCATCTCAAGTGAATAACAATTTGCGTGGAAACATAAAAAGCTACAGTTTAGAAACTAGAATTCGTTGTATGCAGTCTTCTTGCCGTTCCTGATAACTTTAAAATGGCAAATGTTATATCAAGTGAAAAATTCATTACTTCCTTGTTGTCGAAAACTGCTGGACATTGACAAACATGTGCTGATTTACTGGACAGATCAAAGTGAAGCTTTGCTGATATATGGCTATTTGCGATCACTTATCTTCCGTCTTCGTCAAGTAAACGTTCATTCTCTGAAACAATGGAACTATCAACTATTTAATCTTAAAAGAGTATATTCGGTAGCCCGATCTTTGACCTATACTGCTACAGTTACTTATATGAAAAAGAAAGTCATTTCATTGTCTAATCGAAATCTATTTTTCATCAAAACGTGTTCACATTTCGAAGAGACGGTGTTTAATGTTTACCCCAGGTTTATTGATTAGACATTTGGTTTTGTCACTTATAATTAAAATGTTGGGGTGGTGTGGATGAGGTTTGTTTGTGTTGTTCCGTTTTCTTTTAATACCAAAAACCATGTAATCAATTTTGCCGAATAGAATGTCCAATGATACAAAAAGTATTAGCCCTATGATTCATTCCCTTTTATGTATCATTTTTTACTGCATTGAGTTATACGCAATCGCTAATTTATCCATCGGGCAGTAGTTGTGAGTTTCCGGTAAACGTTTAAACCGTTGTTTTTTTATTTTGGTTATTAGACTTTATGTTTTTGAAAATGTACTTTTTGATAATGACATGTAAAACTATGTGGAGAAGATAATTTGCCTCGATAAAGTTTGGTTACAGGGGAAAAGGATATGTTGTATCCCGCTTCTTTCTTTGCGTCTACATATTTTATCCTTATGTTACAGCCTGACTATAGCTTTCAACTCCCGCTCCTTTCTCCAATCCATAATTTTGAATATTGAACCAGAAACTACGAATGATGAACCAGGAACTAAAAAATCGAATGTTGAACTAAGAACTGCGAATGTTGAACTAGGAACTGAAAAATTGAATGTTGAACTAGGAACTGAAAAATCTAATTTTGAACAAGGGAACTAAATATCGAATTTTAAACTAAGAACTGCGACTGTTGAACGAGGAACTAAAAATTTTGAATATTGAACCAGAAACTACGAATGTTTAAACATGTTAAACAGGAACTGCGAATGTTGAAGTAGGAACTGCCAATGTAGAACGAGGAACTAAAAATTTTGAATATTGAACCGCAAACTACAAATGTTGAACTAGGAACTGCGAATGTTGAACTAGAAAATGCAAATGTTAAACGAGGAACTGGGTGCTTAATGTTGAACTGAAAGAAGTTTTTGGTATTTATTTCAATTAACCAGAGACTACGAATGTTGTACCAGGAACTGCAAATGTTGTACCAGGAACTGCAAATGTTGAACTAGGAACTGAGAATCTAATGTTCAACTAGGAACTGCGAATGTTGAACCAAGAACTAAAAATTGTAAATGTTGAACCAGAAACTACCAATGTTGAACCAGGAACTGCGAATTTTGAACTAGTAACTGCGAATGTTCTTTTACCTGCTATTGGTAAAAAAGTTGTTTTTTTATATATTTTTTATTTTTTATTCCCATAACAGATTATTGGGAAAAATTCATTATGATGTGCATAACTAATTCTGCATTATATTTTAGTTATCACAATTAAAAACATATAATTTGTCTTTATTTGTTCGATAAAAGATAATGCTGTAATGAACAAAACTTGCAAAGGCATTAACTCTTTATTCCAAAATCAAAGGAATAATGCGTCGAGTTGACTTAATCCAAAACTGGTATCAAGGGACAACTTGTATACAGAAGATTTTGCAGAACTAAATTTAAGAAGGGGGGAATTATATTGCTTTTTATATAACTGAAAACTTAACAAGACTTGTTTATCTTGATGCATTTTGGTCATTTTCTCATATATTTTTGACTTGCTGTCCTTAGTTTAAACATATTTTTTTTGCTCAAATATGCAAAAAGGATAAGACACAAGTTAATCAAACTTATGAAGTCTTCTCCAGTATACAGTATGTTACAAAAATATTGATAGAGCAGCGTACATTGTAATACAATACAAATTATATTATGTTTGTTGGAGACATATCAAAATTTTGTATGACAAATATTAAAGGAAAAATAGAGAGAAGAAGGAAATTAAATAAAGAAAAAAATGATGTGATAGATGTGATGGACGTGATGATGAGTGTGGTTTCAAATCCTTGTGAGTAATGATCAAACTATTGGGAACCTTTCTGACCTTTTGATATACTCAAATACATGCTTAATGACTTGTTCATTCTGATCAGTAGACAATTGCGAATTACCAGATGTAAGAAGTTCTAGATTTACTGGACAGTAGATTGGCAGCCAATGAAGGTGTTCGAATAATCTATTTCTAATATTAGCATATTTCGAACATTCAAAGAAGTAATGATTTGAATCTTCGCGGTCGGATCCACAGCGACAAGATGGATCAGATATAATATTTACCTTGTATAGGTCATAATTCAATATTGATGCTGAACATCTTAATTGGGTTAGAACAATGTTAAGTTTTCGATGACCATATTCATAGTGCTTTGGAACTCTTCTTTGTGGGTTCAAGTTCTTTAGTTCAGATTTAAGTAAAAGTAGAGTTACCATTGCGGATTGATAGATCTTAACGGTTCCACTGTCGTATAGTTGATGGTATGAATGATTCTTCAGTCAAGGATAGTCTACAGAACGGAGTCATAATATTGTTACCATTACGCAAGGGATACACTGTCGTGCTTTGTATTGTAGGGGGGATTAAGTTGCAGAGATATGCTGGTGCCGAGTCGTGCTGTATATTATAGATCATTTCAGTGAAAAGTGGCTATGACAAGTTGAAAAGCTTGGTGTGAAAAGCGTATCTTTAACCCATTGCATTTAGAATATTGATTTTATGTTAACTGCGTAGCCAAAAAAAATATGATACGATATAAACCAGTTCAATGATACAATTACAACACAAAAAATAATTTTGTATAAACGAAATCGATTAAATAAGTATGCATTTCGTAATAATATTTTATCGTTGACCTTTAACTTTGAACTTTGACCACCAGGTCACATCTTTGCTTTTTTAGTGACTACTACGTGTCAGGGATATAATTTTGTTGTCTTTTAAGATTGTTTGTTTGCTTGTTTGAATGTTGTTTAATGCCACTTTTAGCAATTTTTTGCTGTATTATTTGGTTCAGATTTAATTGGGAAAAGAGGCCAGAGTACCCAATAACACCTCGACCTTCGGTGAGATAGGCTTTTGATATTTGCCATGTGGGTAGATAGTTACCAGACAATGTGTCTCGTACCACTACTTTGTCTAAAGAGGAGATTCTTGAAACCATATATCGGTGTTTGTATCATCTGGTCTCTACATAAAGTCGAAGATTTTGATCCACTTATTGTATTACATACCAAAACTTCACAAAAATCTATAAAAACAGCGTTTCTTAGCAGGATAATCCTTATACCACGAAAAATCTAGCGAAACTCGTGACCGCTATTTTTACAACAGTAATTTTCAGATTCTTAGATTCCTTGCCGTATTGCTTCAATTGTCTACAGTGTAATAATGCACAATAAGACTTAATAACTTATAGTATATATTTTTTCATATGAAGTAATTTCGGATGTTTTCATTCATTTTTTTTTCAAAATGACGTCTAAAAAAATCTATTTTTACAACAGTAATTTTCAGATTCTTAGATTCCTTGCCGTATTGCTTCAATTGTCTACAGTGTAATAATGCACAATAAGACTTAATAACTTATAGTATATATTTTTTCATATGAAGTAATTTCGGATATTTTCATTCATTTTTTTTTTCAAAATGACGTCTAAAAAAATCTATTTTTACAACAGTAATTTTCAGATTCTTAGATTCCTTGCCGTATTGCTTCAATTGTCTACAGTATAATAATGCACAATAAGACTTAATAAATTATAGTATATACTTTTTCATATGAAGTAATTTCGGATGTTTTCATTCATTTTTATTTCAAAATGACGTCAGCGTGTAACAGTTTACTGTTTCATTCCTTCCGGGACGACTGTTCCATGCCCGAGAACGATGCGCAATGTCTATGTATGTGTATATATATATATATATATATATATATATATATATATATATATATATATATATACAATATGCTGTTTAATTTGCATGTAGCTATATTGTTCATCTTGTTCATTCAAATCAATCAAATTATATATGTTTATTATTTTCCTTGATTGTATCTTGTATCTTGTCAAGCGCATAGACTACCATCTCATTCATGTCATTTGAAGATTGTCACTCATAATGGATGAACGCGAACCTGAAAGATTTGCTAGCAACCAAAGTCCGTTAATGTGATCACTCTCTCTATCTGTAAAGTTTCAGTGCTCAGGAGATAATTTAGGACGGTGGCCTCGGGCAACAGTTCCTAAATCATCTCCAGCACCTCAGGCAACAGTTCCTAAATCATCTCCAGCACCTCGGGATAATAGTTTTAACTGCCCCATGAACAGGCATTAATTGATATCTTTTTATTAAACAACAAAAATAAATAAATGACATTATGACAGATTTATAAAATAATTCAATGATATTAGTAACTATTTAACAGAACGAGCTTTTGAAGTTAATATTGTCCATCGATGTTAACAAAATAGCCAGTCCCAAAGATAACAGTAAGATTCATAAAAAATATTTGTCTGTTCTTCTTGGTGCTCATACTCTTTTTTAAACATCTTAAATACAGTTTCAGATGTACCTTGGGTTTCAATTTCGTTTTTTCTTGCTTGTTATCTGGAAAAGAAAGAATGTATCTTAAAAGCTAAAGATAACCCTTAAAACAGAAGCGATACAGGTATAATTTTATGCTTGTGTATATTAAGGTAAACAAAAAAATTTGATTGATCACTTGTCCGATTGATTGATTGATTTTTTGAGATTGATTGACAAGTAAAAACAACTTTTTATTGAGATCATTAGGGTTTAATGATCCATTACTATTCTTACCATACTGTTGCTTGTTTTCGTTTTGATGTTTTCGTTGCTGTTGCTTTTTTCGTCATGTTGCTGTTGTTCCTGTTGTTTATTGTCGCGTGTTTGTTGTTGTTGTTGCTGCTGATGTTGTTCGTTGCAGTGTTGCTGATCTTTGTGTTGTTTGGTCAAGTCCTTTGTCGGATAACCAATCATACACTGCAGACGAATTCTCTCATTACCATTATTGTTGTTTGTGTCATATTTCTACACACAAAGAATGGAAAAAGAAAACATGAAAAATGTATATCAATAGTAAATTTCTAATTTTTTATGAACATATATCTGGGTTTTTGTAGGATCATAATTATGTTTTATTAAATTCTTTCGTGAAAGGAGAAGAATGCATCGTGTTTAGAAGCCACTAGCTACAATAATTGACGATTTTTTATCTGTAATATAGAAGGAGAAAAGGTAGAACAGGATTTAACATATGTATATCACCTACCGGTATTCTTCTTGAAAGCAGCAAAGGATACAACAATTCTTGATTTTTGCTTAAATGAGTTTTACGCTATTTTTAGCAAAGAAAACCGGTGTCTCTTTTAGAGGAGGACCGGGGTACAAGTGAGAACTCTTGCGTTTAAGAGGAAAGTTTAGATGTTTATAATTTAGGACAACGTGATATATACACTTTTTATTTCGTACGTGGTTTTTAAATGTCACTCAGTTTGAATTTGTACATAACTAGAATTATGTTTTTTACTCTAATTTTAAACTATAGATACATTCATTTTTTAAACAAATACCACCTTTTACCTTTCCAAATATAAAGGATTGGAAAACTCGAAAGCTATTAGTTGCATCGCAACAGTTCCTGCTTTTTCTGTCCATGGTTATATCCTGAAATTAAATTATTTTTTAATGTATAAATATTAATAAACAACACTAACTTTATATAGCAAGGCAAATATTAATAATATCGTCATGATCGTATGTCTCCGGAACCATGATAATTGTTGTGTGGTCATTTATTTACAGTATATGTCAACAACAAAAAATATCTTTGAACATTGATTACGGAAATTTCGTATTGTATTGAGCGCATTTTTTCGTATTGTATATCGACTTAGACATAAACATTAAAATCTATTACTTTAAAAATTTTAAACAATTTGATAGTCTAGTTCAACTTCAATTAAAAATACTCACTTCAGACTTTTAATAAGATTTCCAGCAATCTGACGAGTTATATTAAACTTGTATATTAATTCACTCTAAACAAACGTTTTCATCAAATGAGTTAATGATCTTAACGACAACGTTGCTAGATATTGCTATGACGTATATGTCAGAATTGCGCATGTCGCCGTCAAAGCTGCAACTTCCGCAAATATACTATGAAGATCTATCATATTGTAATACAATACAAATTATATTATGTTTGTTGGAGACATATCAAAATTTTGTATGACAAATATTAAAGGAAAAATAGAGAGAAGAAGGAAATTAAATAAAGAAAAAAATGATGTGATAGATGTGATGGACGTGATGATGAGTGTGGTTTCAAATCCTTGTGAGTAATGATCAAACTATTGGGAACCTTTCTGACCTTTTGATATACTCAAATACATGCTTAATGACTTGTTCATTCTGATCAGTAGACAATTGCGAATTACCAGATGTAAGAAGTTCTAGATTTACTGGACAGTAGATTGGCAGCCAATGAAGGTGTTCGAATAATCTATTTCTAATATTAGCATATTTCGAACATTCAAAGAAGTAATGATTTGAATCTTCGCGGTCGGATCCACAGCGACAAGATGGATCAGATATAATATTTACCTTGTATAGGTCATAATTCAATATTGATGCTGAACATCTTAATTGGGTTAGAACAATGTTAAGTTTTCGATGACCATATTCATAGTGCTTTGGAACTCTTCTTTGTGGGTTCAAGTTCTTTAGTTCAGATTTAAGTAAAAGTAGAGTTACCATTGCGGATTGATAGATCTTAACGGTTCCACTGTCGTATAGTTGATGGTATGAATGATTCTTCAGTCAAGGATAGTCTACAGAACGGAGTCATAATATTGTTACCATTACGCAAGGGATACACTGTCGTGCTTTGTATTGTAGGGGGGATTAAGTTGCAGAGATATGCTGGTGCCGAGTCGTGCTGTATATTATAGATCATTTCAGTGAAAAGTGGCTATGACAAGTTGAAAAGCTTGGTGTGAAAAGCGTATCTTTAACCCATTGCATTTAGAATATTGATTTTATGTTAACTGCGTAGCCAAAAAAAATATGATACGATATAAACCAGTTCAATGATACAATTACAACACAAAAAATAATTTTGTATAAACGAAATCGATTAAATAAGTATGCATTTCGTAATAATATTTTATCGTTGACCTTTAACTTTGAACTTTGACCACCAGGTCACATCTTTGCTTTTTTAGTGACTACTACGTGTCAGGGATATAATTTTGTTGTCTTTTAAGATTGTTTGTTTGCTTGTTTGAATGTTGTTTAATGCCACTTTTAGCAATTTTTTGCTGTATTATTTGGTTCAGATTTAATTGGGAAAAGAGGCCAGAGTACCCAATAACACCTCGACCTTCGGTGAGATAGGCTTTTGATATTTGCCATGTGGGTAGATAGTTACCAGACAATGTGTCTCGTACCACTACTTTGTCTAAAGAGGAGATTCTTGAAACCATATATCGGTGTTTGTATCATCTGGTCTCTACATAAAGTCGAAGATTTTGATCCACTTATTGTATTACATACCAAAACTTCACAAAAATCTATAAAAACAGCGTTTCTTAGCAGGATAATCCTTATACCACGAAAAATCTAGCGAAACTCGTGACCGCTATTTTTACAACAGTAATTTTCAGATTCTTAGATTCCTTGCCGTATTGCTTCAATTGTCTACAGTGTAATAATGCACAATAAGACTTAATAACTTATAGTATATATTTTTTCATATGAAGTAATTTCGGATGTTTTCATTCATTTTTTTTTCAAAATGACGTCTAAAAAAATCTATTTTTACAACAGTAATTTTCAGATTCTTAGATTCCTTGCCGTATTGCTTCAATTGTCTACAGTGTAATAATGCACAATAAGACTTAATAACTTATAGTATATATTTTTTCATATGAAGTAATTTCGGATATTTTCATTCATTTTTTTTTTCAAAATGACGTCTAAAAAAATCTATTTTTACAACAGTAATTTTCAGATTCTTAGATTCCTTGCCGTATTGCTTCAATTGTCTACAGTATAATAATGCACAATAAGACTTAATAAATTATAGTATATACTTTTTCATATGAAGTAATTTCGGATGTTTTCATTCATTTTTATTTCAAAATGACGTCAGCGTGTAACAGTTTACTGTTTCATTCCTTCCGGGACGACTGTTCCATGCCCGAGAACGATGCGCAATGTCTATGTATGTGTATATATATATATATATATATATATATATATATATATATATATATATACAATATGCTGTTTAATTTGCATGTAGCTATATTGTTCATCTTGTTCATTCAAATCAATCAAATTATATATGTTTATTATTTTCCTTGATTGTATCTTGTATCTTGTCAAGCGCATAGACTACCATCTCATTCATGTCATTTGAAGATTGTCACTCATAATGGATGAACGCGAACCTGAAAGATTTGCTAGCAACCAAAGTCCGTTAATGTGATCACTCTCTCTATCTGTAAAGTTTCAGTGCTCAGGAGATAATTTAGGACGGTGGCCTCGGGCAACAGTTCCTAAATCATCTCCAGCACCTCAGGCAACAGTTCCTAAATCATCTCCAGCACCTCGGGATAATAGTTTTAACTGCCCCATGAACAGGCATTAATTGATATCTTTTTATTAAACAACAAAAATAAATAAATGACATTATGACAGATTTATAAAATAATTCAATGATATTAGTAACTATTTAACAGAACGAGCTTTTGAAGTTAATATTGTCCATCGATGTTAACAAAATAGCCAGTCCCAAAGATAACAGTAAGATTCATAAAAAATATTTGTCTGTTCTTCTTGGTGCTCATACTCTTTTTTAAACATCTTAAATACAGTTTCAGATGTACCTTGGGTTTCAATTTCGTTTTTTCTTGCTTGTTATCTGGAAAAGAAAGAATGTATCTTAAAAGCTAAAGATAACCCTTAAAACAGAAGCGATACAGGTATAATTTTATGCTTGTGTATATTAAGGTAAACAAAAAAATTTGATTGATCACTTGTCCGATTGATTGATTGATTTTTTGAGATTGATTGACAAGTAAAAACAACTTTTTATTGAGATCATTAGGGTTTAATGATCCATTACTATTCTTACCATACTGTTGCTTGTTTTCGTTTTGATGTTTTCGTTGCTGTTGCTTTTTTCGTCATGTTGCTGTTGTTCCTGTTGTTTATTGTCGCGTGTTTGTTGTTGTTGTTGCTGCTGATGTTGTTCGTTGCAGTGTTGCTGATCTTTGTGTTGTTTGGTCAAGTCCTTTGTCGGATAACCAATCATACACTGCAGACGAATTCTCTCATTACCATTATTGTTGTTTGTGTCATATTTCTACACACAAAGAATGGAAAAAGAAAACATGAAAAATGTATATCAATAGTAAATTTCTAATTTTTTATGAACATATATCTGGGTTTTTGTAGGATCATAATTATGTTTTATTAAATTCTTTCGTGAAAGGAGAAGAATGCATCGTGTTTAGAAGCCACTAGCTACAATAATTGACGATTTTTTATCTGTAATATAGAAGGAGAAAAGGTAGAACAGGATTTAACATATGTATATCACCTACCGGTATTCTTCTTGAAAGCAGCAAAGGATACAACAATTCTTGATTTTTGCTTAAATGAGTTTTACGCTATTTTTAGCAAAGAAAACCGGTGTCTCTTTTAGAGGAGGACCGGGGTACAAGTGAGAACTCTTGCGTTTAAGAGGAAAGTTTAGATGTTTATAATTTAGGACAACGTGATATATACACTTTTTATTTCGTACGTGGTTTTTAAATGTCACTCAGTTTGAATTTGTACATAACTAGAATTATGTTTTTTACTCTAATTTTAAACTATAGATACATTCATTTTTTAAACAAATACCACCTTTTACCTTTCCAAATATAAAGGATTGGAAAACTCGAAAGCTATTAGTTGCATCGCAACAGTTCCTGCTTTTTCTGTCCATGGTTATATCCTGAAATTAAATTATTTTTTAATGTATAAATATTAATAAACAACACTAACTTTATATAGCAAGGCAAATATTAATAATATCGTCATGATCGTATGTCTCCGGAACCATGATAATTGTTGTGTGGTCATTTATTTACAGTATATGTCAACAACAAAAAATATCTTTGAACATTGATTACGGAAATTTCGTATTGTATTGAGCGCATTTTTTCGTATTGTATATCGACTTAGACATAAACATTAAAATCTATTACTTTAAAAATTTTAAACAATTTGATAGTCTAGTTCAACTTCAATTAAAAATACTCACTTCAGACTTTTAATAAGATTTCCAGCAATCTGACGAGTTATATTAAACTTGTATATTAATTCACTCTAAACAAACGTTTTCATCAAATGAGTTAATGATCTTAACGACAACGTTGCTAGATATTGCTATGACGTATATGTCAGAATTGCGCATGTCGCCGTCAAAGCTGCAACTTCCGCAAATATACTATGAAGATCTATCATATTGTATGTCTCCAAAGACTAAAAAAAATGTAGTAGAGTCCTTCGTTTGTATTTTTGGTCATTTAGTGCTAGGCTTCGGGTAGCAACAATAATGTAGCTCCTTTTCCCGCCTTTTTAAAAAGGAGATACATTATTGTAGCTCTCGAGCATTTCTTATTAAACATCAAGCGCGAGTGCAATTATTACTAAGTATTTTTTATCTTTAATGTTTCAAGTTTATGGGTATACACACATTTCTTTTTGTACGAATCTCCTCTAACGAAGTGAAGGTTGCATTTAGCGCTACATATGAATTACTACATTTCAGCACTCGGCATGCGTGTTATATATAATTGTGAGCTTTTCATAACGGACAAAATACGGGTTTTTTCAAAAGTATCGGCTCTTGGTAAAGGGGTTACTCTTTCGCATTTATTTGTAAAGAGATGTTAATAACATTTGTTAAAGTAAAACTTCATTTTTGTCCAGTATAACCGTGACCTAATATATATTGGCTGATTGCCAAATTTCTCTTGTCTGTTAATTAATATTTACAAAGCTATTCAGGACGAGAGCAATTTAACAATTGTTAATACAAGGTATAAAAAAAGTCCTGTAGTGTTATGGTTTAAATTTAGGAAACCCTTATTAATAAAAAAACAACCAATAGCTTTTTTATATGTAAACTTAAACTACAGCAAGCAGATCCATCCGTAAATCCCAAACTACCAATCAGAGTTAACTTAAGTACACCCAAACTACTAATCATATCTATTCGTACACCAAAACTACCAATCTTAATTATCTATACACCTCAAACTTCCAGTCACACTTATTCGTACACTCTAAACCACCAATCACACTTATCCATAACCCCAAACTACCATCAGACTTATCCGTACATCCTAAAAATACCAATGAGAGTTATCCTTACACACGAAATTACCTTGGCGCTCGACAGGAATGTGTTTCTATACGAGGAGAATGCCGGGGTACCAGGCTAAGATCCTTTGCGTTCGATAGAATAGTGTTTCTATTCAAGGAGAATGCCAGGGTACCAGGTGAGATCCTTGGCGTTCAACAGTTAAGTGTTTCAGGAATAGTGCAGCTAATTATAATTCAGGTTTTAGTCGAGCAAACAGTGTCCCAAGTTGCACTAGATCTCACAATCCTAGTGTTAGCCCGCCGGTGATAAATAAACTATTATTTCGTATGGATTATTAAAACATTTGGTTCTCATTAAGATTTACCTTGTACAATATGAATTTTTTATTTTACTTCTTTAAACAAATACAGTATATTACCTTAAGTTTATGAAAATAAATGAGCGCAAAACCAAAACATGGCAATAGTCCGCGCCTTTTTCGTCCATGTTTATATCTCCTGGAAATTTTGTAAGATAATTTATAAGTATAAAAAACTAGGCTTATACTTGTATAACATAAAAATATTAATATAGTATGAAGTGTTATGATGGGATTGTACGGCAACCCATTAGAACCATAACTTGTTTATCCGTAAACCAAAAATTACCAATCAGACTTTTTCTATATATCAAAATACAAATCAGACTTACTTGTACACCCCAAACTACCAATCAGATTTGTTCAAACACCATAAACTATCAATCAGGCTTATCTATAAACCAAATATTACCAATCAGACTTATCTGTATATCTCAAACTACCAATCACTCAATCAGACTTATCTTTCACCCCAAAATACCAATCAGGCTTATCTGTACATCCCAAACTATTACCAATCTGTCTTATCTGCACATCAATAACTACCAATCAGGCTTATCCGTACCTACCTCCCCATTGGAACCATAGCTTGTTTATCAGTACATCGCAAAATACCAGTTGGGCTTATCTGTACACCCGAAGCTAACTGCCAAACTTATCCGTTCGCCCTAAACAACCAATCAGACTTATTCGTACACCCCAAAATACCGATCAGACTTATCCGTACGCACCAAAATACCAATCAGCCCTATCTACCAATCGCTGAATCAGACTCATCTGTACACCCCAAAATACCAATCAGACTTATCCGTACACCCCAAAATACTAATCAGACTTATCCGTACGCCCCAAAATACCAATCAGCCCTATCTACCAATCGCTGAATCAGACTTATCCGTACACCCCAATTTACCAATAAGACTTAACCGTACACCCCAAAAATACGAATCAGCCATATCTGTACACCCCAAACTACCAATCAGACTTATCCGTACACCCCAAAATACCAATCAGACTTATCCGTACACCCCAAAATACCAATCAGACTTATCCGTACACCCAAAAATACCAATCAGACTTATTCGTACACCCCAAAAATACGAATCAGCCATATCTGTACACCCCAAACTACCAATCGCTGAATCAGACTTATCCGTACACCTTACAATACCAATCAGACATCCGTACACCTCAAAATACCAATCAGCTCTTTCTGTACACCCCAAACTACCAATCGCTGATTCAGACTTATCCGTACACCCCAAAATACCTATCAGACATCCGTACACCCCAAAATACCAATCAGACGTATCCGTTCACCACTAAATACCAATCAGACTTTTCCGTACCCCCAAGATACCAATCAGACTTATCTCTACACCCAAGATACCAACCAGACTTATTTGTACACAATCAATCAAAGTATCAATCAGACAGCCATTTTAGATTTGAATTTAACGCTACACGACGGATGTATAACCTTATAGTCATAGAAAATATTACAAAACTGCATAAAAAGAATAAATTGGTATATATACTAACGACTGAATCCACGAAACAATCAAATTTTACATGTAGTTTAAAATCATAATTTTGTTTGGCACAGTTATAACACTAGTACGACGGCATATTCGTGCCAAACAAAACAAAAAAAGAAAAAAAAGAAAACAAATATTTATTTCGTTTGTACGATTTATTAATCCGTTTGTACGGTTTATTAAATTGTTTGTACAGTTTATTTAATCGTTTTAACGGTTTATTAAATTGTTTAAACGGTTTATTAAATCGTTAAAACGATTTAATAAACAGTACAAACGGTTAATAAATCTATAACGAACGATTTAATAAACCGTACAAACGAATTAATAAACCGTACAAACGAATTAATAAACCGTACAAACGAACTAATAAATCGTACAAACGAAATAATGTTTGCTTTCTTTTTGTTGTTTGGCACGAATAAGCCCTCGTACACAGTTATAACACTAGTCAGAACTAAACAAACAAAAAATTTCTTTAAGCAATACGTAAATGTTTTTATTTTCACGCTGAAGAATTAAAATAACTACGAAAAATTGTCAAATTGTATTAACATTGACTAACTTTAAGTAAAGGTAAAATACTTACTTAAACTTTCCCGCAATCGTACTAGTTATCTATATATGTATGTTAATTCACTCTATCAACTTATCTATATGCTCTTAACGACAACGTTGCTAGGTATTACTATGACGTTTAAATGCTAAAATACGCATGTTACCGTCAAAGCTGCAACTTCCGCAATCTCAATACACCTATACAGCCAACTTTAAACCGATAAATTATAGTACGATAATTTGTTTGGCGTTTTGGAATCTGATTTACTGTTAACAACTGGTTTATTGAGTGTATTAAAACTTATCTGTACACCCAAAAATAACAATCAGACTTTTCCGTACCACCCAAAATACCAATCGGGCTTATCCGTACACTCCAAAATACCAATCAGACTTATCCGTACGCACCAAAATATCCATAAGGCTTGTCCGTACACCGTAAAATACCTATCAGGCTTATCTGTATATCCAAAACTACCAATCAGGCTTATCCGTACACCACACACTTCCAATCAGACTTTTCCGTACATCCCAACATACCAATCGGGCTTATCCGTACATCTCAAAATACCCAAATCAGGCTTATCCGTACACCCAAAAATACCAATAAGACTTTTTCGTACACACCAAAATACCAATCAGGCTTATTTGTACACCATATAAACTGTCAATTTTAAAATTAGCGACGCGACGTCACAAAGTTTAAAATCACAATTTTGTTTGGCATATATATAACACTAGTCAGAACTAAACAAAAAACATATTTCTTTGAACAATACGGAACTGTTTTTATTTTCGTGCTAAACAATAATCTACAAAATTTTGTCAAATTGTATCAATATTGACTTACATGTACCAACTTTCAAGTTAAAGTAAAATACTTACTTCAACTTTCCCGCAATCTGACTTGTTACATTTAATATTGATATTAATCACTTTAAAAAAGAATAAAGAACAAGATAGATGTGCTGATTAGTGTGATAAAAATATCTCTGTGAGTAATGTTTCGAAGAAAGGAGAACCTTTTTGGTTGGTCAGCAGACATGATATTTTTAAGAGTTTAAAGCAATTCTTTGTGGTTTTGGAGATGAGTTTAAAAAGAAGTTAACAAACGGAAAACGGACAGAAGCAAAGTGATAATAACAGCTTAACTGTCCCTAAAAATTATATCAAGATAAGAGGTAATACGTCATAACTGTTCAAAAGGCTTTCTACGCATTTACGCCGGAAAAACGGCTAAACTAAATGGCCACCGAGTATTTGGCGAAGGTTCATGTTGACAACGTATAACATATCTCTCAATATTATTATACATGACATTGAAATTACTACACCTTACTTCAATTTACAAAATAAAGTTCTGAAACATGTAGTTGTTATTGCTTAAAAATACTCTCTGCTGTATACTAGGAAAAAAAATCCGTGTAGAATAATTATTCATATCCGTCAACAATACATGAAACAATTAAGCCGATTGTAGTGTAGGGAGAACGTGCCAAATATAATATCTATATTCTTTCATATCTTTAATTCCGCTATAGAAGCGATAATATAAATACAATATATTAACACATATAATAATAAACACTTACAAATCGTACAAGTAGAAAAGACACAAAAGTTTGGAAAAGACAGACATATTATACAAGTAGAAAAATGCTTTAATACAAGGTTAAGAAAGGAGATTCATATATAGAATTATTATATTGTATTAGGGCTGTCTGCCTACTGATGACATTGCATGTAAGGCCATACTGCAGGATTGGCGATATATCATTGTATTCTGATGAAGAAGACACTAGGGCCCAGCGCCATAAACATTTTCTTTGCTGAGAACTTTTTTATTCTCAATTTCATCCAATCAAATCTATCCTTTTCCCTTGTTGTCATGGTAGTTGAGTAAATTCTCATGCTGAGCAAAATTTTTTTATTCAAGTAGGATGGCGCTGGGCCCGGGTGTATGTACGCTAACGAATTCGAAACTATCAGCTTCGTCCACAGGTAATGCTTTCCCAAGGAGGATCTCGTAGAGTTACTGTCCTTATTTGAAAGTTCAACATACAGATTCAAGTTAAAATTCTCAATCACTAGGTCAAAGAAGGCTTCTCTCAAGTGGTTCAACGACCTACACTGACAACTGGCATGTACTATTAATTCAATAAAGTAATTATTACATAGTTTATAATAATTTAGTTTACATAATTCCAAACCATTCAGCCTTAGATGTTCCACAGCTAAAACAGAAAATGAAAAAGGTCAATAGACACAATATTTTCGTGTAAAAAAACTATCAAAAAGCTCGACTCAAATTTTAACTGACAAGGATTGCAAATCGGTTTCTTGAAGAAACTCGGGTGTTTTCACTGGTTACTCTCTACGCCTAATCATAGACACCATAATATAGTTGAAAACTGCTGAAGGTGTATGGCGTAAAATCCCATATACAAATATTATCGACATCACGTGACTTCTGTGACGTTCAGCCATATTGGATTTTTCACTGAATAGAAAATTAAAGGGACGTTTTAAAAAAAACGCCGATATCTTGTTAAATAAATAATATATAATATGTTTTGCACATTGTTCCCAGTTCTACATTCTCTTATCTTTCGATAATTACAAAAATATCCCTATTTTTCTCAGTCATAAAGGTAGTCTAAATTAAAGTTTTAAGGCATAAGCTGTTCAATAAACATCCTGTACAGAGAATACAAGTTATGGCATTACAAGCTTTATCAGGACAGAGCATGTGTTAAATTTCAATACATTAAAGGTGTTCTAAATAACAAATCTGTCACAAATGTTTATTAGGTAACCATAATTTATTAATAATTTCATTAAATTATGAACGAGGAACTCCATAAATGATAAAGAGAAAAAATAAAAGTTTATATAAAAAATGGAAAAAAAAATGTCAAATATTAATAATATGTTTAAAAAACATACACTAATTTTATTAATAATAACAGAAATTTGATATTATAAAATTTTGGTGCTAAATGATACACAACAGTCGCACATAAACAGAGTTATAAATCGAACCTAATTATGACAGTAATAGTTGCAAGTCCAGTTATGAAAATGTAATTAATAATCCTTTCAAGAGAGTTATTTAACACAGGGACATTACTAACTTTTTATAACGTCCCTAGTTAAACTTACAAAAGAAAAGGAATGAATATTGCAGACAGTAAGATATTATATATTTTTAGCAGTAATTGGTTTTCATCACGTGGTTTTCATTAGCTAATGAAAATTCGACGACCGTTGTGGTTGTACATCACCTTGGTATTTGACTAAACCGGCGTGAATGAAATATTGCGGGAAATGGAAGTGGTGAAGTGAAAATTAAACAACCCTTTGTTGAAAGTTACATCCGACATCCTCTGTTTGTTTGAATTGTGTTTTAACGCTACTAACGTCTGTATACACATGATAGATACAATGTCAGTATTTCTATATTAATTATAAATTATTAGACGATAACAATTTGAAGTTGTCAGGTATAGAAATTACAATCGCGTGAATCAGCTTTATCAGATATCCTGAATATTCTTTCCCTCCTTTAAAAAATGCTGGTCATGGACGTGGTCGGCACTTGTACAAGGCATATGTTGTAACTGCAGAAATTCGTAAATGAAAGTATTTGTTGCATGAAGTCAGTAACATTTTTTAAACCCCGAATCATTACTTCTCAAAATCCCAAATCAGAAAGTTATTACGATTAACATGACTATAGATTTCTTTTATTTTTTTTTATAAAAGAAATGTGTATCAAGACCCATTTTTCATTTATTTCCTGGAATAAATGGAACAGTTTACTATATTATCATAAAATTATATATTTGCAATAAATATCGTGTAATAGAATTTTAAATTTGTTTACCTTAATTTACATGTACAATAGCCATACCTGCTATGAAAATTATTTGAGGAATATAGTACAAGTGACATTACAATTGTGGCCTTCTTAAGAGTGGACATCCAAAGCAAGATGACAATTCTTGCTGTCCACTGATTAAGAAGGCCACAATTGTTTTATTAAACATAACCAATCAGCATGCATAGACTAACTTTATTTACCAAACATGCTTTTAATGGTTTTTTTTCATAATTTTGTGTTTCAAAACTTTGTTGCTATGTACATTATTGCAAATGTAAATAATACAGACTGTTTCTAATTACAGATAATGCAAGTTTAATTAATTATTAGATTGTTCAGGTCAAGGAGTAGTATTGTCTCCCCATTTCCGGTTGCCGATCACTTGATTTCGGGAATGACAATTATAGTATTGTCTCCCCGGTTTCGGTTTGGTTTCCAGGTTGTCACCTTTTGCAAACAAATTTTTAGTGTTGTCTTGCAAGACTTCTCATTTATAAAAGTTATATGATACTATTTTGAAGCAATCTGTAAGTGTTTTTATAGGTGTGGTTTAATTATAGTTCATAATGACTTTACATACAAACAATACTTTTTAAGGTTGAAGCTTAGACTGAAGAGAACTGAAAAACAGTCTTCCCGAAATATGCCGGTCTGCCAAACCCGACCGGCAAAAAAACAGGCACATTTAACTCTGGTCCAGTTAAATTTACAACAGAAATGTTACATTGGTCCGGCAGTATTATTTGTATTTAGGTCCGACAAGCAAAGAACTAATTTTGGTGAAGACTGCATGCTGAAAAACATGACGGTCTGAGTATTGCAGGATCAAGATGCAAAATTATACCATGTATACCATTTGAATACAAATATATGTATTGCATATCGTATGTCTGGAAGATCTTGGATTATATGGTTTTATCTGTGAAAGGCCAAACACACGTGCTACTGTTTCTGAATATACTTTTAGGGTAAAAGTTGGAAAAACATGGCCTTTACTATTATCTACAGATATCCAGTCAGGTTTTAACCATTTACCACAACCAGCAATATCACCGGCCAGTACACTAGTACCTACATGGCATTTTAATTGATGTAATATACCAGCACAGCATCAGAAGACGCAACAATGTTTAAGGTTCTTTTATCTTAGATTTTTTGTTTGCATTTCTTATATCTTGAAAACTGTATGTATTTTTAATTATTGGGTAAGAGTTTTATGTAAAAATATATGTTCCTGTTTAATGATGCATTAAAAAGTTTTGCTCAATCGTTTCCATCAGCCACTTACACTTCGGCCAAGATGGATTCAGCAAAGTCCGCGAGAAAACAAGACTGAATGCGACGCTGCAATCAATGTTTTTAGTGATAATTGTCTGTGAAAGTTCAGTGACCAAAATGATTGCACAATCGTCTATTCATGGACTTTGCAGTATTGCTGTGATAAACACGGCACTTGTACAAGGCATATGTTGTAACTGCAGAAATTCATAATGAAAGTATTTGTTGCAGAAAGGCAGTAACATTTTTTAAACCCGGTTACTCAGACATCTCAATTTTATGTTCTTTTTATGTAATTTCATTCAACAGATTATATTGTTGTGTAAATTCTATAACAATCGGACATGCACAGAGTAAGAAATCATGTTTCAATTATTGGTCTCTTTGAAGACCTGATGAGATTACATTAATAGACAGATAGGTGTGCCAAAACTAACACACCTATTACTAAAAAATCAATATCTGAGGCTGGAATCACTCAATGAATGGGAAGAGAAAAAAACTATAAGTGACACCTGTCCAGCTGACGACATCAAAATTTGAGGTTGCAACTAATTGTACAAAATTCCTTAAAAAAAAAAAAACACTTTAAAAGTAAATATGTGTTTATAATATTATTCCACTAAACCTACGACTGCAAATGGTTTGAAAACGGGTGTGAAAAAATATTGCTCCAATTCGTATGAGACAATAAAACTTCCGGTCGGTGTAGTATTTTTATTACACGGAAAGTCCACATGTTGGTTACCTTCATCAATTAACACCAGTCACCTGAACAGGAAGCTAGTGGGACGTTTTTTATTATAAGTATGAAATTTACCGTAATTCATACCTTTCAACTCGTACACACATTTATACACGCATATATCAGTTGACCCCACAATAAAATCGCAGGTGTTCCTTGATCAATTGACCATTCTATTTTGCATCCGATGGACGACGGGTATCCTAATTCCTCGGGGCACCATAAGGAAAGGCGTTTTACGCCAGCGTTTTATTAACACTTACTGTTTATATTATAAGAGTTGAAACACATTTTTATTTTTAAAAGTTTACTATATCCCTTTTTTGTTACACCTTTTATACAAATTAATATGAAGATATTTATTATGCAAAGTAATTAATAAAGTACCCTTCTTGAGCATGTTTTTACTGACGATCTGCAACGAATTTATTCATAACTGAATGGTTTAATGACAGAAATAATACGCTATCTTCAAATAAAGTATTTATCGAATTCAGTCCATGACAATTACTTTTATGTTGTGGAAGAATTCGCTGATCCATTGTGGACATCATATCTGAAGTGTCCGTGAATTAACTTCTGTCCATCAGGAATGTCCGTGTACTACAATCGGTGTCCATCATGGACTCGCGGATCGGCGAAATCCGTTTTGGCTGTAGTTTAGCAAAATTTGTATGAATATGCAAAATTATCATCTGGCTGTATACATAGTAATCAGTCAGATCAGAAAGGATTCAGTTAATGTATATGTAAAATAAAATTATCTTAATATGTTTCTTCTGATCTAGAAAGCTTTTAAAAAATATGAAGCCACTTTGGAAGCAGTGGAGGGGAGATAACTCCAATATTTCTAAATTTTCTACTTTCTGAAACTTTCTCATGTTTACCCTTATATTGAAACAAATAGTGTCTGTTTTTCTTAATTATAAATTCTTGTGTTTATGTCACTGATTTAAAAAGAAAAAAACATACATATTCATGATTATCACAGTTCTGAAGGATTAAACTCTTCTCAAACTCTTTAATTTAAAAAAAAATAAAGAACATATTAAGTGTTTATGATATTATTCTTGAAGGTTTACGAAAAAAAAAGGAAACAGATGCATGTTTATTATAATTTCTGGGCAGCTACCAGTTCTGCCTATTCTGCAATGCCATTAACTGTGCACATGCAAAGACAGCATAAGTCACTTGTTCTGTTGTGTATATACCTGGATATAAATTTAAGATTGCTTCACAAGATTCTAGACGTGAAAGTTCCTACATCTTATATACAGGTTGTTGAATTTTATTAAAATGGCTGAGCATCTTATACTTGGCAAGAACTTCAACTCCAGATTGTTAGGTATTATAACCCAAGCTGAACTACATTTAACACAAATAACTTTATGACTAGACACACAGGACAACTATTTTAACTGTGTCTTAAGGGGATGCAGGACACTTTCACTGAAAATAATTTGTCAATGAATTTTCTTTAAATTTGCCATATAGTTAGTTTTTTATACAAGAGATCATTATTCAAAATAAAAAATAGGGGTTTCAGCCCTTATTTTCGAGGGTTTGATCATTGAAATTTTTAATTTTCTAATAGTTTATACAGAAAAGAGAATAAAAAAAAGCACTAAAATACAACATTATAAAAATTCTATAATACAATGAAATTTTCTGAATTTTTGATATAATGTCGAGCAATTGGTATACAATTTAGTGATAGAAGCAAAAATAGAGGTTTCTGAGTTAAATTTTTGTCAATTGAAAAAAAAAAAAACTGGTCAAAAAGTGCTAAAAATGATATTTTTTGGTCAAAATTACCTCCCTTGTAAAAAATTCATTTTCATTATTTTTGCCAATACCCAACTCATTTATGCAAACACTTTTTATTTCAACCATTAATAAATTGAAGTAATAATATAGGTACTAGTATAAGAATTTCATTAATATGGCCTTGCCAAAATGCGAGCACAGACAATATATTATTTATAATACTTTATTATCAATATATAATGTTCATTTCATATTTGACATTACTTCCGATCACCCTAAAAGTGCCTCTAAAGACCAGTAGTCACGTGACGTCTTTCTTCGTAACTGTAACGTACATGCAGTGTAATTTGATTGTCAGTTTTTAAAGATCGATTTAAGAGATTGCAAAAAAATAGTATGAAATGTTTGTTGTTAATTTTAAATATAACATTTAATTTTTATCGATGTCAACTTTATTTTCAAGTCTTTCTTAAAATTATTTTTAGTACTTTTCTTCATTCACTTTGTTCCAGTTTTTTGACGATATCTTTTTTGACGAAAGAAAATCAATATCAGGATTAAGCAGATTTTGATCACGTGATTTCATTTCGATCACATGACACAAAATTGCCGTATAGCTCACCGCTCTTCGCTGCCCGCTGTGAGCTGTGCTTGCTATTATTTTTAATTGTATGGAAATTAAGAGTAAATAATCGCAGATGGTGTCCTGCATCCTATTAATTCCCAATGTAAGCATGTAATGAGCAAACAAAACAAATTTGTAACTATTTATAGATTCCCAACATAGATAAAGAAACTGAAATGTGTATTATGTTTGATATAGAAAGACTATTGAGATGACAAACATATTATGAAAATCTGATGTCTTCGGATTTACCAACCCTTATTATGAATTCTCTGAAAAAAATTTTTTGTCTACCTAGTAGTGGAATGCAAAACTATAAACTCGCATTTTTGGATAGGTTCGTCTAAAAATCGTAATCATAATGTCTTTAAAAGAATCTGAAATCTGCTCAACCCATCATACAAAACAATCTGGTTTGTGAACTCAACTCAAAACGTCCATTGTGTGGAAACGTTTGCTTTTAATCTTTTAAGTAATTATTTGGCTGGTTTTGATAGCGTGTCATTTTCAACATCTTTTAAAGGCATAGATCTGCTGTGTATTTAAAAAACTTGCCTTTGAACGTGAGTCGTATGAATCTGTTGGGGAACCTTTTGGCTAGTTTAGTTTGCACATACATTGTTTTGTAATATTTATTCTTGATTTTGACTTAAAGTTAAAATTTTGTACTGGTAAAACTTAGTTAGCGTGTCTGAAAATTATGGCCGCAGACAAAAATTTTGCATTAGATAGCTGATGTCAATATTTAATATTACTTTCTTACTTCACTCAATCGTCATTAAAAGTGGCTGTGAAAGTGTTAATTTCAATTTACAGTTTAAAGGGACACAACTCTAATAATTGTTGATTACAAATTCCTACTCAAGTGAGATGTCATTCATTTTAAAGTTTTGTATTTTTGTATGTTTTGTAAATTGTATATATTACAGGTTAATTTATTGAATATGTTGAGATAGAATGCAAACATGAAAATTTTATACTTTTTCTACATCTACAGTGATTTTTGTGTTTAAGTATTCCAGATACTTTTGGTTTTAATCTTTTTTTTTCTGTTGAGCAATTACTTGCCCAGTGTGAGTGCACTAGCATCATTTTACATCTTCAAGGGACATAACTGTGGATGGAAAATTCTGCTTTTATAACCTATGATCGATACTATCAAGATATACCTTGTAGACATTTGGTTTGAATATTTTCAGGAATAAAACTGTTACAGTGCTAACAATATTTCATATCCACATAGCCAACTGTAGTTCTAGTGCTGCATGCTCACTTGTCATTCTCCAAAAATAAGCACAACACACCTTAATTATTTTGTTGAAAAAATATAAGTACAATTCTAAATGTCTTGAATTCTGAGATTGTGCTAGGGACTTGGCATCCAATGAGGAAACGTTATTAATATAATGTTTTACATTTCTATTTGTATTAAAAGTTTTAAAGTGGTAATTATTTAAAAACAGTTTTGAACTTTATTTGGGAAGAATTTGTTTAACATGTTAAATGCATGTGTCAGTACACAATACATCAAATTAAAAACTAAATAAGTTGTAGGATTTAATCACAAATTTAATACAGGAAATATTTGAAAATTATCCAAGAGACTAAAAGGAATTTAATATATCAAATCTCATTTATTAAAATCTCTATCACCAGAAATTGGTTTTTTCTGTCTGTCATCACAGATTTCTAAAGTAATGGGTGCTACAGCCTTGTCTAAATAATCGCTGTAGGTAGAAATAAATCTAATACATTCCAACCAAATACAGATACAAATAGCCCATAAATCTTACTATATGCTGGTAATCATTATTATAAGTGTACTGCTGTAGCTTCTAACAATATATGCAAATTGTATATATTACTGTATTTTTGCATAAAGAATGTCTAATAACCTATCACTTGATCTTTCTAATAGCTAGACAGAGATTTGACAGTTAAGAGGGGTTACCTGATGTGGAAATCAGTCATGCATAACCACGATGACCAAGAGGAAAAAAAGGGATGACGAGATTGTCATAACATTCTGTTTACCTGTGCAGTTTAACTCAAGTAGGATTAAGGAAATTAATGACACCAAAAGGTAACTTTATTGGTTATTTATTGTTTTTGTTATGATTTTGTTTTAGTTTTCATAGTTTCAGCATCTGGTTAAGGCAAGTCACATGACCATAGATTTATAGGAAAAAAACTTGAGTAGGATATATATGCATAAATTCCAGGTTTGGTTTTTTTTTAAACTTCTTGAAAAGTTTTATTTTATTTTCTTTTAAAACACTGTTCATTTACAAAGTTCTACACCTTTGAATGGCAAAGTTGCATTGGTTAATTTAAAAAAAAAAATTCAAATGAACTGTTACTTGTGTAGATGACAATTTTTCTTTCTTTTACATAAATAATTTACAATATTTTTACTTAACAAAATTCTTGTTAAATAGGAAGATGAATATATCTGCTTGCAGCAAGGTCATGATACTGTTATTATATTTGTATTGTCTAATGGGGTTATATTGCGGTTGCAGAATGAATTAGTTTCATGTACAACAGAGATAATTAATAACTTCATTTGAAATATAAACAAACGCTTTAAATCAATTCAGACAAACTTATATGGAACATCATATTTTATTTGTCATGTCTTGGGCATCATATTTATTTCATATTTATTTTGACAATAAACATAATTTGCTAGGTGTCTTCTGTAAATCTCTAGTATAGCTACTAGTATAGAAGACATCCAACCTTTAAATAAATGTTTAAATATAAGAAATGAAATCTGAACTAGTAACTTATATGCTCAAGGCTCGTACAAGATTCAAAGTGATACATGAATGAATGAACAAAGAAAAAAATGAGCAAACAAAAGATTTTTCATTCATTATAGTTTACAAAAACTTGCATCGTATCACCATTACTCATAGATAGTCAGCCAGCAGAAAGATAGTAAGCTTATTGTAGCTGCTGCAAAAGACTTATTTCTATGTCAGTATCAAACATTTTAGACTTTTCAGGTGATAACGATTTTTTTTCTATTGGTCTATTCCGTTTCCTCATTCATTCATTGTTTGTTAACTCTTCTGACGCCCTGATCACATGTGAAATACTGGTCCCTATATAGATATTAAATCTGGCTTAGGGCAAAAAAAAACAATGAAAATAAATTTACTAACTTTAGGCAGTGTTACAGCTTGTTAGGGATTATTCCATTGAAGGTATATGGTAGAGTAGGACAGTTTAAAATAGGCCAATAACTGAGATATTGTTTTCATATTACATAGCCATAGCTATCTCAAAATAAAAAAAGTCCTTCCTACCCCCACATAGACTTTTTAATGGAATAGCTCTCATCTTTTATAATTTTGTCTTTTAGAGCCAATTTTTTTCAGATAAGAATGTATCCCTTATTGCATGTTTTAAGAAATTCTATATTTTAAAGATCTTTTAAACTACATGCATGTAGAAGCAAAGTTGGCATTGTTTCAGAACTTTCAAATAATTTGTTAAAATGTCAGGAAGAACTACTTGAACATTTGCTTATTTTATTAAAATCCCAGATTCAGATTTTGACAACATAAATCAGCCTGTACAAAATCTCCAGTTCTGTTGTTTATAAAGTTATAACAAATGCTTCTCATCCATCTAGACAGATGAGCATGTGTAATTTTCTTTTAGAGGTAGATGCTATTTAAATGTTTGTTGGCAATTTTAACCATTTTACATATGTTTTAATGCTTTTCTTTTTGTACAAAACTTATTTTATGTTTCTTTTTATGAATATATAAAAATCCTTCCCACAGTTAATTTTTTCTAAATATTAAATTGTTTCTCATGTTATATGTGGTTTTTTTTGGAAAATCAATATTTCAAGGTTTAAATTTGGTATTGAACAATTAATGGCAAATTGAAATAATTACCAAAATATAAAATATAAAGTTGTAATTGTTATAAATTTTCCAATAATGGGAGAAATTACATGTACTACACATAAATGCTTTTTCCATAGTTACTAGTATGTAAACTATATATTAATATTATACTGCAATTACAAAATGTCTGGTATGCATGATTATAGGATAATCATAATTTGAACAACCCCAGAAAGTGTCAGTGCAAATCATTTCCAAATGTTTATTCCTGCTTTTTACATAGTGAGTAAGATAACCTTGGGGAGTTACAGTATTTGTAAACAAGAAGTTAAGGTTTGTTTACAATTATGTTGTAACTCAAATTCCTGTATATTTAGTTCATGTCTGGTCCTTGTATATGATGTAACATTGTTGTATGACCTAATTTCAGGGTAATCATTGATTCATCATATTTGTAATGGGCTTTCTAATTATGCAACATGATCGTATGACCTAATTTCAGGTCATTCATTAATAAATCCTATTTTCAAAATTGCCACATTTTTTATGGTATTCATATAAAGTGTCATGTGTTTTTTGCAAATTTTCTCACCCTTAGGCAAAAGTACATGTATATGTACTATATAACATTTTTTTTCTAGTAATTATTTTTATGAACAAGATGAAATAATTATAACTGAATAGTCTATAAATAGATGGAGCAAACCAATTGACCTTTTAGGTTTCATAAGCTTTAACTAAGTAAGAAAGTATTTCATGTTTTTTTAGAAATCAAATAATAATTTTACAAGATTTTTTAATAGAAATATCATAGAAACACACGTGATATTTTGGAATATGCCTCAAGTAGGACCCCAATTTCATAAAACTCCTTAAATCATTGAGTTTTTCATCAAATTAAAATTCCCAGCTATCTGATTGGTAAATATTTGAGTTAAATTTTTAATTTTGAGATGATTTTTGAAACTGGGCACAGTTTAACTGATGATAAACTCTTTAAGCTATGTATGCCTATCTTTTGCATGAACTTAATTTTACATAGTTTGATATTTATAAGCTATTTTTTAATGGATTTCATGAAAAGTTAAAATTATTTAGCCATATCCGAGTGGCTTAAGGCATGGGCTATAATGATTAACATACAAGTGTCTGTGACACCTGTTTACTGTAATTGATTCATTAGAAAAAGCAAAATCTACTGTATTTAATCTTAATATATAGTGCTCTACATGTTAAGAAGGAAACTTAGTCAATATCAGGGTGAAAATGCTACATGTCATTTTTTTGTAAATATTTTATTGTAATTCCCAGATTAAGGTAATCTGGTGATATATGTAACGTAATTTCACGTTATAAACAACAAATTCAGGCAGTAACAATTTCTATTTTATTCTACTACTTTTTGTTGAACAGAGTTCCCTAAAAGTTTCCAATCTGCCTGACATTGCATTCAGGCATGTTGAAACGTGTCTAACTGAAAATTCTTTCCCAGCCTGTTGATATCCTGTCTATATAATGCTATTTTATTTAAATATAAAAATTCTTGACAATTTTAAAACATTTTGTCTGACCAAAAGCCTTACTTAGTCTTGCAATGGATAGGGAAAGTATTACAAAGTATTTACAGAAATACATTTTCTTACTGAAGGTCGAGGGTTTTCTCATGGTACTCAGACTTCCTCTCACAATAAAATCTGGATACTGCTGAAAAATTGCAGAGAGTAGCATTAAACAACATTCAAACAAACAAACACAAATACATTTGCTCAGTTTTATAAGCTTTACAAATTCAGTCACTTCATACAAGATATATTTTATGATAACACCATATATAACATGATTCTACAGCCTCCTTCGCTGGGGGCAAAGGTTACACAGGATTTTTATTTATTGATGTACATGTGCAACATTAGGTTGTAAACAGTTTAATGTACATGTATGTATTCTTCTTAATGTGTTTTGTATCTCAGGTAGGCAGTTTAAGGCCAGATTATGATATTATAAGTTACAGACTTTCCATTTATATAATTTTCTTGTCTTTGCATAGCATGATCCATCAAAAAGGTTTTTTGACCCCCTCCCCACATTCTTTCTGTAAAAAGGTAAAAAAATTTCTTATTTCAGTTAGAAATTTGCATAAGTGCCAGTAAACAGTAAAAGTTTTTAAAAGCTTTACAATATAATAAATAAAAACTAAACATCTTCCTGTTCCATCGTGCCAGACAATATATATCTTGTAGCAAAATATGGAATTTTAAATACAAGTTATCACAGAGATTAATAATAATATTTCAACACCAGATGTTTCACCTCATATTACCTCCTCCTAGAGGCTAATGTTACAGGACCATGTTTATATGATCTGCTTAACACATTGTGCTTAAAAAAATACCATACAAACTAAAATTAACTGATTATTTAGTTCTTGATTTCGAATTTCATTTAAGTATAAATATTAGTATTGCCTCTGTCTTGTCCTTAGGTCTTCACACACTTTTTCACAACAGTTTTTTTATTGCTGACAATACTTTGTCTATATGGCAAATTTGACTGTATTGTACACAGTGTTGTTATTGTCTTGACAACACATTTTGTATTCCAAAAGTGATATATTTTGATTTTAAAAATATTTTTGATTTCATGTATAAAGAAATGTTGAGAAAACTATGGATCAATGCCAAAGCTGCCTTATGTTGACTAGTATCGTTTTGTTGTGGTACTTTTTCACTTTGCTTCGGTACGTTTTAACTTTGTTACAGTATCTTGTGGCGTTTCGATATATGTGGCTCGTCTGTGGCTCGTCTGTCCCTGTAAGTTGTGACGCCTAGTCTATTGATTTGGTCATCAGTTAAGCTTATGTAAACATCCAAATTTATCTTTTCCCTTTCGAAATTTGATATAAGAGTCTCCAATTCAAGTTCTTTTAAAATTGCCTCTATTTTGGTGTGCTTTCGGTCATTTTGCCCCAAATCACATGTTAATTGTCACATATCGAAATTCCACGAGATACCACCAAAGTTAAAAAGTACCGCAACAAAGTTAAAAAGTACCACAACAAAGTTAAAAAGTGCCACAACAAAGTTAAAAAATACCACAACAAAGTTAAAAAGTACCACAACAATGCGTCATGTAAAAAAATACCACAACAAAGTTTAAATTATCACCACAAAGTGGAAAAATACCACAACACAGTTAAAAAGTACCACAAAAAAAAGCTACTAGTCAACCTAAGACAGCTTTGGCGTTCAATAGAAAACTTTAAACAGTGTCTTTCTGAAGCACATGAAGCATGTTTATAAGAATGAAGTTGACAGTGTATATTTTTCAGGTGACATATTCTAGTATCTAAGATGACAACAATGTGTAGGAATCCCATCATCCTCCTGTTAATAGCAGCAGTAGTCAAAGGTAATGTTTCTTTTATGTTTTTGCACCAAAACATAAATGGTTGCCTAGGTAGCCAAATTAACTAGGTAGAACTTGGTTTGTCTACATTTACCATTTCATTTTGTTGTTTTAAACCTCTCTGTTAGGAAGCAGTTGAGTAGGTACTTGAAGAACAAGTGAAACCAGTAATGAAGGGCGGAGTGGTAGGGGGGGGGGTTAGACCATTCAGATTCTTGACTTCCTATATTGATGTAACTGGTCCCTAAACATTTTAGAGATAATGCTGTGAGGGAGATTTCTTATTTAATAAAATCTTTCCCTTACACCACATCTCCCAGCTGTATTCAGGGGCCTCAGTGGCTGAGTGGTTAAGGTAGTTTTCTGCTATTGGTCACTTGCCATCAGTAATATAACTTTTTCCTCTTTTGAGGTAGGTTTTTGATATTTGGTATGTGGATAGATAATTTCAAGGAGATGTGTCCTATACCACGGTTAATGAACTTTGACCTCTATGTCACATTATTATTTTCCGAATGACAAATTTGTGTCTGGTATCAAAGTTTTTATCATTTGAGGTAGGCTTTTGATATTTGACATGTTGGTAGTGTCTTTTCAAGGCAGCATGTTGCATACCATGGTTGCATGGTGACCATTGACCTTGAACTTTGAAGTCAAGGTCACATTACTTCTGAATGATAAATTTGTGTTAAGGATTCAACTTTTTTCTGTTTTCAGGTAGGCTTTTGATATTAAGCAAGTGGGTGGTTCATTTCACTGTGACAGTGAACTTTGACCACAAGGTCCCATTATTTGTTTCTTTAATGACAAATTTGTGTACTGGCATATGTTTTTCAAATTTTTTAATCACAACCTATTGACAAGGGGATCACAAAGATGGATACCACCTCACTGATATCTACATGTACATGTATATATATATAGTTTTATCCTGAATATTGCTAATCTATTGAAGAACTTCAATCAATCCATCAATCAATCAATCAACCTTTGTTGGCATAAACCTCCCATTCTTGAGTTGTAATCAACAAAAACAAAGAAAACAAGAATAAATCTGAACCTAAAAAATTATAAAGTGGCATTAAATGTCAAAAAAAAAAATTCAGTAAAGGATTAACCTACCAGGGTACTAGAGCACTTAGTGTACATGGCCATATGTTCTTGAACATTAGGGAGGTTTCTCCTTTTAATAACAGGATTTTTCACATGCCTAAATATGATTTTATTCAGTGCTTGATCTTATACAGTACTGGTATTAATAAATTTAAAATTTCAAATTGATGGAATGGACATAAATGTTTGTTTACACAGTTTTTCCTTCAACAGTATACACTTACAAAAAACTTTGACACCCATTTTTGTTTTTTAATGTATATAAATCATGACTTTCCTGTCATTAAACCTTGATCCTCCCTTGTAGCCTTTCAGTGGTTGAAGTATTACATGCATCTTTTCATATCTGGCCATAAACAAATCGTAAAGTAGCTAGGATTAAGCTATAAAAGGGAGAATTTGGGCTATGTGTGTCATCAACATCCGTACTTTAAACAGACTTGAAATATTCTTTTAAAAATTTCAATAAGGAAATAGTTTTCATTTGTTGTAAATTAAATTTGTATTTTTTAAACTGAAGGAAGTTAATTGTATGCGGGTTTCCAAAAATTTGTAGGCAATAATAATTTTCTGTTTTTTCATTTCATTATATGGGTATTTCATAGATTTGTAGGCACAGTTACTTTTCTGAAAGCCTAACTGTTTATTGAAACTTATTATACATGATACTTATAATGTAAAAAATATAAACAAGATTGGGGTTGACAGGACAGGAAGCATATGGATAAAAACTAGATGTCACGAAATTGCTGACAATTTGCTGAAAATTGTATTAAAAACCATTCAAACAGAGAAATCTATCTTTAAATATTTGTTGATTCTCAGTTGTAACTTATTACAGTCACATGTATAGGAGATGGCAAGCAGGTTCCAATTTCTAACCATTAAAGGAACTTATTTCTGTAACAGAAAATGACACTTATAAATCATGAACCATTCCTATAAATTATGATAACTTTATCACCTTTTGATAAATCGATCTATTTAAGGTATCCAACCCATAATTGAAGTCACTGTTTAATTTTATTTTTAGACCAAGACATGCAGCTTTATTTAATCAATATATTACTAATTAATGATACAAATTAAATATATTGTTTTACTTTGAGTCAATGTTAACAGTTTTGAGGAAAAAAAGTTAGTTGCTAAAATAGTAGTTCCGATGTTTGCCAAACATTACCGAGGTCTGCTCCATTGACAAACAATGGACATCCGGGACACCAAATATGATCACGTGGTCAATTATGGGTCGGATGCCTTAAGACTTGCAAAATAACATATATGTCAGCTGTTGGTATGTATAGCTCATGGTATGTAAACTTCATTTTGTATTTGGTAAAATATAATTTTTTGAAATCTCAAGAAGAGATTTTATATTAATTTTATAGTACATTATACTTACCACATTAACATTTAATATATACAGTAGTCCCCCTCTTATAAGACCACCCCATCTGAGTCATGAAAGTGGTCTTATAATGGGGGTGGTCTTTCTTGAGGGGATATACACACACTAACACAGGTTTATAGGGCTTGGTCGGTTGATTAATTAGCAACAAGAACTGTGAAGTGATCAAGAATTACACATAATAAATATTTGTATTTTATTATTCAGTATAAAAAGAATTCATGCAGTTTTTATCTGTTTAAAATGTGTAATGATAATACATGTATAAGAATTCCAAGTCTTCTTATCAGTGAAAGTTTCTGTTCCTGTTTCATCTGCATTATCATTATTTTTATCACTTTTATTGTCTGCCCAGGTTCCACTTCATAGTGTATTAAGGTTCCGTTTAGTTTGGAAAAATCCAGGTTTCTCTCTGTTTCCAGTTTCCCAGGTTTTTGACATCGTTTGTTGTAAATTTTGATTTATGATTATGTTGGTACATTGTACTATTATCTCCTTGTTGAAATTTTCAGTCTTCTTGTAAGAAACCCGATTTCCGTAATACCGAAATCAAACTTATCTACAATATCCTACTTGTTTTCCCCTTTAATCCAGCTTAAACATCTTTCTTTTACGCGATTTCGACATTTTGTTTACCGGTCGTTAAACTGTTACCGAACTGGTTTACGACGGTCATACTAAACGCAGAGAAGTGCAGAGAAATGCAGAGAAGTGTAGAGAAGTAATTAAAAAATGGTTTATTTGATTAAATAAAGGTTTATTATATATCAATATGTTTTATATTGTATACATGAACATAAAGAAGCCCATATTTTTACTAAAAATATCATTTAGTTGACAATTTCAAGCAGTTGGTCGATGTTTACATACGATGTAATTCTCTTCACTTCTCTGCATTTCTCTGCACTTCTCTGCGTTTAGTAGGACCCGTTTACGATAATAAAACCAAATCACGTTCCATTCGAGAATTTCAAAATAAACATCCTGTCAGTGAAAATGGTCGTTCGTGAGGGGAATTTACGTTGTTGTGTCAAGAAAACGTGGTCGCTGGTCGCATTTGAGGGGTGGTCGTTCGCGAGAGGTAATTTTACGTTAGAAATACTTAATGCATCAAGGTTTTGGCCGGATGAGGCGGGTGGTTTGTCGGCAAGGGGATCGTATAAGAGGGGGACTACTGTATATAGAATATGTTCGCGTTATTAGTGTCTCAATCGCAATATTAGTGAGATGAACTAAATTTAAACATCACGTGATGTTATCATCTCACTATGATCATGCGACTATATTACCTGTATTACGTAAACCATATACCTGTAATTAATTCGCGCGTCTAAAAATTTTGACGCTATTCAAATCTCTTACATAGAAGAAATTTATTATGGGGTGGTGGTGGCCTGTGGTAAGTATAATGTACTATAAAATTAATATAAAATCTCTTCTTGAGATTTCACAAAATTATATTTTATATTAATTTTGTACATTATACTTACCACATTAACATTTAATATATATATAGAATACTTACTGATTAACAAGCAGTATTCCAAGGAGGCTGGATAAATTTCTTCTTTAAACATCCATCTCCAAATTTACAATCTCATTACATACAGTTTCTAGAAACTCTATTATATAGAGTTCAGAGTTCTCTTTATACATACATACAGTTTAAGAATTAACAACAACTAACTCTGTACAATTAAAATTCTTCCACCAAAAAATAACAGCATGCAATACTAGTCTTCATTCTGTAAAAGACATATAAATAGACAATCATTTACTGTAAGAATTTATGAGAATCTAAATCTCTCAAATAAAATTTAACAAATGTGGACTCTGTTGCCCAGTCTGCCGCTTCAATAATAGCTTTAGTCGAAGCTCCCTTGTATAAAGCCCAACTTGGTGCTATTGCTCTAGTTGAATGAGCATTAACTTTAAAATTGCTGTCAGAATATGCATTTTGAACCATTTTAACTATCCAATTAGATATCGTTGGAGCTGTTACTGGTTTGTGTGGTTCATTCAAAGATAAAAATAATTTGCCTTTGTCTAAAGAGCCCAATTTCTCTCTGAAAACTTTCGTCTTTTCTAAATATATACCTAAAGCTCTTTTAGGGTCTAGTAACTTTTTCTCAGGAAAACAAGGAACAAATATTTTTGCCCCAAAATGATTTTGACGATCTTGTTTTGATAGCCCATGTCTGATAAAAGTTACTCCCTTCTCTTGAACTTTCATTGATTCCTGATCAATTCTGAGACTTTGAATGTCACTGCATCTACGAAATGTTGTAATAGCAATGAGAAAAACAGTTTTGTATGTTATAAACTTAATATCTGTTCAAAAGGAACTTTCTGTAATGCATCCAGAACTATCTCTAAATCCCATTCTGGTAATAATTTTACCTTTGGAGGTCTAGACTGAAAAACACCTTTTATTAACCTTGTAATGAAAGGGTGTTGTCCAATGGGACAATTCTGATAAGGCGGTAAAACTGCTGAAAGCATTGAACGATATCCAGAAATAGTTCTGTATTGTAAACCAGACTCAAATAAAAATGTCAAAAAATCTGCAATTTGATCTAAAGTTGCTGTATATGGATCAATTTCCCTTTCACCACACCAGCTATTGTATTTATCAAATTTGTTGACATAATCTTTTTGAGTGCCTTTTCTCCATGATGCAGTGAGTAATTTTCGAGCTGATTCAGAAAAACCCTCTGTTTCAAAGTTTCTGTTGAGAGGAGCCATGCAGTCAGATTTAACATTTGAGGATTTGGATGATAGATCCTTGTTTTCGGTTGATTTAACAGATTTTCCAAAATTGGCAACTGTATTGGAGGAGCTATTAGCAGTTCTAAAATTTGAGGATACCAATGTCTCCTGGGCCATTTTGGGGCTATCAAAATTATTGTACAATGGAACTGCTTCATATATTTTAACACTTTCGGTACTAGACAAATTGGGGGAAATGCATAAGCAAACATGTTCTCCCATGATATTGTCAGTGCATCCAGAGCTAATGCACTTTGGTGTGGAATCCATGAGCAGAAAATCTCTGTCTGTTTGTTCTCGGAGGAGGCAAATAGATCTATCATTGGATTTGCCCATAAATGAAAAATCTGAATGACAACTGATTTGTTCAAAGACCATTCTGTTTGGCGAATTTTCACTCGACTCAACTGATCCGCCAATAAATTTTTCTTGCCTATAATGTGGGCGGATTTCAAAACTATCCCATTCTGAATGGCCATCTGCCATAATTCCCATGTCAAATAGCACAGGTTTGGTGATTTTGTCCCCCCTTGGCGATTGATGTATTGCACGACACTGGTATTGTCGCTCCTGATCAATACACACTTGCCTTTCACTTGATTCAGAAAATGTTTCAGAGTTAAAAACACAGCCTTCATTTCCAAGCAATTTATATGCCACTTTTTCTGATTTGAATTCCACTTTCCTTGAAATATCTGAGTCCCAATATAACCCCCAAAACCGCTTTTGGAAGCATCTGTCGTGATTGCAACAGTGCTTTGAGGTGATACTAAAAATCGGCCTTTCTGCGTGTTGGCTGAATTTAGCCAGCACATCAGATGCGATTTCAGATGTTGAGTACACGGGACATGTTGATCCAAATTGCGAGAAATTGGTTTCCAAAAACTCAAAAGATGTAATTGAATAGGTCTCATGTAGAGACTTGTATTTGGTATAAGATCTATACAAGAAGCCATTACTCATAGAACTCTCAGAAAATCCATTGCTTTGGTTTGCCCTGAGAACAATTTCTGAATCAGATTCTGTAGATTCTGAATTCTTTCTGGAGTAGGGAGTACTAGACCTTTGTCCAGAAGAAAAAGACCCCCTAAATAAGTTACTGTTTGACTGGGAATTAGAGTTGATTTTTCCATGTTTATGATGAAACCTAGTGCAACTATCAGATCCAGGCATTTCTGTCGATCTTGAATCAGATGCATTTTGTTTTGGTTCACAATTAGCCAATCGTCTAGATAAACTACTAGACATATATTTTGTGTCCTCAGATAGGCTGCTACCACTGTTACCAATTTTGTAAAAATTCTTGGTGCAAAAGTCCCCCCGAAACACATGACTTTCCATTGGTAACACTGATTGTTTACACAAAACCTCATGTATTGTTTGTGTTTTTGAAATATTGGTACATGAAGGTACGCATCGGATAGGTCTAGAGATATTGCCCAATCGTTTGGTTGCACTAGATTTATCACTTTTTGCATTGTGTCCATTTTGAAATGTATTTTCTTTAACTGACTGTTTAGGGGTTTCAAATTTGTCACCATTCGCAACTTGCCGTTCTTCTTGGGTAAAAGGAATAAGGTATTGTAGAAACCTGTTATTGCTTGAGGAAAATAAACTTTCTCTATTGCATCTTTTTTTAATAAAATATCTATTTCCCCTATGAAAATATCTAAATTTTCTTTTGAAACATAAGTCTGTTTGATCCCTTTCCAAGGAGGTTTCACTATGAATTCCAGTTTGTAACCCTCCTCTATTATTGAAAGAACCCACTTGTCTGACGTTATTTTCTTCCAATTTCGAAGATATAGTGACAGACGACCCCCGACAGGTATTTCTGGACACATCATTAGTGTACTTACTTCTGAGTCAGCTGCCCCGTTTCTTAGGAACCCGTGGCAAAGATCCCCATGAACTTCTACCAGTAGTAGTTGCATCATTCTTCTTGGTGCCATCCCAGAATAATTGTTACGCTTGAAACCATTTTGATTCTTTTGGAATCGACCATATGTATATTTCTCAGGTACTGTGGAGGTAGCAGTAGAGCTAACCTTAGCAATCTTACTGAAAGACCCAAGGTCTTTAGATTCAACTTCAGATTTTCTCTTTCGTGAAAATTCTGGTATCAAATCAGAAATTTTCTTTTTCTGACTTTTTAGCTCACCTGGCCGAAGGCCATGTGAGCTTATGCCATCACTATGCGTCCGTCGTCGTCCGTCGTCCGTCGTCGACCGTTAACAATTTCAAAAATCTTCTTGTCTGAAACTACTGAACCAATTTGACTGAAACTTGATAGGAATGATAAATGACATGTTGGCTACAAACGATCCTCATTTAAAAATGGTTCCTATAAAAAACATGGCCGCCATTGCTAAAAATAGAACAGGGGGGTAAAACAGCAGTTATTTGCAAATAACTCAAAAACGGTGACAGATATCAAAATTCTGGCTCAGGGTAAAAGTGATCATCACGTGAAAATCTACCTACCCTGAAATTTTGAAGAAATTCCAACAAACCATGTGGGAGTTATTGCCCCTTTTCTTGATTTTTTCTGAGTTTTGCACTAATTTTGTCTTGTATCTCAAGAACTATATAAGATATTGAAGTTATTTCAATTGCATATTGTTCAGCTTAGTAAGCTCTACAAAATTGTCATTGGGTTGAAAATGTCAGATGACCCCTTATAGGGGCTATGGCCTCTTAAATGCCAGAAATAGTGGTTTTACCCTTATAGATTGCGAACCGTCCATTAACAATTTCAAAAATCTTCTTGTCTGAAACTACTGAACCAATTTGACTGAAACTTGATAGGAATTATAAATGACATGTTGGCTACAAACGATCCTCATTTTAAATTGATCCGATAAAAAACATGGCCGCCATTGCTAAAAATAGAACAGGGGGGTAAAACAGCAGTTTTTTGCAAATAACTCAAAAACGTTGACAGATATCAAAATTCTGGCACAGGGTAAAAGTGATCAGCACGTCAAGATCTACCTACCCTGAAATTTTGAAGAATGTCAGATGACCCCTTATAGGGGCTATGGCCCCTTAAATTGCAGAAATAGTTTTTTTACCCTTATAGATTGTGAACGATAGAAGATAGGGAAAAGCTTTTGCTTGCTTAAATGTTCAGCTAATTGAGCTCTACAAAATTGTCCATTGGATTGAAATTGTCAGATGACCCCTTATAGGGGTTATGGCCCTTTAATAAATGTAAACAATAGTCTAAATTGGATTGATGTAGTCGGGTGATTAATTAAATTGGTTATAGCCCCTTAAAGGTCAACAAACTGTTTTAGCTAACACGAGTAAAGGTGGTCTACTTGTGTTTACCATTACCATTACAGACAAAGTTTTAACAGTGGACTCTATAGGAATATTTTTCAAATGCCAACTTTTCTGAACTGCAAAGCTGATTCAAGCCATATTATTGTATGTGAATACTTATTGGATGGTTCCCTTAAAAGTTTATGCTTGCTCATTTGATCTAAAATCAACAATGGCTGCAATTGTAGGAATCAATTTTACATGCAAACCTATATATAGGAAAAATGTCTGAAGCTATTGAATCAATTGAAACCAAACAGCAGGATTCATTGGATGGTCTCAAAGATCATGTTATTTATAACAGTAAAAAATTTAAAGTTACAGGACTTAGTTTGACAATGTGGATATGCCATCTTCTTTGCCTATATAAATCAGGTGAGCGATACAGGCTCTAGAGAGCCTCTTGTTCTCTTTTCTAGAAGATTATCAAGATGGCAACCAAAAAGTCCATCTCCAGTCAATGGCAAATTTTGCCATTTCAATCTGATATCTTTCAAGCTAGATAAACCTGAATCTTCAGATGCAGCTTTCCTTCTAATAATATGCATGAAAGCTCCATTACGACCTGCTAAATCTAAAGATTTTGTGGACATCTCTAATAGTCTGACAAGCTTGTTCCTTGTCAATCTCATCTTCCTCAAGACCCTTTAATAAGGATGCAAGTGCCTGTTGAATATATAATCAGTGTTTTCATTAACTTTTGCAATAGAAGGCAAAAAAATTGGAATAGGGGGAAGAATAACTACGGCGAGGGGTCTGGGGGCCGCTGAAGGCCCCCAGTGGGTCCAGGGCAACGCCCTATTAGGGAGACAAGGGGGGCAAAGCCCCCCGTCCGAAAACGAAAATTAGCAGTTTTGGATCAAGTTGTAAGCCCTCTAGCTGTATCTAAATCATCCTTTTCATTTGTTATATTTTCTGCAAAACTTGATGAATTGTGACATGAATCTTAATTATTTCTTACCAATTTCATAAATTGACAAAAGCCTTGACCAACATACCAGTGTTATTTTAAATGTCAGCATGATTATTTAAACAATTTCCTTATTTTCATTCAAAGCTAACAGAACAAAGAAACAAAGAGGTTTATGTTAATTTTCATAACAAAAATTGCCTGGCAAATAAGTGGCAAAAGTTGCATGATATTTTGATCTGAGTAAGTGACTGGTATGCTGTAATAAATAAATAATTATAAATACTTCAAACTTAATTCACTTACCTGCACATTGAATTCAATATCTCTCAAACTAACTCACTGTCTTATGGTTTGTGTTGTTTTGTTTTTGTAATTTTTTTAAGTTTTGTTATTTTTTACATGTAAATTAAAAACGGCATGAATGATGAATGGACATTGGCCTATGTAAAATTTTGTATTTTATTTCAACAACAGTTTCTTTCTGACCTTTGCTCTGCTTAGCGGTGACTCCAAATTAATCTTTAATTGATCGTTTCATCGATGCGGATTGCTACTGTTAACCTTCACTTCACTTCACCACAGTCAGGGTCTTTTCGTCTCATTTGAATGAAAACAATGTTTTCACCTAGTTTTCAAACGCACAAGTGATATGAACTGGTTCCCGGGAGTAGGCAATACCAAAACAAAGACTGACGATCCCGACCTCGTCTGCGAAAATTGCGAACTCCGATTTTTGAAATCGGAAATGGAATAGCCGGCAAAAAATTGGCAATAAGCGGTTGATTTTGCCGGCTGCCGGCTTTTATTGAAAACACTGATAATATAGATATTATATTCATATGAGCAGAAACCTGCCCTTGATAACCTAATTTCTCAATGGTTTTATAGGGTTGGGAAAATAAAGATCTATGGATATCCCAGTTTTTGACAGCTTTTTCACCATGAGTTCTAGACAACATTGTCTCCAGTAAATCGTCCAACGAAGGAACCTCCAAAAAGTGTTCTGAGCTTTTATGTAGAGGAAAACAAGTCTTATAGTCCTCTTTATAAGCTGTCAATTTATCAGGATTCGAACTACGCCATGAGCTCTCTAAAATTTCTACTTGAGCCTGATCAAGAACTAGCCCTACACTAGATTCGTGTTTCTTAACCTCATCTTTAAACACTTTAGAAAGTAGGTTTGACCGTTTTTCTATAATTTCATCAGATTTATTTATATTAGCATTTGTGTTTTGACCCTCCATACAAGAATCATTTGACACGACATGTTTGAGAAACCTGTTGTTAGAAGGTTTATTTACATTAACATTGTCAATATTTAATACATGCTCTCTCACTGGGCTTTCCCCAATGTCATTATCAGAATCAATATCAGATAAATTTTTGTCAAAATTATCTCTTTCCTCCTGATTCACTTGAAATGAGATCCCCGACCTTATGTTGATATCTTGGTTTCTGCTAATTCTCGGGGACCCTAGATCCTCGTCTAAATTAGCTTCTAGTGGAATGATTTGTTTTGGTTGTCTACGCTCCCCCGATGGGACGTTATCCACTCTAGAATCAGATCTAGGCAGAGCTAAACTCTCCTTATTCTGATTAACTGACACTTGTGTAACTAATTGGAAAATTTGATCCAACTTACTGTTAAATTGGACTCCAGAGCGTCTAATCTAGCATTGTACTGAGCCTGCATATCTGCCTTAGACATGCGTTTCTTCTTGCCCGTTTTCGCGTGGTGTTTGTCAACCTCACTAGACAAAACACCCGCTAAATTTATTTTCTGCGGAACTGTAGTAGTCTCTGACTCTATTTCCGAATCTACACTATCCATTCATAAAGAGATACACTCTAACCAAAAATTATTTTAGAAGTTGAAAGAAAACCAAATGAGACACCTTTTCTCTTCAACGCAAAATTTTAGACTGGCGCGAATTAATTACAGGTATATGGTTTACGTAATACAGGTAATATAGTCACATGATCATAGTGAGATGATAACATCACGTGATGTTTAAATTTAGTTCATCTCACTAATATTGCGATTGAGACACTAATAACGCGAACATATTCTATATATATATTAAATGTTAATGTGGTAAGTATAATGTACAAAATTAATATAAAATTCTTATTTTTGCAATATAGAGATATGAGATTTTGTCAGTTATTAGGGGGATTTTTTTATTTTCACAAGTTTTGTTGAAAATTAGGGCAAATGTTTATTTTAATAGATGTGATCGTTTGTTCCTGTTTTGTAAAAATTTTTAATTTTCATTATGGGAAATGGTGGATGGGTTGGTTGGATTTTTATGGTCATCAGACAAAAAACGCTGTAATCATTTTTTTTAAAAGGTTTGGGGAAGTGTTTATTTTGATGTGAACTTCCATTTGTTTCTGGTACAGTTTTGATTTTAACCAGGTTTTCAACGAAATTCATGATTAATTGATTGGGGAATGGCAGACAGGAGTTCCAGCAGGCATTGTCAAACAGAGGGTTTCTGGTCAATAACTTGAGTTAGGATAAACCAACCTAGCTGAAACTTTGAACATATGTAGCTTGCATGAAGTAATAACTTCAGATCGGATTTGGGGCCAGTCAGGTCAAGGTAAAGGTCACTGTTACTAAAAAAAGAAAAACAGTCTCTGGTCAATATCTTTAGTTCGGATCAACAAATCTTGTTGACACTTGGATATAGCAAAGCTTGCATGAAGACCTAGCTAAGGATAGGATTGGGGGCCAGTTGGATCAAGGTCAAGGTCAATGTTTCTAAAAATAGAAAAACACTTTCCAATCAATAATGTTATATCAAATAAACTAATCTTGCTGAAACTTTGGATATAGCAAGCTTGCATAAATACCAGCTTGGGATTGGATTTGGAGACAGTAATGTCAAGTTCAAGGTCACTGTTACTAAAAAGAGAAAACAGTTTCTGCTTAATAAGGTCTGTTAAAGTGGAGGTATTTTGCTGAAATTTTGTTTGTAGGTATAGTTATGTGCAAACTTCAGCTTGGGATTGGATATTAGGGTCCAGTAGTGTTAAGGTCACTGTTATTAAAAGTGGAAAAACAGTTTATATTCAATAAAAACCATATATAACTGTAGCCTTCTTAGTCAACTTTTAAAATTAATGGTTAAATCATTGAAAACCTGGTTTTGTGGCATCAGGCCACATTTCTTGTTTGTTGTAGAGTTAAAGGACTGTTTCAAAGAATAGGGGGAAGTTTTTAGCCCAAGACAGCTTTCTGCAATTTTCTTGAAATTTTGGGGCATTGTTATTATTGATAGATGTGAGTGATCAGTGCAGATAAAATTATGAACCTATGAAGTGTATAGCTCTTGTCATCTGCCGACAAAGATAGGGGTACATGTGTTATCTCACTCTCTTTTCATTCATTTTTTGAGCAACATACATCATTTATAGTTAATACAGTATTTGTACATATAATAAGGGTGTGCTGGGAAAAAGGATTTAAATTTTTGTGAAATATTCTCAAAACTAGAGATAGTCGGACAATTAATAATATTGCCAGCCAAATACCTGAGATAGGGTACATGTCCTGGCTTCCTATCTTCTTCATTTTTAGCTCACCTGACCCGAAGGGTCATGTGAGCTATTGCCATCACTTGGCGTCCGTCGTCGTCCGTCGTCGTCGTCTTTGTTAACTTTTCTTCAAAAATCTTCTCCTCCAAAACCACTGAAGGGATTGCTTTGAAACTTTGCACACATCATCAGTAAAATGTCCTCTACCAAGTTTGCACAAATCATGGCGTCAGACCAACCAACATGGCCGCCATAGCTAAAAATAGAACAGGGGGGTCAAAATACAGTTTTTTGCTTATAGTTCAAAAAGTATAACAGATACAGGAAAATCGAAGAGACTTTCCTTCTTCAGCATCAAAAGCTCTACAAAACACTCTATTGGGTCAAAGTTGTATGATGACTCCTTGTAGGAGTTATTGCCCTTTAATTGTAAAAATTGATGATTTTTTGCCATTTTTGCCTCAAAATCTTGAAAATTATTAGAACTAGAGAAAAAGTTAGCATTGCTTAATTGTTCTGCTCTATGAGGGCTACAAAAATGACTTAAAGGTCAAGATTGTCTGATTAACCGTTTAAGAGTTATTCCCCTTGAACTGTTTTTTTGAAATCGGTTTAAATAGATTTTTTAAAATCTTCTTCTCTGAAACAACTGAAAGTACTGCTTTGAAACTTTGTACACATCATCCATCAAATGTCCTCAACCAAGTTTGCACTAACCATGGCTGCAAATGGACCAACATGGCCACCATGGCTAAAAATAGGACGGAGGGGGGGGGGTTGGTAAAATACAATTTTAGGCTTATATTTAAAAAAGTATAACAGATACAGGAAAACCGAAGAGACATGCTTTCATCTGCATCAAAAGCTCTACGAAACACTTCATTGGGTTGAAGTTGTATGATGACTCCTTATAGGAGTTATTGCCCTTTAATTGTCGAAATTGATTATTTTTGTCATTTTTGCCTCAAAATCTTGAAAATTATTAGAACTAGGGAAAAAGTCAGCATTGCTTAATTGTTCTGCTCTATGGGGGCTACAAAAATGACTTAGGGTCAAGATTGTCTGATGAACCGTTTAGGAATTATTCTCCTTGAACATTTTTTTAATCAATTTTACTTGATTTTAAAAAATCTTCTCCTCTTTAAACAATGAAAGGACTGCTTTGAAACATTGCACACATCATCTTAAGGACGTCCTCTACCAAAATTGTGCAAATCATGACACCTGACTACCTACATAGCTATGTTGGCTTAAAATAGAAAATATGAAAAAAAGGGTAGGGGGGAGTCGAGAGAGTTTTCGATTGATAGTTAAAAAAAGTATAACAGGTACAGCAAATTTGAAGTGAACCTCCCTTCTCCCTCTAAGCTTCAAAAGCTCCTCCTTATAGGAGTTATTTCCCTTAAAAGGTCAAAATTAATGATTTTTGCAGAAGTGTTGGGCAATTCCTGATAGCAAAGAAAAGCTGGATAAAAAAGGGTTGTTTGGTTTCAGGTTCAGGTGAGCGACACATAGCCGGTAGATATAGGATCTTTTTTTTTTATATAGGATCTTACATTGATCGTACTAATGTAAGATTCTGTTTCTCTAATTTTAAAAAGTAGTAAATTTGTGAAACGAAGTACAAATTCTCCCAACCCCAATTTTACGTTCATGACTTGAATACGTGGTAAATTGAAGGTGTTTTGTTTATGACGTCATGAGTTCTTATTGTGACGTTATTATTTTTAACCAATCAACTGCTGAGAACAACAAATTCACTAGTGACGAGAAATATTTTTTCCACACTGGTCAAGCGGTTGTTATATTACGTCAAAATTAGAGAACAATGATAACTGTATAGTAAGAACGATTTCTCTCATCTACAAAAAGAACTACATCAAATCGACAAATACAATCTTTGGCTCATTAAAAAAAAATAATACAAGAATAAAAAACGCTTTTTTTGTTACAGCCAAAAATGCCAACGGTTGTATATCATATCCCACTAGCTTCAACAAAAATAATACAGGTTGGTTCTACGTTGTGTGAAATGTAATTTGTAAAAATTAGAATTTAATATTTCAAATATCATTGGAAATAAAAAGTATTAATGAAATTTCCAACTGAACAGCAGATCATGGGACAATGTGTGCACCACCTAAAATCATAAGAGTAGAATGTTACCATATATTTCTACATTCTTTGACTTTATGATAAAACTAAAAGTGTTAAATTACCAAACTCTCTTTAATTTAGATAAATATATATATTAAACCTGACAGTATAATTAAATTAAATGTCAATGTAAACTTTGTGAATAAAAATAAGAATTAAGCAAAAACATATATAAGGTGCTCTTATACAACATTATCATTAAATTATCTCTGACACGCATGTAGTACATAGGTTAAAATAGTATCTTTTTTTTTTGGCAGAACAATTTTACATTTCTAATAAACCCTTTAGGTTTTTAACAACTTTTCTGTCAATGTTTTCTTAATAGCACTCTAAGTTTTAGGTAACAATTGCATGTATAAAATGATATTATGGAAAAATCTCACAATCTGCAAAAAATGAGATGGCACCTTCTGACACAAATAAAATATCTCAAAAAATTTTAACAGTTAAAGAAAAAAACTGCTACCTCAAATAAATCAGCACATCAAACTCTAAAATTTTTTTGATTGGTCCAATACCACATGCTACACCACTACTAAAATCAACTGTTATGTTTACAATGTATGGTACATACTATATGCCACTAATGTTATTGTCATAGTATGTACAATATGGAGCAAATATAACAGTTGATTTTAATCAGATCGAAGAAATTTCAGATATCTTTATCTTTCAGTTCAATTTTTTCCTATCATTATTTTCTGATATGCTGTATGTTCGTGACCCTTCAGACAGCTCCAGTTCGAGTTGTTTACTGTAATGATTAAGTTACAAATAATACCTACAATCATAGGAACATTAGCTGGCAGATTTATTTATACCTTAAGGGTCCCATAAAAAATTAACATATTAACTTAATCTCCTTCCATCAGTAGATATTGTCATTCAAGGTGTGACTGAATACATTATTTATCCCAATATACATCTTATCTAGCTTCAGTTTTTAGCTCACCTGACGCAAAGGGTCAGTGTGAGCTATTCTCATCACTTTGCGTCCGTCGTCGTCTTCGTCTTCGTCGGCGGCCATAAACTTTTCACATTTCAATCTTCTTCTCCAAAACTCCTTGGCCAATTGGAACCAAACTTGGCAGGAATGTTTATTGGGTGGTTCTTTACAAAGTTTGAGTTTTTGGTGCTGATCAAATATTAAACATGGCTGCCGGAGCCATTAATGTGTTCTGATTGGCTGAATTTCAAAAATCTTCTTCTCATAAACCGCTTGTCAGATTGATTTGAAATTTTGCAGAAATGTACCTGAGATGGTCCTCTACAAAGTTTGAGTTTTTTGTGCCAATCCAAAATCCAAGATGGCCGCCATCGCAGGACATAGTTTAACATAGGACCCTATTCGAAAAACATACAAACAACTTCTTTTCAGAAACTGTTCGACACAATGAAGCCAAATTAAGAAGAAAATGAACGTTGGATAGTTATCTTATTATTTTGAGTTTTTGGAGCCAATTGCAAATTCAACATGGCTTCCAGGGCCACTATAATGCGTTCTGATTGACTGAAGTTCAAAAATCTTCTTCTCATAAACGCTTGTCACATTGATTTGAAATTTTGCAGAAATGTACCTTAGATGGTCCTCTACAAAGTTTGAGTTTTTTGTGCCAATCCAAAATCCAATATGGCCACCATCGCAGGACATAGTTTAACATAGGACCCTATGGGAAAAACATACAAACAACTTCTTTTCAGAAACTGTTCGACACAATGAAGCCAAATTATGAAGAAAATGAAGGTTGGATAGTTTTCTTAATATTTTGAGTTTTTGGAGCCAATTGCAAATTCAACATGGCTTCCAGGGCCACTAATGCGTTTTTGATTGGCTGAATTTCAGAATTCTTCATCTCATAAACTGTTTGGCAGATTAATTTGAAATACATGTATTGCATTAACGTACCTTAGATGGTCCTCTACAAAGTTTGAGTTTTTTGTGAAGATCCAAAATCCAAGATGGCCACCATCGCAGGACATGGTTTAACATAGGACCCTATGGGAAAAACATACAAACAACTTTTTCTTGGAAACTGTTCCACACAATGAAGCCAAATTAATAAGAAAATTAAGGTTGCATAATTATCTTTTTATTTTGAGTTTTTCGAGCCAATTGCAAATTCAACATGGCTTTCAGGGCCATAAATGTGTTCTGATTGACTGAATTTTAAAATTCTTCTTCTCATAAACCGCATGGCAGATTGATTTGAAATATTGCATAAATGTACCTTAGATGGTCCTCTGCAAAGTTTGAATATTTTGTGCCAATCCAAAATCCAAGATGGCCGACTTAATTTTACATAGGAGCCTATGGGAAAAACATACAAACAACTTCTTCTTGGAAACTGTTCAACACAATGAAGCCAAATTATGAAGAAATGATGGATGGATATTTATCTTATTATTTTGAGTTTTTCAAACCCATTGCAAATTGAACATGGCTTCCAGGGCCACTAATGGGTTCTGATTGGCTGAATTTTCAAAAATCTTCTTTTTACAAACTGCATGGCAGATTGATTTGAAATATTGCATTAATCTACCTTAGATGGTCCTCTACAAAGTTTGAGTTCTTTGTGGTGATCCAAAATCTAAGATGGCCACCACCGTGGAACACAGCTTAACATAGGACCATATGGGAAAGCTATACAAACAGCTTCTTCTATGAAACTGTTCCTCACAATTAAACCAAATAATGCAGAAGTGAATCTTAGATAGTAATCTTATTATTTTTTAAGTTTTTGAGCCAATAGGAAATTCATCATGGCTGTCAGAACTGCAAATGCGTTCTGATTGGCTGATATTTTAAAATTCATTTTCTTACAAACCGTTTTGCAGAAGGATATGTGATATTGTATGGTCCTATACCAATTTTTAGATTTTTTGTTTTGATCCAAAATACAAGATTGCTGCCGTCATGGAACATCACTTAACATACTAACCTATGAAAAAAATAAAAACTGCTTCTTATCAGAAACTGTCCTACAAATGACTGCTGATTGGAAATTCAAAAAGTTTTTTTGTAAGTCAGGTGAGCGATACAGGCTCTTAAGAGCCTCTAGTTCATTTGGACAGATTATATTGTATAGATGTTTCTTTTGATGGCTTTTTGTGTCTGTTTGGTTTTTGAATGTACCAGGGGTGGGTTGTTATAATTTAACTTCTGCTTATACTGTCATGTATACACCAGCAGTTAGATTTTTTTTCTCATTTTCTTATAACCCGTACGAAAAGATCCGCCTGTTATTTATACGGATTCCAGGCGTAATTATTTAGACGTAATCCGCCTTAATGGTATTTTACAAAAGAATGAAGAGGTTAGGCGGAATCCAGCCGGACTCCAGCCGGGTTTTGAAGGCGGAATATGTAAATTAGTCCGCTTATCTTAGACGGAATTTTAAAAAATCCGCCTATTTGCAGAAATCCGCTTAAATCAGAAATTAAGCGGAGTTATTAGACAGAATTACCAAGATATATTTAGAAATACACATAACGGTTGATTCAGACAGAATTAAGTGTGTGTAGGATGGGAGGCAATTTTTTGTCTCCATCACTGCGAAAAATTCAAGAACTGTTCTTGAATGATTCAAGAATGTTCCAGGACATAGTTCTCGAACAGTTCCTGAACATTAAATGGTCCATTCTTGAACTTCAAGTTCATGAACTTGTACTTGAAAGCATTCACGTTCAAGATGGTTGAAAATTGTTCAAGAACTTTCAAAACTATTCTCGAATTATTTCAAAAACTCTCATATCATTCTTGAATAAATTCAAGAAGTTGATGAACTATTTCAAGAACGAACAATTGAAATATGACATAGCTTAATTATGATACAAACTTCAATACAATAAGCCGTTAAATTTTTGTTCTGTTTTATTTTTTATGAAAACAATTTCATTGTAATGTGGTGTTTTTTAGTAATAAATTTTCAAACAATTCCATTTTTACATTATCCAAAGCTGTCTTTACAGTGTCACCACTCTTTATTGTCCTTTTTTCCTGTCCTGGTACAGGTCCTCAGTTCCTCTTCGGAGATGATTTTGAAGGTAAAATGCTTCATTAATGTTATCGTCTCAAAGAACACCTTTAACAGATTTTTGCAGCTCTTCTACTGAATGCTCCTTATCAGTCGTCCATATGTATGTGGGCTTTTCAGAATTTAACTGTGGAATACAATAATGACAAGGTCTTAATTTTAAGCTGAAGCTCTAAAAAATCAATTCTCATACTTGTCATAAATTTTTTTATCAAGTTTTGCATATAAAAATGGTTAGAAGCAGTGGCAGATCCAGGATTTTTCTTTTAATGGATGTTCTGAAGAAAGGGGCAAGGGAGGTCCAGGCCAAATTCGAAGTTAATTTTTGTCAATTTTTGCAAAAATTATGCATGAAAAAGAATTGTAAAAAGCCAGAATTGATCTCTACAACGTACCAGAAAATAAAACAGAAATTTAAACATTTGAGCCTCAACCCACAGGCACAGAACATCCATTGCAAGGTGTCCTATCAATTTATGGACCACAAAACTAGCATCGAAGAGGTACGTCCTGTTTCAAGAAATTTCTCAAACAATAAATAAAACCGCGCTGCAAGCACATGTTTCGAATTTTACGATCATCCATACTGCATGAGCGGATTTACCGTACAAGGTCACACACGATGTAAACACAGGTGAGCAACATGTTTCGTTAATTTTCATGGTGTTTAGCATTGTTTTTCGTCAAGTTTAAATAAGTTCACCTTTATACAGTTCCATCAATTGTAAAGAATTATTACAAATATCGAAGAAATTATTTTGATTTAACTGCGAATCACAAAATTTCTACTTACGTGGACTGATTTATCGGACTGCATCATTCCTCCAACTTCAGATGCGAAACTGCCAAAGGCCTAGGCATCCTCGATATTTTGTTATACCAAATGTAAATGGGAAACCATCAACTTATTTCCATCTGTAAGCAACGCATGACGGCCTAGCCCGTTGAGTCAGCCATCGTGTGATCGATCTTGAAACTTCAGCTTCAGTATCAAAGTGGATCAACGATTGGACAGTCATACGATGCAACCATGACAACAGCCAATCGGATACCACGTAATTCCCCAGCTTCAGCAGGAACCTTTTCATACGACTAATTACCAACACATCAACCGTAGATTTTTTATTTTATATTATATTCAAATGAAAAAAGGAGAGGAATTTTAATGCTTTAAATTAAAAGGCTTCAAGAGAACCAAGTGCATTTTGATTTGTTACGTTTATCACTTGTAAACTTAATTTGTTTTAGGTCAATCTAATTAAAATTAAATCTTTCACTTGCTCCCCCCTTTTTGTTATTGGTCGCTGCGAAACTCGAATGTCTCCGCAACAATGTTGAAAACTTGTTGTTAACATTTAAGCCTAATTATATAACAAGCAAATCTAAGAAACCCTAAGTGTAAAACAAACTTCTAGAAAAGTAAGAATTTTTTTTCTAGTGCAAAATTCAAGGGCAAAGCTTTCAAACTATTGGTCAAGAAAATATTTATAAACTAATAATGTTAAGAAAAAATAAAACAAAACATTTTACCCTAACATTATATTATTTATACATGTATTTTTGAGGCATAAATGACAAATGTAACTGAAAAAAATTACCAAGAATAAGGTATACTCTATATTATTATGATTTTTTAACTGCTTGATGATGTGTGAGTGTTATATTAACCTACAATGAGTACATGTATATGTAGATCCTTTTTAAAATGTACAAGAGAGGGTAGATCTCTACATATACAATTGCTAAAACTGTATTAAACTGCGCACTAATCATGTTAATTATGTTTATTGTTTATCAATTTACATGTAATATACATGTATATGTATCTGGTAATAAAAAAATAAGTATTGTAAATAGATAACAGTGAAAATGTTTTAAGCCCAAATTTCCGTGTAAGATCATTATGAAAAATTTTCTAAGTGTCAGATTTCTCAAACTGTTAGCAGGAATTGTGAATACCAAATTCCGCTTTTGCATGTACCTGTTAGCTGGAATTAAAAACTTCTTAGATAGATTCCGTCTTATCCTTAGACAGATTTTTGCCCCATTTTCCATGTACGCCTTAATTCCGTCTAAATTGCTTAATTTTAAAGCGGATTCCGCCCAGAATCCGTCTAAAATTAGACGGAATACGCTCAAAATTTTCGTACAGGATTGGAGCATGATCAGGCAATGTGTTTTGTGCCATAAACTGCATAATATCCTATTATTTCACTTGCATGTTAACTACATGCATGAAGCATAATAATTTTGGAACTTTGAAGATGCAAAAGACTGTATTTTTATCAATAGATGTTTGATGCTGTATTTGTGCATCTCTCATTTCCAAGTATTAATTTTCATATAACTAGGAATTTGTAAACCAGATTTGTTGTCTTTGAACAGCTCATTCATTGGCAAACTCAATTAATCTATTTGGTCTGCAGAATCTTGTCACTTTATAAACTTTGATCTCATTTTCACGGTTCATCGTTTATTGTTTCTTATTTAGGTCAGTTGACCAATTAACTTATGGTAACTATAATTTGGTCTGTAAAAGTGCATGTATTTTCATGGTCAGCATGTTCATTCCATTGATTATAGTTACAAAAGGCAAGGAAGCTAACCAACTATAAAACATGATAGTGGGTCCTTAATTTCAGCTGTTTTACTTGTTTGAGCACGTTAAGCTGATGTCCTTATTTTGACAGAGGCAGGACACCAGTCTTTCCCAAATGCCGTCGGACCGACGGACCTGTCCAACAAAATAACAGTGGGTCCGTCAATTTCCCATTCCCGACCGGACCGCCTGTCCGGCAAATTCTGTCACTTTTGTTTTTGTTAATTCCGGAACTTTGTCCGTTATTTATTATTTTTTATTCGATTTCCGCCGCACTTGCGCAGAACGTTCTGAATACAAAAACAAAAATCTTTGGAACGTTTGTATAGGTATATATTTCCTCAATACACTAAAATTGTCGGTCAGACAAAAAATTATTCGGTCAGACAAAACCTACATATCTGTCTGACCGAATGTCAGACAAAAGCAAAAACTATTTGGCACAGTCTGGGACACTTGCATTGTTTTAGTACCTGAATGATATTTGACATTTATAGTCCCTCAAAAAGTGTCTGTCAACAGAATCTGACAGGCATTTTCCTTCTTTTAAGCAAATTTTCAGGTTGTCTGATGAAATGTCTGGCATTAAAATTGCTTTATTCTCAATTCAATTGTGTTAGTGTCCAGTAGACCTTTTGATAGGTTGGGCCAAATGTCTGGTAGAGATTTTCAGCTTTCAGAAAGTCTGCATGTACTCATGGATATAACATTATAAAATATATGTCACTTGCTTCATGAAAACCATGACCTTTAACCTACATCAAAGTATATAGTTTGTCAAGTAAGGACATGTCTTCTCAAGCAGGTGTTTGACATAAGGGCATACCATTATAAATTGAAACTAAATTCGAGAAGACAATATTGTAGGGCAACATTTCAAGTCACTGTATATTTAATCTTCTTTTCTGTAAACTACATGTATGAAGCAAATTTAAACAAAACTGAACAAGGAAAGTCTTCTGATAAAAAGTTATATAAAAGTAATATAACATCTTAATTAGAGTATTTTCAGACCTCAATCTTTGCATAGATGCACAGCATGTCCTAAAGTTGGCAGGAATGCTCACTCATTGTAGCATTTTCAGGTTATAATTTCAAAAGTCTGATAAATAGGGTGTAATTTACATATGCCATGTTGCATATCAATGGTTGTTTGCTGACTTGTTCTGAATATAGCTAATGTTAACTAATGGTATACATTGACAATGCATTGTAAATTCCATATAGTGAAATCAGTTGAATGCCTAGGGTACATGAGGGCACTTAAAATTCCTAAACATTTGAAGGTCACAGCCAGTATTTTGGATAATTAACTTTGGTAGTAGGCTGGTAAAATTGTATTCTATAGTACCTTCTTGTCCTGATGTTGATAATATCTAGAAACTTATTGAAAAACACCTCTGCATACTGTATAATTTTCTTTTAGAAATATCAGGATGTCCTGATTCAGAGAAGACAGGAGACGGCACAAAATCAAAAGTTTGTGTTTCAGACGACCAATGTGGGATTGGTTACAGCTGTGAACCAAAATCTTCTTTGTGTTGTCCACTTCTTGTGATGCCATGTATGAAAGACATGCAAGAGTTGACAAAAGATGGCCAATATAAAAAATGCAACAGAACAGAGGATTGTGGGGAAAATTACCAATGTCAGAGTAACATTTGTTGTAATGTGTTTCAACCATCATCAGCTTTAATTGAAAGTTGTAGTAAAGATTATGTAGAAAAAACTGCAGATGGACAGATAAAAACATGCTCAGAAAGAAACCAGATTTGTAGTAGAGGCTTCCAGTGTCAGCACGGAACCTGTTGTCCATCACTAAATTTTGGCTTATCACCACAAGAAGGTATTTATCATTCCTGTGTCTCTAAATATTGCATCAATTAATATATAGCAATAGTAACATTATTGTGATGTGCCCAATGAATAAAAAAGAGTGACAGTGGAGAATTAATTTCTATGTGTAGACTGTTACTACACTGGGCTAGGTCTATCTAACTGTAGACTGTTACTACACTGGGCTAGGTCTTTCTAACTGTAAACTGTTACTACACTGGGCTAGGTCTATCTAACTGTAGACTGTTACTACACTGTGCTAGGTCTATCTAACTGTAGACTGTTACTACACTGTGCTAGGTCTATCTAACTGTAGACTGTTACTACACTGGGCTAGGTCTATCTAACTGTAGACTGTTACTACACTGGGCTAGGTCTATCTGACTGTAGACTGTTACTGCACTGTGCTAGGTCTATCAAACTGTAGACTGTTACTACACTGGGCTAGGTCTATCTAACTGTAGACTGTTACTACACTGTGCTAGGTTATCTAACTGTAGACTGTTACTACACTGTGCTAGGTCTATCTAACTGTAGACTGTTACTACACTGGGCTAGGTCTATCTAACTGTAGACTGTTAATACTACACTGTGCTAGGTCTATCTAACTGTAGACTGTTACTTCACTGTGCTAGGTCTATCTAACTGTAGACTGTTACTACACTGGGCTAGGTCTATCTAACTGTAGACTGTTACTACACTGGGCTAGGTCTATCTAACTGTAGACTGTTACTACACTGTGTTAGGTCTATCTAACTGTAGACTGTTACTACACTGGGCTAGGTCTATCTAACTGTAGACTGTTACAACACTGTGCTAGGTCTATTTAACTGTTGACTGTTACTACACTGGGCTAGGTCTATCTAACTGTAGACTGTTACTAAACTGGGCTAGGTCTATCTAACTATAGACTGTTACACTACACTGTGCTAGGTCTATCTAACTGTAGACTGTTACTACACTGTGCTAGGTCTATCTAACTGTAGACTGTTACTACGCTGTGCTAGGTCTATCTAACTGTAGACTGTTACTACACTGTGCTAGATCTATCTAACTGTAGACTTTCTGAACTATGCTCCCAGTTTACATTTTTATTCTGTTAATGACATACAGTATATAATATTACATCAGAATCCTAGATGCTGAGAAGATAATACATAATATATACTTATTCAATGTTTAATGGTTTTTAATGTCAGTATATTGTGACTTGACATACTGTTTATTTTGACACTTAACAACTGGGATATAATTATGAACATTTGGGTAGCAGTATTGGGTTCATTGCATATGTAAAGATGTGAAATTAGAAGAATGTTACCATTACAAATTTCAGTATTTTGTGGGAAAATCCAATTTACTAAGCATCAAATAAATCAGTGGAAGTAATAATCAAAAAGGGTATAGTATATTATGTCAATTACATATGCCAGGGGAGGTAATTACACACATCATAGCAGAGACATTTTTCTTAGCCTTCAGTATTAAACTAGTGGAAGGCATATAAAATATGGCATTTGACTCAGATCTGAGAAACCTTTCAGAACAATTGTACACATATTGAAGATGTGCAACTGTTATGGATTTGTTCAAGGGGTTTTTCCCTTTTTTTTTACAGTCAGGGGTAATACTTGTTCAAGTGTATTGTTTTAACCCAGAGAGGTGAAGATTATCGACTGAAAAGAGTAATATTTTTAAACTTATGTATGTCATTATTTTTTACTGTATTAAGTAAAAAAATAAAAATCTTGGAGTTGTCCCCCTTAAACTATTATTTCATTTTTTTACTTGTGTGAGTAATTTTTTTTTCTTTAGTAGTTATAAACTTATCCTCAATTTTATCAATTAAATAAATGAGATTATCTCCCTTAAATCCAACTAAAATATGTATCATTGTTTTTAAAATTGAAAAAGAACACCAACAAATGTATCCAACATGTTTATTCTTTTCATTAATATACAAGACTAAAAACCTATACTGAGCACAACAGTTTGTAACGATAGCAATTGAATTTTCCTCTAATAATAATAAAAATATCATTAAAGTGTATCGATATGATCATAAAAGTATATCAATATTTAATCTGTGTAAATGAATCAAACAACATGGATAGAGCACTAAAACTGTAGTTATCTAGCATTGGTTTTCTCAGTTTTATTATGCGAATAATGATATAACATGTAAAACAGCATATTCTCTAGATATAGCTAAGAAACGAAACACAATTAATAATGGTAACATTTAATAACATCATGAAAAAAACTTTAATGCTCTCATTTATGAATTTTCCTGGTTCAGTACTTGTAACATTTTTACAAATATAAAAAAAAATAAAAGAAAAAATTTATTTGGTTTAATCTGTAGGTAACATTTTAAGTTGAATGTTTTACCCCTCTTCTGAAATGTATATCGCTTTGTATCATGTTATCTAAAAATATAAATCATTACAAATGACAAATGAATACTCAACCTATGACATTCTCATATTTTTTATAAAGCTTCATTTTGCTATTCTATATAGTATACACCACTTCAGTCTTTTTGTTCTCTAACAAGTAAGAAATGTTTACCCATTTACAATATAATTTTACTGTTATTCATCTCCCTAAACTACAATCCAATCAAGAAATAAAAAACTCTAACAGTTACATGTACAAAATAATTTTAAATTATATAGTTCAATGTATGAGAAGAAAATTGTTAAAAATGCTTTGAGTGGTTCACTTGTCACCGAACCAAAGATGAATGATTTGAATAGTAAACTTATTTATGAGATTAAATATTTTATTGAGACCAAATGTTTTTATTCAATTAATTATGTATGTCAATTTTTATCTTTATTAACAAGTTCTAGTATTAGTGAACTAATAATTTTAACTTTGACTTGTTTAAGACAAATATTTTATCCACCTTCCTACATGTGTATCCTTTGTAACGAGATTTTATCAAAAACATCTTAAAATGAGAAACACATACTCATCATGATGCTCATCTTACAAATATGCTTCAATTATGGCTTTCTCACAAGTTTAATAAAAGATGGATTTTGCTATTATATATAATATACACCATTGCAGTTTTTTATTGAATGACTCCAGCAGTTACAATTTAATTAAAAATTATATAGTTCATTGTATATGCAATAGTTGTATGAAACGTACAAGAGTATGTGGAAAATTTTGAAAAAATGGCTTTGGATGGTGTAAGAACCAATAGATTAGAGATTTCATTGATTTATATTTATATTTCAAATTCAAATTCAATGATAAGCCAGATTTAGGCGTGCATCATATTAACAAACACATTAATAAACACAAGACTAATTTACAAAATACAAAAGACAAAGTGACTAGATAATGTTTTTAACAAGGCATAAATATATACATAAATACATAATATGATATTATGTGAATATTAATAATTAACAGTCATTGACAGTACTTGAGGATTTCAATAGTAAACTTATTTACAGAGATTAAAATATTTTAGTGACCAAATGCTTTTATTCAATAAATTATTTATCTTACTAACCACACTTGTAGAGCATCGCAAAAGTTTAGGATTAGTGAACTTCTGACTTGAGTCATATACCCACCTTCTTACATCTTCATGCTTTGTAACATGATGTTACCCAAAATATGAATTATAAACATGAAAAAAGCATACTCCACTTCCAAATATGTTTCAATTATGGCATTCTCACATTTTTGATCACATATATTTACTATTCTATATAAATTGCAGGCGTTTTACCCATTTACATAATATTGTTTTACTGTTATCGATCTCCCTAATATATAATCCAATAGTAAATTAGCCACTCCTTAGTAAACTTATTTACATTGACTATATATTTGAGTAAGAACAAATGTTTTTGTGCGAATAATATTGCATGTCAATTTTTATTTTATAAACTTCACTTCAAGTCTAGTATTAGTGAGCAAGAAATTTTAACTTTTGACTTATTTAAGACAAATATTTTATCCACCTTTCTACATGTGCATGCTTTGTAACAAGATTTTACCAAAAACATCTTAAAATGACAAACAGATGCTCTTCTTACAAATATGCTTCAATTATGGCTTTCTTACAAGTTTGATAAAAGATTGATTTTGCTATTATATATAATATATACCACTGCATATTTTTACTCTACCAAGAAAGACAAATTTATGTGTTTGCATAAGAGCTTGATTTTGCTATCATGTAGTTTATATATAACATTAGAATATTTTTTTACCCCAACAAGTACAAATTTGTGTGCCCATTTACACAATATTAATTGACTGTTATTCAACTACCTAAACTAAAAAACAATTAATAAATTAATGACTCCAACATTTACAACTTATTTTTCATATTTGATCAAATATTTTTGCTGTTCTATATAATATATACCATTGAAGTCTTTTTTTACTCTAACAAGTAAGAAATTTTAACCCATTTACATAACATTGTTTTACTGTTGTTGATCTCCCTAAACTATTATCCAATTTTAGTAAATTAGTGACTCCTCAGTAAACTGATTGAATATTTTAGTGAGAACAAATGTTTTTATGTGCTTAATGATGCATGTCAATTTTTATCTTATTAACTTCACTTGAGGTCTAGTATTAGTGAGCAAGAAATTTTAACTTTGACTTGTTTAAGACAAATATTTTATCCACCTTCATACATGTGTATACTTTATAATAAAATTTTACCACAAACATCTTGAATGATAAACACATATTCATCTTACAGATATGCTTCAATTATCGCATTGTCACAAGTTTGATAAAAGATTGATTTTGCTATTATATATACATGTAATATATACCATTGCAGTTTTTTTACTCCTACAAGCAAGAAATATTTACTGGGTTGCATAAGAACTTGATTTTGCTAATATTTTTTTACTCCAACAAGTACAAATTTGTGTGCCCATTTACACAATATTAATTGACTGTTATTCAACTACCTAAACTAAAAACCAATTAATAAATTAATGACTCCAACATTTACAACTTATTTTTCATATTTGATCAAATATTTTTGTTATTCTTTATAATATATACCATTGAAGTCTTTTTTTACTCTAACAAGCAAGAAATTTTAACCCATTTACATAACATTGTTTTACTGTTGTTGATCTCCCTAAACTATTATCCAATTTTAGTAAATTAGTGACTCCTCAGTAAACTGATTGAATATTTTAGTGAGAACAAATGTTTTAATGTGCTTAATGATGCATGTAAATTTTTATCTTATTAACTTCACTTGAGGTCTAGTATTAGTGAGCAAGAAATTTTAACTTTGACTTGTTTAAGACAAATATTTTATCCACCTTCATACATGTGTATACTTTATAATAAAATTTTACCACAAACATCTTGAATGATAAACACATATTCATCTTACAGATATGCTTCAATTATCGCATTGTCACAAGTTTGATAAAAGATTGATTTTGCTATTATATATACATGTAATATATACCATTGCAGTTTTTTTACTCCTACAAGCAAGAAATATTTACTGGTTTGCATAACAGCTTGATTTTGCTATCATATAGTTTATATATAACATTAGAATATTTTTTTACTCCAACAAGTAAAAATTTGTGTGCCCATTTACACAATATTAATTGACTGTTATTCAACTACCTAAACTAAAAAACCAATTAATAAATTAATGACTCCAACATTTACAACTTATTTTTCATATTTGATCAAATATTTTTCTATTCTATATAATATATACCATTGAAGTCTTTTTTTACTCTAACAAGCAAGAAATTTTAACCCATTTACATAACATTGTTTTACTGTTGTTGATCTCCCTAAACTATTATCCAATTTTAGTAAATTAGTGACTCCTCAGTAAACTGATTGAATATTTTAGTGAGAACAAATGTTTTAATGTGCTTAATGATGCATGTCAATTTTTATCTTATTAACTTCACTTGAGGTCTAGTATTAGTGGGCAAGAAATATTAACTTTGACTTGTTTAAGACAAATATTTTATCCACCTTCATACATGTGTATACTTTATAATACAATTTTACCACAAACATCTTGTGAATGCAATAGTTGTATGTAACACACGAGTATGAGATTTTTGGAAAAAAGGGCTTTGAATGGTGACAGAACCAAATGATTAGGGATTTTAATAGTAAACTTATTTACGGATTAAAATATTTTAGTGAACAAGTGTTTTTGTTTGATAAATTATCATATTAACCACACTTGTAGAGCTTCACACAAGTTAAGAATGAGTGAACTTCTGATTTAAGTAAAATACCCACCTTCTTACATGTACATGCTTAGTAACATGATGTTACCCAAAATATGAATTATAAACATGACAAATGCATACCCACTTACAAATATGTTTCAATTGTGGTACCCTCACATATTTGATAAAATATTTTTGCTATTCTATATACCATTGAAGTCTTTTTTTACTCTAACAAGTAAGAAATTTTAACACATTTACATAACATTGTTTTACTGTTGTTGATCTCCCTAAACTATTATCCAATTTAAGTAAGTTAGTGACTCCTCAGTAAACTTATATACAGGGATAGAATATTTTAGTGAGAACAAATGTTTTTGTGTGCTTAATGATGCATGTCAATTTTTATCTTATTAACTTCACTTAAGGTCTAGTATTAGTGAGCAAGAAATTTTTAACTTTGACTTGTTCAAGACAAATATTTTATCCACTTTCCTACATTTGTATACTTTATAATAAAATTTTACCACAAACATCTTGAATGATAAACACATATTCATCTTACAGATATGCTTCAATTATCGCATTGTCACAAGTTTGATAAAAGATTGATTTTGCTATTATATATACATGTAATATATACCATTGCAGTTTTTTTACTCCTACAAGCAAGAAATATTTACTGGTTTGCATAAGAGCTTGATTTTGCTATCATATAGTTTATATATAACATTAGAATATTTTTTTACTCCAACAAGTACAAATTTGTGTGCCCATTTACACAATATTAATTGACTGTTATTCAACTACCTAAACTAAAAACCAATTAATAAATTAATGACTCCAACATTTACAACTTATTTTTTATATTTGATCAAATATTTTTATATTCTATATAATATATACCATTGAAGTCTTTTTTTACTCTAACAAGTAAGAAATTTTAACCCATTTACATAACATTGTTTTACTGTTGTTGATCTCCCTAAACTATTATCCAATTTTAGTAAATTAGTGACTCCTCAGTAAACTGATTGAATATTTTAGTGAGAACAAATGTTTTAATGTGCTTAATGATGCATGTCAATTTTTATCTTATTAACTTCACTTGAGGTCTAGTATTAGTGGGCAAGAAATATTAACTTTGACTTGTTTAAGACAAATATTTTATCCACCTTCATACATGTGTATACTTTATAATACAATTTTACCACAAACATCTTGAATGATAAACACATATTCATCTTACAGATATGCTTCAATTATCACATTGTCACAAGTTTGATAAAAGATTGATTTTGCTATTATATATAATATATACCATTGCAGTTTTTTTACTCCTACAAGCAAGAAATATCTACTGGTTTGCATAAGAGCTTGATTTTGCTATCATATACATGATATAGTTTATATATAACATTAGAATATTTTTTTACTCCAACAAGTAAAAATTTGTGTGCCCATTTACACAATATTAATTGACTGTTATTCAACTGCCTAAACTAAAAACCAATTAATAAATTAATGACTCCAACATTTACAACTTATTTTTCATATTTGATCAAATATTTTTGCTATTCTATATAATATATACCATTGAAGTCTTTTTTTACTCTAACAAGTAAGAAATTTTAACCCATTTACATAACATTGTTTTACTGTTGTTGATCTCCCTAAACTATTATCCAATTTTAGTATATTAGTGACTCCTCAGTAAACTGATTGAATATTTTAGTGAGAACAAATGTTTTTATGTGCTTAATGATGCATGTCAATTTTTATCTTATTAACTTCACTTGAGGTCTAGTATTAGTGGGCAAGAAATTTTAACTTTGACTTGTTTAAGACAAATATTTTATCCACCTTCATACATGTGTATACTTTATAATAAAATTTTACCACAAACATCTTGAATGATAAACACATATTCATCTTACAGATATGCTTCAATTATCGCATTGTCACAAGTTTGATAAAAGATTGATTTTGCTATTATATATAATATATACCATTGCAGTTTTTTTACTCCTACAAGCAAGAAATATCTACTGGTTTGCATAAGAGCTTGATTTTGCTATCATATAGTTTATATATAACATTAGAATATTTTTTTACTCCAACAAGTAAAAATTTGTGTGCCCATTTACACAATATTAATTGACTGTTATTCAACTACCTAAACTAAAAACCAATTAATAAATTAATGACTCCAACATTTACAACTTATTTTTCATATTTGATCAAATATTTTTGCTATTCTATATAATATATACCATTGAAGTCTTTTTTTACTCTAACAAGTAAGAAATTTTAACCCATTTACATAACATTGTTTTACTGTTGTTGATCTCCCTAAACTATTATCCAATTTTAGTATATTAGTGACTCCTCAGTAAACTGATTGAATATTTTAGTGAGAACAAATGTTTTTATGTGCTTAATGATGCATGTCAATTTTTATCTTATTAACTTCACTTGAGGTCTAGTATTAGTGGGCAAGAAATTTTAACTTTGACTTGTTTAAGACAAATATTTTATCCACCTTCATACATGTGTATACTTTATAATAAAATTTTACCACAAACATCTTGAATGATAAACACATATTCATCTTACAGATATGCTTCAATTATCGCATTGTCACAAGTTTGATAAAAGATTGATTTTGCTATTATATATAATATATACCATTGCAGTTTTTGTCTCGCCTGCGACGAAAGTCGCTGGAGGCGAGACATATGTATGGGAATCCGGCGGCGGCGGCGGTGGCGTAAACACTTGACATCTTGCTTCATATCTTTGTAAGCTCAAGCCCTAGGTCCATCAAATTTGGTCCAGAGGTAGCTTATGATGAGTACTTGCCAGTCAGTCACCTGTCACCTGACCTTGACCTCAATTTCACGGTCCAGCGACTACGTTAAAGTTTTTGGGTTACGACAGTTCCTCTGTAACAACGCATGGTAGGATGACAATATTTGGTGTATAGGTTGCTGATGACTAGTACATGACTGTCTGGTAGGTGTCACCTGACCTTGACCTCAATTTCACGGTCCAGCGACTACGTTAAAGTTTTTGGGTTACGACAGTTCCTCTGTAACTACGCATGGTAGGATGACAATATTTGGTATATAGGTTGCTGATGACTAGTACATGACTGTCTGGTAGGTGTCACCTGACCTTGACCTCAATTTCATGGTCCAGTGACTACGTTAAAGTTTTTGGGTTACGACAGTTCCTCTGTAACTACGCATGGTAGGATGACAAAATTTAGTGTATAGGTTGCTGATGACTAGTACATGACTGTCTGGTAGGTGTCACCTGACCTTGACCTCAATTTCACGGTCCAGTGACTATGTTAAAGTTTTTGGGTTACGACAGTTCCACTGTAACTACACATGGTAGAATGACAATATTTGGTGTATAGGTTGCTGATGACTAGTACATGACTGTCTGGTAGGTGTCACCTGACCTTGACCTCAATTTCACGGTCCAGCGACTATGTTAAAGTTTTTGGGTTACGACAGTTCCTCTGTAACTACACATGGTAGGATGACAATATTTGGTGTATAGGTTGCTGATGACTAGTACATGACTGTCTGGTAGGTGTCACCTGACCTTGACCTCAATTTCACGGTCCATCGACTACGTTAAAGTGTTTGGGTTACGGCTGTTCCCCTGCAACTATCCAGGGTATGGTGACAATATTTTGTATACAGGCCGCTGCTGATATTTAATGCTATTTACGTAATGCTTATGACGAAATTTATTTTCGTTACTGATGCGGAAGACAGGCGAGACGTTTTTCTGTGTCCACACTTGTTTTACTCCTACAAGCAAGAAATATTTACTGGTTTGCATTAGAGCTTGATTTTGCTATCATATAGTTTATATATAACATTAGAATATTTTTTTACTCCAACAAGTAAAAATTTGTGTGCCCATTTACACAATATTAATTGACTGTTATTCAACTACCTAAACTAAAAACCAATTAATAAATTAATGACTCCAACATTTACAACTTATTTTTCATATTTGATCAAATATTTTTCTATTCTATATAATATATACCATTGAAGTCTTTTTTACTCTAACAAGTAAGAAATTTTAACCCATTTACATAACATTGTTTTACTGTTGTTGATCTCCCTAAACTATTATCCAATTTTAGTAAATTAGTGACTCCTCAGTAAACTGATTGAATATTTTAGTGAGAACAAATGTTTTAATGTGCTTAATGATGCATGTCAATTTTTATCTTATTAACTTCACTTGAGGTCTAGTATTAGTGGGCAAGAAATATTAACTTTGACTTGTTTAAGACAAATATTTTATCCACCTTCATACATGTGTATACTTTATAATACAATTTTACCACAAACATCTTGTGAATGCAATAGTTGTATGTAACACACGAGTATGAGATTTTTGGAAAAAAGGGCTTTGAATGGTGACAGAACCAAACGATTAAGGATTTTAATAGTAAACTTATTTACGGATTAAAATATTTTAGTGAACAAATGTTTTTGTTTGACAAATTATCATATTAACCACACTTGTAGAGCTTCACACAAGTTAAGAATTAGTGAACTTCTGATTTAAGTAAAATACCCACCTTCTTACATGTACATGCTTTGTAACAAAATATGAATTATAAACATGACAAATGCATACCCACTTACAAATATGTTTCAATTGTTACGGGTACCCTCGCAAATTTGATAAAATATTTTTGCTATTCTATATAATATATACCATTGAAGTCTTTTTTTACTCTAACAAGTAAGAAATTGTAACCCATTTACATAACATTGTTTTACTGTTGTTGATCTCCCTAAACTATTATCCAATTTAAGTAAGTTAGTGACCCTCAGTAAACTTATATACAGGGATAGAATATTTTATTGAGAACAAATGTTTCTGTGTGCTTAATGATGCATGTCAATTTTTATCTTATTAACTTCACTTGAGGTCTAGTATTAGTGAGCAAGAAATTTTTAACTTTGACTTGTTCAAGACAAATATTTTATCCACTTTCCTACATGTGTATACTTTATAATAAAATTTTACCACAAACATCTTGAATGATAAACACATATTCATCTTACAGATATGCTTCAATTATCGCATTGTCACAAGTTTGATAAAAGATTGATTTTGCTATTATATACAATATATACCATTGCAGTTTTTTTACTCCTACAAGCAAGAAATATTTACTGGTTTGCATAACAGCTTGATTTTGCTATCATATAGTTTATATATAACATTAGAATATTTTTTTACTCCAACAAGAAAAAATATTTGTACCCATTTACTCGATATTAATTGACTGTTATTCAAGAACCAAAACTACAAACCAATTAATGAATTAATAACTCCAACATTTACAATTTCATAAAAAATTATATAGTTCAGTGTATGCAATATTTGTATGTAACATACACAAGTATGAGGAGATTTTTGGAAAAAGGGCTTTGAATGGTGACAGAACCAATCGATTTGGGATTTCAATAGTAAACTTATTTACGGATATAGGTCCTAATCTAAATGTATGCTAAATGCTTAAGCCTTTAAGTCTTAATATTTTGTTGTCTCTTCTCAATTGCATGCTCATGTCAGTTTTAGTCATTATTTTTAGTTTGTGTATCTTCACTGTTTTACTGTCATTGTGTTCTTATCTTATCTTGCATTGTATGCTTACATGTTACTATTGTCTCATTTAGTTGCTACTGGTATTTATGTTTAGCATGTGCTGTCTGCCTTGTTTTATTGTTATACATGTAGTATGTGCTTATCTTGCATTGTATGCTGAATGTTTTTACTGTCTTAATATGTGATTTTTTTTGCAATTGCATGCAAATGTCTCCTTTTGTTAATGTCTTATATATATGCTGTGTGCCTTTTATGCTCTGCACTTTGCTTGTTATATGTTCACCTTGCTTGCGTGTTCGCTATTGTTGTACAAATGGACAGAATCAAAATAGAGCTTTCGTATTCGTACAACATGTACAATATACTACAGAAATAAACAAAATGCTTATGGTTTGAATGATTCAAGATATTAGACTGCATACTTTTGATATTTTTATAAATTATATAATTATAAAAGTATAATTATGCATATTAAATATTTTCTTTAGAAGTATTATTCATAGCAAATAAACCCTTTTATAATCCCATTTGGCGTGGTGTCACGTATTAAACAATGTAGAAATTGTTAAAAAAAAATCAATCAGTGTCAATATCTATATAATAATAACCACTTTAAAAATCGTCACCAAAAAATTTAGTTTTAAAATTTCTGTTCGATACAATCTATGTAAATCAACAATTATTCCTTTCCGATTTTCAATGGTTTACTTCACGGACACAACAAATAATGAAATCTATTTTGATCACGATTTTGATTCTTTTAAATCTTATCGGTGTTCTATACGACAAGCATACAAGTCAAACGGAGTAGTTCCCCCTTAATATCCCACAATTTTTTTTTTACGTATACAAGTAAAAAACAAGGCGTCGATGGAGAACTTAAAACCATGTGCGCATTCACAAAACCATGTTGCGCAACAATAATTGTCTTCGAAATACACAGTTCAATATCTAAACTAAAATATGACGGTTTACGTTTTCAATTCTATGGGTTCATTTTTTTAAACAACGACATCAAAAATTGAAGAGATTTTCACCCTTTTTCTCAAAAAAGACGAAAGTTTACTGACATCGCGGACGTTTTAATTCTTACTTTAATGACGGAAGGTTGCGCACGCATATATATCAAAAACAACATACCCGTATGATGACTAGAAACGCGGCAAATTTGAAAAAAGTACCGATCGCAAGTGACCGAGTAAAAAATATTTACGCATTTGAGTAATTTTTTTTTACTTATACAAGTAAAAAAATAACACTTGTTCAAGTATTACCCCTGACTGTTTTAGATTTAGGAACACTCAAGCTCTACAAAAGACAATACCTATTTTGTGTAAGTTTTGCACCGTCCATTATCAATTTTAGATGGAATATTTTCCTATATTCTAAGAATTGGGAATTTTTTCAGCAAATGTTTACCAAAGATGGTACATAAATTGTGAAATTAATTTCTGCCACAGTTTTTAACCCCGATCTCCGACTCTGTGCAGAAATATTTCACACATATTGAGATTGAGCTTCAGCTATTACAGTATTGCTCCAGGAACTGTCTGAAATTCATTTTCCCAGATGGAAACCTGAGGTTGCGCACTAGTTCCTGGACCAATACTTTGTTTAAATATGCTATACCTGCCATTCTAGGGAACAATAGAATATATGTCATTCTTCCCATTACTAATCAAAATATTTCTTCCAAAGATTCGTTGTGGAAACAATGGTACCTTAAATTTATACAGGTTTCATATAATTCATCGTAGATATAAACTTTCATTTTATGTTTTAAAAGAACAGGTGCTTTGCTCACTAGCTCATATGCAATAGAGGGTAAATCCTGAGCCAAATCTGTGTTTAACCTGGACCTTTAATGGATGTGAAATGTTTGAGCCCAAAATTAGACTTAATTTACTAAAAATCTTCTCATTGGAAACTGCTTGACCAGTATGAATAAAACTTGACATAGATATTTCTTCGATGGTCCACAGGTCAAAATTTTCCTTTAAGAGCCTCTCCTTCTAATCCACTATATACAGTCCCTGGAACGTATAAGTTAAGAATTTTATCGTTCGTACATCATGCGTTTATCATTGGTACAACATCAGTACATCATAAGTATATCGTTCGTATAGGGTTTTAGCTAGGATTTTTTAAGCATTAGTCACTTTTGCGTGTGACTAATTTTAAGATCTAATATGTGTGTATATTTTTTTATATGTCTAAATGTATGCAAGATCATTAATTAATTAATTAATTAATGCGATAAACATCAATCAGTATTTAATATTTTCTGGCACCATTTTAATTTATAACATATATTATATATTCAACGTAATATTACCATATAACATATATTTAAACAGATTTAAATAAAAAACTTTAACTTGTTTGGCAAAATATTCATTTTTGTTTATTTTTAAATTTTTGGAATAGTCGTTTTTAATTGGCATCGTATTTTGCAATCTCCGGCACCGAATTCATATCCGCTCCGAAAACTTATCGGTATTATTTTTTGTGTGTGTGTGTCTCTGACTGGTTACCAGTAGTATTTTGTCCTACGCTTAATGAACAAAGTAAAATCGCGCCGGAACCAGAGTTAACAAATGGCGCGTAACATTATAAACAGAGGCAGTGACAAAAAATATGACGATTCTGACGAGAATGGGAATAAAATTAAATGGAGACATAAGACATTTTTTTAATGACAGAGCGACTTCAGCTTCTCGTTTAATGGTCAACAACGCGACGTGGGACCACAATAAGATCGCCCGAGTTGTCATCCAACTGGTTATGCTCGATCACGTGTGACGGTGTGTACACAGTAATTAAGTGATTAATTATCAAATAATATCAGGTGGCCTATCTCTTACATAATTACTTTGATTGTCTTGGGTCATTAACATGTACCTTAGGTCAGATATTTGGATTTACCTGCGCTGATTTTGACGATGAAAATTTCGAAGTTTGAAAATGGAAGTGGCGAATTACGTTCAAAATATTTTCGTCATTTCTAAAAAGGATTCGCCAATTGCGAAAGTGGCGAGCGCTAGCTAAATCACTGCCGTATATTGTATGGTATATTGTGTATCGTTTTCTCAGTCGTACATTGTACTAGTATGGTTTATCGTTTATTCTATCAAAGTATGGTTTTCCGTTCGATTTTTTAGCTGACCTCAGGTGAGCTATTGCCATCACTTGGTGTCCATCGTCGTCGTCGTTAACTTTTCTTCAAAAATCTTCTCCTCCAACCACATCATCAGTAAAATGTCCTCTACCAAGTTTGCACAAACCATGGCCACAGACCAACCAACATGGCTGCCATGGCTAAAAATAGAACAGGGGGTCAAAATACAGTTTTTACCATATAGTTCAAAAAGTATAACAGATACAGGAAAACCGAAGATACTTTCCTTCTTCAGCATTTAAAGCTTTACAAAACACTCTATTGGTCAAAGTTGTATGATTACTCCTTGTAATAGTTATTGCCCTTTAATTGTCAAAATTGTTGATTTTTGCCATTTTTGCCTCAAACTCTTGAAAATTATTAGAACTAGAGAAAAAGTTAGCATTGCTTAATTGTTCTCCTCTATGAGGGCTACAAAAATGACTTAAGGGTCAAGATTGTCTGATTAACTGTTTAAGAGTTATTCTTCTGGAACTGTTTTTTATGCCCCAGCGACGACATGTTGGGGGCATTAAGTTTTACTCATGTCCGTACGTCCGTACGAATTTCCGTCAAGCTTTTCTCAGAAACTGTACATGAGAACAATTTTAAATTTGGCAGGGTGGTTCAGTATCACAAGTTGTACGTCCTAAGCGACTTTCAGACCTGTCGGACAGCTACTTCCTGTTTGCAACTGGGCCGATATGAAAATGTGTTAACACTAGTATGAAAATTTCCTTCAAGCTTTTCTCAGAAACTGTACATGAGAACAATTTGAAAGTTGGCAGGTTGGTTCAGTATCACAAGTTGTACGTCCTTAGCAACTTTCAGACCTGTCGGACATTTACTTCCTGTTTGCGACTGGGCCGATATAAAAATGTGTTAACACAAGTATGAAAATTTCTGTCAAGCTTTTCTCAGAAACCGTACATGAGAACAATTTTTAAATTTGGCAGGGTGGTTCAGTATCACAAGTTGTACTTCCTTAAAGTGACTTTCAGACCTGTCGGACAACTACTTCCTGTTTGCGACTGGGCCGCTATGAAAATGTGTTAACACGAGTATGAAAATTTCTGTCAAGCTTTTCTCAGAAACCGTACATAAGAACAATTTGAAAGTTGGCAGGGTGGTTCAGTATCACAAGTTGTACGACCTAAGCGACTTTCAGACCTGTCGGACAACTACTTCCTGTTTGTGGATGGGTCAATATAAAAATGTGTTAAGATAAGTATGAAAATTTCCGTCAAGCTTTTCTCAGAAACTATACATGAGAACAATTTTAAATTTGGCAGGGTGGTTCAGTATCACAAGTTGTACGTCCTAAGCAACTTTCAGACCTGTCGGACAACTACTTCCTGTTTGCAGCTGGGCCGATATGAAAATGTGTTAACACGAGTATGAAAATTTCTGTCATGCTTTTCTCAGAAACTGTACATGAGAACAATTTGAAAGTTGCCAGGGTGGTTCAGTATCACAAGTTGTACTTCCTAAGTGACTTTCAGACCTGTCAGACAACTAGTTTGCGACTGGGCCGATATAAAAATGTGTTAACACAAGTCTGAAAATTTCCTTCAAGCTTTTCTCAGAAACCGTACATGAGAACAATTTTAAATTTGGCAGGGTGGTTCAGTATCACAAGTTGTACATCCTTAGCAACTTTCAGACCTGTCGGACAACTACTTCCTGTTTGCGACTGGGCCGCTATGAAAATGTGTTAACACGAGTATGAAAATTTCTGTCAAGCTTTTCTCAGAAACCGTACATAAGAACAATTTGAAAGTTGGCAGGGTGGTTCAGTATCACACGTTGTACGACCTAAGCGACTTTCAGACCTGTCGGACAACTACTTCCTGTTTGCAGCTGGGCCGATATGAAAATGTGTTAACACGAGTATGAAAATTTCCGTCAAGCTTTTCTCAGAAACTATACATGAGAACAATTTTAAATTTGGCAGGGTGGTTCAGTATCACAAGTTGTACGTCCTAAGCAACTTTCAGACCTGTCAGACAACTACTTCCTGTTTGCAGCTGGGCCGATATGAAAATGTGTTAACACGAGTATGAAAATTTCCATCAAGCTTTTCTCAGAAACTGTACATGAGAACAATTTGAAAGTTGCCAGGATGGTTCAGTATCGCAAGTTGTACTTCCTAAGTGACTTTCAGACCTGTCGGACAACTACTTCTTGTTTTCGACTGGGCCGATATAAAAATGTGTTTACACAAGTATGAAAATTTCCGTCAAGCTTTTCTCAGAAACCGTACACGAGAACAATTTTAAATTTGGCAGGGTGGTTCAGTATCACAAAGTTGTACGACCTAAGCGATTTTCAGACCTGTCGGACAACTACTTCCTGTTTGGGACCTTATTTAGCGGGGGCATTTTGGCTTATATTTCAAAAAGTATAACAGATACAGGAAAACCGAAGAGACATGCCTTCATCGTCATTGAAAGCTCTGCCAAACACTCCATTGGGTCGAAGTTGTATGATGACTCCTTATAGGAGTTATTGCCCTTTAATTGTCAAAATTGATGATTTTTGCCATTTTTGGCTCAAAATCTTGAAAATTATTAGAAGTAGAGAAAAAGTTTGCAGTGCTTAATTGTTCTGCTCTATGAGAGCTACAAAAATGACTGTAGTGTCAAGATTGTCTGATTAACCGTTTAAGAGTTATTCCCCTTGAACCTTTTTAGCTCACCTGACCCAAAGGGTCATGTGAGCTATTGTTATCACTTTGCGTCCGTCGGCGTCGGCGTCGGCATTGTCGTCGTCGGCGTCTGTAAACTTTTTACATTTTAATCTTCTTCTCTGAAACCACTTGGCCAATTGAAACCAAACTTGGCCATAATGTTCATTGGATGGACCTTTACAAAGTTTGTGTTTTTTATTTTGATTGGTATACCAATATGGCCGCCACCTCAAGACTTAGTTTAACATAGGACCCTATGGGAAAAAAGTTTAAAAGGGCTTCTTCTCTGAAACCGTTTAACCAATCAAAACAAAACTTACTAGCAATATTGTTTAGATGGTCCTCTATAAAGTTAGTGTTTTAGATGGGAATTGGAAATTCAAAATGGCCGCCACTGCAGGACTTAGTTTAACATAGAACCCTATGGGAAAAAGTTTTAAAAGGCTTCTTCTCTGAAACCGGTTAATCAATGGAAACAAAAACTTACTAGCAATATTGTTTGGATGGTCCTCTATAAAGTTTGTGTTTTTTATGGCAATTGGAAATTCAAAATGGCCGCCACTGCAGGACTTAGTTTAACATAGAACCCTATGGGAAAAAGTTTTAAAAGGCTTCTTCTCTGAAACCGGTTAATCAATGGAAACAAAAACTTACTAGCAATACTGTTTGGATGGTCCTCTATAAAGTTTGTGTTTTTTATGGCAATTGGAAATTCAAAATGGCTGCCACCGCAGGACTTAATTTAACATAGGACCATATGGGAAAAAGTTTAAAAGGCTTCTTTTCTGAAACCGGCCAACCAATGGAAACAAAACTTACTAACAATATTGTTTGGATGGCCCTCTATAAAGTTATTGTTTTTTTATCCCAATCTGATATTCAAAATGTCCGCCACCGCAGGACTTAGTTTAACATTGGACCCTTTGGGAAAAAGGTTAAAAGGGCTTTTTCTCTAAAACCGGTTAACCAATCAAAACAAAACTTACTAGCAATATTGTTTGGATGGTCCTTTATAAAGTTTATGATTTTTATGCCAACTGTAATTCAAAATGGCCGCTACCGCAGGACTTAGTTTAACATAGGACCCTATGGGAAAAAGTTTTTAAAGGCTTCTTCTCTGAAACCGGTTAATCAATGGAAACAAAAACTTACTAGCAATATTGTTTGGATGGTCCTCTATAAAGTTTATGTTTTTTATGGCAATTGGAAATTCAAAATGGCCGCTACCGCAGGACTTAGTTTAACATACGACCCTATGGGAAAAAGTTTTTAAAGGCTTCTTCTCTGAAACCGGTTAATCAATGGAAACAAAAACTTACTAGCAATATTGTTTGGATGGTCCTTTATAAAGTTTATGTTTTTATGGCAATTGGAAATTCAAAATGGCCACCTCCCCCGCAGGACTTAGTTTAACATAGGACCCTATGGGCAAATAAAAAAAATCTTCTCTATACAACTGGTTAACCAATGAAACAAAGCTTTCTAGTAATATTGTTTGGATGGTCCTATTTAAAGTTTATTGAAAATTACAGGACTTACTTTAACATCAGGGAAATGCCATCTTCATTGCCTATAAAATCAGGTGAGCGATACAGGCTCTTAAGAGCCTCTGGTTTTAATCGGTTTTAATTGATTTTAAAAAATCTTCTCCTCTGAAACCGCTAAAAGTACTGCTTTGAAACTTTGTACACAATCTGTCAAATGTCCTCAACCAAGTTTGCACCAACTTTGGCTGCAGATTAACCAACATGGCCACCATGGCTAAAAATAGAATGGAAAGGGGGGTAAATTACAGTTTTTGGCTTATATTTATAAGTTTAACAGATACCAGAAAAATGAAGAGACATGTTTTCACCTGCATCAAAAGCTCATTGGGTTGAAGTTGTATGATGACTCCTTATATGAGTTATTACCCTTTAATCGTTGAAATTGATTGTTTTTGTCTCAAAATCTTGAAAAATTATTAGAACTAGAGAAAAGTTAGCATTGCTTAATTGTTCTGCTCTATGAGGGCTATACAAATGACTTTAGGGTCAAGATTGCCTGATGAACCGTTTAGGAATTATTATCCTTGAACATTTTTTAAATCAATTTTACTTGATTTTAAAAAATCTTCTCCTCTTTAACCAAGGAAAGGATTGCTTTGAAACATTGCACACATCATCTTAAAAATGTCCTCTACCAAAATTGTGCAAATCATGACACCTGACTACCTACATAGCTACGTTGGCTTAAAATTGAAAAGGGAATGGGGGGGAGGAGTTGAGAGAGTTTTCAACTGATAGTTAAAAAAGTATAACAGGTACAGCAAATTTGAAGTGAACATCCCTTCTCCCTCTAAGCATCAAAAGCTCCTCTTTATTGGAGTTATTTCCCTTAAAAGGTCAAAATTAATGACTTTTGCAGAAGTGTTGGGCATTTCCTTATAGCAAAGAAAAGCTGGATAAAAAAAGGTTGTTTGGTTTCAGGTTCAGGTTAGCGATTCAGGCTCCTTGGAGCCTCTAGTTGTACATTGTGTGGTTTATCATTCATCATATGGTTTATTGTTATAAATAAATAAATAAATAAAATCAGACATTCACTAAGTCCATACGAGTACCTCAGGAATATACACAAAGTTTCATTCAGTGTCTGTGTGAACATAAGCTCCCTCGTGAGCATTTTAACAGAACATGTCCATAAACATTTATGTGTAGTTTATATATGTGCTTAATAGAAATTGATAAGAAAAACCTATACTGGATAATAAATAAAAGATATAATACCTTATTTTTATATACATGTAAATGTTTTTATAAATTTATCGCAGATGATACACATAAAAACATTACCCGCTACATTTGTTTATAATTGCAAGTACAACACACATCTATTTCAATCCGATTAATTTTAAATCTAATTGTAATATTTAATTTTTCTCTATGGGATGAGTATGTGTACATACATGTACAACTATAGGAGCTCTAGTATTGTACATACATGTAACATTGCTGGTTCGAGTCTCACTGTGGGTAGTGTGCGCTTGAATCCAATATTAATTGACAAGGATTGCCAGTTTTCCCACCGAAGGTCCGGGTTTTCTCCGGGTACTCCAGCTTCCTTCCCCCTATAAACTGGTTGCCATGATATAGCTGAAAAATAGCTGCAGGTGGCTGTAACATTCAAACAAGGCAAACAACTCGTATATATTGATGCATTTTATAAAAAAATGATCAAACATAAATATTCGCAAGAAAGATGTTTTTTCTTCTTTGTGAACATTATACGTTGTTCAAATTGTCTTCCCTAACAGATGAAGTCTTATGATATATTTCAAGAAATGCACCTATCTGTACCCTTTTAACAATCAAATGTAATACTGCCCGTTTGACATCGTTACTTCGAAGTTAGAGTATAATTATTATAGGATTAAACACTGTTTTCAATGGATTTATCGGTATATCAACAAGACCAACTCACTCACAAACAAATAAAAGTCCGCAACAAGACCAACTCACTCACAAACAAATAAAAGTCCGAAGGACTTTTATGATATGTTTGTGAGTGAGTTGGTCTTGTTGATATACTGTTGAAAACAGTGTTTAATCCTTATAATTCTTTAAAATTGCATTAAGAAATTAATTTATCTAACATGTTTCTCAACTTAATATCACTTGTGTATTTGGTAGCGGGATTGACTGAACGTATGAATATTTTGGTTTTTATGCCCCCGCGACGACATGTCGCGGGGCATTAAGTTTTACTCATGTCAGTCCGTCCATACGTACGTACGTCCGAACAAATTTCTGTCAAGCTTTTCTCAGAAACCGTACATGAGAACAATTTTAAATTTGGCAGAGTGGTTCAGTATCACAAGTTGTACGTCCTAAGCGAATTTCAGACCTGTCGGACAACTACTTCCTGTTTGGGACTTCATTTGTACGTAAATACGTCCGTCTGTATGTTCAAATTTCCGTCAAGCTTTTCTCAGAAACCGTACATTAGAACAATTTGAAATTTGGCAGTGTGGTTCAGTATCACAAGTTGTACGTCCTAAGCGACTTTCAGACCTGTTGCACAACTACTTCCTGTTTGCGACTGGGCTGATATTAAAATGTGTTAACATGAGTATGAAAATTTCCGTCAAGCTTTTCTCAGAAACCGTACATCAGAACAATTTGAAATTTGGCAGGGTGGTTCAGTATCACAAGTTGTACGTCCTAAGCGACTTTCAGACCTGTCGGACAACTACTTCCTGTTTGCGACTGGGCCGATATGAAAATGTGTTAACATGAGTATGAAAATTTCCGTCAAGCTTTTCTCAGAAACCGTACATCAGCACAATTTGAAATTTGGCAGGGTGGTTCAGTATCACAAGTTGTACGTCCTAAGCGACTTTCAGACCTGTCGGACAACTACTTCCTGTTTGGGACTTCATTTAGCGGGGGCATCCGTGTCCCATGGACACACTCTTCAATTTTTTTTACATACAATTATTTCCATAAACCATTTTCTGATTTTAATAAACACAATTAAGTTTTACATCAATCTATAACCTTGTTTTCTGTATCGAACACAAGGAAAGTTTTAAATTTAACAAATCATTAATGATCAAATAAGTAATTTGTAAGTTGATAGCTACTTTCGATATTGAAAGCCGCCATCTTTGTTTACATTAGTTACGCTAAAAATAGTTCTGTCAACGTCATTTATCCTAAAATAAATTGAGTCAACTTCATTTATCAAAAAATATGTTTCGTTGAAAACCTCAGCCGGAAGTAATCTAGACCAATCAAATTAACGTATTTCTAAATATGCAAATCATATTAGAATTATCAAAAGATATCAAGTTGTTATACAACTTAAAGGGAAACTTCATGAAAAATTTGATATATGTTCTTCTTCTACGGCGGCGGCCGTAAACTTTTCACATTTCAATCTTCTTCTCCAAAACCCCTTGGCCAATTGGAACCAAATTTGGCAGGAATGTTTATCGGGTGGTTCTTTACTAAGTTTGAGTTTTTGGTGCTGATCAAATTTTAAACATGGCTGCCAGAGCCATTAATGTGTTCTGATTGGCTGAATTTATAAAATCTTCTTCTCATAAATTACTTGTAAGATTGATTTGAAATTTTGCAGAAATGTACCTTAGATGGTCCTCTACAAAGTTTGAGTTTTTTGTGCCAATCCAAAATCCAAGATGGCCACCATCACAGGACATAGTTTAACATAGGACCCTATGGGAAAAACATACAAACAACTTCCTTTCAGAAACTGTTCCACACAATGAAGCCAAATTATGTAGAAATGATGGATGGATATTTATCTTATTATTTTGAGTATATCTAGCCAATTGCAAATTAAGCATGGCTTCCATGGCTACTATTGGGTTCTGATAGGCTGAAATTTCAAAAATCTTCTTTTTACAAACAGCATAGCAGATTGATTTGAAATATTGCAATTATGTACCTTAGATGGTCCTCTACAAGTTTTAGTTCTTTGTGGTGATCCAAATTCCAAGATGGCCACCATAGTGGAACACAGCTTAACATAGGACCCTATGGGGAAACTATACAAAGAGCTTCTTCTCTGAAACTGTTACTCACAATTAAACCAAATAATGCCGAAGTGAATCTTAGATAGTAATCTTATAATTTAAAGTTTTTCGAGCCGATAGGAAATTCAACATGGCTGCTAGAACTGCAAATGCCTTCTGATTGGCTGAAATTTTAAAATTTGTTTTCTCACAAACCGCTTTGCAGAAGGATATGTGATATTGTATTGTTCTCTACTAATTTTGAGTTTTTTGTTTTGATCCAAAATACAAGATTGCTGCCACCATGGAACATCACTTTTCATACTAACCTATGAAAAAAAACATAAAAACTGCTTTTTAGCTCACCTGGACCGAAGGTCCATGTGAGCTATTGCTATCACTTGGCGTCCGTCGTCCGTCATAAACTTTTTCAAAAATCTTCTCCTCTGAAACCACTGGGCCAATTTTTTTTAAAACTTGGCCACAATCATCCTTAGGGTTCCTAGTTTTAAGTTTATACCCAGGGTGTTGATCAACAGACAAATATGGCCACTGTTACTAAAAATAGAACATGGGGGTCAACAAAGGTTTTTGATCATTATCTGAAAAACTATAATAGCTATAGAGAAAACTGTTACTTCACATTGATCAGCACATTAAGGTCTACAATAGTTGCTATTAGTGGGAAGTTGTGTATTGGCTTCTTGTAGGAGTTATTGCCCTTTTTTGACGATTTTTGACAAAATTTTTGGTATTTACAATATACCCTGAAAAATATATATAAGGTAGAGTGAAACTGTAAATGGCAAAAATTATCAGCAATAAAAGCCCTACAATTCACTTGATTGGTCTGAAATTGTCAGATGACTCCTTATATGAGTTATTGCCCTTAAATGGTAATTTTTTATGAAATTTTCCGTTTTGGTCCTGTAACTTTAAAACTATAACAGCTAGAGTAAAACTGTAAATAGCAAAAATGATCAACTATACAAGCCCTACAATTTACTGTATTAGTCTGAAATTGTCAGATGACTCCTTATAGGAGTTATTGCCCTTAAATGGCAATTTTTTATGAAATTTTCCGTTTTTGTCCTGTAACTTGAAAACTATAGCAGCTAGATTGAAACTGTAAATTGCACAAATGTTCAGCAATAAAGAACCTACAATTCACTTGATTGGTCTGAAATTGTCAAATGACTCCTTATATGAGTTATTGCCCTTAAGTGGTAATTTTTTATGAAATTTTCCGTTTTTGTCCTGTAACTTAAAACTATAACAGCTAGAGTAAAACTGTAAATAGCAAAAATGATCAACAATACAAGCCCTACAATTCACTGTATTAGTCTGAAATTGTCAGATGACTCCTTATAGGAGTTATTGCCATTAAATGACAATTTTTTATGAAATTTTCCGTTTTTGTCCTGTAACTTGAAAACTATAGCAGCTAGATTGAAACTGTAAATTGCACAAATGATCAGCAATAAAGCCCCTACAATTCACTTGATTGGTCTGAAATTGTCAGATGACTCCTTAAATAAGTTATTGCCCATAAATGACAATTTTTTATGAAATTTTCCGTTTTTGTCCTGTAACTTAAAAACTGTAACAGCTAGAGTGAAACTGTTAATAGCAAAACTGATCAGCAATACAAGCCTTACAAATTACTTTTTAAGTCTGAAATTGTCAGATGACTCCTTATAGGAGTTATTGCCCTTAAATTGCAATTTTTTATGAAATTTTCCGTTTTTGTCCTGTAACTTAAAAACTGTAACAGCTAGAGTGAAACTGTTAATAGCAAAAATGATCAGCAATACAAGCCCTACAAATTACTTTTAAGTCTGAAATTGTCAGATGACTCCTTATAGGAGTTATTGCCCTTAAATTGCAATTTTTTATGAAATTTTCCGTTTTTGTCCTGTAACTTAAAAACCATAACAGCTAGAGTGAAATAATAAATTGCAAAAATGATCAGCAAAAAAAGCCCTACAATTCATTTAATTGGTCTGAAATTGTCAGATGACTCCTTTTAGGGGTTATTGCCCTTAAATGACAATTTTGTTATGAAATTTTCCATTTTTGTCCTGTAACTTGAAAACTATAGTAGCTATATTAAAACTGTAAATTGCACAAATGATCAGCAATAGAAGCCCTACAAATGTTTGCTTAGTCCAAAAATTGCAAGATGACTCTTTATAGGAGTTATTGCCCTTTCATTATGAATTTGGACAAATGAACAGTTTTTTAATTATAAATTAGTCTATAACACACCTATTAGTAGAGTAAAACTGTAAATTTCTAAAGTACCCTAAAGGACAATGCCTAAAAACCATTCAATTTTCAGAAATTGTCGATGGCACCTTATAGGGGTTATTGTATTTTACAAATTTTTTGAAGAAATGTTTAGTTTTTGCACAGTAACTTAAAAGCTATAACAACTAGACTGAAACTGTTAATTTAAAAAAATTTAATATAGTTTAAGTCATTTGGATTCCAGGTGAGCGATTACAGGCTCCTGTGAGCCTCTAGTTCTCAGAAACTGTCCTACAAATTGCTGCTGATTGGAAATTCAAAAAGTTTTTTTGTAAGTCAGGTGAGCGATACAGGCTCTTAAGAGCCTCTAGTTCTTTATAGTTACAACGAGAGTTATTAGACCTAATAATTATGTCTGAAATAGCTAGAAGGTTGTGCTCGACTTCATCCCTCTTTTCATGCCGAAGTGTGTGTGACGGGTGGGGGAGTGGGCATTCCACCAGGACCTCAGGCTTTATCCTCAAGTAAAAAGAGGACGCCTTGGTAAAAGATTGCTACCAGTGGCAAACAAGAATTCAATTTTTTTTCAAATAGTTAAAAATCTTAACTTATGGTATATTAAGTGAAAATATTTTGAGTTTAACATATATTAACAACGCGCTCGACCAATATAGTGTCCAGCTCGTCCCCAGAAGGCTGATAGGGTATGTCCTCTTGTTGGGAGTTGTTCGGTCATAAGTTACGTGTCTGGAGAGTGCAATGCTCCTTGCACGTTAAAGACCTCTTTTGTAGATTCGAAAAAGCGTAGGCTTATTGTAGCTACAAAAGGCAAAATTTTGGCCCTTACCAATACTCCATACTTTTCCAGTGGCAGTCAAAATGTTCCCCATGTCCCACCCATTGATTTATTGAATGTTAACTTGTTCCGGCCCTGAATATAGATGAAATACTGCTTGCTGGATGTTAAGCTAACATTCAATCTATCAACAACGTGTTAAACTGTTAAAAGACATTGTGACGATCTGAATTCTTTTTGTTGGAAATGTGACTTGCGTTTTGTTGATTAGGAGGTTAATACAATCTTTAAATGTTTCAGTTTTTGTCTCATTTGAATAATAGTACATTATTGTTATTTTTCATGGGTGGTTGAATAGCCAAGTTGTTTATCTAACTTAACTCTCTATGCTACAAATGATGAAGCGATTGTTTCCTGCTTGACTTTGTACAGTGAAAACAAATGTAGCACTCGATTCAAATTCAAGATTTTCTGGTACTTGTGCAGTATCTGCGATTCTCTATGTCATCCCAGATTTTAAAGCTTCCAATTTTACATGGACCTTACATACTAGTTAGTATTATAATATATGTCCTGGATTTTGAAGCTAGTTTGGTATACTTCGTCTTTTAGAGAAGAATTAATCATTAGAACACTACATACTAGTACATTTTCCCCTATTAACAACATGAAGGATAGAATGTCTTGTTAAAGACACTTACTTTGAATTCATAGCTGCAAATGTATGAGGTACATTATAAAGTAGATGAATCTGAATCTAATTGTTCTAGATGATTGCGCAAAATTACCTGTTACTTAATTAACAAAATATGACATTCTTTATAATTGGTATTAATTCCTGCGGTGATTTACACGCTTATTTCCCACTTGATACTTATAAACAGTCATAAGATGTAGTTTAAGAAAACAAAAATTATTTTATCTAAAAGCAAAATAGTGACTACAGTTTTGTAGTTTAATACTAAGTATCTTACCAAAACCATGCCGGTAATTAAAGTTAACATGCATTTTAAGTTTGAAAAACAGTTGTAAGTAATTTTATTGATTAATTAAGTTAAATAAAAATCTACAAAAATTGCTGAATATATGAATATTTAATCAATTGATTGATGTTCATTATGCAATTACTTTAGCTATTTTCAAGGCGTTTTGAGTATTTTATTTTACATTCAGACAAATTACACATTTAACAATAAGAATTTTCAGATTTATGTTGAATCAATTTACCCTCAGCTCAAAATGCAATAGAAATAGTTCTATGATTTTTGTTTAAAACTGCAACAATATCTTTACTGTTAAATGACAGACACATTTAAGTAAGGTAGCTACTTCGTTGAATATGTAGGAAGTTCTGCTCAAGAAACGCCACTTTGAGTGTATATGAATTAAATGATTGGCTCATACGCATGTTAAACTTGTTGACATGATTAGTAATCTTTGTCAGCTGTTCAATCGTATGATTGTTAACGTTTTGTATAGAAATGTAGAAAAGTTTAAGTAATATTTGTTTTAATGTATTTAAAATAGAGGTCACAGTAATGTTATTGATCAATTATGTTTAAAAAATGCAGAAATTTACGCAAAAGATTGTGATCCATTATCAGTTTAGTACCTATAAATTACTATGAATCTATGAAAACTAGTAAATGCTTTCAATACTGTAAAATACTGAAAAATAAAACATTTATACTAACCATTAAACCCATCACTGATGGCATAAGAAACGATGCACCATATGATATACCATGCAATAAATGAAACATTGCACAATATGATAGACGAAACAATCTATCAAAACAATAAATGCTTAATCATGCAGTCTCATCACCGTTTCCATCATATATTGTTTCGTGCATCGTGTGTATAACATTCATATATCGTCTGTACATGGTTCTTGCATTGTGCGTTTCATTAACTTAAACGTTACAGGGACTGTAGACACAGCAGTTTTCACAAGGTAATAGGTGAGTAATAACAAGCTGTGTGTGCCTTTAGTTTCATTTTGATACAGCAAAAATTTATCTGTTTCACTAGAATTTTTATTTTGTTGCCAAAAAATCAACATGTGTGTTTGAAGGTCATCAGATATCATTAAATTGTACAAGTGTTTCTTTTCAGTGTGTGGCTAATACATAATGTACATGGTAAGGGTTATGTATGGAAAAACATTTTTTTAATCACAAGATTAGTATTTAATCAACAGAAATGGTAATTTTCATTAAACAATTTTAAAAAATAATGAAAATATGTTTATATGTATTTAAGGGTTGTGCACTAACATTGCATGTTGCTTATTGTGTTTTAAAATTTATAAATTCATGAACAATTTCTCTTTAGTGACAATTATTGAACCAAAATGTCCTTCAAAAGAAAACATGGCTGTGGGGTTATGTTTTGATATAAGTAATGACATAAGGTGCACCAGTGACCAGGATTGTGAAGGGGGACAACTCTGTTGTGACAGTGGATGTGGAAAAATCTGTACAGAACCAGGTAAGAATAATTTATGTTCTGAGATTATATTGGGCAGTACCTACAGAATTGGGTGATACATTTTAGAACCGATCTTTGTAGTCAGTTTAGGATGCGTAAAAGAGTTATCAAAAGACAATTACAGTTGACTGACACCTGATGCTTGGTCTCTGGAGTTGAAATTTTCCAGCTGATCAAACTATCCCGGGGCATATCAGCAGATGAGGAAAATTACTACCGTTAGCCCAACTTCTTGAGCAATCAAAATTTTTGATGAACAAACTGTGATTGTTGTTTAAGTTTCTCTCAATAATGTAAGTTATTGTTTTTTTTAAAGCAGCTATGAGATTTCTAAAAAAATTTAAATATACCTGGGACGTTTTGTTGTAGCTGCATTGACACCATGTCAGGGACAATTCAAGATGGCTTCTGTGAAATTATTAACAAAAACAGATATTTGTACACCTGTGTATATTCCAAGGTAAGTAAATTTTAAATAGGAGAAATTTACAGATGTATATTGTAGATTTGGGTTATATTTAATTTAAGAAAGAATTCAGGAGTGGTATGTTGTGCTCATTTACACATGGGCTGGGCCTTTATATTCAATTATTTTTTACAGAACAATAGTTGGGTTGAAAAAAGAATATAAAGGCAAAGCCCATGTGTAAATAAGTACATCATACCCAGAATTAATTACTTCCATTCTAATATGACACAATTTTGTGTTTTTTATTCAAGCAGGTGCTATAGGCCATAATTTTCTAACTGCCATTTTCATGATGAAAAAATTTCAGTTCAGAAATTATGCCAAATTTGCAATTTAAACTGGACAAAATACAATCTGACAAAACAGTTCTTAAATTATAAAGTACTTGAGAACGCAACACTTTTAGCAATTCCTCGCGAATGACGCAAAATATTCAAATTATTAAGTTATACATTACGTATCCATCAATTAACTGACCAATTTATGTATACAATTACATGACGGTTCTGGATTGCACTGATCACTGACTGTTACCAAGGTCATCAGCAATCAATCAGGGATCAGTCATGGTTCCAATATCGTCAGCAATCAGTTTTCAATCAGTCAAAGTGTTGTGTAAGTACAGTAGATCTTATTTATTGACTTTTATTTCAGTCTGAACCTCAAAATTTAGGTGTTAACTTTGTGACCTCTTGTGACATTATGTTGCATTGCATGTGTACGAAGTATAGATATATCAAGTATTGTATTGTTTGACATTATAAGGATGTCATATGAGACAATTTTATATACCTTAAAACTCGTTCACTTTTTATGTATCTTTATTATACGAAAGATACTTATTTTCATGGATTTTGTTCGATAGAATAAAAATATAGGTGCACTCAGGTGCTCTGGACAAGTAAGCAGTATGTTTCTTTACTCAACATAACCAGTTTACACTGGTACAATAGGAATAAAAGATATATCCAAAAAATTAATTATACTGAAAATAGCAGGTCCTTATCAACTGTCAAAAAGGGTACCTACAAAATAAAATAAATCCATAGAAATTAGAATTCTGTCTTGTTTTAAAATTATGCTACAGGGACAGAATTCAAGAATTTAAGTTTAAATATGTATAGATCATGAGTTGTGGACCTTGAAAGTACAACAATTTTAATTTTGGTAACTTTTGTTGTGCATGACTGATAATAATGTTATGTTAACATTATGAAATGCAGCATTATGAATTTAGACTTAAAAAATGCAGCATTATGAATTTAGCTTTATTTAGGTGTAGTTGTGCTTCTTGAAAATCCTAGTTTCACACAGGACCCTAGCTATGCAATTTTGATTACATTGATTATATTTTCATTGTTAACATCAGTTGAGAGTAACGGAAAATGGAGTGCTCCTTAGAAGACCGCTTGTCAAAAATATGTTCTGGTGTACTTACTTCACACATCATGGCTAACACTGTGATTGTTGAAAATCTCATTTAATTTAGAAGTCTGGGTGTATTTCATTGTGTAGATTAAATAAGAAATACAGTCTATATTTTTCAATATAATTCAAAAATCCATAAATTGCACTACAAACATATGTTAAGGAGAGACTACTCAATAATTTCTGTACAAAATGGTAGGATAATCAATTGTTGATCGCTCCCATAACTCGAAATTACAAACAGAAAAAAGTCAGCTCATTTTATACATGTATCCATCATACAATTAAAAGACAATATTAAAATATTGGTGTCGTTGAACATGCATTTTAGGTGTGATAGCATAGGACAGTTTGAAAAGAAGCAATGCTTAGATATGCTTGGAGTCTGTTGGTGTGTACATGAAAATGGAACAAAGATAGAAGGGTCTGAGGTCAGAGGGAATCCTGATTGTTTGAAAGGTAACCTTTTAATAAGGAGTAGTTTGTTAATTAGTACCCTACCAGCTTTGCCCAGGGCTACTATAGTTTTGCAGTCCATCTGTCAGTCCATATGTCATACATGTTTTCAGGACTTTGTTTATACATGTACTAAACACTTGCAGTTATTGAAAACAATTGCAGTTATTGAGCTGATATTTGGTATGTAAGTCAACCATTATGAGATAAAGTTTGAATATCGTTCCAGTTTGTTAAAAATATGGCCTGTACAAAAATTTATTTGCCAGAAGGGACTGTATTGCCGGAGCAAACTATCCACAATTGTTAGGTACAGTAGTCCCCCTCTTAAAAGACCACCCTATTTGCAACTGAAAAGTGGTCTTACAAAAGGGGTGGTCTCTCAAATGGAATTAGTTATTAGATTAGATTGTTACTACATGTACATGTATTGTTTTCTTTGTAGGTACACATGTTATCATACTTAAGATTTATCTGTCTGCTGGTAATCAATAGTTTTATTTATATTGGTCTTAATAAAAACTGTTTTCTTTCCTAATATCGCACATACGATGTGTAATTATTTACTATGTGTCATGTCACAATGAAACCTTCATTCAGACCATTCAATTATTCAGAATATTCTTGAGACATATGTGCTTTAGAAATATTTAATTTGCATACAAATCTTGAAATTCACTGCACAAAACTAACTAAATTATTGATTGCAAATTTTAACTGCCTGATTGAATGTTTAATTCTCAGCAAACACATTTTTTAAAATAATAAACGTGTAATAAATGTAAACGGTTCGGACAATCAAATCTAAAAATAGCTCGGTATGTAAATTATCTCAAGCCTAATTTTAATCTATATTTGGCAGATTGACGCGATCTTTCACTTGATCAAATTAAAAATAATTAATGGAAGAATCAAACACACATTTTCTTTACTGAAAAGAAATAATATATTAGTTATGACAGTTCATTGAACATTATTAGGTCATGAAGCCAAGATTATAATCAAAATAGCATCGTCCAAATTTTGCTTACTATCGTACGCAAATGTTGTACACGTCACGTGAAGATATTTTGAGACATCAACATTTTTCACTTCAATACTCGATATAAAAACCACAAATAAACAACTAACACACATTCATTCTTGTATAATTTTATTAAAATCAATAATAAACAATAGGCATTTTATTCAAAATCTTTCATCTGATAAAAATCAATGATGAACTTCTGGTTGATTTCCCGAACTTGAAGTTGAACTTCCGGTGTCATTTCTAATAAACATAAACATATACAAATTGATAATGTGGTCGTTCATGAGGGGGGAAAGCTATAGGGCAGTCACTGGTCCCGTTAAAGGGGTGGTCTTCTAAAAGAGGTAAATTTGTACTGAAATGAGTTAATACAAGAGGAAAGTGGTCCGGACAAAGGGGTTGTTGTTCAAACGAGGGGTCGCTCGAGAGGGGGACTACTGTATTATGTTTCTTGAAGGGGATTAAAACACTAACAAAATGTTGCAGGGAATTTTTTTACCTTAAATTAAGAAAGGCTTGAAAGGGCTAATCTCTATTTGACCTTTTCTAAGCTTGTTTGCTATATATTTGATAATAGATTTTGGTCCTCCACTGTTGTAATAATTAAAAATGTGGGGAGGGGTTGGTTATGCAAACCTAATAGGGTAGTACTTAAATATGCTTGCATACACCTGCCGTAATAAATGTACGACTGCAGTAAAAAAGTGTACGCCTGCCATCTTATTTATGCATTACATTCAGTGTTTTTGGTGTAACATGATGTAAAAATACTTTTAGAAAGAATTATATGTATTTTTGTAAAATTTTCAATAAAAGTTGTATGTCAATGTCGATATTTAATACAATATTATTGATATCCTTGTATCCACTGTCAAAAAATCTTAATTTCCCAAAAGAGTGGTCGCTATATCTGCACTGTGTGTATATCTGTTAGTGATCATGAGAGAAGGATCTAAATCATCTGGAGATTGATATTTTGAAGGCAAAACCCTCATAAAAATAACTTCCAATTTAGCTGATTCAATGAAATTCCTTTTTAATATTTTTATAACCGTCACATTCAAATTACAAATCCTGCATGGTAAGATTTAGACATCACAAATTGCAACTTTGCAAACACTTCAAGAATTGTCAATGGACAATCTATAGAGATTAATGTAAGAATTAAACTGAGTTTTGCATAAAAGCGTATCTTTGTTATTGAAGTCCAAATTATTCGAATTACATTAAGTTCTTATGAAGTTGAAATCATCTCACTTGTAAAAACAAAAATAATAACCTCGGCTGTCATTTTAATTGGATTAGCAGTAATTTAACAATTGTTAATTATGGCGAGTTAAAATCAAGCATGGCTTGACGATTATGGTTAATTGGATTGTGCAACCCAATTAAAATATCTAATTCGCACACATTCATGTCAATCGGTTAACTTTGATTTAGCATTAGGATAAGTTAAATTTGAAAAGTTCTGTAGATTTATTGTTACAAAAATACATAAATTGTATATTATTGATGTTCTTGCGGATTGTCGTACATACATTTTTTTATCACATTTCAGGAATTAAGATTGGAATTCGTAACTCTTGCTTAAAGCTAAATAAAATAAAATAAATTAATTAAAATACTTTTTGGGGTTCGAAATGATGTGTTTTACTGTTTAAAAGTTATTTTTGGTGGAATATATGTCACAATTAGTGGCAGGCGTACACTTTTTTACTGCAGGAGAACTTTTATTACGGCAGACTTATGCAGGCCTATTTAAGTAGGACCGACTTAATATGTATTCTAAATTACTAGCGATAAGTAGATTGAGCCAGTAATCAGATATTTGTGATATGTCAATTATATTTAATGCCAACAGATTTTAGAATACAATAATCTAAATTCTACTGATATTTGCCAAAAAACATGAAAACTAACATTTTGTCTTTCTGTTGTAGAATATATATATTACCGTAAAACAGTGTGTATAGTCCACATTTACGTATTGTCCACACCCCTTCTTGGACCAGAAAATTGCAGAAAAATTCTTATATGCATGTATGATCCGCACGTACAACTATTCACAATGTCTCAAGATGAAGACATCCAAGTCCGACTTGGCCACACTTCTTAACAAGTTTTTACTTTAATAATTCTCTTTATAAATATCATTTATGTTTATACTTTTATTAATTTCTAGTAGTGATTGTAATAAATTAAATAAAAAATAGAGCATTCTCATATTGCCAATTTCGATCATTGTTTAAACGGAAAATCACACAATTCGAAGCCAAAACAATTTGTCAACTTTGATTCATCAACCAAAACAAAGAAAACAAAAAGATAACACGTTTATTTTAATCCCTGAATGATTGCAATTAAAACATCAATCTTCAAACACTTGTGGTTACATAACGATGCCATTTTCATTTTACGCAATACAGGTTAATCTACTATTTTCGTATCTGTTTTAATTTTTATTCATCCTATATAATTAATATAATTTTACAAAAAATAATTTAAGTAAAAATTAATATCATAACAACGTATACATATGGAAGTTTGTAAAAGAATAATGTTAGAATAGTACAAAAATACCCCATATGACACTAAAACCAAATGGCCACGCCATTGACAACAATCAACAGGACGAAAAAAAATGGATCAATTCTGTATTTATGTATAATCCACACCATTCCTTTCCAATAAAAATTGAAAGAAAAAACTGCGGACAATACGACCCCAATTACAGTATATGAGAAATTATACTGTGAAAATTCTAGCCCTGTCCAATTATCTTTGTGACATTAAAAACTATGTTGAATTATACTGTTTCTTCTTATTTGCAATTTTACAGCTACAAAACCTGGACGTTGTCCCGACCCAAGTTATTGGATGACCATAGATTTGTTAGATGATGGTTGCCTGTCTGACAATCACTGCTCTGGCTTTGATAAGTGTTGTAGTAATGGACTCGGGAACCAATGCGTTACACCTGATTGGATGCCATTATGTGAGTGTAGTCCTCATTAAACTTGTGTATGTGTAAGATGGTCCTTTTACTACAAAGGCTATGTTTTTCATCATTAAACTAAATTTATATTGGTTCAAACCATTACAGAACTGTTCTTAGCGTATCTCAGTGAAATGTTTAGCCACCCCCCAAATTGCCAGGACTTTTGAAATAACAACTAAAAAAAAATAAAATGAACACTTTACAAATAAAGTGTAAATCAGTAAATCAGAAATATGCACATTTTCACCATAAAGCACTGTGTACCACTTTATTGGAAATGTGCTTCAGGACATGCTTTCTTATGTCAATGAAACTTCAACGGAAAGCATTCAATTCTTCTGACATATGTTTTATGTTTTTGTGATGGACTGATTTTATTTAATTGTTCAAACTAGACATTTTGTGAAAATACATTTTTTTAAAATGATGAAACGAGTATAATAATATGTCTATCTTTATTTATTTCTGAAGTTAGAAGAATGGAGAGAAGTTTAACAACAGGTAAGATTCTTTAACGATTTGATGAGGCTTAGGACACTGAATACATTTGTCAAAGAATTTTCTTCAATCTTCCCATATAATAAAGTATTTGTATATTGTATATTTAGGTATTTTCCAGATTTAAATGTTATGGTTTCAGGGTTTATTTCTGAGTGGTCTGAGCACAACAAATTCTGAATTTCTTACTTGTTGTACACAGACAAGTATAAAATAACACTGTAACAATCGATTAACACAATTCTGTACAATAAAGTTTTCTCAAATCTTTTTATAATGTCAATCAATTGGTATACATTTAAGTGAAGAAAAGAAAAATAGGAATATCTGAGTTAAACTTTTGTCTGAAATAATAACTAGTGAAAACTGGGAGAAAAAAAACTTGTTTACATAATTACCTCCCTTGTTAAAACTTTATTTTCATTTCTTTCTTTTTACTTAACTAGTTGAAGCTGCATCTTTGTATTTAAACTAATTGATTGATATAATAATATAGGTATAATTTTATGGTAAATATTTATACCCCCGCAAACTAGTTTGTCGGGGGTATATAGGAATCACCCTGTCTGTCTGTCCGTCTGTCCACATCCATTGTAAGCGCTTCTCCTCCTAAACCACTTGACAGATTTTGATGAAACTTTACATGAAGGAAGTACATCATATGTAGATGTGCTTGAAGAATTTTCTTCGCTGTCTGATATTATTCAGGGGAGATAATTGGACTTGAAGTGAAGCGAAGCAGGGGGTATCCTTTGTGAGCGTCCACACTTGTTTAATGTTTATTCAGATCAAGAATAAATGAAATAATTGTTTTTTAATGTTACCTTTGAAAAGATTTCTGTTCTAAGAAAGAATAGTGGACAGTTTTCTGAGCTTTTTCGTTTCTAATGGAAATTTTTTATGATGTAAATTGATAATATTTTTGCAAGGATGTCCAAATGGTAAAACGATGAAGTGTTGTGATGTTGACCTTTGCTTACATGCCATTTGTCCTAAGAATCCACATGCAGTCTGTCGTATCAATCCATGTGATGATTGTTCCTTGGAATTCTATGATAGATTTGGCAGGAAAGTGGACTCGTGTGATGAAGGTAAGATAATATTTGTAAGACAAGACAAATAAATCTGAATGTAAACCTGTAATTAATGGAAATTGTACAACTGGTCAACTGTATAATTATAACTTTCGTGCACTTGTACAGGATAAGACACAAGTTAAACAAACTTATGAAGTCTTCTCCAAATATAAAATATATTACAATAAGAACGTTCATGGAGCATGCATACAATTAAATATAATTTATAGTATATCATATGTGTAAAGTAAAATATGTACAAGGAGAAAGAGAGAAGGTATAAGGAAAGAAAAAAATTATTACGGATATCATAAAAAATAAAGAATAAGAATGATGGGATGATATGTGCAATTCAAACCTTGTGTTTAATGCATTGAACAATATGGAGCCTTTTTGACCCTTGATGTATTCATAAACATGTTTAAAAGCTTGTTCGTTCTGTTGGTGGACAATAAGAGGTTGCCAGATGTTAACAGTTCTAGATTTACTGGACAGTAATTTGGTAGCCAGGCAAGGTTATCAAATAATCTGTCTCTAATATTAGTATATTTAGAACATGCAAAGAAATAATGATACCAATCTTCATGCATGGTTAGACCCACAGCGACAGGATGGATCAGAAATAATATTTACTTTGTACAGATCATAGTTTAAAAATGAAGCAAAGCATCTAAGTTGTGTTAGGACAATATTGAATTTGCGCTGATATTTGAGAATAACATAATTTCTGTTTTGTCAGGGTTAAACGAAATTAACCATTTTCGTGACCAATCGTTCAGCTCTCTCAAATCGTGATCAATCACAGATTGTATCTGTGAAACATCACGACTAGCATAGCTGAACGATGTGTCATCAGCAAAAAGTCTGCAAAGAGAAACAAGATTTTCAGCTCTATCATCAATATATATAATAAATAATAATGGTCCTAGTACCGATCCTTGAGGAACACCAGCATATACATTGCAAAGCTCCGACGACGATTGCTTGATAACTACTCTCTGTTGCCTATTATTTAAATAGCTTTTAAACCATTCTAATAAATTTTCGTTAACACCATAGGATTTTAATTTATATAATAATCCTTTATGCCAAACTTTGTCGAATGCCTTGGAAAAGTCACAGAAAACAAAACAGTTTATTTCTTTCTTCTCAAGTGAATTTAGAATACAATTATATATTTCTAACAACTAATGGACAGTGGAACAGTTAGGAAGAAAGCCAGACTGATATTTATATAGTAGATTATTTTTTTTCATGTGGTTATAAACATATTTATAAATAACCCGTTCCATTATCTTCCCTACGCAGCTAATGAGGGATATTTAGGTCTATAATTAGACGGTATTGAGCTGTCACCCTTTTTGAATATTGCAATAACATTTGCAATTTTCCAACTGGATGGATAGTTGCATCCAGATACACATAAAGTTAGTGTTAACTGAAGATTTTTTGCAAGCTGACAACAATGATGGAACAAGAAACACAACTTTATGTCCCTATGTTATCAAAGTTTTCTTAGTAGTGTATTTTTTATTTCTGACTCCTGTCAATAGAAAACCAACCAGATCAAATGACATGTGTCCCCTATCCTGTTATAAAACTTTTCCCATATTTGGATGTCAGCTTTGTTATATATACACATTTCTGTTTTCAGCTTGAGTTACCATTTTTTCAGCTCATTACCCAAAAACTTGGATGTCAATAAAATATGCAACATTGAAATCATATAAATTCACACAGGGCTTCCACACAGCACACAAATACATGTGTTATAGGTACTACACAGGGTTAATAGTTGTACACAAATGCTATATACAGGTAACTTATTGCCTATGTGATATTTATATAGCTGTCAAATGCATAGACAGACAGTCATAGTGTCTACCTGAACATTGTTAACTGCATGTTCTTTGATGGCGGCAACACAGACCAGAAATTCTAACCTTGACTTAACATAAGTCCATGATTGTTATGATGTAAAATTTTCACATTTGTAATATTAGTTTCATTGAAATTATGTATAAACAACAAAATTTCAAAGAAAAAGAAAATAGCAAGCAAACCGACCGAACAACAAATGCTTAAGGTCAAGAGAAAATCACAGATCCAGATACAGTCAAACTTCAGTAGCTCAAACTCGGATGGCTTGAACACCCTAGATTTCTCGAACACCTATCAAAGTACAGAACTTTCCCCCTATATAATCAGTGTTAAAATTGCTTCGGTTTCTTGAAAACTCAAACTAAATCAGCAGTCCCAATACTAAAAATCCATTGAAAAAACCATGAATAACTGGAACTTAAATTATTGACAGCTTGCATAACAAATTCATTGTCAAACGTGTAAAGATCGAAAGCCATACCTGTAAAATATCCAGCTTGATCTTAAATGATATAATCCCTAATAATTAACCAAATGTCATCAATTTGTATTTATGTACGCCTTTGTAGGCAAATTTGTTGAAATAGATTTTAATTAATTAAAATATGCGCCAATAAATTGCTATCAAATCAGAATCGAGGTCATTAACACAATTACGTAATGCAATACTTGTCAATCCTTGTGCACAAATTAAACAAGAAATATAACAGTAAACATTTTTATTTTAATAAAAACAGAAATACATAATAAAAATAAGATTTATATATGAAATGCAATGAAAAAACACAATTTAATTAATCCAATATGACACAGGAAATTAACTGAAATATGTAAACCGATAACGATTCGGGTTCGCACATGAATCCTTTTTGGACATGACAAGCCCCGGTTTCTCGAACTCCCGATTTCTCGAACTATTTTTGTCTGCCCCTTCCAGTTCAGGCCATCAAAGTTCGACTGTATAGCAGAGTTGCCAAAAACTGTCGGCCCTTTGGTCTCGACCGGCAAATTATTCTATGGACCGGCTGATTTGATTATCGTGTTGGACCCACTGTCCGATCCAAAAATTGTATAGCAAGGTCCGGCTAAAATTTTTCGTCTGATAATAAATTAAACCATCCACCGTGAGTCAAAAATTGTTCTCAACTAAAAATAAAGATCCCAGAATTCCCCCCATAATACGTAACATCCGGCACGGTGGCATGGCTGCTCCCATTGATGGGGGACAATTTGGCCTGTCAAGTACATCATAAGGTTCTCATCAATATCAAAGCCTGGTATTTAACTTAAAAAAAAATTTCCTCAAATTGTATCTGTACTGCAACGGTAACTACACTGGGCGACAAAGCTGTCTTACTCGAAGTAACACCTCGATAAAGCAGTTCAATTTCGCCTCTATTTTCAGGTCATACTTATTTGCCCTGACTTCCAAATCTTTATCAAATATGTAATACCACTTAAAATAGCAAGGATTTTGCGTATTTAACAATTTTTAATAAGTTTCTACGTCTTGCAAATAGATTACGCGCCATTTGTTTATTTACGTGATACGTCTAAAAACCCAAATTGAACAACAAGAAAAAAAACGAGTACAACGACCCTTAATGAAAAATCGTAAACCGATTGGTAAACAAACACATTTAATTTGGTTTTAAAATTAAAGTTCTTTGACAATACATTTGATTATAATCATTGTCTCTCATTAACATTATTTACATGTGGGTTTAATAAAATGTCATTTAATATATATTCTTTGGATATTTTGGCCAGATAAACATGGCATGTACATGACAAACCGATTGGAAATGAATTACCATGAATAATTATGAAAAAACTGAATCTTTTTGTGTTATGGTTTAAAAAAACAAGAAAAATCATCCAGAAATACCACAATTATTAACAATTTGATATAAATAGAAGAAAAAATTTTATAATGACTGCGAAGTTAAGTATGTTTATATGTTTTCCCTTATTAGCTCACCTGACCCAAAGGGTCATGTGAGCTATTGTTATTGTTATTGCTATGCGTCGTTGTCGTCGTTGGCGGCGGCATCTGTAAACTTTTTACATTTTAATCTTCTTCTCTGAAACCACTTGGCCAATTGAAACCAAACTTGGCCATAATGTTCATTGGATGGACCTTTACAAAGTTTGTGTTTTTTATTTTGATTGGTAAACCAATATGGCCGCCACCTCAAGACTTAGTTTAACATAGGACCCTATGGGAAAAAAGTTAAAAAGGGCTTCTTCTCTGAAACCGTTTAACCAATCAAAACAAAACTTACTAGCAATATTGTTTAGATGGTCCTCTATAAAGTTTGTGTTTTAGATGGGAATTGGAAATTCAAAATGGCCGCCACTGCAGGACTTAGTTTAACATAGAACCCTATGGGAAAAAGTTTTAAAAGGCTTCTTCTCTGAAACCGGTTAATCAATGGAAACAAAAACTTACTAGCAATATTGTTTGGATGGTCCTCTATAAAGTTAGTGTTTTTTATGGCAATTGGAAATTCAAAATGGCTGCCACCTCAGGACTTAATTTAACATAGGACCCTATGGGAAAAAGTTTGAAAGGCTTCTTTTCTGAAACCGGCCAACCAATGGAAACAAAACTTACTAGCAATATTGTTTGGATGGTCCTCTATAAAGTTAATGTTTTTTATCCCAATCTGATATTCAAAATGGCCGTCACTGCAGGACTTAGTTTAACATTGGTCCCTATGGTAAAAATGTTAAAAAGGGCTTCTTCTCTGAAACCGGTTAACCAATCAAAACAAAACTTACTAGCAATATTGTTTGGATGGTCCTCTATAAAGTTTGTGTTTTTTATGGCAATTGGAAATTCAAAATGGCTGCCACGGCAGGACTTAATTTAACATAGGACCCTATGGGAAAAACTTTGAAAGGCTTCTTTTCTGAAACCGGCCAACCAATGGAAACAAAACTTACTAGCAATATTGTTTGGATGGTGCTCTATAAAGTTAATGTTTTTTATCCCAATCTGATATTCAAAATGGCCACCACGGCATCACTTAGTTTAACATTGGACCCTATGGGAAAAAGGTTAAAAACTGCTTCTTCTCTGAAACCGGTTAACCAATCAAAACAAAACTTACTAGCAATATTGTTTGGGTGGTCCTTTATAAAGTTTATGATTTTTATGCCAACTGGAAATTCAAAATGGCCACTACCGCAGGACTTAGTTTAACATAGGACGCTATGGGAAAAAGTTTTTAAAGGCTTCTTCTCTGAAACCGGTTAATCAAAAACTTACTAGCAATATTGTTTGGATGGTCCTCTATAAAGTTTATGTTTTTTATGGCAATTGGAAATTCAAAATGGCCGCTACCGCAGGACTTTGTTTAACATACGACCCTATGGGAAAAAGTTTTTAAAGGCTTCTTCTCCGAAACCGGTTAATCAATGGAAACAAAAACTTACTAGCAATATTGTTTGGATGGTCCTTTATAAAGTTTATGTTTTTTATGGCAATTGGAAATTCAAAATGGCCAACTGCCCAGCAGGACTTAGTTTAACATAGGACCCTATGGGCAAATAAAAAAAATCTCTATACAACTGGTTAACCAATGAAACAAGGCTTTCTAGTAATATTGTTTGGATGGTCCTATTTAAAGTTTATTGAAAATTACAGGACTTACTTTAACATCAGGGAAATGCCATCTTCATTGCCTATAAAATCAGGTGAGCGATACAGGCTCTTAAGAGCCTCTGGTTTTTCTCTAGCATTTACCTATTAGGGCCAAACTTCTCCCTGTTGAGTTGCCAGGGAGAAGTGACTCTACTCTTTGAGTGTGGTGCCCCGTGCTGCATATAGTTTTTCCCTTTTCAATTTATAAAAATGATAAAAAAAATAATATGGGTCTGACTTGGTAGGACTGACAAAACATTGAGGTCTGTCACTCCTCCTGTCTGGCAGACCTCCGAGCATTTTCGGCAACTCTGATATAGATGCACATATACAACAAAAAGCAAAAACAAAAAACACAACTCAATAGAGACCATTTGAGCACTCAGATGCTCTGAAGGAGTATGCAATGCTTGACGCTAATTAGACACCTGTTGAGTTACTCAAAGTCATGTCTAGAGAAAAATTAATCCAGAAATAGGAAAGACTACTTATGACTTGCTGAAAATGTCCGATCATATTTGAGAGATTGATTTTCCATAATGATCAAATAAATCATGGTGACGACCATAGAATCTTTCTATTATAATTGTAAAACTTTTAGATTTGACTTTTCCATTATCATTGTCAGTTTTACATTCTGTGTAATTTAAATATAAATTACAAATTGATTAAATGGCTATGTTGTATTGTAATCCATCTTAAAGCTTTGTCAAGTTCAGCTTTGACTCAGTTGACAATGTTTTCTTGGGGTACAATATACACTGTCCCCCAGTTTGAAATTTTTTTCCTGTTTCCTGTTCTGGTTAGAGAGTTATGTCCCTTTATAGTGACTGCTACAGTACTGTGTAGATTGTAACAGAAAGACAATGTTTTCATGAACTTTGTTTCTTAAAAGGAATGTCACAGTGTGAGAAGACTAGAAAAGATTTGCTGCCTACAATAGCACTTTGGTGGCTAGACACGACTAATCCACCATGGTTAGAAGGTAGAAATGCACCGTTGATCACTTCAATAAGTCCTCTTTGGCTGGATACAACGAATCCTATAGATATTACAAGACATCAGTCAGATAACCTGTATTCAGCGGCACCACAGGGTTCCAACAATGTAGTCGCAACACCTAAATGGCTCGACACAACACTTTTGCTGCAGAAAATATCTGAAGATGGCGCTGATCTGGTTATACCACAATCCCCACCTACAGCAATGTCTTCTTTGAAAATAGGCGATTATGTTTGTCCAGTAATTTTGCCAATGACAACAGGGATTTGTCAGCATCAATGTAACAATGATACAGATTGTGGTGCTAGGAGGAAGTGCTGCTTCAATGGTTGTGCAAAAACTTGTGCCGATCCAGTACAAGGTTTGAATTTGATGTTATTTAGTTATTGTATTCAGACAAAACAATCTCATTATTGACGGTTTCTTCTGGTTACAAAAATATTATGGGTACATGTAGGAAAGAATTTTTATACCCCAGCTTCAAAGAAGAGGGAGTATACTGTTTTATCCTGGTTTGTCTGTCTGTTCGTACGTTCATCCCGTCTGTCCATAAAACAAATTTCCATCGCAGTTTTCTAAGCAACTATAGCATGTAGAAGCCTGATATTTTGCATATTGCTTTATCCTATAGATATTTCATGCTCTTGGGTCAACTACTTCCTGTTTAACAAATACTTTTGGCAGGATTATCACTAGTGAGTAGCTCACAGATACTCTTTTTAATTTATTTTTCATTTGAAAACTTGTGAAACCATCAGGAATCTTGCTAAGATTTAACTGGGTACTACCAAAATTTATCGTAAAAACATTTGGAAAGATATTTTCGGGCATACAAAAATGGTAGGTAAGGAAATCCTTAAGACATTTTTTTCTAATTCTTATAAGTAATAGCCTCAACTTACATTAAGAAGAAAGTAGAAAGAAAGGTGAACCAACACTGTTTTGGTAGATCTGTAGGAATATTAGGCTTAATTTCATAGTTTAAAAAGCAGCCAATTAATATTTAACCCAACATTTATACAAACATATTTAATAAGCATAGTTTAGTATACATGGTAGGTCCTCTAGTGAACAGTGTACAAAGCTAGATTAATCCAAGGAGTGTTGTATTGATTTTCATTTCATGCACAAATGGATAAAAATAAGTATTTTTTGCAGTTACATCAACTGAAGTATGTAAATTACCTCCAGTCTCAGGTGAATGTATAGACCTGCCTTATGTCAACAGAATTTACTTTAACCAGAAGACAGGACAGTGTGAGACTTTCAGTTATAGAGAAGGTTGTGAGGGCAGTGCAAACAACTTTTTAACAAGTGATGCCTGTGACAGAGGATGCAAAAAGGGTACTTAGTATAAATACATCAAATGTCAATATGGAGTAGAATATTTTACTTGTTTGTCACAAGTCCATCAGATAAAACAAAAACATTTTAAAAAAGTATATTTAAGATAGGTTTTTTTTACTTCTTTAGTACCTGCCTATATACTTAAATAAAATAAACAACATCAATCACAACAGTGTCATAATTTTCTCTGACTCAAGATCTTAAAACAGGAGGCCTATCTGCATTCTAACAGGTAGCGCATATATATCCAGTTAAAATTGAATGAGTTAACGGAGTAAATCTTGAGCTCACTCGATTAGAGGCCTTGCTGAGATCCTGGGTTTGATACCGAGGGATGACATGTCATTATTTCATGCTCTAATGTTACAATCTTATATTTAGTGTAACCATAGCTACATGTGATATGAGTATAGGTTGTATTTTTCAGTAAATTGTATTCTCCCATATATTCTAGAACACTTTCAGATGATAATTTCATTAAACGCTTAAGAACCAGATTCACTGTTGTGTTTGAGTTTGAGGGGGGGGGGGGGGGGTCACTAACTGCTCGCAAATTAAGTTTGATAATCAATTATATTGTAGCATTTCATATTTAGAATAAAATTTGATATATTTGTAAACTTAGTTAAGAGGATAATTTTTAAGTTTTGAATTAAAAAAATACTTTTAGTAGTAGATTAGTGATATCTAGCAGGCACCAGCATGCCCTAAGGCTATTTTTTCTTGGCCACACAGAATAGGACATATATGTACTTTACAAAAAAGCTGATTTGTTATCCAATGAAAGTCACACTCATTATTCTTATATCATATTTGGAACTTTTTATGCATCATGTTATAATATGTATTTTCAGACATACCTGGTCATTGTCTTGTTGACCCAGAACCAGGGGTGTGTAAGGGATATTTTCCAATGTGGTTCTATAATGTCACATCAGGAAAATGTGACCAGTTTATTTATGGTGGCTGTGCTGGCAACAAAAATAGGTTTTCTACAGAACAACAGTGTTATCTGTCTTGTAGTAAGTATATGTGTAATGGTATATGGTGTACACCATCTTTGTACCTTTTTCTCTTCCGCCACATTTATATCTTAATATTTCTTCATGGTTTTGAGAGAAAGAACGTCTGCATAAACAGCTTTGTACACAGGTGGTGGATAGGGTATTTGGAGGTCAGTCAGTTTATAATACTAACATCCTGGCATATCATAGTATCATGTTTGTAGAGTGCCATTAGTGCACATTAAATAAAAAAGAGTGGCACATTGAAGCCACAGCTACAAAAAACCAACTCTTCCAATTTTTCTAGTTACACTCAAAATTCCCACCCATTTGAATCCCCGGTTGATATATTGCATGCTAACTTATCATTCTAAACATAACTGTAATACTGCTTGCTGTACATTAAGCCACCATCCAATCAATCAAATACTCAACAGCCAATTTCTTAGGAAACATGTATTTTGTTTGTGTATTTAACTCCAAACCAAGTATTATAGTTATTTATTCTAATATGACGTGCTTTAAAGTCTTTGAGACCACTACTGTGGTAAAAAAATGGTTTATCTATGAGCAACACATGCTGAGAAGGGCCTGTTTTATATGGCTGTTCCAATTACAAAAATGTAACTCCCACCGGAAAGCTAGTGCATATGACGTATAAATCTTATAAATAGCGACACACGCTATAATTATCCGTTGCAATATATTGTGTGTTACATTGACAGAACAGCCAGTTTATGGCGGAAATGATGTTTTCTAAAGGTACAAAAATATTATAAATGTACTCTAATTGTCTTATTAGAATAGAAATAATTCATGGAGGCTGTGGTTTATCATTGTTTTACCACGGGATGATCATTTATGTTGTTATTTAAAAAAATAATACAACATAAATGGTCACCCCGTGGTAAAACAATGATAAACCACAGCCTCCGTAAATTATTACTTAAACAACTTTTTATTTTGAAATTACCCAGCATGCTTTATGCCACTTCCAACAATTGTAATACATATGTATTCAGTATTTGGTATATAATTTAGACTTTGATTTCTGCCTGAATATTCGTATCCACTTGTACTATGCAGCTCATATTTTTAATACTATTTAATATCATTATATTTTAATTTTGTATTTAGGTTCAAAGTCAAAGTTTCGATCTGCTTGTGGGGTAAGTATGTAATAACATAATTTCATTATTATATTGTTCTGATATTTTTCACATACAAAAAAAGACATGTTTATCAAAAAAACAAGTAATAAATTGCTGTTGTTGTTAATTTTATCTAATATTTGTCACTAAGCTCCTCTTATAGATGTCATTTGTAAAAAGTTGTTCAATTCTGTCTTTCAGAGTTTGTTTTGTTCAGACAGTTCTGTTTGTCTGGCTTACAATGAAACATATGCAGAATGTACATGTAAGTGTATTAATACCAATCGTATGAACACTATATGTGGAAATTTAACAGGTTACCCTTTTTATAAACCGAATGACAAAATGTTTGTGAAATATTTGATATCTTTTCATGGCTTCTGACAAAATTTGTCCATAATAAAAAACCTATGAAAAATCAATAGAAACCCATTTCCAACCAATTTTTTAATCCCTAGAATCTAAAAATATTGCATTATTATTTCTTACATTTAAAAACCTGTTATTTTTGGTTCCATTTCAACCGAATAATTCAGATTGCTCCCTCACTGACACCGAACCTTTCCAGAAAATTGTGCTGAAATTGGTGCTAAAGCCTGTTCACAATAGTACAGTCCATAAGGAGAACTAGCTATAATGGTGTCTTTTTTAGCAAAGATGAATATTTTGCCAAGCATAAGTTCCTATGTACCAGATTGTACAGATGGTTTGTTTTCTGCTGAACAGTGTTCTGGGACCATTTGTTGGTGTGTGGACCCAAATACAGGGGCCTATGTTAAGGACACACTAAGAATTGGACCCGCTCCTTGTAGCACCTCCGACAGTAAGTCTAACAATAATATTTTGTGGGATTAGTTGAGATTTTATTTAGATTATTTACATGTAGCCATTCTACTTTGAAGCATGTAATGGTACAAACAATATTATTTTCACCAATTATCTGAAATCTAAAATGATAAAAATAGATATTGGTATTTAAGAATTTATTTGGTATTAAAATTATGTCAACTGGCACATGGCTGACATTTTTTAGGCTTGTGTATGGAACTGTTAGATGTGCAAAAATCAAAATTGCACAATATATAGGTATGTTAAAACATGTGCAGAAAAGGAACTAATCCATGAATTTTGTCAAAAGTTGTGATATTACTTTGTTTGAGATGGTGTACAAATTTTTCTATATAAGTACTAAAAACACAGTTACTTTTGTTTTTTTATGTTTTGTTTAAGGAATTTAGGCATTATATTTATAAATAAAAACATCAAGTATTAAAATGTTAATGGTGGTCAATACAATAGGATACATGTCAATTGGCCCCAATCAAAATAAGGCTAAGAAGGTTGCTACATTGATGTATTAATCATGAACTTTTTAAACATGTTATTAAACAACAAGGTATTATTAAAAAGACACTTCGCAATTAGAGCTCCATCTCCTTTCTGCATGTGAATGATGACGGACACAAAGAAATAAGATGGGCATTAATGGCTTTAAAAATCATATAGCTAAGAATAAAGCTTATTAAAATATCCTCAATGAAAAGCTATTTCAGAAGTTGAAGACCACAATGGTAAAAAAAAAAAAATGCAAACCTTTCTATGTTTTTTCTTTCCATGTAACATATATATTAACTTGAAAACAAGTTAGTTAACATATTGAAACTTCAAAACAACACATATTTTTTAAAGAAATTTCATAAGCAAATATTTTATTATATTTTAACAGATTATTTTATTTACGTGTTTTCAATATTAACAGATTTATCAAGCATAAAGTAAACCTAAAATTGATCATTTACATATAACTACATGTACTTTGTTATACATGTGCATACATGTATTCGGGGCCTCGGTGGCCGAGTGGTCAAGGTAGTTCGTCTACTATTGATCACGTGGTCTGTCAACGCTGAGATTGCGGCTTCAATTCTCACTGCAGGCAGGGTGTACTCGACTCCAATGTTAATTGACAAGGATTGCCAGTTTTCCTACCACAGGTCGGGGGTTCTCTCCGGGTACTCAGGCTTCCTCCCCCCATAAAAACTGGACGCCATGAAATAGCTGAAAAATTGCTGAAAGTGGCGTTAAAACACCATTCAAACAAAAAAAACATACATGTATTCAAGAGCATTTATTGCTATTATGTATTGAAACCCACTGCCTAAGATATAGAAATAAAGTTTTTCTGCGAGCACCAAAGCATTTGTACAATAATGTAAACAAATTGAATATAATACCGACTGCGTCAGAAAAAAGTAATAATTACATGCCCAAAGCTGCTTATGAAACTAATAAGACAAAATTATTATACTATACAATTTCTATATTTTAAAAAGAATGCACAATATTTCTCATTACTTTTATATATAAATGTGTATATTAAATAACAAATTGAACAAATTATAATTTGTTTTGCATTGTGAGCTTTTTAAATTTCAATAACTTATTATTTTATTGATTGCTATACAAAACAAAAAATGTTCTAAAATATACTTTTAAATGTGTTGGGACCAATTTTATAAGTGTTGGGAACAATTGTCCAAAAGTGGGACCAATTGGCAAAGACTTGGGACGAATTGGCTGGGACCAATTTGCAATTTGCATGTGTGAGCAATTGACCAGACACCATTAAGGGTTATATGTCAGCTTTAAAATTTATAATTTACAATGAGGCATCATGTCATTATAAATTTTTTAAGAGAACAAAATGGTTTTGCTATGACAGATAAATACAAAATTATTTGTTAATTCTAAGTATTTAAGTACAAAGGTAAGAGTTGAAAACAATAATAGCTAACTTAATTGTAGAGAATTGAATAGTCATAAAATTTAGGAAGTTACCTCCCTTTGTCCTGTAAAGGCGATCAACATGGTTGCTTTCCATTATGTGGTACGTACCAGTTGTGATGTGGAAATGAATTTTAAGCTTTGGACAAAAATCAAAAGAAGAACAGCCATTTTAAAACAAATCGTCTGCCCTTGGACGTTCTATTATCCTGAACCGATCCGGACGGTACGTACCGGATACTGCAAAGCAAGCCAGGATTCACATGAAGTTTAATATGTTCACTTTTTTAATACAATTTTATTTAACAACACAGAAGAAATAATGTGTAATCCCAATAGAATATAAGTGATAAAATTTTACCGTAATAGTACTGCTTTGTTTTTTTTTAAAATAAAATGAATTAGCTACAATAATGTAGCTCCCTTTTTTATGGACGGAACTACAAAGAGGTCCCATTACTTGTAATGGAGCAAAAAAACTCTAGGGATTTATGCATATTTTCTGCTATTTAACTGGTATCTTTGTTTAATTTATATTTTTTCCTTTCTCCGCTGTTCAGCTGACATTTCTACAATGTCTTATTAAATAATTTTAACACTTTCGTAATCATGGCATTGTTGACAAAATCCAAATTGTGGAGTGTAGAATTGTAGAATCATATAGGTAGAAATTTGATCTCAGCTAATGAAATAAATCAGAATAAACTTGATCCAGAAGATCATTTTTACCAAATTGATTCAGAAATTATACCCTTCTGGAATTCAAATTTTGACAACAAATGCCATGATTATGAATAAAGTGTAAAACTACAGCTCTGTAACCAATAAGGTGTTGTAGAAATATCAGTTAAACTTCAAAGACATTAAAAAGTTTGGAGCAATTTAGGGAAACAGTTTAATAGCTTATTATATGCATAAAATCCTTTGGTGTGAATCACTCCCGGCTTGCTCAATAACGAGTAACATTGTTACATCAGATATTGTCAGACTAAAAATAGCTAAAATATATATATGTTAAACAATAAATCATGTCAATGAAATCTTTTAAAGGATTGTACCTTGAAGAAAAAGAAAAAATATCAGTTTAAATATGGCTGTGTATTATTTTCAAAAATTAGCATCCTACATTTTGTTGTCAAAATCTTGTCATCAGTTTTTAATCAAAGTATTTTGATTACATGATGAATTTGCATTAACTATATTTTTATTATCAGATGCAGCCTTAACAGAGTCTCGTAAACCAGGTAAAAACTAGTTCTACAGCTTTTTATTTCTTGTAGTTTTTATTTAACAAAGCTCTGGTTTTTTCTCCGGCTTCCTGCCCCGATCAAAACTGGACACCATGATATTGCTGAAAGTATGGGATCAGTAGTATACAAAATGCTTTAACCACTTTTCTACCGAGGCACCGCAGTGTTTTTTTTTAATATGTACAGAAACATGTGGTGCCTCGTTAGCCAAGTGGTTATGGTAGTTTGTATACTATTGATCCCGTACTGTCTGTCTGTCTGAGATTGTGGGTTCGAATCTCACTGCTGGCAGGATGAGCTGGACTCCACTCTTAATTGACAAGGATTGTCAGTTTTTCTACAGAAGGTCATGGGTTTTCCCAAGGTACTCCAGCTTCCTTCTGCAATAAAAACTGGATGCCATGATATAGCTAAAAAAAAAATGAAAGTGGCAGCAAACAACATTCAAACAAACAAACAAAAAACTGTTAAAGAATTATATTTTTACACTCTATTGTCCTTTTTTTTAAACGGATAAATCATGTGGAAACTTTTCATTGATAATTGCATTTACGTGTGTTTCAGTTTGTCAAAATGGCATAACACCATCACCTTGTGTTGGAGCTTGTCAGAAAGCCAGTTGTCATAGAAACCCTGATGCCCTATGTGTACCAGATCCATGTAATAACTGCTCTGTGATATTTTATGATAAGAATATGAATGCAGTCAACTGTGAAAGTATGTTTTTTTTTTACCTAAGGCCATGACTAAAGAATATTTAGTTTGAAATTTCCTGACCCTCAATTTGAAAATTAGGTTTGCAAGAAATATTAATGTACTACTCATGCCAACAATGTATATTTAAAATTGATAATGGTCCTAAAAATTAATTGGAATGGTCCAAATTTGGTGAGTTGGTCAATAAATAACAAAACATATAGCATAGTAAGCTTTAATATTAGTTAAGTTTAAGCTACCATTATATAAAAATGCAAACATGCTCATATAAGTTTCAGTATTATTTAGACATTTACTGATATTATACATGTAAAATATACTTGTATAATTTATTAAGATCAGTATAGTATTTATATATTGTAATGAATTGACAAGGCATATTCCATAAAGCCATGTGTATCTTCCAGAATTATAAAATTTATTTTACAATGAAATAAACTGAAGCATCTGTGCATAAAAAATGTCTTGGTGCATGTTAATGTTTATAAAGTGATGATTCATCAATATGTTTTAGTGAATAAATGCAAAAGTAAGAAACCAGATATTAGTGAACAGGGAAGCAGTGGAAGTTGTGGGATCCAGCAGATGAGGTATGTCTATAATCCAGAGAAATTACAGTGTGAAGGATTCCTCTACAACAGATGTCATGGAAACGATGTTTACTTCACAAGCTATTTTGACTGTCAGGAACAGTGTGCTGGTATTTAACTTAAATTATGTATCTTTCACTTGGTTGTTAGTTTTAAAGTATTTGTTGAATTGCAGGACTGATAATATGAATACTACAGATTTAAATCTGATTGCAGCTTTTGAATCAAAAGTTTTAAGAGTTGTAAGATATACAAAACACAAGAATTTAAAGAGGTTCAAGACACTACACTAAACAAAATTTGTCATTGAATTTTCTTTAAACTTGCCATATACAGTACTTGCACCCGTAAACGCAACACTTTGACTGATTGATAACTGATTGCTGACGGATTTTGGAACGCTGACGGATCGCTGACTGATTGATGATGACGACATCCGTCCAAAATTATGAATCCGTCATTACCTTGGTAACCGTCAGCGATCAGTGCGATCAGTCCAATCAGTGTGATCCAGAATCCGTCATTTAATTATATGCATAAATCGGTTAGTTTATTGACGGATTCGTATAAATTAATAATTTAAAGATAAAACGGATTCTGAGTCATTTGTATATAATATATGCATTTATTATACCTTTTTTATAATAAAATAAAAACATGCGTTTAAAAGAATTGTAAATACAATGTCTCGTTCTAAATGAATAAATAAACATATTTAAAGAAAATTTTTTTTCTTTATGTTATATAATTAAGCACATTTCTTTAAAGCAGGACATATGTGGGAACCGAGTCCTGTAAACCTTCAAAAAACTTCTATTTAAGGCACATCAGTAACGAAGAGGTAAATGTTTTTTTTCGTAATCCATTATTGATTCTCTTTTTTTATTCCCGCGACTCGTGATTTTTGCGACCTGTTACATGTATATTTTTTGTCATAATTAAGCCGACCCGACTCCCCAAATTAGTACAATTAGTAACAGATTTATTTCACATTTAGGAAAGAACGTGGCCTCTTTTTGACATCATTATTAGTTACTTAAATGTATGCCTGCGTGTTTTTATTTTGTCTACAACATTTTAAATACAATTATAAAACTGTTGTGTATAACAATTGTTCAACTGTTAAACAATCATTGTCAATCAAAACGCATTGTTTAGTAAACAAAAGTTGTATTGTAAAATATACTGCAATTCTTGTCGCAAGTTTTATTGGACAGGCAATAAAATTTGTTTAAAAAAGTATACATACAATTACGCTGGATTGTTCCATTTGTTTCATGGCGTCCATTTTTTTTGGGGGTGGGGTGGGAGAAAGCCGGAGTACAGGTAAAAAACCGACAGTCTATTGTCAATTAAAGTGGAGTCGGGGGCACCCTATCTGCAGTCGTTCGAAAATCCGCAACCTGTTGACAGGCATGTGACAACTAGTAGATGACTAACCAATCAGCCACCTACGGGCCCCAATAACGTCGGGGAGAATTGTCTGCGAATACTGAGGTTAAGCGTAAAAATGTGTTACAGATAGACACATGTTTCAGTACGAAATAGTAATTTTTTTAACAAAACGTTATAAATTGTTTAGGTCTTAACATTGTCATTACAGTGTCATATCGATGAAACAGAACCATTTCAAAACTTGCCTTTAAAAGAGTGTCATTCAATTTAAACAATAACTTATTGTATTGATTGATTGTTTGCTTTTCTTTCAGCGAGAGTATTGCAGCTCTATTCATGACGAGAATAAGTTAAATATAAATCAATTAGATTTGTTTGCTTGTTTAAATATTGTTTAATCCACTTTCAGCAATTTTTCAGCTATATCATGGCATCCAGTTTTTATTTGAGAAGGAAACCGGAGTACCCGGATAAAACACCCGTCCTCCAGTAGGAAAACTGGCTCCCTTTCAATTAAGTCGAGTGCACCCTGCCTGCAGTGAGATTCGAACACGAAACCTCAGTGTTGACAGACCACGTGATCAATAGCTGATGAACTAACATCACCACTCGGCTCCTTCAATCAATTAGATAAAGATGGACAAAAGGGCAATTTTGAAAATTATGGGGCATGGGTTGGGGAGTAAGATTTACTTTTTTTCGTACAAGGAGCGTGACACTCTCTAAACATGTCACTATGGTTCGCGGCAATTTTAATATGACCTGAACCACCGCCACCCCCCCCCCCCCCCCCCCCCCCAAAAAAAACCCCCAAAATATATATATATATAACGGGAGAACATCCCATGTCCGCCAGCTGAGGATGCGCTGGGCAGCTCTGTTAAACCTATCAACCAATTTCAAGTACTTCCTTATTTAAAGGAAACCATTTATACTTATATATCATTAATTGTGGAATGACTTTAAAAGAAATCGTAAAATTAACAATTGCGACGGCTAAAATGCGAAAGCAGAATTGATTTTCGTATCACGCTTACATATTCGCATTTTTAACTCATAAGCGCTGTTAGTAGTTTAATCTTTATTTGAGATTTAATTCTGTGTAAATTCATGTGACGTAATGAGATAGTGAATAAAATATATAAATAGATGTTTTCGCTTTTGTCGTAAATCGTATTCAGTTTTATACACCGGAATTCTTAGGAATTGTGGCACAGTAGTTTATTCTTTATTTGTTTGTTTGTTTGAATGGTGTTTTTATTGCGGGAGGAAGCCGGATTACCGGAGAAATCCCCGGACCTGCGGTAGGAAAATCCTTGTCAATTAAGATTGGAGTCGAATACACCCTGCCTGCAGTGAGAATCGAACCCACAATCTCTGTGCTGACAGACCACGTGATCAATAGTAGAATAACTACCTTGATCACTCGGCCAACGAGGCCCCTTATTCTTTATTTGAGATTTAATTCTCTGTAAATTCATGTGACACAGTGAGATATATAGTGAATAAAATATATAAATAGATGTTTTCGCTTTTGTCGTGAATCTTATTCAGTATTATACAGCGGAATTTTTAGGAA